>CM062295.1:269190034-269790034 GCA_031216915.1 Pictodentalium vernedei
CACTTGTTCGATCAAAGTTAGATTACGGTTGTATAGTTTATGGTTCTGCAAGGAAATCATATCTCAAACCACTTGATGCAATTCATAATAGTGGTATTAGAATTAGTCTAGGGGCTTTACGAACATCCCCAATAGACTTGATGCTTGTTGAAGCAGGGGAGCCTTCTCTTGAGAAATGTAGAATTAAATTATCTCTCCAGCATGTGTCTAAACTTTTGGCCAATCCTTCCAATCCTGCTTATAATTGTGTTTCAGACCCTCAAAATGTTGAATTTTTTAACCGCCACCAGAAACACATTCCTCCATTGGGAATTAGAATTAAACCCCACAAAGAGTCTGCCAAAATTGATTCTGATTCTATAAAAGAAAACCGTAAATCACATACTCCTCCTTGGCATCTTAAAAATCCTGCAATTATTTTGGACCTTGCTTCTACCAAAAAATCTGATACCAATTCCTTGCAGTTTTAAACAAAAATATGCCAAAATAAAGTCCAGGTATAGTGCATATACAAGGGTCTATACAGATGGATCTAAAGATGGTGACAAAGTATCATCAGCTGCTGTTACTGGTGATCATATCACCTCAATCAGAATACCGAATCAGAGTTCTAATTTTCACAGCTGAAGTTAAAGCTATTCAACTCACACTTGAGCACATCGAGAATGCACAGGAAAAAGAGTCGATCATCTTCTCCGACTCTCTTTCCTCTTTACTTGCTTTACTCAACCCCAAGTTGAAGAACCCTCTCATTTTGGAACTTCGTGAGAAGTTAACAACTCTCATGTCTGACCAATATGATATCGTGTTTTGCTGGTTACCCAGGCATGTAGGTATCGCTGGTAACACCAAAGCAGACAGTGCAGCAAAACAGGCTTTATCTAAGCCTCTCACTGATTTTAACATCCCTTTCAGTGATTTCAAACCACATATTAGTAACTACATCAAATCTATGTGGCAAACGGAATGGGATGGAGCGACAAATAACAAGCTTCATCGCTTTCGACCAACTATTTCAGATCACTACCCGTCTAGTAACCTTTGTAGAAAGGATCTTGCAATTTGACACGGTGGTCATATTGGTCATACACGACTAACACATTCTTTCTTGTTGGAGGGTACTTTGCGACCAGAATGTGTTCCCTGCCAACAGGTGTTGTCAGTGGAACACATTCTTTTACATTGTACTGATTTTAATCTTAGTAGACGGCAGTATTTTAATGTAGTGTCTCTTCGAGACCTATTTTACAGAACAAATCCTCATAAAGTTCTGTCGTTCTTGAAGGAAATCAACCTTTTTAATAAATTTTAAATTGTTTTTAATCTTTTAATCAAGAATCTTCAAGTCTCAATTCATCAGGTTGATTTAGAAGTTATTAACTTCTCTCCTTCCATTACCCTCTGTTGTTTTAATCACTTTGGTCTTTGACAGATCTCTTGTAGTTGTTTTCTATTGTTATTTAATCTTTTAACTTCATAATTGAAAATGAGTTTTTACTTTCCACTGTTTTCTCGCCGTGATATGGCCTTAGCTGCTGATGTGGCATTAAGCACCAATAAATAAATAAATTTTCTCTCGTAGGTGAATGCGATAACGTTTTGAATTCCCGCCATTGAACATTTAGAGTTATTCCTCTTCAAGTTGATTTACTGGCGGATCTGAATATTTATAAACTATGTTGTAAGGCGTTGTTTTACATACATAATTATTTGGTATATTGAATAAAACATTTCCACTCGGTTTCCTGTTTTTTGTTTATTTGCTTCAATAATTTCTAAAAAAGTACAAATTCTGTGCAGGTCGGCGATCTGTGACGTCAGCCGATGGTTTCCCCTCGCCAAGTTGAAACTGACGGTCTCTCAAATTAACCCTACGATATAGTATTCTCGGGAGGGGGATCCAACGGATTTGTGCCCACATGTGTGTAGATAATATATTTAATGTTCGATCGGCGAAGTGAGAGAAGGAAAGGCAGGCGGTAAATAAAGAAATTCTCTCGATTTCGACCGAAGACGTTGAGAATGCTCACTGATGGCATTTCATTCCTTGTGTTTTTTCTTCAGAAGGGGATTACTACGTTGGGAACGTAAATATCCTGTTGAAAGTGAATTATAGCTATACTGATAGAATTTCAGACTCCTGTGGTTTGGCGTTCTCTTCACAAAGCCACTGCCATTTCGGCACCGAGTTGGGCAGAAATTTGTTTTTATCACCATTTTAATCTCATTTTCATATACCCAGGCGAAATATTTCAGCTCCGGCAACCCTGCTTATCCGGTTCACTCGCAATGAATTCTACCCCGCTCGTTCATTGGTCGAAATAATAACACCGAATTATTTTTATTTCCAAATATAACCTAAAAGTAAACACAAGCACGCAGTTTTTTTGTGAACGACAATGTGTCTGACAGAGATTGAAAATGCTGCTGGAGAAGGCCATAATATTATGATAACTGGGCAGGCTGGAGTTGGAAAAACGTTCTTCCTGAACAAAATAGTTACAAAGTTGAAAGAGATGAACAAGAAAGTTAATACTCTTGGTACAACAGGAATGGCAAGTACAAATTTGCTAACTGGTACCCTGATTTTTTGGTTTGGCTGATGGCAGATTTTCAAATGAATTTTTGTTGAAGAAAATCAGATATGATGACAATTATCATGATGTACATGATAGAATTTTGTCTGCAGACGTTATTGTGGTTGATGAAATTTCCATGCTATCACTGAAACTTTTCAAACAAATTGACAATATCTGCAGGAACATTCGAGAGAATACGAAACGTGTTTGGAGGCATCCAGATGATACTCTGTGGAGATTTCTTCCAGCTGCGCCCAGTGCCGAATAAAGATTATGATGATCACGGAGAATTCATAATATCTGGTGCGACGGTTTACCACATAGAACTACATAGAACCACATAGAACTACATAGACATCACAAAGAACAACATAGAGGCCACATAGACCTACAAAGAGAAATTAGTAACGAGTATACAAGACTGGTGTATATGGCGAAAATGTTCTTCGATGGGGCAGACTCCTTTCGCTTCTCTCTCCCTCCGCTTCACAGAAAATGAAATCGGTTTTGCAAACCTGTCTTCGGTGTCGAAAAAGGTAGGCTTCCGAGGCTAACACTTTTGAAGTTCTTCAGTCTTGTGATCATACAAGCAGCCTACAGAAATGAACCTGTAAAAGGTCTCTAATTGAGGAAAATGTTTTGTACCCATACAGCTAATTTTCACTAGTGATGTACATTAGCAGTTGAAATGAGTTTTAGCATACAATGCATGTATAAACCACTAAATACTTGGGATCACCTTAGATTTTTCAAAGTATTAATAATTTGTAATTACCAATGAAGAGGTACCACTCGGTTCGAATCCCACCTGCGGCAACCGCGTTGTGTCCTTTGGCAAGACACTTCACCCCGATTGCCTACATGGGGGCACGATGACGCTGTGTACTGAGGCGTACTGCACGTTGATGGTGTGCATGTCTTCAACCAATCTAACCCTGCCTGTGCTGCGGTGCAGAGTTGAGAGTTACGATGTTGGAGAGCTGACAGCTGCTCGTCGTTGCTCGGTGGTCTCTCCACCCGTAAAACTGTCACGGTCATGATTAGCTATTGTGCATAAGTATGTGACCTTAAACACCAATAAATAAATAAATGAAGAGGTAGCATGAGAGAATTTTTCTGATTATCGTCCCACTTATTTCAGCTAGTACTGTACATTGAGAACTCAAACACCAGTGCCTTTGATGTGCATGAACTGCAATTGATACTTAAAATAACTGGGTGATCAAAGGGATTTTGTCAGTAAACAAGGTGAGACTGAGGGACTGACTATTCTGTCTTTTTGTTTTCAAAAGATAAAGTGACATTTGATACATGCAACCTCATGCAAGATCTGGATGGTAGTTCATCAGTACATGCATAAAATCAAAAAGCTGAAAACATTTTCTCAAGTTTTATTTTAAGATTGCATATTTATAATTTATTCATTGAGACACATATATTATTGGCATGTTTTTTTTTTGCAAAATATACACTCCTAATTTCTCCTTTATCCAACACACCCTCCCCCACCTCCCTCAAAGAAAAAAGAAAAGAAAGATTAAAATAAATAAAAACAATAGCTAAATAAATGGGGTTAGACATGTCTGCCTGCTGATGATTCATTTGTTTTTGAATATGCTCATCGCCCCCACCCCCATTCACCAACTTCACATATTGCATATGTACTATTCTATTTAGTCTGTACAGTGTTAAGTTATTCATATTTTATTTCTTACCCAAACTGTATTGGGAGGTGGGGGGGGGGGGGGGAACTGTGAGGACCCCGAGTAGTAAATCAGTGCTTGTTTACTGTGGTAGACAAATCCTGTTGCATGGAAAATAGGACCCAGTAGCCAATGCATGAGGTGAAAGCCATCTGAAATGGGCAGCAGTGCTGGGGGGGGGGGGGGGGGGGGTGGCAGGCTTGGCAATTTCAGGAGAGCGATTTTTTAGCTCTCCTTACTGCCCTCTTGAAAGAATTAAGGAGAGCGAAAAATTGCCCTCCTAAATATTTTGGTCTGGGATGATTGAGATTACATGTATTATGGTCACATTAAATTTTTGTTGTAAAGCAAAAATGTAATTTAACTTCGAAGTCACATAACATCACGTAATTTCATTTTGAAAGTGGTTTAGTGGTAAAAGGTAATGGCTGCAACCATACCCAAACACAGTTGCAATCATTTGAAGCAAAATGGGTCACAGCAATTTTCTTTTCTGTCAGTTTCAAGTTCAACAACTGACATCACAGTTTGAGTGGTAATTATTCAAGGAATATTGACACTATAATATACTACCATTACTACTATCCTGTCACTTAAAAGCACTTGCACCAGGATGTGGCTGTAGATTCAAGCGGACCTGTTGTCCAAGAAAGTCATACGCCTACCACTACCACCTTCAACCCCCCTTGGGGGGTTGAAGGTGGTAGTGGTAGGCGTATGACTTTCTAGGACAACAGGTCTGGATACACACACAGGTCTTGTCAAGTGTGTGTTCGGTTGTTGAGTGAGACATCTAGATGTCTAAGAGATTTCGCTTTACCTTAGTAAAGTTAATAAAATCACTGATGTAGTCTGTTGGTTTCAGTTTCAATGAGTTTGTTCAACTGGATACTTAAAATGCTGTGTAAAGCTAATTGCTCTCCTAAGCTGATTGAGGAGAGCGATTTTTTGCCCTCCTGCATTTTTCAGAATGCCAGGCCTGGGGGGGGGGGGGGGGGGGGGGGCTAGTGGTAAACGTTTGTTTAAATAGAATTTACCTCTTTGTTGCAGTCAAAATTAGCCATAGCTGCAGAAAAGTGACCTTAAACATCATTAAATAATAAGTAAATATTTGGGGTGTGGGTGATACAAGTATAAGGAGTTTTTTAATTTTATAAAATTGTGGAAATATGTGCAAAAACAGGCACACAATACAGTATGGGGGGTATCAATACAGGTAAACCACTCAAAGGGTGGAGTTTCCACACTGAGCGACACTGTTGGTTCATAATATATGAGAACAACAAGTAAAGTTCAATTTGGTCAACAAATTGCTTGTTATTTAGAGGTTTTTTCACAATCAGGTTTTATCTAGGTGAAAATAAAACAATGATTCTTTTAGTGGCCATCTAAACTCTATATTCTGAATGGCATGGGAATAGAAGTTATTAGACAGCATTAACTGGTTGAGTGGTAGATTTTTTTTAATAGTGAAAATTTGAATGGCATATTACAAAACTAAAAGTCTGTAAGAGTGTGGGAGATTTCATCATATCACAACAAAATATCTGTGATACACAGGCGTTCATTCATCAAAAGAGAGGGAATAAGTATTGTTATATTTTTTTTAATTTAAACAATCATATATATATATTCACTGAAATTATTGTTGTATTTGTCGAAGAACTGAGAAAGCATTTGTTCAACTTGGTATTGGTTTAAAATCAAGTGGTGTGTTGGTGTTCAACCAACACACTACTTGATTTTATGGGGGTGAGGGTGCTCTTTTTATGGTGCGCTTGTACATGTATGTCCACAACATTTTCTTTCTGACAAAAAACCCCAATACCATTCCACCTGAAGTACTCTCAATCAGTTCATTTCAGAAAACACAATACAATTTTATTAACCCATCACCTGATATAGGCTGATTCTCGGATGTATAATCGTGACCTTTGTTATAGAAATGTTCCAAACAGTGCAGGTGCTCGTCATATGATTATCAGAATTTTACATTTTCAATCATTTTTAATATATTATAAATGATCGAAAATGTAAAATTCTGAAAATATGGGGGGTGTCTGTGCCAAACAGGCTTATTCCTTTATAAATTATTTTAGGATTCCAAACACAGACGCTTGTCATATTATCAGAATTTTACGTATTAACTCGTTTTTATATTGCATATACTGTCAACACTGAAAGCCCACTTTTTGGTGTTGATAGCATAATATAATATAAATAATGTAAATAATAATAATAATAATAATATAAATACCTAGAAAATTCTGACACTACAATGACTGCCTTTTACCCCAGACCCTTGAATTTTTCATCAAATCAAGTCAAGTCTGCTTCACAGTAGCCATGACTTAATTCAATTGAAAATAATTATCTTAAAATTGGTTTTATTGGTGAACTCTGTAGGATTTGTAATGCATGATCTAGATATGTTTTTTTATAAACCCAATCTCCTTTTGATGAGCCCAAAATGCAAGTTCAGTGACATTAAGTCTTTAGTCAACGTGTGGAGCAGAAAACACTTGAAAAATAAATTCTTGAATAACCAAGAATTGTAATTTTTTGCCTGAGAAACATAGGTTATGACCACTCATTGGAATGGGTTCAAAGAGCTCATTCCAGTAAGGGTGTCATGTTCTATGTTTCTGACACAAAAATTGAAAACACAATACAGTTTGTGTAGTGAGTTTATTGAAAAAAAAATCCCCTCCATTTTGCACACAAATTCTGGTAAAAAGAGGCAAAAATTTCCGACAAAGGTTATCATAGGGAGTGCCACCTACCAACACTCCCCCCTAAACACACCCCCCCCCCCCCCACCACCACCACCACCACCACTAATGTGTGGTCTGAATATATAAATTGAACTCACTGGTACACTGATATCGAAATAAAAAAAATTCTCAGCAGAAAATATTTTTCACAATCCAACCTGGAATTTGACCAAATGAACCTTATTGAACAGAGCTTGATGAGCTCTGTCCAACAAAATTGAATTTGTTAAATTTCTACTTGCATATGGAAAAATATTTTTCATGTTGAAAATTTTATATTATCTCAATGTGCTGTGTGCAAGGGGACAGGAAAGACAGAATTTATCAAAGCCTTACTGTAAAATATGGGAGGGGTAGGCAGTGGCCAGTTTCAAAATGGATTTTCCTCCAATACTCCCCAAAATTTTGATTTCTTATTCAGAGCATAATTTATCAACTACTTCCACTGGTTTTTTGTTCATGTTTTGCTACTTGCTATTCTTCTCCATGGTACGGCAGTGTGTATGCCCTCCCTCCCCCACCCCCTCATCATTCTTCCACACACACACACTCCCTTATCACCCCCATGGCCAACAGAATTGGCGTGACTGCTACTGTAAGATTACAGAAGGTTTATATCATTTGTTACCATGATACAGTCATTGGCTGTTCTGAAGATTTAGACATAATTTGAAAGTCTTTCACGTCTTTTTGGACGTTTTTGATAGTCTGTTTGCAGTGTCTGAACTTCTGAACGCTTACAGGATTTTGAATTTCCCGTACAGCGTGGATAAGCAGGGTTGCCAGAGCTGAATTATTTCGTCTGAGTATGTGAAAATGAGATTAAAATGGTGATAAAAAGTAATTTTTGCCCAACACAGTGCCGAAATGGCAGTGGCTTTGCGAAAAGAACGCGAAACTGACATTTATTTGAGCAAAATCGGTAAATTATTCGCTGTTTCCCCGTTTTTTGAAAATCGCTGTCTGAAGAGTGTCTGGCCTTCTAGTATATTAGTATATATAGTATAGACCTAATATTAATTTAAAATGTAAAATTCTGATACGACGAGTGCCTGTGCTCTAATCGACGTTTGGATCCTGAAAAACTGCCTTTTGGTTCCATAGCTAAAGTTATCACATATTCCCTATTATTCTAGTTCAAGACATGCAGAATGTTGCCTTGTTCCTTATTTTCATTTACACAGATGACACATGTCGCTCCAATTCACCAGTGACATGAATTAATGTGCCTGATTTGGAATTTACGCATCCATTTTCCACGATTTTAATAATCTGCCATTTAAATTTTAATCCAGAACTAATTTTAGTGGGTTACATATATTTTCACCGTCAAAATTTCCATCCGTGTTCAGTTGTGTTCATACATTCGTTTCGAAGGACGCTTGTCCATGGGAAAATAAATTTTTAGTTTAAACAGTATTTATTACAAAAAAAAACCCAAACCATAACAGACACATTTCAAACATTAATGTGGATTCGGCAGTAAGCTGAAAGCTTATACAAGGCCGTTTCCACCAACACAAGATCACAAAGATACGTCGATGACAATAGCAGGTATGAGTATCAAGTACAAACAGTGTTTATCTGCATTATACAAGCGTTTGAAAAGCGGCAGTAACTAATCTTGTATGGAAACAGTCAGGGATGGGTTGAGCTGCAAGAAGAGTTGGAAAGTGCGGGATGGATGTATTCATTGCGTAGAGTTTTTTATTTGTGTCTAATGTCAATCACCTATGCGAAATGACTACGCGTGACGTAAGATAGAAATATAATCAAGGTAACTCCAATTATTTGCCACCCAAGACGCCCATTTGGAGGACTTTCACCCAAACATTGATAACAGAGTCGCGGTTGATCAGTGAGGCTTCCCCTGTTTACCACTGTAAACAAGTGTAGCTTAGTTTACAGGCATTCCCACGGAGATCATCTTGATGTAATTGTGGGTTAGTATTTATTATAGCAGGGCTCGCCTTGAGTAAAATGGTCGGGGCCTAAAAAAAGTGCCCCACATATTGAGGTCGGGGCCTTTTCGGGGCTGATTTTCCATTTTGTCCATTATTGTTAGTGCTTTTTTGTGGAAAATGTCAGGGCTTGAAAAAAAGCCCCCAGCAAGTGCTCCTCGGGGCTGATCTCGGGGCCTGGGCTGATCAGCCCCAACTCAAGGCAAGCCCTGTTATAGTAAGTATATAAAATGGGCTAGTACTACATTGGGGTTAATTAGTGAATCGCTTACTTGATCAAATAAAGTCGTGTACCACTTCAAAGATAAGTCGGTTGTCGTCATTACTCAGGAATTCTGAATCGAATAGAAGTGTAGAGGAGTCCGCTCCAAACAGAAGGAGATTAATTGAATAATTACGAGCATCGGAGAAAATTGGACAATGCAGGAGAAAATGAGCGGGAGTCTCTTCCTCTCCACACTGGCATAGAGGGGTTTGTGATAAGTGGTTGCGATATAAGTGAAAATTGAGGTTACTACATCCTAGTCTCAATATACAGTGATATATTTGGTCTGTGCGAGATTTCGATCTACAGTAGAACCTTGGCTGTCGTCGGTTGCCATCGTTTAGAAAAGTCTTGAGCTTTGTCAATGATGAGTTTTCACGCACGGACAAGGGCAAATTATTCCATTGGTCAGTAACGCTGGGTATGAAGGAAGATTTATACAGCTCAGTCCGACAGAACGGAACATGGTGGTTTTGACCTGATCGAAGACTAAGTGAAGGATTGATCAAGGAAGCAGCACGTTGCGGGATTTTACTGGAGATGTGCGGAGGAACCATACGGTGGTACATTTTAAAGAACTGGATTAACTTGTGTTTGTAGCGCCTATCTTGCAACGGTTCCCATCCTGTTTCCGTATAAAGTAAGGACTTACTAGCACTGACAGTTGCCCCAGTAATAATCCTTGCTGCAGCAATCAGGATTTTTTCCATTTCCTCCACTTCAGTTACAGAGCAAATATCCCAAACAGTATCGGCGTATTCAAGGAGGGGCCTGATAAAAGCAAAATATATTTTTCTAAGACACTACGGTCTAAGTTAAATTTGTGCTTCCTAAGTAAGTCTAACCGGGACCAGGCCTTTGCACAAATATGGTCGATATGGTCATTCCATGTACACGTGCTATTTAATATGACTCCCAGATGTTTATGATTAACGACTTCAGATATCTGAGAACCGCCAAAGAATAATGGTGGATGGAAAGTAGGGCTACTTTTTCGAGATATTAGCATACTCTCAGTTTTATTTGAATTGAACTCTACCAACCATGTTTTAGACCAATATTCAATTGTGGCCAGATCTTGATTAATTATTGTCGAGGCTTGTTCAGGGTTTTCTATAATTAGATATAAAGAAGTATCGTCTGCAAATAGGCGTATACTGCTCAGAAGATCTTTGGTTATATCGTTGATATATATAAGGAACAGCAGGGGTCCAAGAATAGACCCCTGTGGAACACCTGCATTTATGGTTCTCCAGGACGAAGTCTCAGACGATATCACAACTCGTTGCAACCTATCTGTAAGATACGATTTGAGGAACAACAGAAGTTCACCCGAAACACCAATACTTTCCAACTTGTGGATAAGACCTGCATGCCATACTTTGTCAAAGGCCTTGCTGACATCACAGAAGACAACCCTAACTTCTTTGCCATCATCAAGGGCGTGACAAAATTCATCATATAAGTCAGTGAGCTGGAGGACTGTTGAATCACCGGGTGTAAAACCTGACTGAAATTGGCTGAGAACTTTATTGTCAATCAAAAACTCCCACAAGTGTTTGAATACACATTTTTCAAGTAATTTACCAACACAGCTAATCAAAGATATTGGCCGATAATTCGTCACAGAATTGGAAGGGTGTTTTTTCAAAATCGGAGAGACATTAGCTTTTTTCCACAATGATGGGAAATACGAATTGTTCAATAGTATATTGAATAAGATGGAGAGTGGCTCACATAAGGATGATTTGCATTCTTTTAGAAGACGCGGGCTAATTAGTTCTGGACCGGATGCCTTAGAAATTTTTAACGATTTCATTGGTGTATGCACTTCATCACAATGTAAAGTGATACAATCAATAATTGCAGAAACACGTGTTGATGCGTATGGCAAGGAAGCATTCGAATCATCAACTGTTGAGATAGAACTGAAGTATTCGTTAAACACTTCGGCTTTCTCAACATTTGACGAGAATATTTGGTCGGAATGGGTGAGAGTAGGAATTCCAGAGTAACTGCTCCCGACTGCTGTTTTCAAGGTCTTCCACCTCTGTGATGGCGGCGTTTTACTACTTATTAGGATGGACTGAATTTTCGACAAGTGTAAAGCTTTGGACCTCCTTATAGCAGATACAACATTATTCCGTTTTAGTTTGTAGTTTGCCCAGGCATTCAGGGTATTGGTACGTTTAGCAATGCGATATAAACGTTTACGCTGTCTGAGCAGTTATCTTATTTCATTGTGCATCCATTTCGGCTGATCTATTCGCATGGTAATGAATTTGTTAGGTATGTGGGCGGATGCAGTTTCAAGTATTTTGTCAGTAAATTTGGACACTATGTTATCGAGACATGGGTCATCAAAGAGGGCATTCCAATCGACATGGGAGAAGGCCTCATTCAACGCTTCATAATTACCCTGGGAATAAAGCCAAATTCTCCTCTTGAATGATAAAGTTGGTGGTTTCAAGAATTCTACTTCGAGTGAGATTGGACAATGGTATCGGATCATGTCTGGGATGATTGGTTCAAGGACCTCACAAGTTTTCATGTTTATTGAGTCACTGAGAACAAATAGATCTAATAACGAAGCCGAAGTCTCGGTGAAACAAGTCGGCTCACTCACAACTTGTCTCAGATTGAAATAGCGGAGTATTTCAGAAACGCCACTTCTTGAGGGAGTCACTTGATTGTCATTAAAGTCCCCTGTTATAATTAGGTCGGCAATTGAGGAGTCTCAGGCCTTTTTCAATGGATCCTGATATGGCTTCCCATGTTTTGCGGGGACTGTTTGGTGGCCGGTGGAACACACCCAACAGTAACGATCTAGTTCGTTGTATAAACACCTCCGTCCACAGGCACTGTGTGTTCGAGTTATGTTGGTCTGGTTTCGGTCGAAATGATATTCCATCTTTGATATACATAGCTACCCCACCTCCCCTTGTCGAACGGTCAAATCGCAATGGCTCCTGGAACCCGGTGAACAAGAATATCGGATGTGGAATCATTATCATCCAACCATGTCTCAGACAAAGCCACGACATTAAATGATGCAAATTCATATTGGATAATGTCAACTTTGGGTTTTAAACTCTGAATGTTCAGATGGGCAATTTTTAAGGTATTCTGGTTGTAATTGGAGTTCAGAGAATTTGGGCCAGGGTTAGTTTCAATATCACCAGACAGTAGAAGAATCACAGTCACGTTGAACAGCGAAATGACAAGGAGGGCAGAAAGTATCAGTACATGTACTTTCCTTATGAGTACAGCCGTTGAAACTTCAATGCTGTAAGGATATAAAGTTTCATCCAGAGGATTATCCAAGAGCGATATTAACAATTTATTGGACAGTCCAAAGAACAAAGTGACCACAACATTAAGGCTTTGATGCGGCCCAACCCCACTGAGGCACAAGCAAAGATAGATTAGGACACAAATAGATCTCTTCTTCGATAAGAAGAACTTCGAGCTCCTACAAAAAACTTTGAAGTTAAATGTACCAATCCAAGCACGATAAGATTCAAGGGAACACATGATGAGCTATTCGTAACTAGGTAACGCAGTTAAGGCAAATTGTTTCTTTATAAACAAGATTGTATTAGGCTGGCAAATAGTGCAGATAATGTGTGACAAACACTGTTATGTAGTTGGAAGACAGTAGTAACTTATTTAAAAGTATGATAATAAACAAGAATCTTTTTAAAAAAGAAAAAAAAATATAAAAAAAAGAGTCAGGTAAGAACTATAAAGCACCACTGACTTGGATGATAAAGATACTGGGAGCTTGTGGGGGCAATGTCATTGGGTCATTTTCGGGCAAGTCAAATGAATATTGACACGAATATCATTACCAGTACGAAAATGATTGCGAATATCAATGGCGATTAAAGTTAAATGTGATATATTTTCTCTGAGTAGGTGACAGTGTGGAACAGCTTATAAATTCCTTTTCGTTAATGGTGATCAGGTAACATTTAGCATTTACCATGCTGCAACACAAAATTGCACCACGGAAAAAGCTTCTGCACACGAAAGAAATATTGGATTTAGTTATGGATGAGGGGAACCAAGTGATGTGAAGCTGTGTTTGTTTACCGTGGTAAACAAACACTACCCCACCCCAAGGGGTTCCCACTAGCTCCATATCATACCGTTGACTTTATTGACCGACTTGAACTGACATGATTCACAAATCTCTCGACTAACATGAAGTAGACTCTGCAAGGAGAAGAGGACGCACAAGAAATTTGAAAGCGGTCGAGCGCATCATCATAAAGAAGCATGATTTAATTGATAATATATATTGACCGACTTAAGCCACAAATCAGGGTCAGTTGTCGAGATTCGAGATGGAGAAACCAATTGCCGTTTGCATTCCTTACAAGTTTTGACCCTCTTTCGCTGCGTTCTTCGTTAGGCGCAGGGTAATATGCAGATGCACTGTTCAGGAAAGAGTAAGGTAAAAGGTAAATTACCATGCTGATAGGGGAATTATGACAGCTTCAATGCCGCAACACATACATGCGTTGCGTCGCGAGTAGGGCAAATGCACACGAATGAGATAATTATACTTCAATTATGGACAGCGGATACCAGATGAGGTCTGACTTTGTTCATGAACCCTGATGAGCATGCACTGCCTCACCACAGAGATGTTCCTCTTGTTATTTGACATGTCGCCTCTAGTTCATGGTGATGTGTATACCGATTAGTCGCAGACTAAAATGAAGAAAAATTGGGCGTCAGACAGGCAATGAGTTAACCCCATATCCACAAACGACACTCGCAAGAGAATATTTTTGGTAACTGAAAATTTTCACTCTTTGCCCCCAAAACCACAGGCAAACACCTCTCATCCGACGAGTGCCATGTGCTCATTCAGATGAAAGCCACAGCCGCCAATGTTACCGAAGTAGAAGATGAAGATAATAATAATAATAATAAACAGATTTAATAGCCATTATCGCGTATTACGCTGGACCGGCCCCTCAATTTTGGTAAAGGGTTAACATAAAGATCAATCAGTTATTACGAATAATCAAGAGAGGTGGCCAGTGTGCGAACAAGAAGAGACCACTGATTGTTTGTTTCCAAAAATAAAAACACATGGTGCTTGGTTGTTATTAAAGATTAATTGTTAGACATGGTTCGCTAATTTCTATCAATTCCAATGAAGTCAAATGCCACAGTGACAATAGTGTGCAAGTTGAATTTGATTGACCACACAGTTTCCAGCACGAGGAAACATGATTGTGTTAATAATATATTTTGACCGACTTGACCCACCAAACTGTGTCAGTGACCGAGATGAAAAAAGTGACAAAAGATTATACTATGCTTGTACACTATTCTAGTGAGGTAATGTGTCGAGGTGATGAGAAGTGGATACAATCCCCAAGAAAACAGAGATCCATTTGGGAATATATGTCAAACAAAACATTACGTTGGGTGTTGGAAGACAGAAGGACAGAACAGAACGGAATATTCATTCGTTCAGGCATTACATTTAAAACATAATCACACTGACCCACCACTCAAATATATCAGGATCACAGATAAAGGACATTCTGCATGGGCAATATTACAGTGAATATGAACTGGACCTTAATTTTGACATTATGTCATACAACAAGTTTGGTATACTGGGGAGGGGGGTCGCGATGGGGATTGCACTTTGTTGTAACCCGTTGTTTTAAATTTTATTTTCAGACTCACCCCACCTGCTATGTTGAGTGGATTTATCAAAAAAGCATTGTTAACACATATATTAGACTTACCAACAAAGCATTGTTAACACATATTAGGCGGAGAGAACACAGCTCGGATATCTTAACTCATAAGGCTCTCTTAGCCCATATCTATGCAGGTCATACACGCGTCTTTAGGATAGAAGCCTAGATGCAACAGCAGTCAGCCAATATTGAGACAGACATTCGACATTACTTTACATAAAGGTGGTATCGAGATGTGCCCTCAAGTAGTTACGTGCACTTTGGCCACGAACTGGAGCTTATTGTGGAATGTGACAAGTTCCAACTTAATTTGAAAATACGTCAAAAACAGCAATTATGATATGTTGGATGCCGGGGATGGGGGGGGGGGGGGGGGGGGGGAGGGGGGGTAACACAGTGTATAAATAAATTTTTGTACATGCCATAATATATAGTTCACTTCAGATGAGATTATCTAGATCTTACAAGATAAAAGTTCATTTCAGGAATTCTGGTAATACATTTAATAAACAAACACTAGATTTCAAGCTTGCAATTTTATTCTGAACCACAGGCAAACAATAACATTAACTTAACTTAATTTAGAAAAAAATACACTTTGATTGTACAATTCAACAGTATTAAAAAAATGAAGATAAACATTGAATCAAAATCACTCTCCTCACATTTTTCACTCTTGCAAACTTTATTTGAGGTGAGCGATTTTCCACTCTCCTCCATTTTGCTCCCATTCGTCACTGACGGCCAATGTTCATAGAACCAGGGGCAGGGTTGTGTATTCTCATTCAGTATTCGTATTCAGTCGTATTCAAATACAGTTTATCAAGTATTCACATGTATTCAGTATTCACTGAATGTTATGAATACATGTATTCGTATTCGTATTCAAATACATTAAAATTTGAGCTGTATTCATGAATCCATTTTGAATACTTTTTATATTTTGGAATCAAAGAACCATGTACTGAATAAAAGGTATTCGCAGATCAAGCCCATGGACTCCAGTCAACAAATTCACACCTGATACCAATATTAAATCGAATCCCACCTGCGGCAACCGTGTTGTGTCCTTGAGCAAGACACTTCATCTCCATTGCCCGCGTGGGGGCACGATGATGCCGTGTACTAAGGCGTACTGCACGTCGATGGTATGCATGTCTTCAACCAATCTAACCCTGCCTTTGCTGCAGTGCGGAGTTACGATGTTGGGGGAGCTGGCAGCTGCTCGTCGTTGCTCGGTGGTTCTCTCCGGGTACTCCGGCTTCCTCCACCTGTAAAACTGCCACGGTCATTATTAGCCATTGTGCATAAATATGTGACCTTAAACATCAATAAATAATAATAATAATCAATATTAAAGACTTAATAATCCCCGATATTATTTATATACCACCAAACACCTTATCTGAAATTTTTGCATTGAAAGCAGACAGTAGACTTAATTATCAATTAACTTGTCACAATACAACCTATTTATCTAACAATGGCCTCACATTCCCATGGCTTTCTTTTTAAATTATTGAAAACACGGACAAAAAAAACTTGTGTTATTGGACACAACTCAGTTATTCAATGATATTATATTCTAAAATTTTGGGATTTATTTAAAGTTTTTCTATTTATCCATTATTTCACAGTGAAAACACATATTTATTTATGTATTTATTTATTCCTGTTTAAGGTGAACTTTGTACTGCTCAGTATGTCTAATTATAATCGGTGAAAGCACGTAAATATTATAAAGAAAATACTACTGCTGTTAGCCAACTTTCAGCCAACAGACCTCCAGGTTTAACCATGAAGTGCATTGGCTAAAACTTTACTGGTCCTTCTTATTTGGTGTCATTGCAGTTGATACTTAATGTTCAGAAGTAAATGCCAGTCTGTGATTTCTTAGAGGTAATCCACTCACATTTTGTGATGTGTTGTCCATGGAGAGTAGTCTAATAACTATGACACCTATAGAGTTTATTTCCCGTCAGGTAATTACTTTAGTTTTCCAACAAAGCATGGCAAGCACAATTAAAGCTTCAGCTAAAGGACCATCAGTTTAAAAATGACTTTTAACCCAACAAACAAAAGACTTAAAGGTGTTGCTATAAATACTTCTAATTTAAAAAGTATTCAAGTATTCAAAAATGTATTCATGAATACATTGTAATGTATTTGTATTCGTATTCAAATACATTTGAAAATTTGTGTATTTGTATTCGTATTCATATTCATGAAATTTCAAAGTATTCGTATTCGTGTTTGAATACATTTACAAAGTATTCAACCCAAGCCTGACCAGCGGTCAGCCGAGTGGACGACTGGGGGCGAAGAAGTTGCCTTGTCATTCCTCAAGTCGCCTTGGCTTACATTGGGGGCGAAATTCAAGTCGCCCTCCAAAACTTCCTTGGGAGACATGGCAGTTTACTTTATTTTCTTATGTTTTATTTCCAAAAAAAAAACGCTTCCGCATTCACAAAAAAGTAAACACGGCTGCTGTTAAAATCCGTCATACGCCTCTGAAAATAGCCTAAACTAGCCCAATTTTATATTTCTGAAACGAGTTGTAATGGCAAAGTCGTTCTAACAATACGCCCCAACTGATAGCAACCAGCACAAAATGCTATTTAAAAACAAAAGTGCCAGCAAAAACAACGAATCGCACATGACACGGATCGTGTTAATTAGAATTTATTAAAGTTAACCGGGGGCGCGGTGGCTCAGTAGGTAGAGGTGCAGTCTGCAAGCCGAGAGGTCCTCGGTTCGAATCCCACCTGCGGCAACTGCATTGTGTCCTTGGGCAAGACACTTCACCCCCTTTGCCCATGTGGAGGCACGATGACGCCGTGTACTAAGGCGTACTGCACGTCGATAGTACGCATGTCTTCAACCAATCTAACCCTGCCTGTGCTGCAGTGCGGAGTTACGATGTTGGAGAGCTGGCAGCTGCTCGTCGTTGCTCGGTGGTTCTCTCCGGGTACTCCGGTTTCCTCCACCCGTAAAACTGTCATGGTCATGATTAGCCATTGTGCATAAATATGTGACCTTAAACATCAATAAATAAATAAATTAAAGTTAACCACCGTTTCAAAACCCTCAAAAATGTGTAGGAGACAGTTCATCCATAAAAATGTTGAAATTGCTTACGGTTACGCTCTGTTCCACTGAAAAATTGGCTGCATTGAAATTTGCCCTGCAATTTGCATTGAAAGTTTTTCTTTGAAAACTTGTGTTGGAAGGGGGTTAAATGCAATAAGGCTACGATAGAAATCACACATATTAGGATGGATAAAAATGGCAGGCCTTATAACACCAATCGCACGTGTCAATGTAAGATGGATGGCAGAAATTGTCATTTTTCTGAACAGTGCATCATCACACAGCGCAGCAGGTAAGGGAGACAACTGAAATATTTTGCCATTTACCTTAGAAATAAATTAACTCAAATTGTTTATGACGCTTAATTTACGAAGGATATCGAAAACATTTGTAACTACGCTTTTCAATTCAATTAGGACAGAAACCATGAATGACTCAACTTCTTGTGTGAACTTGAAATTTATTTTAAATACTTTAAACAATTTTTTTTAAAAGAATATACCTTCTATAACAGAGAAGAACACTCTCACCATGGGTAATGCTAAATTTCAAATCCACTGCATTGAGGCAAATACAAAATCAACTGCATGGTAACCCTAGTCATCACTGTTATGGAAAGAGTTCGGGTATTCAAAAACCATGAACGACACAATTTTTTGTAGGGAAGGGGGGAGGATTTTAACCTACATGATTTAGTTTTGTGTGTGTATGTATGTTTGTATAACATTTCTTTATTTTTTTCTCCACAATTGTGTCCTCTATGTACATTTATTTTGTCACGATGTCATATACATTTTATGGTTTTTTCTGACTTCTCCCTCATGTCCACTGACTTCTCCCTCCTGTCCCCTGACTTCTCCCTAAAGTCACTGGAGGGAGAAGTCACTTCTCCCTATAATCAGCTGCCAGGCTGACCCCTGCTCAGAACTCAGTTTAGTCAGACCACAATATTTCCCTTTGGCGCACCCTACAGGGCACATTTATGATTGGATTGCTTTGAAACCTGGTATGCTTATTTGGGGTGACCTCTAGATGGGAGCTATCAAATTTTTCCATTTCCGTCAAAAAATGTTGCTGCGGCCAACGTTCTTAGAACTTAGTTTAGTCAGATGACCTCAATTATTTCCTCTGGCACACCCTACAGGGCACATTTATGATTGGATTGCTTTGAAACCTAGCATGCTTGTTTGGGCTGACATCTAGATGGGAGCTATTGATTTTCTTCCATTTCCGTCAAAAAATGTTGCCACGGCCAACGTTCTTAGAACTTAGTTTAGTCAGACCTTGATATTTCTCTTTGGCACACCCTACAGGGCACACTTATGATTGGATTGCTTTGAAACCTGGCCTGCTTGTTTGGGGTGACCTCTAGATGGGAGCTATCGATTTTCTTCAATTTCCGTCAAAGAATGTTGCCGCGGCCAACGTTCTTAGAACTTAGTTTAGTCAGACCTCAATATTTCTCTTTGGCACACCCTATAGGGCACATTTATGATTGAATTGCTTTGAAACCTGGTATGCTTGTTTGGGGTGACCTCTAGATGGGAGCTATCGATTTTCTTCCATTTCCGTCAAAAAATGTTGCCACAGCCAACGTTCTTAGAACATAATCAGACCTCAATTTTTCCCTTTGGCACACCCTACAGGGCACATTTATAGTCGGATTGCTTTGAAACCTGGCATGCTTGTTTGGGGTGATCTCTAGATGGGAGCCATCGATTTTCTTCCATTTCAATCAAAAAATGTTGGCACTGCCAACATTCTTAGAACTTAGTTTATTCAGACCTCAATATTTCCCTTTGGCACACCCTACAGGGCACATTTATGATCGGATTGCTTTGAAACCTGGCATGCTTGTTTGGGGGGACCTATAGATGGGAGCTATCGATTTTCTTCCATTTCCGTCCAAAAATGTTGCTGCTGCCAACGTTCTTAGAACTTAGTTTAGTCAGACCTCAGTATTTCCCTTTGGCACACCCTACAGGGCACATTTATGATTGGATTGCTTTGAAACCTGGCATGCTTATTTGGGGTTAACTCTAGATGGGATCTATCAATTTTTTTCGATTTCTGTCAAAAAATGTTGTCACTGGCCATGACCTTCAATGAACTTAGTAAAAACTTAGTTCAGTTAAGAATCAATATTGCCCTTTGACACACCCTGCAGGGCACATTTATGATTGGATCGCTTGCAAACTTGGTGAGCTTGTGTGGGGTGACATCTATATGGGAGCTGTTGATTTTCTTCCATTTCTGTCAAAAAATGTTGCTGCTGACCTTTGAACTTAGACCTCAATATTTCCATTTAACATGGCCTTCAGGGCACATTTATGATCGGATCACTTTGAAACTTGGTATGTGTGTTCCGTGTGACCTCTAGATGTGAGCTATTGCTTTTTTTCATTTCCATAAAAATTTATTGTCGTTATCACCAACCTTTGAACTTACTGCATTTGTGCATCAACTTATCCCTTTTGCACTCTCTGCAGGGTATATTTATGAATTTCCATAAAAAACCCATTGCCAGAAGCAATGACCTTCTACTTAGTGCATTTGTACGTTAACATCTTCCTTTGGCATGCCTCAGAGGACACATTCATTATCAGGTTGTTTTGAAACTTTGTATGCTTATGTACGGTGACAAAGATAGGAGCTATTGATTTTCTTTTCATTTCCATCAAAAACTGTTGCTGTTAGCAACAATCTTTGAATTTATTGCATTTGTGTATCTACATTCTTTGACATGGCCTACAGGCCACATTTATCATAGGATTGTTTTTGAACTTGGTGTGCTCATTAGGCAAAAACTTTAGATAAGAGCTGTTGATAAGCATTCATTTCTGTGAAAAAAGTTGCCATTTACAATAACCTGCGAACATACTGCATTTGTGTATCAACATTCTTCCTTTAGCCAGTCTTACAGTTTACATTTAAAAATGCATGGATTACTCTGACGTTGTGCACACACAATGCTGTTCTGTTGAAATTTCATCAAATAACATTGGCGCCAATCAGACATGTTAACCTCCAGAATAATTTTTCAGGGAACCTGAGGGTGATTTTCAGGGAAATGGGATGGATTTCAGGGAAAAGTTCGCGCGGGGGGCAAAATAAAAGAAAAAAACTTGTGAATTTTCAGCTCACGGACCACTATTAACACGAGGTTATATCCAGAACTAGTTGTCAACTATGCTGATGCATTTATGCTATGTTGAAAAATTAAAAAAAATCATAAAATAACTGTTGATTTGACCCCTCCCCCCCCCCATATCCTCTTCTTCTTCCCCTCCCCACCCACCCACACTGTCCCACAGAGCACATCCACCTGTGGTTTGCTCTTATCAAAGTCTATTTAGCTAATAATTTCCCAAGTCTGGAAATGTTAAAAGGAAAAGATGTCCTGATGTTCAGTTACTTCAAGAACATTAGTACTCAGAAAGTATCTTTATCAAACTTCATGCATGTGGGACGCTTATGCCCTAAACAAAACTTTTCTTTCATCATTGAAGCATTTTTGTTCAATTCCATTCAAAATTTTCTGGTTACAGATGGCCTACAGTTAACAGTTCTGTAGTCAGCACAACAGAATAAATGTGGTGTTAGAAAAAAGTCCATTGTGTTTAAATATGCTGTCATAATTTTTCGGCATCCTAAGCGACATTAACCTACTTTTAAGCTGTGCTAAATAGTTGATGTTTGCGTTTTGATTTTGGAAAAGGGATGAGAATTAAAGCTATTCTATGAAGGAATAAATAAATGTATATTATTTAATTCCTTTTCATATATTTTAATTCCCCAAAACTGCATTTAAATGAAGGTGGAGTTTTCAATTTTTTGAAAGTAAGTCACCTATTTTCACTTCGACACTCGCAAATTTATCACAAATCTCCGAAGAAAAACCCCAGAAATAAACATGAACACAGTTGAAATATATATCGTAAAATAGCCTTTTCTTAAATAAATTTAACTTCAATCCATATTTTACTGCTTCGTGAGTTTTTACCAGAGTTTGAAATGCATGTGATTTGACTCCGAACGTTTTTCATAAGTTACAACAGGAACGAAATATTTGACTGTTGTTTTCCGGGATTTTTGGTCCAAAACTGATTCCCGTCCGGGAGGCCGGGAACTACACTGAAATTCCGGGATTTTCCCGGGCATTCCGGGAGAGTTAACATGTCTGGCGCCAATGATCTTTAATTTTGCCATTTCATTTATAACTTACCAAGTTGAAGTTTGTCAAGTTGAGCTACAGTGTCATTGACACTTTCATTTATGACATATATTCAAAGTTTTAAGTAGATTAATAAAATCAAAACACGGTTTTCATATGCTACAAAACACTTTGGAAAAGTATCATGTATAGTCAATTTATTCTGAAAGCAGCATTAATGACACTGAATGATTGTTAGCTCAACTTTGATGTAAGTCAAATTTGAGGTTATGCCATGGCCTGTCATCCATCTGTCTGTACGTCCGTCCATCCGGTTGTCCATCCATCTGTTCATCAACAATTCAATACGGTTCGGGCTTGAGGCTGTATTTATGAACCGATCTTTCCGAAACTTCTGGAGTACCTTTGTTATCGCCATGTTTTTTGGGTGCGGTCTGAAATTCAAGATGGCCAGCGGCAGCCATTTTATACCTTAGTTAGTGCAATCAGTTTTTTGTA
This sequence comes from Pictodentalium vernedei, assembly GCA_031216915.1. Lineage (NCBI taxonomy): Eukaryota > Metazoa > Mollusca > Scaphopoda > Dentaliida > Dentaliidae > Pictodentalium > Pictodentalium vernedei. The sequence goes on from CM062295.1 coordinate 269,212,811, forward strand.
CAGAACTTCTGTATGAAAGTTCTGATTCGAATAAATTTTTGTCTGAATGTTTAGTAACATGGAATTCATCACATATAATACAGGTTTTCTTCTCTTGTAGAAATTCTGCAAATTAGATGAACTTGACTTTTTCAGTGATACTTTACACAGTAAGTACACATGTCAGTACAGCTCGGGCTAGGGGCTGTATTTATGAACCGATCTTCACGAAACTTCTTGGGTACCGTACCTTTGTTATCACCTTGGGATGAGAACGAGTGTTTCTGGGTGCGGTCTAAAATTCAAGATGGCTGCCAGTGGCCACTTTGTACCGAAATTTGGTCTAATCAGTTTTTTGTACACAACTTCTATACGGCTCAGGCTAGAGGTCGTATTTATGAACCGATCTTTATGAAACTTCTTGGGTACCTTTGTTATCACCGTGGGACGAGAACAGGTGTTTTTTGGTGTGGTCTGAAATTCAAGATGGCCACCAGCAGCCATTTTATATCAAAATTAGTGCAATCAGTTTTTTGTACAGAACTTCTGTATGAAAGATATGATTTGAATAAATTTTTGTATGAATCATTAGTAACATCTAATACATCACATATAATATGGGTTTTTTTCTCATGCAGACATTATGCAAATCAGATGGACTTTGATTTGTTCAATGCTACTAACACAGTAAGTACACATGTCAATACAGCACAGGCTAGGGGCTGTATTTATGAACTGATCTTCACGAAACTTCTTGGGTACCTTTGTTATCACCTTGGGACGAGAATGAGTGTTTCTGGTTGCCGTCCAAAATTCAAGATGGCTGCCAGTGGCCATTTTGCACCGAAATTAGGTCCAATCAGTTTTTTTGTGCACAACTTCTATACGGCTCAAGCTAAAAGCCGTATTTATGAACCAATCTTTACGAAACTTCTTGGGTACCTTTGTTGTCACCTTGGGACGAGAACAAGTGTTTCTGGGTATGGTCCAAAATTCAAGATGGCTGCCAGTGGCCATTTTGTTCCGAAATTAGGTCCAATCAGTTTTTTTGTATACAACTTCTATACGGCTCAAGCTAAAAGCCGTATTTATGAACCAATCTTTACGAAACTTCTTGGGTACCTTTGTTGTCACCTTGGGACGAGAACAAGTGTTTCTGGGTATGGTCCAAAATTCAAGATGGCTGCCAGTGGCCATTTTGTACCGAAATTAGGTCCAATCAGTTTTTAGCTCACCTGAGCGAAGCTCAAGGGGAGCTTTACTAATCACTTTCTGTCCGTCGTCCGGCGTCCGTCGTCCATTGTCCGTCGTCCGTCGTCGTCCGTCCAGCGTTAACTTTACATTATCGACTTCTCCTCCTAAACCACTAGCCCAATTTTATTCAAATGTTGGCTAAATGTTTATTACCTAATGCCAATTCAGATTTGTTCAAATGAAGTTGCCCCTCCTCCTGGGTGGTGCCACACCCCCAAGGGGCACCAAAATCTTTGTAAATCTTCTTCTCATGAACCAGCAGTAGCAGAGACTTGATATTTGGTGTGCAGCTTCCTTTTGAGGTGTAGACTCAGATTTGTTCAAGAGAAGTTTGTGGGGCTATACTTGACGTTGTTATGAGAGGGGCAAAATTTTTTGCCCCGCCCAAAATTTCTATTTTCCAAACCGAGAGGCTGATTTGAACCAAATTTTATGTGAGGGCTTATTGGGTCATGAGTACTTGATTTATGCAAAAAAAAATTTTCCCGCAGCCCCGTGGGAACCGCAGGAGCTAAAAATAGAAAAAATTTAAAACGCCCATATCTCCAAAACTGCACGGCACTGAGAATTTTTATTTGGTGTGCAGCTTCCTTAGGACCAACAGAAAGAATTGGTAAAAAAAAATTGCCATCGGTTTTATCATAGGGTACAGTTTCGGGACTTTGAAAAAGTGCTGAGTCAGCACTTTTTAACACTGTAGGCAATGGGAAAAACATTAAAAAATCTTCTTCTCCAGATCCAGCAGGCAGAATCTTTTGATATTTGGTATGCAACATTGTAGGGTGGATCTGATTCAAGTTTGTTCAAATCGGCCCCCTGGGTTCATATTTGGGCTCAGTATAGGAGCCCGATTTCGAACTTAGTGCATTTCAGGCAAATTTCTTAAAAAATCTTCTTCTCCAGATCCAGCAGGCAGAATCTTTTGATATTTGGTATGCAACATTGTGGGGTGGATCTGATTCAAGTTTGTTCAAATCGGCCCCCTGGGTTTATATTTGGGCTCAGTATAGGAGCCCAAATTTGAACTTACTGCATTTCAGGCAAATTTCTTTGAAAATCTTCTTCTCCAGATCCAACAGGCAGAATCTTTTGATATTTGGTATGCAACATTGTAGGGTGGATCTGATTCAAGTTTGTTCAAATCGGCTCCCTAGATTCATATTTGGGCTCACTAGAGGAGCTCGAATTCGAATTTAGTGCATTTCAGGCAAATTTATTAAAAAATCTTCTTCTCCAGATCCAGCAGGCAGAATCTTTTGATATTTGGTATGCAACATTGTGGGGTGGATCTGATTCAAGTTTGTTCAAATCGGCTTCCTAGATTCATATTTGGGCTCACTATAGAAGCTCGAATTCGAACTTAGTGCATTTCAGGCAAATTTCTTAAAAAATCATCTTCTCCAGATCCTGCAGGCAGAATCTTTTGATATTTGGTATGCAACATTGCGGGGTGGATCTGATTCAAGTTTGTTCAAATCGGCCCCCTGGATTCATATTTGGGCTCACTATAGAAGCTCGAATTCAAACTTAGTGCATTTCGGGCAAATTTCTTCAAAAATCTTCTTCTCCAGATCCAGCAGGCAGAATCTTTTGATATTTGGTGTGCAACATTGCGGGGTGGATCTGATTCAAGTTTGTTCAAATCGGCCCCCTGGATTCATATTTGGGCTTAATATAGAAGCCCGAATTCGCACTTAGTGCATTTCATGCAAATTTTTTAAAAAATCTTCTTCTCCAGATCCAGCAGGCAGAATCTTTTGATATTTGGTATGCAACATTGTGGGGTGGATCTGATTCAAGTTTGTTCAAATTGGCTTCCTAGTTTCATATTTGGGCTCACTATAGAAGCTGGAATTCGAACTTAGTGCATTTCAGGCAAATTTCTTAAAAAATCTTCTTCTCCAGATCCAGCTTCAGAATCTTTTCATATTTGGTAAGCAACATTGTGGGGTGGATCTGATTCAAGTTTGTTCAAATCGGCCCCCTGGGTTTATATTTGGGCTCCGTATAGGAGCCCAAATTTTAACTTAGTGCGTTTCAGGCATATTTCTTAAAAAATCTTTTTCTCCAGATCCAGCAGGCAGAATCTTTTGATATTTGGTATGCAACATTGTAGGGTGGATCTGATTGTGATTCATGAACGTATTTATTTGTAAAGTTGATAGAATCTTAGACAAAATTTGCAGAAAAGATCTACTATAGAAGGGGTGGTATCCAGGGTGAACCGTTTACCCAAATCTAGCAGTACTAATGCATTATTCACACAAATCTTTGTTCAAATTTTATGACCCCTCATTGGAACACACGCATTCAGCTCATTCCAACAAAGGTCATATGCCATGTTTTCGAGACAAAGGAATAAAAATTTTAGTTATTCATGAAATTTTTAGGCAACTGTTGTCTGTTATTCACATTGCTTCATGAAATTTCAGTACTTTTAGAAGTTACCTCAGTAATCAAGGGTTAATTCCCCTTAATTAAATGTCGCCTCTAAAAAACAACCACTTTGCATATCTTACCTTTTTACCAGCATAACTGCCAAAACTTGTCAGCATTCTTCGCAAAAATCGCTATTCAAATTTTAATTTTTGTCTCTTAAACATACATGCACTTATCGCTTGTAAATACCCCATTGGAATGAGCTTTTTGAGCTCATTCCAATGAGAGGTCGCACACCATGCTTTTTGAGTCAAAAAAGCAATTTTTTTAGTTATTCCAGAATTTCGTATGTAAAACACAGCTTTATGACTTCACATTAAAATGAGCTCTCTAAGCTTGTTCCAATCAACATTCACACACTATGTCTTTCACACAAAAAATAAAATTTTCCATTTATTCAGGAATTTTGTTTGCAAGAACACTCTTACCCCCCCCCCCCCCCCCCACACACACACACACACAAACACACACACACACACAAACACACAAACACAGACACACACATCTAAAAGTTTGTCAGCAAAAAAACAGTTACTTCAATTTTTAAATGCATTATAGGAACAACTTGCCTAATCAAATTTAAATACTTTTGCATCATTCTGTATCTAGAACAAACCATTTACCATATCTTTACGCAAAATTCTCCAGCATCATTCACAAAAAAACACCATTATTTATATATTCACATTTCTGTCTCAAAAATATACCTGATCTTCCCATACCCCTATTGGAATAAGCTGTTTGAGCTTGTTCCAATGATGATAAAAAAAAATAAAATTTGTGAAAATTTTTGTTTTCTTGCATGCAAATATATACATGTAGCACATGGAAGATATCCACAGTTGGGGAGAGATGTCCAAGGCTATCTCTTCACATTCCTTGTTTGTGCTTCATGCTAAACCAGTTTGTCTGCAGAGATAAATTTGCTTTATTAAAAATCATTGGAGATTGGCCACACACCAATGATTTTAAATAAAACTAATTTTAGGTAACAAATGTTGAACTTCAAACAAAATCTATCACTCAACCAGTTAATGTTGATGAGGCATGACATGGTGAAGGTGACCTAAAATACTTCTTAGAGTCACTTTGTCAGGTGAGCGATTAAGGCCACGTGGGGCCTCTTGTTTTGTATACAACTTCTATACGGCTCAGGCTAGAGGCCGCATTTATGAACCGATCTTTACGAAACTTCTTGGGTACCTTTGTTATCACCTTGGGACAAGAACGGGTGTTTTGGGGCACGGTCTGAAATTCAAGATGACTGCTGGTGGCCATTTTGTACTGAAATTAGGTACAATCAGTTTTTTGTACAGAACTTCTATATGAAGGTTCTGATTTGAATAAAGTTTTGAATGAATGTTTAGTAACATGGAATACATCACATATAATACATGTTTTTTTCTTTTACAGAAATTATGCAAATTAGATGAACTTTGATTTATTCAGTGCTACTTATACACAGTAAGTGCACATGTCAATATGGCTTGGGCTGGAGGCTGTATTTATAAACTGATTTTCACGAAACTTCTTGGGTACCTTTGTTATCACTTTGGGACGAGAACGAGTGTTTCTGAGTGCGGTCCAAAATTCAAGATGGCTACCAGTGGCCATTTTGTACCGAAATTAGGTCCAGTCAGTTTTTTGTCACAACTTCTATACAGCTCATATTTATGAACTGATCTTCACGAAACTTCTTGGGTATCTTTGTTTTCACCTTGGGACAGGAATGAGTGTGTTTTGGGGTGTCATTATTATCACTGTGCTATGAGAACAAATATTTTGGGGGTTCAGTCAGACCCACTCTGGGACTCAAAGATTTCTTTTCTAGTTTAGCATCTGACTGTCAATACAGCTCGGGCTAGAGACTACATTTATGAATCGATCTCGTACAGAAATTATGCAAATTAGATGAACTTTGATTTATTCAGTGCTACTTATACACAGTAAGTGCACATGTCAATATGGCTTGGGCTAGAGGCTCTATTTATGAACCGATTTTCACGAAACTTCTTGGGTACCTTTGTTATCACCTTGGGACGAGAACGAGTGTTTTTGGGTGCGGTTTGAAATTCAAGCTGGCTACCGGTGGCCATTTTGTACCAAAAATAGGTACAATCAGTTTTTAGCTCAACTTTGACGTAAGTAAAATTTGAGATTATGCTATGGCAAGTTGTCCGTCTGTCCATCAACAGTCCAATACGGCTCGGGCTGGAGGCCGTATTTATGAACCGATCTTTACGAAACTTCTTGGGTACCTTTGTTATCACCGTGGGACAAGAATAGTGTTTTGGGGTCCGGTCCGGGATTCAAGACGGCTGCTGGCAGCCATTTTGTACAAAATAGGTGAAATCAGATTTTTGCGCAGACCTTCCATATGAAAGCTCTGATTCGAATAATTTTTTGTATGAATGTTTAGTACCATGGGATAATCACATATAATACGTGTTCTTTTTCTCGTGCGTAAATTATGCAAATTAGACTAAATTTGATTTATTTAGTGGCACTTTCAGCACTGTAAGTGAAAATGCCAATACGGCTTGGGCCATAGGCTGTATTTATGAACCGATTTTCACGAAACTTCTTGGGTACCTTTGTTATCACTTTGGGACGAGAACGAGTGTATCTGAGTGCGGTCCAAAATTCAAGATGGCTACCAGTGGCCATTTTGTACCGAAATTAGGTCCAATCAGTTTTTTGTCACAACTTCTATACAGCTCATATTTATGAACTGATCTTCACGAAACTTCTTGGGTATCTTTGTTTTCACCTTGGGACAGGAATGAGTGTGTTTTGGGGTGTCTTTATTATCACTGTGCTATGAGAACAAATATTTTGGGGGTTCAGTCAGACCCACTCTGGGACTCAAAGATTTCTTTTCTAGTTTAGCATCTGACTGTCAATACAGCTCGGGCTAGAGACTACATTTATGAATCGATCTCGTACAGAAATTATGCAAATTAGATGAACTTTGATTTATTCAGTGCTACTTATACACAGTAAGTGCACATGTCAATATGGCTTGGGCTAGAGGCTCTATTTATGAACCGATTTTCACGAAACTTCTTGGGTACCTTTGTTATCACCTTGGGACGAGAACGAGTGTTTTTGGGTGCGGTTTGAAATTCAAGCTGGCTACCGGTGGCCATTTTGTACCAAAAATAGGTACAATCAGTTTTTAGCTCAACTTTGACGTAAGTAAAATTTGAGATTATGCCATGGCAAGTTGTCCGTCTGTCCATCAACAGTCCAATACGGCTCGGGCTAGAGGCCGTATTTATGAACCGATCTTTACGAAACTTCTTGGGTACCTTTGTTATCACCGTGGGACAAGAATAGTGTTTTGGGGTCCGGTCCGGGATTCAAGACGGCTGCTGGCAGCCATTTTGTACAAAATAGGTGAAATCAGATTTTTGCGCAGACCTTCCATATGAAAGCTCTGATTCGAATAATTTTTTGTATGAATGTTTAGTACCATGGGATAATCACATATAATACGTGTTCTTTTTCTCGTGCGTAAATTATGCAAATTAGACTAAATTTGATTTATTTAGTGGCACTTTCAGCACTGTAAGTGAAAATGCCAATACGGCTTGGGCCATAGGCTGTATTTATGAACCGATTTTCACGAAACTTCTTGGGTACCTTTGTTATCACTTTGGGACGAGAACGAGTGTATCTGAGTGCGGTCCAAAATTCAAGATGGCTACCAGTGGCCATTTTGTACCGAAATTAGGTCCAATCAGTTTTTTGTCACAACTTCTATACAGCTCATATTTATGAACTGATCTTCACGAAACTTCTTGGGTATCTTTGTTTTCACCTTGGGACAGGAATGAGTGTGTTTTGGGGTGTCTTTATTATCACTGTGCTATGAGAACAAATATTTTGGGGGTTCAGTCAGACCCACTCTGGGACTCAAAGATTTCTTTTCTAGTTTAGCATCTGACTGTCAATACAGCTCGGGCTAGAGACTACATTTATGAATCGATCTCGTACAGAAATTATGCAAATTAGATGAACTTTGATTTATTCAGTGCTACTTATACACAGTAAGTGCACATGTCAATATGGCTTGGGCTAGAGGCTCTATTTATGAACCGATTTTCACGAAACTTCTTGGGTACCTTTGTTATCACCTTGGGACGAGAACAAGTGTTTTTGGGTGCGGTTTGAAATTCAAGCTGGCTACCGGTGGCCATTTTGTACCAAAAATAGGTACAATCAGTTTTTAGCTCAACTTTGACGTAAGTAAAATTTGAGATTATGCCATGGCAAGTTGTCCGTCTGTCCATCAACAGTCCAATACGGCTCGGGCTAGAGGCCGTATTTATGAACCGATCTTTACGAAACTTCTTGGGTACCTTTGTTATCACCGTGGGACAAGAATAGTGTTTTGGGGTCCGGTCCGGGATTCAAGACGGCTGCTTGCAGCCATTTTGTACAAAATAGGTGAAATCAGATTTTTGCGCAGACCTTCCATATGAAAGCTCTGATTCGAATAATTTTTTGTATGAATGTTTAGTACCATGGGATAATCACATATAATACGTGTTCTTTTTCTCGTGCGTAAATTATGCAAATTAGACTAAATTTGATTTATTTAGTGGCACTTTCAGCACTGTAAGTGAAAATGCCAATACGGCTTGGGCCATAGGCTGTATTTATGAACCGATCTTTACAAAACTTCTTGGGTACCTTTGTTATCACTGGAGGGCGAGAACAAGTGTTTTTGGGTGCGGTCCAAAATTCAAGATGGCCTCCAGCAGCCATTTTGTACCAAAATTAGTGCAATCAGTTTTTTGTACAGGAATGTTTAGTACCATGGAATACATCACATATAATATGGGTTTTTTTTTCGTGCAGAAATTATGCAAATTAGATGAACTTTGATTCATTTGATGCTACTTTAGTGCTACTTATACACAGTAAGTGCACATGTCAATATGACTCAGACTGGAGTCTGTATTTATGAAGCGATCTTCACGAAACTTCTTGGGGTACCTTTGTTATCACCTTGTGACAGGAATGAGTGTTTTTGGGTGCCTTTGTTATCACTGTGCTATATTTTGGGGTTCAGTCAGACCCACTCTGTGACTCAAAGATTTCTTTTCTGGTTTAGCATCTAACTGTCACCCCACCTTTACAATACTTTTCCTATATATTTGTTACAGGCTATGGTCAGCATTTATGTACAGACCGTTACAATACTTTACATGTACCTTTGTTATCAGGTCATTACCTAGATGTTTGTCATTGCTGTGTCATATACTATACATGTACATGTCTTAAACAAGTTGAGCTACAGTGTCATTGACAGTTTCATTGGTACAGGACTTCTATTTGAAGGTTCTGATTTTAATAAATTTTTGAATAAATGTTTAGTAACATGGAATACATCACATATAATACAGGTTTTTTTCTCGTGCAGAAATTATGCAAATTAGATGAACTTTGATTTATTCAGTGCTACTTGTACACAGTAAGTGCACATGTCAATACGGCACGGGCTAGAGGCCTAAATTTCCACCCAACTTCAACTGTGATTTTGACGCTGGCTTTGGAGTTCAAGCTTTCAAAATTACGCGTAGAAATAAATATATTTGTCATTATAAATGTGGAACAAGTGACAAGTTCGAGTTTTCCAAAGGAAATCGCATTTGAAAAACAGATGAATGTTTAAACCATTTTGCATAAGAAGTAGTTTTGTCACCAATTTTTGTGGTAAATGCCACTCTCGAATGCAATACCAATTAGTGCAGCTGTTCTGAAAAAGGGATATCGCGACTCAGAAGTTTGAAAACAGTGTTAACGTTTGGTTGTTTCTCTTTATTTTGAGAAGTGAAGACCTGATGAGAATTTTTCAACACAAGTTGAAAACTGCGACGACGGGTTTTCTGTAATTGTTTCGGTTTTGATTTTGGTTCTGATAACAATTGAAACTGAACTGAATTTTCGGTTAACCGCCTATCTCTATTGATATGCTGTTGGAGATTTGCTGAAAAACAACCCAGCACAAATCACAATACTGAATTGGGAGCTGTGAGACCTGAAGGGAAGTGGGGAAGAGGTTAATGACCAGAGGATCCTAGTTAGGACTATTGGCATTGGATACATGAAATTTCTGGGAGGGACAAATTTTTTTACCCCCACCCCTAATATCTATTTTGTGAACCAGTTGGCCAAATTGTGGAGCTGGTCGGTTTGACCGAACTGAAACTCGGTTTTTAAGTGGAAACCGAAACGAGATTAAATGCCATATATTTTCGGTTTTGCTTAACTCTTGAATATTCACATTTAGCATGCCATAGATTTTGTAGAATCCACAAAATGTTAGCTAAAACGCGAGGTAGCACATGTCAGTATTTTGTAAGATGCTTTGATAGAAATTCCAAATGCCAGTTATGCAATAAGTCGATTGTCACTCAGTGCAGAAATGCCTACCATCTACGCCGCCACATACAGAATCATTACGCTGAATCGTACAAAACTCTTCTTGACAAAAAGGACTGTGACACCAGCAAAGCATCTTGGTGTCAAGATAAGAGAAAAGTATCAATCGCTTAATGCTCCATTATAGTTGGGAAAACCAGGATTGCAGGAAAAGGGTGAAATTAATATTAGACGAAGCTCCCCCCCCTGCCCCCCCCCCCCCCCCCTGTCCTGCCCCCCCCCCCCCCCCCCTCCTCCCAAATTAATGGTTTGGTTCCGGTTACAGAGCAGAAAAAAATAGTGTCGGTAGGTTCAAATATATATTTTTTTTCCCCCTTGAATATGTGCTTGGGTTAATTTTTTGGACCAAATTCTTCCAACATTTGTGACTGAAATATACTCATGTGATATTCTGTGGAGTCTGAATTGCAAAATTACACCCAAAATGGCAGTTTATCAGCAGATGCATTATTCACGATTGCAGCAGACATTTCGTGTGTAATTCTGCAACTTCAAAATGAAATGGACTCTGAGGTGTCTTGATATTATCATCAGCTGTCCTCAGATTCTGAAGTGAAGTGTGTGTTCGCACATCTCTCTTTATCACGAGAAGTGTTAAAATTAGCACACCTTAGCACATGAAATAAACTGACATTTTAAGTGACTGTGGTAATGGACTACTTAAGTATCATCATATTTATCTAAGCAGAGGAAGCACAAATGACTCGCTTTTGTTTATTTGATAACGGGTTACCTTGCACCGGTCTTGTATTAAGCACTTGCGTGCACACTATTTTGAAGGCAAGATACTATCATGATGCCACCGTGTGCAAACAGCCAGTCACTTTTAAAGTAGAAGTGTAAAACTACAGGGAATCCCTTGGAGTTTCCCAAGAAACATTTCCTGGTTTTAAATTGCCGGAATGCGGTTGGTCGAATGATCAATGTGACTGGCTACGCAACCTTTGTGTAATGCAGTACACGTGGTTGTGGCTTTTCACTTCAACTTGTTTTTGATAAATTAGAGGTAAACAATGTTCTATTGTTTTTGTAATAATGGCAACTGTCGAAACAAACCACTTGAACAATTTGGAAAGAAAAGTAATGAAGAGAGGTCCCATAGTCTGTGAGGGTATACAGGGTGGTAAAAAGGGAAAGACCCAAGTTTAAACCAACAGTAATCCGCACCAGTGTAGTAAATTCACTTATTGTAAACCGTGATAAACAAGTTAAAATTTGTTTACTGGAGCTAAAACAACTTTGGTATACAATTACCAATTATGATTTAATTTGCCAATGACAGTTTTGAACATCGTTCTGATTTTATATATAAATTGGTATTCCCAAAAACTCCCAGCACTATTTGTGTTTGTTGTAAAAGTTTGTGTTTGTGTGTTTTTATTTCAATTTCAATAAAAAAAATTGTTTGGGTCGGGGCGCAAAATTAGGGTTGGTCGGGTAACCGGAACCAAACCATTATTTTTATTTTTTTTGCCTTAATAAAGAGTCAGCTGCACAAACCTATCATACAAAGTGTCAATCGAAAATTTGAAAAGACTGTAAACTGAAAATTGAAGATATGCTAAAACGTGCAAAACATGCATTGCTGTGTTTTATTTTTTTTCCGAATTAATGGGAATTTCCCAAATTCAGTGAATTTGTTTATTGGGGTTTAACAACACTTTTGACAGCATAACCTCTTCACTGCTTTGTAAATCAGTGATTCTGCCATTTGGAGTTAGCTCCTTTCTAGTACAAATGTCAGCTTGCCAGGTAAGCTTCTGAAATGGGTACCAGGATCTGAAAGTAAAATGCATGTTCTAAAGTTGTCACCTTCTTGATTCTGGGCAGCTGCTTTCTGAATTTGTGACCCTCTTCACTTCTTGTCAGGCAATACGTCAACATCAGATCATAAATTATCCATATCAAACAGCTTCTTTGCAACTAAATGTTTGAGTAGAAAACCGAACCGAGGGAAAATTTCAAAACCAACCAGCTCTTAAATCCAGTCAGGAGTATCATTGGATGAATTTCATGAAAATGCACGAACAATACACAAGAACTAGAAATTTCCAGTTCTTGAGCCACCACTGGCACCAGGTTGCATCCAGTGGTTCATAGGCCAAAACATTACTGATGCCCTTTATGCCGTGGTAAAAAATCATCGTTTTGAATATCTCACCTCCCCCTTATAATGTAACTTCAAGTTTACCTAGAGACTACCAAGTGGTTTCACCGGTTCTGTTGCAGTAAAAAGTGATTAAAGTTGAAATTAAGCTCCAATAGATTCATTATTCGCCGGCACCACTAAAGCAACACAAGGCCAAATTAATAACATTTCAAACTGTCACTGTTTCAAAAATTTTCTTCAATGAGGCAAGACATTAACAGATTTGCCAAGTTTACAATGTCCCCAAAACCTGGCAAGACTGTCCCACACATGACTATTTGGGACTTGGTTATAGACCAAATCTGCAAGTAATGCATACACCATATAAAGAGATTTCACTGGAAATAATGAGGACAAAAACATGTCTAGATGTCCAATACAACATGCATGTAGACTCCCGAAACGAAACACAAATGATTTTTTTTTGACGGCGGGAGTGGTGGGAGCAAAACTTTTTGTTTTGTTTTGATCATTTCTGATTTAAACTTTCTTTTTTTAGATCTTGATCACGAGAATGAAGGAGTATTTATAGCTGATAACAGAGAAAATATAGAACCAGTAGAAAATATCCCAGTGGCAAATCACACAAGATCACGAACATTATCAAATGCTACTCCAGGAAAAGCTTCTAGGATACCAAGATCAAGATCACATACACCAAGAGGTAAATGTCATAAATAATTAAATGTCACATACTCAGATGTGTGCAAAGAGTAGATAAATTTCATACCATTGCTACCAGAGAAAAATGTCCGCATCGAGTTGGAAATATATTTGTTATAGCCCCCATATAAAATCAAGATTGATATATCCTTAGTTGATAATTCTACACAATTGATATTTTTCTCAAAGCCTGTTTTTTTTGTTGCAGTAAGTAGATTTTGGCTGGTCTGATTCATTTGCACTAAGTGACCTTTGAGTGTATCTATCAACATGTTTACACAATCTAATTTTAGATCACTGTACATTTTGCTGTTGATTTTTTAATTGTTTAAGTAGGTCATCCTTGTTTACAAGAATTAAGAAAAAATTATCTAGAAAATTAATGAGGTGATTTTTATCAACCAATCAAAAATTGATGGAAAATAGAACAGGAGAAACTTCTAGAACATTAGAGAAGGTGTGAAGTCATCAAGAAAAATATTTAAGTTCTCTGTGCCTCTTCCACATTTGAGAATAACTTCCATCATAATATGACCATACAAACACAAAAAAGGCATGGCAATAAAATATTTATGCTTCAACCAGTGCGGGTAATAACAATAAAACAGAATTCCGGAACAGGCAACATAAATTACCGTTTTATTGAAAATCATATTATTTAATATATGGTTGTTATTACTAGCTGGTAATTAATAGTAATTAATAAGGTATAAGATAACTATATTTGGACAAAACAGAAACTTGACAAATTATATACATAATGTTTAATACTGTTAAAAACATTTCCCACTTCGCAAAGTGGGTGTAAACCACCTGCAAAGTGGGTATAAACTGACATTCCTGCAGTAAAAACCAGAGGTAAAACCACTTGGGTGGAGAAAAAACTCTGGAAAAGCATGGAATCAGACCAGCAGGAACGGGCAACATAAGTAACTTACCGTTTTATTAAAAATCATATTATTTAATATATGGTTATTATCAACTGGTAATTAATAGATATAAGATAACTATATTTGGACAAAACAGAAACTAGATAAATTATATACATAACTTTTAATACTGTTAAAAACAAGTTCCACTTCGCAAAGTGGGTGTAAACTGCCACAATGCCGTCAGATGGCCAGAGCCTGCTTTTTGCAGACTGACTGCCTGCCTCACACAAAGTTCATGACTGACTTCTGAAGTTGGAACTGGTCCAACATGTTTTTCAAGTGTAAATGCACACGATCGTGTTTACTGGTGGGAAAGAAAACAAGCAGTAGACAGATGGATTGATCAGTTGTTCAGTTGACATGGTGTAATTTGTATCCAGTCAGTAATGATTTTTAGCTCAAATTTGGCGAAGCCAAATTTGAGTTTATGCTATGTCGTCCGTCTGGCGGTCTGTCCGTCAACAATTCAATACGGCTCAGGCTAGAGGCTGTATTTATGAACCGATCTTTACGAAACTTCTGGGGTACCTTTGTTATGACCCCGGGACGAGAACGAGTGTTTTTGGGTCCGGTCCAAAATTCAAGATGGCTGCCAGCCGCGAATTTGCACCGACGATGCAGAAATCTGTTTTTTGCACAGAACTTCCATGTGAAAGCGCTGATTTGAATAATTTTTTGTACGAATGTTTAGTACCATGGGATACATCACATATAGTACAGGTTTTTTTCTCGTACGTAAATTATGCAAATTAGACTGACTTTGATGTATTTAGTGTTACTTTCAGCATGGTCAGTGCAAATGCCAATACGGCTCTGGCTAGAGACCGCATTTATGAACTGATCTTTACGAAACTTCTTGGGTACCTTTGGTATCACCGTGGGACGAGAACGAGTGTTTTGGGGTGCAGTCCGAAATTCAAGATGGCCGCTGGCAGCATTTTGTTCAAAATTAGGAGCAGTCAGATTTTTGCGCAAAACTTCCACATGAAAGTTCTGATTTGAATAATTTTTTGTGTGAATGTTTAGTACCATGGGATGCATCACATATAATATGGGTTTTTTTCTCGTGCAGAAATTATGCAAATTAGATGAACTTTGAATTTTTCAGTGCTACTTACACACAGTAAGTACACATGTCAATACGGCTCGGGCTAGAGGCTGTATTTATCAACCGATCTTCACAAAACTTCTTGGGTACCTCTGTTATCACATTGGGACGAGAACGAGTGTTTCTGAGTACGGTCCAAAATTCAAGATGGCTGCCAGTGGCCATTTTGTATCGAAATTAGGTCTAGTCAGTTTTTTGTACACAACTTCTATACGTCTCAGGCTAGAGGCCGTATTTATGAAACGATCTTTACGAAACGTCTTGGGTACCTTTGTTATCGGGTGTTTTTGGGTGTGGTCTGAAATTCAACATGGCCACCAGCAGCCATTTTGTACCAAAATTAGTGCAATCAGTCTTTTGTACAGAACTTCTGTATGAAAGTTCTGATTTGAATAAATTTTTGTATGAATGTTTAGTAAAATGGAATACATCACATACAGTACAGGTTTTTTTCTCATGCAGAAATTATGCAAATTAGATGAATTTTGATTTATTTAGTGCTACTTATACACTGTAAGTGCACATGTCAATACAGCTCGGGCTAGAGGCTGTATTTATCAACCGATCTTCACAAAACTTCTTGGGTACCTTTGTTATCTCTTTGGGACGAGAACGAGTGTTTCTGAGTGCGGTCCAAAATTCAAGATGGCTACCAGTGGCTATTTTGTACCGAAATTAGGTCCAATCAGTTTTTTGTCACAACTTCTATACAGCTCATATTTATGAACTGATCTTCACGAAACTTCTTGGGTATCTTTGTTTTCACCTTGGGACAGGAATGAGTGTGTTTTGGGGTGCCTTTATTATCACTGTGCTATGAGAACAAATATTTTGGGGGTTCAGTCAGACCCACTCTGGGACTCAAAGATTTCTTTTCTAGTTTAGCATCTGACTGTCAATACAGCTCGGGCTAGAGGCTGCATTTATGAATCGATCTTCACAAAACTTCTTGGGTACCTTTGTTATCACCTTGGGAAGAGAACGAGTTTTTCTGGGTGCGATCCAAAATTCAAGATGACTGCCAGTGGCCATTTTATACCGAAATTAGGTCCAATCCGTTTTTTGTCACAACTTCTATGCAGTGCGTATTTATGAACTGATCTTCATGAAACTTCTTGGGTCCCTTTGTTTTCACCTTGGGACAGGAACGTGTGTATTTTGGTGTTCAGTCAGACCCACTCTGGGACTCGAAGATTTTTTTTTCTAGTTTAGCATCTGACTGTCACCCACCTTTACAATACTTTACCTATACATTTGTTACAGGCTACTGTCAGTATTTATGTACAGGCCGTTACAATACTTAATTTGTACCTTTGTTATCAGGTCATTACCTAGATGTTTGTCATTGCTGTGTCACATACTATACATGTACATGTCTTGACAAGTTGAGCTACAGTGTCATTGACACTTTAATTCAACTGCAGTTTTGAAAGTTTGTTCAGTAGAAGTTGCTAAACCTGAACTGTCTAAGGGCAGTATCTGAAAACCCCCAAATACTTTAAAAATCTTAATATACTACTCAAAGTTAGATAAGCACCAAATATTTGACACATCATTGTGAAATTTGCTTGTGGCATATTTGCGATATTTTTGGTGGATGTGATTGAGGAATGTATTGAGATGGTTCCCAGTGTTTACATTAGCTCTCTTGACACTGACAGGCAGACTTTTTGTGACAGTCGTGGATTTAATGACTGAATATGGCAAATGCAAATGATTTGTCTGAAGCAGAAATGTAGCAGGCTGTGGGGATGGTGGAGCAAGGAGCTACCCATCGTCAGGTTGGTGAAGTCCTTGGTGTGCACCACACGGTGATCACCAGAGCCTGGGCAAGATTTCAGCAGTATGGCACACCAATAAGCTGGCATTGTGGTGGCAGAGACAGGGCAACATCTGCAGCTGTAGACCAGCTTTTGATCATTCAGGCCTGTAGGAACCGCTTTGCCACAGCAACCCAGCTTTGCAGTGACCTTCAGAATGCATCTGGGGTAAATGTTTCAACACAAACTATCTGGGCAAGGTTGCACGAAGGTGGTCTCCGATCGAGAAGACCATGTATTCGCATTCCGCTGTCCCAGAACCACTGCCAGGCACGATATGAATGGGCCATGGACCACGTTGGATGGACCAGAGAAGATTGGCGACCTGTCCTTTTTACAGATGAGTCAAGGTACTGCCTAGACCACACAGATAGGCATTCTAAGGTATGGAGAAGACCAGGAGAGCGATTCCAGGCAGCCGACATTGCTGAGCATGACCGCTGTGGTGGAGGCTCAATCATAGTCTGTGGTGGCATTAGCAGGGATGGGCGTACAGAGCTCTGTGTCCATGAACGTGTACATTGACTACACAGCGGTATATTGATGAGATCCTGGGTGTCCATGTCAGATTATATGCAGGTGCAGTGGGTCATAGAGTCATTCTGATGGACGATAATGCCCGTCCTCATGTTACCTATGCTGTCGGAGAGTACCGACGGAGGGAGGGGATTGAGTGTATGGGCTAGCCAGCAAGATCCCCTAACCTCAATCCAATCAAACATGTCTGGAATGAGTTGCTGCTTGCAATTTAAGCCCATCCAGTCCAGCCAAGAAGTGTCCAGGAGCTTGGTGCCATGCTGGTCCAAGAATGCCTGCTTTAATAATCTTTAGTAGGGAGCATGGTAGCTTAATGGTTATTGCATTGAACTTCAAACCAAAAAGTCCATAGTTCAATCCTGACCTGTAGTAATTGTGTTGTGTCCTTGAGCCGGCACTTAATCCTGACTGCCCACATGGTGGGGGGGGGGGGGTGGGTGAGGGGGGGGGGGGGGGTGGTGAGGGGGGGAGGAGAGTTCTCAGTTGTGCTGTGTACTAAGTTTCTTTATTACAGGCCTGGTCTAGCTCCCACCCTCCATGCCTCCTGCAAAATCAATTTAAGGCGAGCCATATTTGCTCTGATTAAGAGCTGTAATAACTCACATTATACATTCAAATCCCTTATTAGCTCACCTGGCCTAAAAGGCCATGTGAGCTTTTCTCATCACTTGGCGTCTGGCATTCGTAAACTTTTCACATTTTCATCTTCTCTGTAACCGCTGAGTCGGTGTGATCCAAACTTGGCAGGAATGGTCTATGGGAGGTCCTCTCCAAACGATCCACTTTGTTCCCATCGGATGAAAAACATGGCTTCCAGAGGCATTCTTTGATTCTTGTTGGTGGATTTTCAAAAATCTTTTCCTCTGAAACTGCCAGGCCAAATGTTTTGAGACTTCACATAAATGATTACTGGGACCGCTCTACCAGCGATCCTCATTTAATATTGATTGGGTCACTAACATGGCCACAATTGCAGCTTATAGTTATTGTGGAAACCCTATGGGAAATCACATTTTCCTCCTCTTCTCTGATAAAACCGAGGCGACGTGAAAACAAACCTGGCAGGGATAGTCTATGGGAGGTCCTCTACAAACGATCCTCATTTTGTTCCTGTGGGTTGAAAAACATGGCCACCAGAGGCATTCTTTGATTCCGTTTGGTAGATTTTCAAAAATCTTCTCTGAAACTGCCAGGCGAAATGTTTTGATACTTCACATAAATGATGACTGGGACCCCCTCTACCAGCTATCCTCATTTAATGTTGATCGGGTTGCCAACATGGCCACAATTGCAGCTTATAGTTACTGTAGAAACCCTATGGGAAATCACATTTTCATCTTCTTTTTTGGAACAACTGAGCCGACGAGAACCAAACCTGGCAGGGATGGTCTATGGGAGGTCCTCTACAAACGATCCTCATTTTGTTCCCGTGGGTTGAAAAACATGGCCGCCAGAGACATTCTTTGATTCTGATAGGTGGATTTTCAAAAATCTTCTCTGAAACTGCCAGGCCAAATGTTTTGATACTTCACATAAGTGATGACTGGGACCCTCTCTACCAACGATCCTCATTTAATGTTGATAGGGTTGTAAACATGACCACAATTGCGGCTTATAGTTACTATAGAAACCCTATGGGAAATCACATTTTCATCTTCTCTGAAACTACTGAGCCGACGTGAGCCAAACTTTGCAGGAATGGCCTATGAGAGGATGGAAATATGTGGCCACCAGAGGCTATATTCTAATGCTTAACCCAATGCCACTCTTGTCTGCATGAAGATCGGTACTGTCAGCAAAATACTTGTTTTTTTGAGAATCTGGTATGGGTTGGTTCCAGTTTTGTCCACTGAGAACTGGGAAAACCCCCCCAAAATATTGTGTTTCCAGTACAAGTCAAAATAAGCTGTAGCATAACTGCAATAAATTAAGTAAACTGCTGCTCCTGCCCTGACAAGATCAGAATCTGACATTTTCTGGAAAGCTATCAGTGAGAGCTTTCCAGAAAATGATGTCAGCTTCTGGTCTTATCAGTGTAGGAAGAGAAAAAGATACATAGTTTATAGGATTATCCTACAATTTATTTTGACTTAACTGGAAACCATTACAACTGTACATGGATGCTGATATTTGCTCATTAGTTTCATGTTACTTATCAGAAAATCTTGATTTATTTATTTATTTATTGGTGTTTAAGGTCACATATTTATGCACAATGGCTAATCATGACTGTGACAGTTTTACGAGTGGAGGAAGCCGGAGTACCCAGAGAGAACCACCGAGCAACGATGAGCAGCTGCCAACTCCCCAACATCGTAACTCCGCACTGCAGCACAGGCAGGGTTGGTTGAAGACATGCACACCATCGACGTGCAGTACGCCTTAGTACACAGCGTCGTGTCCCCATGTGGACAATCGGGGTTTAAGTGCCTTGCCCAAGGACACAATGCGGGAGTCTGAATCGATCGCTCAGACGGTCACCCATCCAAGGACTAACCGGGCTCGACGTTGCTTAACTTCGGTGATCGGACGAGAACCGGTTACCGCAATGCCACCGCAGCCCCAGAAAATCTTGATTGTTGACAGGTGTTTGGAAAACCAGAAGTTTTTGTTTACATTCTCTTGCAATCATGTCAGCTTAGATGACAGTAATTATTGTATATCTTTTAAGATTTGACACAAATTGGAGTAATGTGTTTCCTGTAACCCTTTTACCTATCCAAAGCTATTTTGAAAAGGGAATACTGTCTGAAAAAAGTTGTAATTTTTCATAAATATTTAACCTTCTTTTACTGATTTTTTTGTTGAAAACAGAATTCATAAATGTGTGCATTTTCAAGAAAATCTTCTTTGAAACTACAAGGCCAAATGGTTTGAAAACTTAGTGAGACTGATGACTGCAGCCCCCTCTACCACTAATCCTCATTTTAATCTTCATTGGTTTGCAATTATGGCTGCAATTGTGGCTTATAGTTACTATAGAAACCCTATAGGAAATCACATTTTCATCATCTTCACTGAAAGTATTGAGCTAATGTGAACCAGACTTGGCAGGCATTGTCTATGAGAGGTTCTCTACAACTGTTAAGTACTCATTTTATTCCTGTTGGGTGAAAAAACATGACCGCCAGAAGCATTCTTTGATTCTGATTGGTCAATTTTGAAAACTATTCTCCTCTGAAACCACAGGGCCAAATGTTTTGAACCTTTCATGGTTGATAACTGGGACACCCTCCACCAACATTCCTCATTTTAATGTTGATCGTATTGCAAACATGACCACAATTGCAGTTTATAGTTACTATAGAAAAAACCTATAGGAAATCACATTTTCATCCTCTCTCTGGAACTATTGAGCTGACATGAACCAATCCTTGGCAAGAATGGTCTATAAGAGGCCCTCTACAAACGATCCTCTTTTTGTTCCCGTTGGCTGGAAAATATGACCACCAGAGACATTCTTTGATTCTGTTTGATGGATTCAAATGTTTTGAAACTTCACATGATTGAAGACTTGGACACGTTCTACCAATGATCCTCATGTAATTTTGAGGTAATGTTGCAAACATGGCCACAATTGCAGCTCATAGTTACCATGGAAAGCCTATTATATGTAGTTCCAGGTGAGCGATTATAGGCTCTGTAGAGCCTCTAGTTAATGACTGACTTAAGTATAGAATAGCTCTCATGGCACAGGTTTAGGGAAGCCATAGTAGATCCCCTAGATTTTTTTAAAGTCCAGGCCAAAGTCTAAGAAGGTGCGCTTGCCTTCAACCAATGCTAATTGCTTATACGATGGGGGGGGGGGAGGGGGAGGGGTCTGAAAGTTGCTTGCCACTGCTCATGGTTCTCTCAGAGTGCTCTTCTTTCACACGTAATACTATCCGACACAAGGAGACCCTGGCTGTTGAAAGTGTCATTGAACTCCAGGAAATAAATGACGGTTTGGTAATGGGAAAAAGAGTGAACAATCTTCTCAGGAATTATTGGCCTCAATGATTTGTTATTTGGAAATGTCGCCTCCATGAATGGTGAATATTTGTGCTGGTTCAACATCTTTTGCAATATTTGAACCTGTTCTGTGAGGGCCAATTTTTAGCTTAACTTGACAATGTCAAGATAAGCTATTGCCATCACGCATGCGTAAGTCTGTTAGTCTGTGAGTCTGTTCACATTTTCCTTCAGCACAGGCTTCACCCTGTAGTTCTTGTTTGATCGTCACAAAATTTCATATGCAGGTTTGGGGTTATGTCTAGATGAGAGCATCTCCTTTTGGTTGCAGTCGGTCAACCGGTATGGCTGCCTGAGCCCAAAACCTGAAAATCATTAGCACAGTCTACAGGTTATATTTATGAAGGGATTTCATTGTAACTTGGTAGGATGCTTCTGTGTAATGCCTAGTTGAGAATGTCCCCTTCTGGTCATGATCTGTCAACCGTGATGGCTGCCCAAGCCCGAAACCCAAAAACTTTTAGCACAGTCTGCAGGTCATATTTAACATGGAGGGATTTCATTGTAACTTGGTAGGATGACTCCGGATGATGTCTGGATGAGAACTTCCCCATTTGGTTACTATCTGTCAACCGTGACGACTGCCCGAGCCCAAAACCCGAAAACCTTTAGCACAGTCTGCAGGTCATATTTATGGAGGGATTTCATTGTAACTTGGTACGTTGACTCCATATAATGTCTAGATGAGAAGGTCCCCTTTTCGACGTGATTGGGCAACTGTGATGGCTACAGGGGGCCCGAAGCCCGAAAACCTTTAGCACAGTCTACAGATCATATTTATGAAGGGATTTCATTGTAACTTGGTAGGATGACTCCGAATAATGTCTTGTTGACGTCCCCTTTTGGTCGCGATCATTCAGCCTTGATGGCTGCCCGAGCCCAAAAACCTTTAGCATAGTCTATAGGTCGTATTTATGTAAGTATTTCATCGTAACTTGTTAGGTTGACTCCATATAATGCCTAGATGATGACATCTCCTTTTGGTCGTGATTGGTCAACTGTGATGGCTACAGGTGCCCGAAGCCTGAAAACCTTGAGCACAGTCTACAGGTTATATTTATGAAGGGATTTCATTGTAACTTCGTAGGATCACTCCAGATGATGCCCAGATGAGAATTCCCCTTTTGGTTGCGATCATTCAACCATGATGGCGGTCCTAGCCCGAAAACCTTTAGCGCAGTCTACAGGTCATATTTATGAAGGGATTTCATTGTAACTTGGTAGGTTGACTTCATATAATGTCTAGATGAGAACGTCCCCTTTTGGATACGATTAGGCAACTGTGATGGCTACAGGGGCCCGAAAACCTTTATCACATTCTACAAGTCATATTTATGAAGGGATTTCATTGTAGTTTTGTAGGAGGACTGCAAATAATGTCTAGATGAGAATGTCCCCTTTTGGTCGCGATCATTCAGCGTTTATAGCTGCCCGAGCCCAAAACCCTTTCGCATAGTCTATAGGTCGTATTTTTGTAAGAATTTCATTGTAACTTGTTAGGTTGACTCCATGTAATGCCTAGATGATGACATTCCCTTTTGGTTGTGATTGGTCAATCGTGACGTCTACAGGGGTCCGAAACCTGAAAACCTTGAGCACAGTGTACAGTTCATATTTATGAAGGGATTTCATTGTAACTTTGTAGGATCACTCCAGATGATGCCCAGATGAGAATGTCCACTTTTGGTTGCGATCTTTCAACCATGATGGCTGCCAGAGCCCAAAGCCCAAAAACCTTTAGCACAGTCTACAGGTCATTAGCTCATCTTGACAAAGTCAAGCTGAGCTAATCTCATCGCTTCCCGTCTGTCGTCCGTCAACACCATGTTTTGGTCTTCTCCTCCAAAGCCACTGGGCCAATTCAAGTGAAAGTTTGTGTGAGTGATGGTCCCAAAGGGGCATTTCATTTTTGTTCAACTCAGCATGCCCAGCCCCATAGGGAGGGAGTGGGGGAAAATGCTCCAAAATATTTTAAAAATCTTCTTCTCAAGAACCAGTGTGTACATTGACTTGATATATGCTATGGAGCTTCCATATGAGGTGTAGAATCAAGTTTGTTCAAACGAAGTTTGTGAAGTAATATTTGGCTTTGTAATAGGAGGGGTAAGATTTTTGGCCCTGCCCAAAATTTCTATTTTCTGAACCGATGGTCCGGTGTGAACCAAATTTGGTTTGTGGTAGTATTGGGTCATAAGTACAATAAAATTCCCCCATCCCCATGGGAACCCTGGGAGCTAAAAATAGAAATATTTTCAAACGCCCATATTTCCCAAACCCCACGGAACAGAGAGCTTTTATTTGGTATGAAGTATCCTTATGACCAGTAGAATTGAATGGTAAAAAAAAATTGCCATCGGTTATGTTAGGGTGTTCTGTAATGGGCATCGAAAAAATGCTGAGTCAGCATATTTGCAAAAATTTTAAAAAATCTTTTCTCCAGAACCAATCATCAGAATCTTTTGATATTTGGTATACAGCATTCATAGGGGGGTCAGATAAAAGTTTGTTGAAATAGAGCTCATTGGTTCATATTTGGGCTCTCTACAGGAGCCCGAAGTTTTAACATAGGGTAATATGGGGAATATTCTTTAAAAATCTTCTTCTTCAGAACCACCAGTCAGAATCTTTTAATGTTTGGTATACATCATTGTTATGAGGGTCAGATTCTAGATTGTTCAAACCAAGTCCCTAGGTTAATATTTGGGCTTCCTACGGAAGCCCAAATTTGATCTTTGTTCAATATGGTGGGTAATTTAAAAAAATCTTCTTCTTCAGATCCATCAGTCAGAATGCTTTGATATTTGGTATGCAACATCTCTATGGGGGTCAGATTCAAGTTTGTTCAAATCAGATCCCTAGGTATATATTTGGGCTCACTATGGTAGCCCAAATTTTTACTTAGTGCAATATGAGAAAATTTCTTTAAAAATCTTCTTCTTCAGATCCACCAGTCGGAATGCTTTTATATTTGGTATACAACATCTCTAGGGGGGTCAGATTCCAGGTTGTTCAATTCGAGTGCCTAGGTTAATATTTGGGCTCCATATGGGAACAAGAAATTTAACTTAGTACAATATGAGGGAATTTCTTCAAAAATCTTCTTCAGATTCATTTGTCAGAATGCTTTCACATTTGGTATACAACATCTGTAGGGGGGTCAGATTCAAGTTTGTTCAAATCGGATCCATAGGTCAATATTTGGGCTCGCTATGGTAGCCCAAATTTGAACTTAGTGCAATTCGAAGAAATTTCTTTACAATTTCTCTTCTTCAGATCCAACGGTCAGAATGCTTTCACATTCGGTACACAACATCTCTAGGGAAGTCAGATTTAACTGTGTTCAAATCGAGAGCCTGGGTTAATATTTGGGCTCTCTATGGGAGCCAGAATTGGCCATTTTGCTGAAGAATTAAAAATTTTGTATTCAGTACCCTCTAGAGGTGCTAAGATTAATCCACATAGGTTGTATCAAGGGGCTTCATAGGGGAGGCCTACATTTTACTTATGATCAACTGAAGAAAAGGCATGATGCCTAGACTATTTTTGTCACTCAGTGTAGCCTATGGAGATGGCTTGCTTAATGTAGACTCATTCTTGGACTCTGTTTAAATTGTGTTCTGTACAAGATGAGCGCTTCAGGCCCCGTGGGGCTTCTTGTATTTATTAAGGGATTTCATTGTAACTTGGTAGGTTGACTTCATATAATGTCTAGATGAGAACGTCCCCTTTGGACGCAATTGGGAAACTGACGACTACAGGGGCCCAAAGCCCGAAAACCTTTAGCACAGTCTATAGGTCATATGTATAAAGGGATTTCATTGTAACATGGCAGGTTGACTTCATATAATGTCTAGATGAGAACCTCCCCTTTTGGACATGATTGGGCAACTGTGACGGCTACGGGCCAGAAGCTCAAAAACCTTTAGCACAATCTACAAGTCATATTTATGAAGGGATTTTATTGTAACTTGGTAGGATGACTCCAAACAATGTCCAGATGAGAACGTCCCCCTTTTGGTCGCAGTCATTCAGCCTTGATGGCTGCCCGAGCCCATAAACCTTTCGCATAGTCTATAGGTCGTATTTATGAAAGGATTTCATTGTAACTTGGTAGGATGTTGTTAGGTTGACTCCATATAATGCCTTGATGATGACATCCCCTTTTGGTCGTGATTGATCAACAGTGACGGCTGCAGGTGCCCAAAGCCTGAAAACCTTGAGCTCAGTCTGTAGGTCATATTTATGAAGGGATTTCATTGTGACTTTGTAGGAGCACTCCAGATGAGAATTTCCCTTTTAGTTGCTATCATTCAACCTTGATGGCTGCCCGAGCCTGAAGCCCGAAAACCTTTACCACAGTCTACAGATCATATTTATAAAGGGATTTCATTGTAACTTGGGTAGGTTGAGTTCATATAATGTTTACATGAGAACGTCCCCTTTTGGACACAATTGCTCAACTGTGATGGCTACAGGGGCCCGAAGCCCGAAAACCTTTAGCCCAGTCTACAGGTCATATTTGTGAAGGGATTGCATTTAGCTTGGTAAGATGACTCCAAATAATGTCTAGATGAGAACGTCCCCTTTTTCATCGCGATCATTCGGCCTCGATGGCTGCCCGAGCCCAAAAACCTCTAGCATAGTCTGTAGGTCATATTTTTGTAAGGATTTTATTGTAACTTGTTAGGTTGACTCGATATAATGCTTTGATGATGACATCCCCTTTTGGTTGTGATTGGTCAACTGTGGTGGCTACAGGGGCCTGAATCCCGAAAACCTTGAACACAGTCTATAGTCTACAGGTCATATTTATGAAGGGATTTCATTGTAACTTCTTAGGTTGACTCCATATAATGCCTAGATGTTGACATCCCCTTTTGGTCATGATTGGTAAACTGTGATGGCTACAGGGGCCCGAAGCCCGAAAACCTTTAGCACAGTCTACAGGTCATATTTATGAAGGGATTTCATTTAGCTTGGTAAGATGACTCCAAATAATGTCTAGATGAGAACTTCCCCTTTTTCGTCGCGATCATTCGGCCTCGATGGCTGCCCGGGCCCAAAAACCTTTAGCATAGTCTGTAGATCATATTTTTGTAAAGATTTCATTGTAACTTGTTAGGTTGCCTCGATATAATGCCCAGATGACAACGTCCCCTTTTGGTCGCGATCATTCAATCATGATGGCTTCCCGAGCCCAAAACCCGAAAAACTTGAGTACAGACTACAGGTCGTATTTGTGAAGGGATTTCATTGTAACTTAGTAGAATGACTCTGTATAATGTCGAGACGAGGACGTCCCCTTTTAGTAGCTACACAGGTCTGAAGCCCGAAAACCTTTAACACAGTCTACAGGCCATATTTATGAAGGGATTTACGGTCATGATTAGCCACTGCATAAGTATATGACCTGAAACACCAATAAATAAATAAATAATATGAAATGGATTTCAATGTAACTTGATAGGATGACTCATTTTGGAATAATTTCACTGTAACTTGGTAACTTTCGTTGACATACGTTAACTGTGAGGGCCACATACATTAACTGTGAGGTCATATTAACCCAGCCCTCTGCCCTTTAGTACAGGGTACACCTCATATTATTTTTATTAAAAACATAGCATACATGGAATGGAAATTAACATATTCCCAATTATCACAATTCTTGTCTTATTTCATAATCCTTTCATAAGCATTGAACATTATCCTTTTCATCAAGCACAACACACAGACAAGTTAAGCTACAGTGTCATTGACACTTTCATTATAACCCCACCCAAAATTTCAGTATTTTTATACTGTACCAATGACCCAGACATAGCTGGTGCTAACTCTTAAAATATAGGGCCAAACACAAATTTTGCCCCCCAATCCCCAAAATTTGCATCTAAAACCAAAGAAAACATGTCCTGAATGGCCCTCCACACTTCACCTCTACTGCGCATGCGCAGTGTCAAGGACGTTCCGAAATTGGCGCCGTTAATCATTCTTAGTTTGGCCCTTCATCATTTAACATCTGACTGATCTTTGTGCTTGTAAATCTCAGTTTAAATGATGCCAGACACATAAATATTAGTGAAATGGTGATTCTAAGGAGGATAGAGAAGGAGGAGAGGAAAAATGTGTGACAGAATATTATCAGGGCTGTAACTTAAAATTTTTTAATGAAATTATGTTAAGTTACCTATTTTCGAGGCAGCAGCCATTTTGTTGTCATTCTTGTTATTTGGTTACACTGATTTTTCAGTGTTTTCCTCTCTCCCTTTCCTTTAAGTCCCCTCTTGCTATTCTCCCATGCTTTTGGCATAGTTTCTGTAATTATTATTACTAAAATTTCCTGGGAGTTTTAGCTGAATAACAGAATGAATTCTGTTCTTTTCCCCATGTTTACGTCTTCACCTATGGGTGGTTAGGCGTTGTGTTCTGCATCTACCATCTGATGTTCTGCAGTTTCTTCCCTGGAAATCTCTGTTTTGCATCAGATAGTGTATTTTTGGTAACTGATTTCGGGCCTGGGTGCCTGGAGTCTTATTTTAGTGTTTTTACACTCATTGTTTACATTTACAACAGCCCTCTGTGTGAGGGGGGATTTCTTGAAAATAATATCTTGATGTTAATTTAATCATAACTAGATACATTATTATTGTTCGTAAGTGTTGCATAAATTGTTTAAAATATTTTTAAATTTTTTGTCCACACTTAGGCTTGGGATTCATTGCGGCTCAATGTTACTTTTCAGAAACTTGGGCTGTTCTGAAAAAATATTATTTCAAAATATTTTGATTTCAATTATTTTTTCTATGTTAATGGATCATATTATTATTATGTATTTTGATTGTCAGGGGTTGGTGCGAGTACCAGGACTTTGTTTTCTTTTCACATTGAAAGGATTTTGATCAATTGTAATAAGAGGAAGTCTTCCTCTGACTTTTATAATCATTCTATATGTAGTCAGTGTACTCGCATTAACTCCTGTTCTGTATCTGATGATTTCGATGACAACATGGGAAGCGTATGTCACGGTTTGTTAGTGGGGAATTGGACATTCCGGTCCTTTCCCCGCAGGGTCACTCTACTTTATCAATTTCTATTTCAGACGATCAAGATTAGGGTGATGTATCTGTGATGTCTTCCAACAGTGTGCCTCCGTCGTCACAATTAATGAAGGGCTAGCAGAAAAGTGCTCATGTATATACGCCAATTGCCTAAGAGGACCCTAGTAGGTTCGACAGCCTTTGACGTCCGCTAGCTCGCCTGGTGTAGCGTCCATTCATCGAATGGTTCGGCAGCCGGGTTCGTCCGTTGCGGTCTAGAAGGAGTTTTGGGGTGATGCGAGCACTATAAATCAACCAAATGCACACCCAGTGACGGCGGATTAGAGGGAGAACGGAGGAAGCCTTTTAGTCCGGTTCATAGCTCGTTCTGGTCCATCCGGACGGCGAGCGAGAGAGGCCCCTCTCTCGTACAACAACATCTGGCCCCAGATGTTGTGGTACAAAATGTTTCGCATTCGGAGCATACGTCCGCCGCTCGGGACGCTCCGACATATAGTCAGTCCGGAGAGACTGTCAATAAGGCTTCCTCATTCTCATGGTAGCGCAGACGACCGCTCTTGGTTACGTGACCTCGGATATCCAGTCAGCTTCGCCAGTCAGAGAATCATCGGCGACCAGGTCACACCATCCGCTAGCCAGGGACACGAGGCCTGCAGACTCCGGACGTTCGCATAGGAAAGTGTGCGGGAGTCAACGTACACGGAGCTTCCGGCGGCAATGCATCGTAAGACAGCTACTGCACAGGCCTCGGGGATGGACGTGCTATCCTAAATAGCACAGCTTATCGCAGCATCCCAGCAACAACTGAATCTGTCGCATAATGTTTTATCCGACGATGCTGGGTCGGGACGCTCCGCGGAAGCGGGTACGGACGTCCGAAAATTTCATCCGGTCCGACGGGATACCGAAAGGGATTCGGAGGATTTCGAGCTTTCCCTTTCGGAACAACATATGCTGTTGTGTATGTCATCTGACTTGATCTTCTACAGGTTCTTTCGTCGGACCAGAATGCTGCGATGCCGGATAAGAAACTGATAGCGTCGGTGGACTTAGAAATTTTTGGTTCGGTTCAGGGACATCGTCCCTCAATTCCGACATAGTCCAATAATGTCCCACAAACTTTCGAATTATTGAACGACGCTATATATTTATTATTATATGCTTGCTATTACCAAGCATTTCTGGTTTCGTGTTCGCAAAGTTACGGAGATGTCTTTCAAAAGTGTGCCTCTGTAGTCATAGTTAATGAAGAGCTAGCGGCAATAAGTGCTCATGGAAAATGTCTATCGCCTAAGAGGTCCCTTGTAGGATCGACGGAGTGACATTCGCTAGCTCACCCGGTGTAGCGTACATTCATCGAATGGTTCGGCTGCCGGGTTCGTCCGTTGCGGTCTAGGAAGGAGATTTGGGTGATGCGAGCACTAATTACTTCAGTACTCACCCAGTGACGGCAGATTGAGGACAGATCGGAGGAAGCCTGTTGGTCCGGTTCCTGGCCTGTCCAGGTCCGTCCGGGCTATGAGCGAGAGAGGTCCCTCTCTCGTCCAACAACATAGGGGACCGCATGTTGTGGTTCTGATATTTTACATTCGGAGCATATGTCCGTCGCTCGGGACGCTCCGTTATATTGACAGTCCGAGAGACTGTCGATAATGGTTCCTCATCCTCACAGCAGTGCACACGACCGCACATTGGCTACGTGACCTCGAGTATCCGATCAGTTTCGTCATTCAGTGATTCCACGGCGAACAGGTCACGCCATCTGGTAGCCAAGGGACACGAGGCCTATACACTCCGTTCGCTCGCATATTAGTAGTATGCACGGGGTAACGATCACGGAGCTTCCAGCGGCAATGCATCGTAGGACCGCTTCTCTACAGGCCTCAGTGACGGACGTGCTATCCGAGTTAGCACAGTTTTTTCGCAGCATCCCAGCAATCGACATTTTTATATATTTTTTATACTTACCAATGACCCAGACGGGGATGGCCCTCCCAGGAGTTGGGAACTCTTACCTCCCCGCTGAGTACATAGCGCTTACCAGGCACTGGTTATAAGAAAGATTAATGGCGCCAATTTTAGAACGTCCTTGACACTGCGCATGCGCAGTAGAGGTGAAGTGTGGAGGGCCATTCAGGACATGTTT
The DNA here is from genome assembly GCA_031216915.1 of Pictodentalium vernedei. Lineage (NCBI taxonomy): Eukaryota > Metazoa > Mollusca > Scaphopoda > Dentaliida > Dentaliidae > Pictodentalium > Pictodentalium vernedei. The sequence continues at coordinate 269,243,360 of CM062295.1, forward strand.
TCTTTGGTTTTAGATGCAAATTTTGGGGATTGGGGGGCAAAATTTGTGTTTGGCCCTATATTTTAAGAGTTAGCACCAGCTATGTCTGGGTCATTGGTAAGTATAAAAAATATATAAATTACTATAAATTTTTTAACTTTTTGAATTGGTCAGCTGGTTTGAACCTTAACTGGTATGCAGTATTAATGTAGTACATACATTTTATTTATGTATGAAATTTTCCCGCACATTCCTCAACTCTTCAAAATAGCAACTCTTGACACAGGTGTGATGATTGATCACTTTGCCAATAAATAAGGCTTCCACGTTTAGACAAAATTGTAAACGTTTAAACGACTGTCTGTAAACGAAACGTAAACGTTTACACGTACTAACAATGCAAGTAGTCAATATTTGATAGAAGTGTGTAATAATACACAGTAAGTTCATCATATCTTTGCGTACAGGGCATATAATTTATGTTATTGAGACAGCCGATTTATAGTTCGTCCAAAAATGACGTAGACGAACGATCACAGCATGCAGATGCCGAAGGCAAAGTCGCTCGGTCTATGTGGGGGTGGGGGGGGGGGGGGGGTGGGGGCTCTGGGGAATTCTCCCCCAGGTAAATTTTGAAATTTATGGGGGTCTCTGAGCTCATTCTGGTGGGTTCGGGGTGAAATTCCTTGTGTTTTTTTCAAACAGTAATGTTGGAGCGAGTTGCCATGGCACACATTAGTGACAATACCGGACTTGAGAGTGGAATGCAATGTTGCAAAAATAAACAAAGTCTACAAACCATGCATGGGAATCCAAATTTTCAAACACCGCAAGTGCCAGTCTGTTTGTCAAACTCCATCTATCGATCCTAAGATCATCCCATGTGTGAATAATAAATTAATAATCCATGTCAGGTGAACAAAATCATCGAGAACAATTGTGTATCACTTTGGGAATATACATGTAAATCCGAATAAACTAAAACATCCCACACATGTTTCGAAGGAAACACCAAAGATAAGCACGTGCCATGCGGCTCACGTGACTGTGTCACATATGATATCACATGATTTGAAGATGATTTCGTTCGGTTACTGTGGCGGCGGCGCCAGTCGGAACCAGTACACAGTTTTTCTGAAGCATTACCAAAATATTGCATTGCAAAGTTGGAAATTTTTTTTTTGTTTCTTTGACTTTCTGCATTAATCTGCAATTTTGAAATTACTCTATTAAAACTTCATTCCGTGTACACGTTTACCAGAACTGTAAACGTTTAATGCCCATAAACGAAAGGTTCACGTTTACACGTGTAAACGTGGAAGCCTTACCAATAAATAGAGAATCTCTCATGAGTCCCCGATAAGTATGTAAAATATGAACCTCGTCCACTAAATTCGATTCGGCCCACGTTTCTGCGAGGCCCATATCGAATTTAGTGGACGAGGTTCATATTTTACATACTTATCAGGGACGAGTTTGAGATTCTATTTATCACATCACCGTGATTTGTTTACATTCTGACAGAATTTGGTGAGACTCCTTAACCCAAACCCACGTTGCTACAATGTTTCGGCTTCCTTTGAATGCACACGTAACCCAATCACGTTACTGAGGGCCAGCCACTTTCTCGTTGAAATATAGACCCGGTAAGGTTTATGTACATCGGGTATCAATGACTAAAGGTTATTCATTTCTGATTTTCATGAGTTAGTAATAACAATATGAACAATATTTAATGATGATAATATTACAGCTCCATGCACATGACTTCATAAGAGAAAAAGAAACGCTACTTTTTCTTTGGAATGTCGCGTGCTGGAGCCAGCAAAGCAAAGTTACGTCACGGTCTCAATCACTGTCTGAATCAGTGTAAACAATTATCCTTCGTCGTTTCGCCTAAGGTTTTGCCAGGCTTTTATTCTCATGGACATGGATTTTGAAATTACCACCATAAATATTCCCTGAAAACATTGTGAACATTTCGCTGGTAGTGGTCGTGTGTTTTGCACCAACAGTCTGTACAAATGTGTTATTTGTGGAATTATATCCTGAGGTTAAGCTTGGAAGTTGAAGGCATTGTCGTCGGCAATGGCAGCTGAGCCTGACAGTAAGACTGGGATCGACAGTCGGATTCAACATGCCATTTTTTCGTACTCGAGAGATTATTAAGTTCATTGGAAGTGTTACTTAAAATATGGGAAATGTTTTTGTGCTGATTTTCATTTATGTGGCTATAATTATTGATGGAAGCAATGTTCTTATGCCCTGTTATCTGCGTTATGTGATGGGCTGGAGTTTCTGATTCACTCAACTTTTGGACCAAGTGTTTTCTAGCACTGTGATTTGTGAGGCATTTTTTGAGTGGAAAGTCCACCAATCATTGCCATACGCTTCATTATAAAGGTAAGTTTGTTTTTGCCTATTGGCTGCCTCTTGAACCATTGATCTCTGGATTTCACGTTCAATTGATTTGTGTGGGTTGCAATATAAAATGGATCACTTGGTTTTGAAAACAGGAAAGTCGTAATTTTGCATAATGTTTATATACAACAACAGGGCAGCGATCTGTTCTATTCAAATTTGCCCACATCCTCGGCTTTACAATTCTTACATCCCCAAAAGTTTCCCCCGAACACGTTTTTGTCTCGTTCTAAAAATTCTGGGTATTCATGTCCATTTGAATCGACTCCCAACTTTGCATCACCCCAGCATATATCTCGGTGTTCATATGAGGCATGTAGACCGAAATGAATTGTATTATAAAACCACATAGTATTTATTATACTCTCTGGGCTGGTGCCACCGAATAAATTGGATTGCCATAACATTTCAATTTCTTTGTCATTTATTGGGTCAGATTTGTTACTTTTATTTCCCTTTTCCATCCTTTTGAGTTCTCGCTGCTTTGCTTTCAAACCTCCTGCATTTTGCCAAACTCGGCACTACTGCAAATACTCAGGCCGTAATTAAACCTCGCCATAAAACCCCTCAGTGTGCTTGGCTCATATTCAGTCATGTCTAACTTTCTTGCAGCGATGAAAAATTTGCACAACAGAACACAAAGGTCGGGAAGTGGAATTTGTTGAATGGGTCTAGGTTCATTTATTTCTGGACTGTACATAAACGATTTCAACAATTTCATATCGTAAAATGTTTTTGCAAGAGTGTTTTTGTTTGTTTGGTTGTCAATAAAAGACTGAATGTTGTCAGCTAACGTGAACAAATCTGTCAGATGCCATGTTGCTTGTAAACAATGTTTTTGAATTCGTAATGTCATCACGGCTGATAGATGCCGGAACATGGATTGTCTGATTTTCTGAAATTGAACTGAGACGCTCGCCTGGTAAATTCACTCAGAAGTCAGTTCCATCCACCTCAACTGAGTAGAATTTTCCATTTGTCGATTCTATGACCCTTAGAACTTTTCCGACACCAATTCCATCGATTTTAACAAGTGAATTGACTTTGAAATTTTGAACGCTGTCATCCATGTTTATGAATATTCAACGCGTAGGAAGACGCATATCAATTAAGGTGATTCACCGGTAAATAAACTCACGTGAAAAATCTCGTGGGTTTATGACCCGTGTATAATATTCCTGTTCTGAACTTGGTTATGAGGCAGTCAGCTCTTGAAAAACCCTTGAAAATGAGTTTTTTCTTGAAAAACCCTGCAATTGGAAATTGGCCCTTGAGAAACCCTTGAACTTTCAGAAATCTCTTGAAAAACCCTTGAATACCAAGCTATTTCCTGGGCATTGTAAATACATGTGAACTCGCCTTTTACTTGTTTGTTGGGCTCGTGTTGCTCAGTTAAAAAAAAACATAAAAAAGTATGGAACGTTTTACCAAGATTACTGTAACACAGATCACACTTTGGGTACCAGTACTTACTGACTTCCAAAGTCAGATCCGTGTCACATGAATCTTAGATTTTTAGAGCTCATACAACAAGCTGAATAGTATATGTAGCCCTTGAAAAAAAAGAAGCCCTTGAAAAACCCTTGAACTTTGTGAGCAAATTTTTGTATGAACCCTGGGAAGTGCTTATGTGATAAAATGCCTTCTTGTGGAATGTCATTAGGGTTTCTCATCCATAAAACATGAATAAAATTATGAAAGTTCAACTGCTGCATTTTTAAAATGAAGTGATAAAGATGTTATCTGTAATCGCATGATAGTAGAATAGTATGGGAAGACAATGATGTCAGAGGTAAGAGACGAAAGGTGTTAAATTCTTGGGAACTGGCTCAGTAGTATGGCCAAGAAGATGAGGTTGACATCAACCCTCACCACTGATTTTGAACTATTGCTGTCTGTCTGTCTGTCTGTCTGTCTGTCTGTCTGTCTGTCTGTCTGTCTGTCTGTCTGTCTGTCTGTCTGTCTGTCTGCAGTCTTGGTCGGTCGGTCACAAGTCAAGTCAAGTCACAAGTCAAGTCACAAGACAAGTCACAAGTCAAGTCACAAGTCAAGTCAAGTCACAAGTCAAGTCAGTTGGTTGGTTGAAGTGTTTGAGAAGACCTAATACAAACAGTAACAAGCTTACACCACCCCACCAGTACTTTGAATTGCTCTTTTATCGTCTGTTATCACCGTCAGTTCATTTATAAACAATCTTGTCACCTAATTCTTTTTTATTCACTGTCAGCACAAAATGGACAATAACGAATGAACATAAAATACACTCATCAGCCGATTGTTTTCACAATGGAGTATAACTTCAATCTGTTGTGCATGTTACTTATTTATGTAAACAATCTAGAAATAGTGTATGGCCTTTTGTGCATGGACTTCTGGGATTGGTTATCATTTGTGATACATTATATTTTTCAGTTTGGGATTTTCCGGCACTACGCTTGACTACGAATCAACGAAATTCAGTGAATTGCAGTGTTAGAAGCTATTTGAAAACACAGCCGTACATTATGAATGTATCTTCAGTTTCTGATTTCCACCCCACAATGAAAGCAATCTGAATTACTGTGTACAAAACCAAGTTATGTTTTGACCAGTATATACACATGGGTTTTGAATCAAAAATTTGAACGAGAACATAAATCAGTACCGGTAATTAAATCAAGTGCAGTGTTTCTGCTAGGGGAAAAAAAATGAGGCCGTATAATGGGTCAACCATTTGTTTGGCCTGTGGTAGGAAAATTTTTAATTTGAGGGTCCCAAAACCCCCATTTTGTTGCATCTGGGTGTTATTTTGAGTTTTTTCACAGCGATATTTATGTAGGTTTTCACATTCTGAGAGCCGGTAATTGCGTTAGAATAAGGTCCAATGAGGAGAAACTCAGGTGAAAAATAATTCATTTTACACAATAAATTTTAGTGCTCTTGATTTGAGGAGCTCTATCGCGCTCATGCTATTTCACTCTTCTAAATTGGAACAAGAAGCTCTCTTTTTCACGCTTCTGTAATTTTTCAAGAAAATAGATTCAAGATTCCATTACACTAATTAAAACACACAAATGAGGTGTGAACAGCAACTGCAAACTGTTGTGTCATTTTAATTAATGCTGCCAGTGGAAGTACATCTACAGAAGTCAGAAGTTGATACTTTTTCAACACATGCATGTTTTGGGTAAATCTTGGAGTAATAAGATTGGTCAGAAAATGAAACATCACAATGATATTTACTACTGAATGAAGTTTTACAACTCTCATTATGTAGAGCACATACTGACCAAACAAATCGCACCGTTTTGTGATGTGACACATTTAATATTCAATGAAGTTATTGTTTACAGTTTGTCTAGTTTTTCATTGGGGGTTGATTGAGTTGTGCAGGACTCATGGAACAATTGTGTCGTCAGAGTACACTTCTTCAGTCATTTCTCTATGACATTTGTGTACAGAAATCTTCAAAAGAAGTCTAGAAATGGTACTTCAACAATCTGTGAATCAATTATTTCCCAGGGATCGGGCAGTTCAGGGTGAATTGTAGGGCTGCAACGATACGGTCTCTTTACAAAATAATGCATATCGCAATTCATACCCTGTGATGCGATATGTATTGCGATTCATCTTGACTATTTACTTCTATATGAAAATACTCAATTCTAATTTATCTATGCTTGATGAAGTGTTACTTATGTTTATTGAACAAACGATAAAAATGTATCATGACATTAATGCTGTGATGTCTTTTCAAGCGTGTGCTCATGTTAGTTGTTGTTCCGGTTTTATAACTCACTCTTGCTGGGTAGATCCTACAAATTGTTATTTATTTATCTGTCTTTACAATGCCATTGTCTTGAAAAGCCTGGAAGCCTAAATTTTTCATGTTAGTTATTCCGGTTTTATAACTCACTCTTGGTGAGTAGATCCTACAAATTGTTGTTGATTTATCTGTCTTTACAATGCCATTGTCTTGAAAAGCCTGGAAGCCTAAATTTTTACACACTGCTGATTTGAATGTTGCCGGTGGCCGAACAATTTTAATATCTTTATGATCCAGTTCAGCCATTGTACTTTTCTATTGTAGTATCGTAAACGCATATACCAACACGTGTATTGTGAATAGCGCAGAAGTTTATTGGCTCGAATTATACAGGCACTCCAATGAAAAGACAGTGTTTGTTTACAAAATGGCTTTCATGGAAACCGATCGACTGGCAAAACAAACGCGAGGCGCCAGGTGAGCTGTGATGTTCAATAGAATGAGAAGACCCCCCCCCCCCCCCCCCCACCCCATAAACTGATAACAATAATAAGTTTTGCGTAAATCACAAAACAAAATCAAAATAAAAAGATTTCCCGAAACAAAAACGTTTGAGACAACAAAATTACCAGACTGGGAGACGGCTTTGTGACATTCATGCATGCATGGACGTTGAAATTGGCATTACTTGCAGTCAATCACTGTCCCGAGCCAATGTGACACGGCACCATGCAGAAGTTAATTTTAACTTGATAGTAAACAATATAGAACCGGCAAGTTGTTGATTGGAAATCAGATATCTCCGTAAAAGGAGATTGCTTCGCTGAGCTTACAGTTGTCATTTGCATGCAATAACAATTCCGATGAAGACTGGTGAAGCCTTGTTGTGCCGAGTCATCATTTCAATGACAATTGTTGAGAGGTCAACATTGGAGCATAAAGCAATATGCCACAAGTGAAATTCTCTTGTCACAGACATGTGGGCCAATGCTAATGTGCACCCTAGATTCGAATCGCATGATGAAGTGAACCGTGAATTGTATCATAGCAAAATATCGCGGTGCACCGAAATTGCGGTGAATCATTGCAGCCCTAGTGAATTGCAAAATCTTTATTAATAATGTTTGGAAGGTTCTCTGGTGGGGGAATTCGGCCGGTTGACAGCTGCTATGCCGGTATAGCAGAAACCCTGTCAAGTAAATAAATATGTTATTTAATTGCCCTTTAATATATTTTATTCAATTTCATCTTGAAACAAAATTTAAATGGAGGTGGAATTTTCAAATAGTATAAGCATAAGTCCCCTATTTTCGCTTTGATCAAAGACGCTGTGTTGTTAACATGTTTCCACTGATGTATTTTTATTTTGATACACACAGTGACTTGCTCTTGAGGTAAACAAACATATCAACCTGACTGTACTGTAAAATTAACCCTATTCTATGTGTTTTTATACACCCGTTTAAAAAACGGTCGTATTATGTTATCAGTCTGTCTGTCTGTCTGTCCGTCTGTCTGTCCAGGCCAACATTGGGGGTTTAGGGGATATTATTATTAGGGGCTACCTCCAAATTAAGGTAGTGTTAGGGTTAGGAGTGGGGTGGGGTTAGGGTTAGGGGTAGCCCCAGAGTAGGGCTTAAGGTTGGGGAGGGTTAGGTCCCGGGGGGTTAGGGTTGGGGGTCAGGGGTGGGGTTTTAGTTTTAGTAGCCCCTAAACTGAAAAATAGCTCCTAATCCTATTGGTTTGGCTAGGGTGTGGTTGGGTCAGGGGTGGTGTTAGGGGTAGCCCCAGAGTAGGGCTTAAGGTTGGGGGGGTTAGCTCCCGGGGGTGGGTGGGGGTTAGGGTCTGGGGTGGGCTTTTAGGGTTTAGGGTCAGGGTGGGGTAGGGTTAGGGTTTGTGGGAAGTTTCTGGGGTGAAGACATAGAGGTGAGCCGATAATCAGTATCAGCTGATAAGTTAATTATCGGCAACATATCAGTATCGGCAAAAGAAGGCTTCTCAGCCAATATCATTGCCGATAATTTTTCAGCAATTTTGCATCCAAAAAATCCGTAAAAATTTTGGCAGTCATCATCATTTTATGGCCATATTCCCAGAAAAAACAAGATGGGTAACCCAAAGCGTTGCTAATGCCCTGCAAAAACAATTCTGAGTCGGTAGAGTGAAAAACGGGCCATAGCTCTGAAAAAAATGTGTGGAAGAAACTCACTCTACACAGGTATCGTTCCCTCATGATGCTCTATCACAACACCAAAGATCAAATCAGAGTAGCAGTGGCTGAGATACTCACAAATTCAAGCCCAGCACAATAAACAAGATGTTGGTCACTAGTGTTGTGCGGTTTTATTTTTCTTGTTTCGGTTCGGTTTCGGTTCGATTTTTAAAAAAAAACTTGGTTTATAGGTCGGTTTTCAGTTTTTTATAGTAAGACATCTGCAGTTTCCAACAAAAACTATGTAGTGTCAATATAATACCCATACTGTCATATTTTCAATGATGATTTAATTGGCAGTGACTACCATTTGTGTATAAATGGCAGGCATTATCAAAACAAAAAAAAATATAAAAGAAAATAAAATGTAACAGTGTTCGCAGAATATCACCACTCACCAATTCTAGGGACATGCCCCCCCCCCCCCCCCCCACCTCTGGTCTTTAAGTTCAGGTATAAGAGAGTCTATGATGAATTGATATTAACACATGGGTGTGAAAAGAGCTAATTCACAATTTCCCATGGCTCTGTTCAGTGTTCACTCCTGGATGGGGCACTGGGCAGCCTAGCAAAGGGACCCTACCAGGCATTGCCAATAATAACAAGCGTTGCCAGGTGGGTCACCTAGACACCCATCCTAACATATTTGACAATGAACTGATGTATGGACTCTTTTCAATCCCCCCCCCCCCCCCCCGACACACACACAGTGGTGACTAGTGCCACCACCCGCCCTAGTAAAATAATCAGCAATCATTTCCTGTCAACCTGGAATGGGAAAGTCATATTGTTTGTAGCTGGGTGGGCTTCAAAACGAACCACTTTACCAAATACCTATTGTCTTTCTTCTAGATCACCCCCCCCCCCCCCCCCCCTCCCCACCTCGCGCACGCAATCGTTTTAGCTCAACGGAATTGATTTCACAAATTCACTGGTGTACTGTTATATATTGTAACTTTTTTGCGTTTGCCTCTTGCCATTCCAATTTCTACCGCTGATTTGTTCCTTTGATTGGCCCCTATAAAGTTGTGTGGGAATGCAACCGTGGCACGTTGACAGCGATATTACGGAACGCAGCTTTTTCCCGTGGATATGGACGATTCGGTCTTGGGACGTTTCAGCCTCGGGACATTTCGGTTCAAGACTTTTTGGGCCTTCATATATTGAACTAAATAGAATAAGAACTTGCGGTTTCGTGTTTTTAGTGGGCTGAGGCTTCAGGACAAATCGTCTCGGGTCGGAACGTCCCAAGACTGAATTGCAGTAAAACCTCTTCCCAGATAAGCACATCAAGGGAGGCAACAGACTACATCCGAAACACGTGGTTGGGCAACCCGTGACAAATGTTATTTTCGAATACGACAATGAAATGCCAAAACCTTTTTCTGATATGATATTATTCCCTGTCCAACAGATTGTAGATAAGTAATTTTAATTAAACTGATTGACAATGTCATACAAACCTGTTCAAAAACGAAGCCAATTGCGCAAGGTATTTCCTGTAATCAGTGAAATGTAGGCGTGTTGGCTGTCGGTTTTGTCATTCTCACAGAAAACACAACCCATTTTTACGTCAACGATGTGTGATTGACAACTTGTCATACATCATTCTCGAGTGATCTGGACATGCTGAAGTGGCCCCTTTACACCCAGAATGTGGCGTGCATTGACGACACTGTTATTTCCTGACAAAGCTTGACATTTCAGACATTGTTAGTGCAAACTGAATAAAGAAAACATCTCCTCCCGACATTTTAGGAAAAAAAACGAAACCGTACTCATTTACCAGTTACACAGTTTCGGTTTCAGTTTTCAAGCAAAACCGAAACCGACTTATAAAACTGGTTAACTGTACAACACTATTGGTCACTCCATTAATCTTTGTTGTTTATTTTTAAAAAAGCATATGGCATTTCAGTTTCCTGTTATAACTGCAGCATTTCTTGGAATTACAGTTTGTTTTAAAAAGCTGGTTTCAGTTTCCCTTGACTGTCATGTTATACAATTCCTGTATGAGCTCTGTCAAACAAGACATAATAAATAAAATACCTGTATTGGATGTACTATGGCCAAACAGGTATAATAAACAGGAAAACTGGGGCAAGTCGGGGTAATTTCTTGACAGGTTACAAGATTTTTTATTCAATTAACAGGAGTTTTCTCTATAAGCTATATTCAATTAACAGGTCAAATTTGTTCTGGAGGTATGGTAAATGGTTTTGTGTTGGGAAATTATATTCAGTTAACAGGGTTATTCAGTTAAGAGATATCCAATTAAGTGGCTTCCTCCACCTGTAAAACTGTCACGGTCATGGTTAGCCATTGTGCAGAAATATGTGACCTTAAACACCAATAAATAAATAAATAAATAATCCAATTAAGTGTCTGTATTGATATCTAGAATGGGAGATATCGGTATCGGCAAAAATGATAAGGTAGTATCAGCTCAACTCTAAAGACAGAGACCGGACGATTCAAGCATTGGACAATTTGGACCCTGGACATTCGGATATAAAAGTTGAGGTCTGATTCTTCCAAGATCTGAATCTTCCAAGATCTGTATCATCCGCAGTCGAAATCGTTTTCAAACTGTCAACTTGTGTCAAAAATTGGACAACTCGTATCCATATACTCTACGATATAAATCCCCAGAAAATTTTATAGATTCTTCTCCAGGTTTTTTGCATGTAAAAGCTGTGTAGTCTATCAATTTGATAACTATGAACTGATAAATGTGGTGAACCTTTGTCATTTTAACAGCATGAAGTTACGACTTTAATGATATTTTGCAAGAGTTAATTGCAAAGAACCAACTAAGATTTAGCATGATGGCATTGATGCCTTGTTTTTACAATGGTGAAAGTAGGTGATGGGCATATTAAAGGAGATAACTATAACTATACCATGTGCGATATTCCTGCAAATCAACATGGAAACTGACCATCTAAAATAATTGATTGAATCTATTTTATCACATTTGTTTTTTCCATAGAAAGCTCTTTCATGTGTTGGGGGCTGGACCATTAAGTCTCCAAAAGAAGCTGGTAGAGTGTTTGCTTGCAGCTTGAAGTTAATGAGGTGCCTGGATGGTTTTTGTAGCTTTCTAATTTCACTGTCTGTGTCTGTGACTTACTCTGACTTTGAGTACCGAGAATGCTAATGCTGAAACTGGTACTGTAATAATTCTCATGAAGTACTCTTAATAATTCTGTCTCTTCCAATACTGTCCATCCCTACTCTGTAGGTAACATCAGCAAGATAAATAAACCTGCGTTGTGATGGAACAGCATAGTAATGATCACTTTTCAGTTCCGTCTAGGGTCAAATGTGATCACAAACAGTTCACAGATTACGGTTTTTGGAATTGCTGAAACCGGAACAACCTTTCACAACTTATTTCCAGCCCTGTTTATCGACTTTTCAAAAACTAATGGACCAAAATGTAGCAAATTTGATTCACATGTTCCTTATATGCCAATTCAGGTTTGTTCAAATAAAGTTGCCAGGCCCCTAGGGGCCACCACAAGAGGCATAACTTTGTAGCACCCAGAAGTTTTTTAAGAACTTAAAACCTACTTCTGCCCAAACACCAACTAGAATCTTTTGATATTTGGTATACAGCATACTTAGGGGTGTCAGATTCTAGTTAGTTCAAATCAAGTTTCCGGATTCAAATTTGGATTTCCTATTGAGGTCCGAATTTCATTGTTGTGTAATATGAAGAATATTTATTAAAAGTCTTCTCCAGAACCACCAATATTTTGTATACAATATGCTTAAGATAAGGGGGGGGGGGGGGGGGGGGGGGGGGGGGGCTGGGAGGGGGGGGGGGGGGGTCAGATTCTAGATTGTTCTTAGATCAAATCAAGCTGGGTTCATATTTGGGCTCTCTATGGGAGCCTGAATTTTTACTCTGTGCTATTTCAGGAGTGATCTTTTAAAAATCACCTTCTCACGAATGACCAAACAGAATCTTTTGATATTCAGAAGATAGCACCCTCAGGGTAGTTGAAGTATGTTCAAAGCAAGTCCCTGAGGATATATTTTGTCTCCCTGTGAGATCCTGAATTTTAACTGTTCCACATGAGGAATATTTGGTAACTGCATCCTTCGGGGCAGACCTTTAATTTTGAAAAATGAAGGTGCACAAACAATAAAGCTTCTGTTTTTGAACACAGGTGCATGATTTTTACAGTCAGGCCTGTCATTTCAACACTCGCGCAAATCAGTTAATTCCAGGGATCCACTTGGGGTACACACGGGAAAAAGGTACGTTTTTTTCCCAAGTTGGTGTCCAAATTTCCCAATTGTTATCACATATTGTCCGGTCAAAGACACTGGTTGTTATTTATATTGGCAATTAGGATTGAGCTGCATTTAAAAAAAGTAGTTCTGGACGATATTAGTCAAAATAATAATTAGGGCTGCATAGTCTTCAAATTTCAATGCCGGTATTGATATTGAAAAAAAATACTGTGATATACCAGTATATCGTAGACAAGTTCTGAATCTGAACAAAGTTATCAGTACCTGTGACTGATAGTCATTGAAACTGATGATTACGTTCATCTTGCTGAACTACTTAAATACAGGAGCAAAATTGCAACGTGAATCTGCGAATTGGTTCACTTAAAGATTCACCCAAATTTCAAAGTATGCTTATCTTAGTAGATTCCCGTAAAATAAACTACAGTTTTTGATTGTGGAACACTTGTTATTATTTATTCATTTATTAAGGTCTAGTACTTATGCACAATGGCTAATCATGACCGTGACAGTTTTACAGGTGGAGGAAGCTGGTGTACCCAGAGAGAACCACCGAGCATCGATGAGCAACTGTCAGCTCAACATTCTCTTTTCAGACTCGGCTCAAGCAGGGTTACAGTGGTTGAAGATATGTGCACCATCGACGTGCAATACACCTTAGTAAACGGCGGCATCGTGCCCAACAATGTAGGCAACCGGGATAAAGTGCCCTGCCCGAGGATACAACACAGGTCGTCCCGGATGGGGATCAAACTCGGGACCTTTAGCATAGAAGTCCAACAGTCAACCCGCAATACATGTATAAAGTCAAGTTTATCCAACCGGTGTATTAGTCACACTATCCCCGAGACAGTGCAGACATGAGGAAAAACAATTAAGTTCTATGACTTTTCTGTTAAAAAAAAATAGCCCACAATTCGTCACTGTAGTGTTTTTTTTCCTTTGTTCATGAACATTAATTAATACAGCTGTTTATGGAGTATGTGCACTTCACAACCTATATTTTCATCTCCATTGTTTTGTTCTTCTTGTGGCCTATTGTATTTTAAGTGTTGACAGATACGGTCAGTGGTATGTTTGTGCTAGTAATTAATGATCACGTAAGTGGCCATTATTAATGTCTGAATGGATTATTATTGTGCAGGCTTCCTCTTTTGTTTCTGTTTCTTCACACCATGCAAGTACATACCCCTACAACTGCACCTGATGTGATGAGTGGTTAGGACAGTTCTTAAAAGATATAAATCCCAGGTTTATTTGAATTCATTATTAATTTCTGGGATAACATCTGTAAAAAAATATTTCAAGTTGAAAAAAAATATTTTTAGATTTCTTGTTGTCATTGTTTTAAAACTGGGACGAAAAGTGACAGGGACGTCCAACCCACATCTTCATTGCCATTGAACAGCTTTTTAATATTTATAAGTTCAAAGTCCACAATGACAGTGTTGTTGATGGAAATATTGATCAACTTGCCTTCAAGCTTTATCTGTTTTTGAGAGTGATAGAATAAATAAAACAAACACTCCCCATAATGATTTTGTGACTAATTTTATCCACACCGGAAAACATGTGATTACATACACAAATATGTCAAAGCATTCATTCTGTGAATTTGACGCACTCCCTAAATATTCAACTTTAAGTTTCAAATTGCTGATATGAGTATGCTTATTTGTAACTTATGCAGCTGAAGTACACTGCAAACTGTGTTTTCATTGGTCAAATGAAGATTGATTGACATAGACTTTCTTAACATGAGTTGTCAGTCTGGGAGGAGTTTCAAGTAGTATTCATCTGTTTTCTATGATTGGCATTTGGGGAATGACAGACACGATAGAATACAGTGACTGTTTTTCCCTAATAATATATCAACTTCAACTTCGATAATTTGATATGATACTGTTTCTTACGATATACCAGTACTTTTAAAACAATATCAGTATTCATCCGGTATCATTCTTAATACCGGAATTACTGGTATACAGTGGAGCCCTAATAATAATCACAGTTTTGGAGAAAGAAGGTCATGATTTATGATACAATGATGATATTGTTCGCTGGTGAAGGTTGTGTTTATTCTGGTTAATAGTTTTAATACGGTTTTGCGTATGAATGCAATAGGCTTAGCTGTATTAACCAGAAATATACTGTGTACATATATTTCTTGTCTCAGTTTAATAATTATTTTGATTTAAAACGTTTGTTTTGAACTTATGTCTGTGCATGGTCCACAGACAGAAGACAAGCAACACATCAGAATGCAATGTTCATTTATGGGAACAGACCCTGCTGACAGCGAGAAAGGGATGACACCAGAAGCGAGCTAGTTTGCTCTACTGAGGAGCATGCTAAAAGATGGAGTACGAACACTGTTTGCGAAATTCGACACACTGCCATTTTTATTTGATAACTAGGGAAAATAATGATACAAATTGTTTTTTCGTTATGATAATGAGCAGTGTGCCTGATTAATATGATACATAAATCTGAAACAAAGCCTAGATAGAGCAAAGGTAGGCGATGATCTGCCAAAGATGGAGTCCACATTGCATTGAAACAAACCCCAATGGAATGTCTCAATGGAATGGGGGCACCATCCCGCCAACCCGAAGCTGCTGGTGGAAGGAGTTTTGGCATAACGAGGGCATAAGTAAACCCAGGAGGCTAAGGGCAAGGATAGATGTGACAGGTGTGTGTTACAGGCAGGGGAGGCGGACACCTCCTGTAGGAGGCTGCAAAGGCCATGCCATGAGGGCGGTTGATGCCGCTGGGCAGGGCGTCCACGCACGAAAAGGAGGAAAACCTCACCCGGAACAAGCTGTCCGGGTGGGAAGCCAGAGGAAAGTCCCCCCACAGCTAGGTAGTACCTACAAAAACAAACAAACAAACAAACAAACAAACAGTAAACAAATGAAACAGGAAACTCAGACATGCAAAAACATTATAATAGAAAACAGAAAATTGGACACTCACCACTTTAGCCGATGTATCCTCGGAAACTTACCAAGTGAGTGAGAAATATAGAAGCACCTGATGTGTAACAATCCTCCGAAAGGTCCGAAGTGCAGGGTTCCAACTTGAAAGCACAAAGAAAACAATCCAAGAATATTGTGAGGTGTCCTCAACAAAATACACCGGTCCATACCCGGAATAGAGAACGACCAGTATACATGGAAACTGGAAAATATCACAAGCACTAAGAAATAAAACGCACTATTTACACGGTCCATGAAGAATAACTATTTACACGTCATGAAGACAGGGTCACTATGCCGATGAAGCTGTTATCACAGGTTGAAAGCATTCAGCTTGAGGTGTGCCATACTGTGTCCCAAGCAGATTGAATTCAGATGATTCTGCTGGCACAATATCAAAGCTCCAGAGACATAAAATTGGATGTGTCCATCAGATCGTCGTTCTAACACATGGCGACAGCAGGATGCCAAACACCTAACTTATGGGTGAAACAATCAGGTCACCATCCAGAAAACACTGTCAGGGCAGCAATATGCCCTAACAGTGTCGACAACATGGTTGCCCAATCGCCACACGAAGATGGATATTCCAGAATTGTAGCTGCGACAAGCCCAAGCCTGTTAAGACAGTGTGTTGAAGTATGGTACCTCAGGTTAAGCCCAAGCCGACCAGAGGAAGACAGATGGGGAGGTGTTCAAGTAAAAAGGGGTACTAACAGATTGCCGGTCCAGCCCAAGCCGACCATGAGGGAAGTGAATGTTCGGGTCCAGCCCAAGCCAACCACGTTGGGAGGTGAAAGGCCCTCTCTCGTTTGGGTTTTACGTAAACCTGAGGTCGAGCCCAAGCCGACCAAGGGGACAAAAGCAGCAGCAGCCACAGCAAACGGATATTACAATAATCCAAGTGACACTCCGCTCCTAATCCAGAGTGAAAGGTACAGCGGAATTGGGTGAATCAAACCTGTTGCTGCAAAGCGTTCGCAGAGCAGGAGGTGTACTGAAAATGCAAAAAATTAATAGCGCCCCGTAACTACATGTAGTGCCCTAAATGCTCGAGCCCAAGCCCGAGTTCATGAAAGAGCGAGGGCGCGAATATAAGCTCTGAAAACATTGGATCGCCAGCGACCCATTTGCCTAATCTGTGCGTCACTGTAGTTCCGTGATGCCGCCAAGGTTGCGGCACCAATGCGGAAGCTATGGCCCTTGAAAAATTTGGGATCTAAACCGCAAAAAGATAAACATTGATTTAACGTACGTGTAAAATCTTTCCGAAGAATTGGAGAGCCATCCGGGAAGGCAAACAGGGGACCCACAGCGGTACCTCTGAGGTTTAGATAAGATAGTAAAAGACCAATGGGACAATGGGTCCCACCAGTAGCTTCAGTGGTGACCAAATGAGGCTTTTTCTGCAGGTTATGTTTGAAATCCCGATTTGCAAGGCTCGCCGAGTTGGGCTCAATGTGGGCATCACATAATTGCAGAACCTTCCCCGCATTGGAGGTTTGAGGGGGATAGAGTTCCCCGATGCGGGCAAACGAGTAGAAAGCCGTGGTAAACAACGCACGAAAGAGACTGCACTGATAAGCACTATGAGAACAATGAGCCAAACAATCCACTAACCTGTGCAGTATGGATTCAGTGATAGGCATCCGCAAGTCGGAAGAGGGTCGTAATCGCTGCACCCCTGCCAAAAGCTTGTGGACTAAGAAGGCTTGTGTTGGGTCAGGCATAGACTGCATTTTATGAAAGTAGGAAAGGCCCGACAGCATGGATGTGATGGATTTTGAGGAATAATTGTCGTGAAATAGGTGAGACACAAAAAGGCAGAGGACGTGAATCTTGATCGGCCACTGTGATGAGATATCGAACCGGGAACAAAACTGGGTAAACTTGTCCTTTGTGTGACTGTAAAACTGCTTGGTGGCCGGAGCGAGAGCATTATCCAACAAGGTGGTCATAGTTGTAATAAGGTCTGAAGTTCCAGTTCCTGTGGGATTGCTGTTGGCTCTTGGTAACATGTTGATGCAAGCTCCTTGAAGGCTGCCACCTGCGAACAAGAAAGATGATCTACCATCACATTGGTTTTCCCAGGAATATGTTTGGCTCGAAAAAGCACATTGTTCGTAAACATACAAGGACCAGGGCTCGAAGGAGTTTGAGAAGATAAGGATTTTTTTAAATCTGGGAGTTGATGACGGACACCACAGCTTCATTATCAGACAGGAATGAAATGCGTTTGTCCTTCATGTACCCTCCCCAAAGGTGTAGGGCTAACACAATGGGGTACAGCTCCAGAACAGCAATGTTCATACTTTTGAGATGTGGAGGCCAAGTCCCGTGGAACCAGTAGCGCCCAAAAATGCTGCCAAAACCACATGATGCAGCGGAATCGGTGTGGAGAGTGAGGACATCACTTTTTGTCCACTGGTCTTCCAGAGTCCAACCACATGTGCAGGTCGGCTTTGACATCCTTGGTCAATCGGACCCAATGATGTGCATGTGTCAAACCAACCGTGAGATTAATGAGACGACGGAGGAAAATATGCCCTGGAAGGATGACCATGCATGCAAAATTAAGAAGGCCAATGAGACTTTGTAACTCGACCAAGAAGACTTTTTTACGGTGTAAGAAATCTTGTATCATGGACCGACATTTCAAGACTTTGTCGGATGGAAGACGGGCGGACATCTCCCAGGTATCTAACTCAATTCCCAGAAACACCAAGCACTGGGAAGGAAAGACTGTCTTCTCCTCAGCGATGGGTACGCCCAAATGGCTGCACAGCTGGAGAAACCCATGCAGACCCTGTTGACATCCAGACGGGATGGGGGCCGCAAATAAAAAGTCATCCAGCACATGCAGGATGTGTGAAATCTTACACTTGGTTTCAGCGATGCAGTGAAGTGAGGTACTGAACAACTCGAAAAGTTGGCATGAAGACGAGCAACCCATTGGAAGGGAAGACATTTATCGTAAAAATATTGCCCCTGCCACATGAAACCTAAGTGGGGCTGATCCTGAGGGTGAATGGGTAACAGTCGGAAGGCAGACTTGATATCAGTTTTTGACAGGAAACACCCTTGCCCCAGGCGACAAATGGTGGAAATGGCATCCTGAATCGTGTCATAATACACGGTTGACCACTCAGCCGGTATAAGATCATTAACCGAGAGACCTTTAGGATAGGACAGGTGTTGAATCATGCGAAACTCCCCAGGAGTCTTCTTAGGTACCAAACCGATTGGGGACAAAACCAAATTTGGAAAAGGGGGCTGTAAAAAGGGGCCCGCCATTCGTCCCGCCTGAACCTCCTTCATAATTTTGTCCTGCAGGATGTCAGGGTAGTCACTGGCCGATCTCAGGTTTGAAACCTTGCGTGGAGCCGGGCAACCCTGTACACCTAAACGAAAGCTAAAAGTAAAGCCATTAATCAATGTTCGTGTCAAAGTGGGGTCATAACCGAGGAGAAACGTAGCGAGTCTATTTACCAGAATTGGAGTTACTGGTGGAGGCCGAGGGTGGCTTGCCAAAATGTCCATGACCTCTGAACCCATTCCCATGAAAGGAGGCTGAACCTCCTTGGAAACGGAAGGAACATTTCTGGAAGCTGTGGCCCTGTTGACACTTGAAGCAACTGTGAGAGTACCTACAGGGCCCCTTACAGTTACCCCGCTCATGGAAACGAAAGCAATAACCAGCTGGGATGAAACGACGACCCCTTCGCCCCTGACCACGATCCCTGTGTGTAGGGGTCTCCGGGTCTGGGACTTCTGGAATTTGGGAGCACTTCCCCCGGGAGCTGCTCGCATGTACAATTCTCAATGAAAGTGGTCCCACTTTAGCTGTGACTGCGTTTGTCTGAGCAACCTAAATTGTTGGTCATAGAAAGACCAGTCAAAACCAATTGCTGCCAAATGGCGGATATTGGACTGGTATTTCAATAACTCAGCCGCGTCCTCCGGAAATTTCCCAATGTGTGTCGTCATAAAGACCTCAAAGGCACTCAGCCATTGAGGCAAGGATGTGAGAGCCTTTGGGGCCTTAGGGACCCACATTATGGTGGGAGTACCCTGAGAAGCATCCACTGAGTATGGAGTCTCCAAACCAGAGGAGTGTTGTGGAAGCAAGGTGGCCAAGTTGACAAACTCTCGAGCCCAAATCTTGGCTTTGAGTTTAGGATTCACATTCGCAGCCAATGGCAGCGAAGTAGAAATGAAGTCTGATGCTGACAATGCTGGCAGCATGGGTGTTAAGTCCGGGGTACCCGGTGGTGGTACAAGTGGTGAAGGGCCTAAGGCAACAGAGGTAAAGTCCCGGGAAGAATGACCCTGCGAAAGAAAATTACCTGGCACCTGCTGTAAGGCATCCCGCACTGCCTCAGAAACCTGATCATCGAGAGATGTGGTTGATCGTAAAGATGCCGGAATATGAACTGTGACGGTGATGGAGTCACTGGCAGAAGGTGCAGAACAAGTACTTGGAATGTCGGGTGGAGCACTCCTGGTTGCAGGTTCCGATGTGGTTACAGCTGCTCCACTCTCCACAGGGGTAGCACTGTCTCCTGTGGTCTGACGTGTCGAACGGGGTGTGCGTTTGCTGCTACGAGGCTGATAAGACTGAGAAAGGCCATCCTGAAGTTGGGACCGCTTACGTTTTGGTGGCATGCTGAAAGAGAAAAAAGAAAAACCACGAGGAGGTGATGAGATAAGTGAGCTAAGGTGTCGGCTATGCATGCCCCGCCCACCAAAATATAGAACCGCTCCCCGAAAGTTCTCTAATTATGACCATAGGAAATGCAAAGATTGCAGTCCAGCAGACACCACCGGCCAGCACAATTTGCACCAATCCGGAGATGTCAGGTGGGTAGCACAGCAGCTTTCGGTCAATTCACAACTATAGCTTAACAGTTGCAAATGAAAAATAAGGTAAATAAGACGAGACGCCAAGCCACATTTAGCCAAGTTGGAAAGCTGCTAATCAATTTTAAAAATTGAAATCAATCCATGCTGTGGTGGGGTAAATATTGGTGAATTTGTGCAGGGCTAGATTTAACTGGATGCGCATAGCAATGTTTGAAACAATCTTCGACTATAGTGAATCTACTTTAAAGGACAAAAACATATAAAGAACAGAAAATGCTAGGAAAAATTTATCCAAGTTAGTGAACTGCTATTTAATTTGGAAAAAACTCTGAATTTATGACCGTTATCCTAGTATACCCATAGCTGTCAAAGGGGAAAAAAACAGGATATCTCACTGGTTGAAGGCAACCATCAGTTAGTGAGACCCATATACCTGCAAGACAGGCCAACCACATCCATTACCACACATGACAATGGCCAGAGGCACAGCAAACTGGCGGCTCCAAGAAAAAGGCTGCCCATGAGTCAACACTCCCTCAAAATCACGAGGGTAAACAAGCCCACTCTACATCAAGAGAACACCTGGGCACACAAAGACACCTCTGTGTGTGTGTTTTTTTTGTTTTTTTGTTTTTTTTGTTCTGTTGTGTTGTTTATTGTGTTGCGATTGGCGTGATATAGATCTATAGATATAGCAGACACAACATGTACTTCAGTGTCAACAAACCACCTGGCTGTGCACCTCAGAATATGAGCTCATTGCCATCCCGAGGGATCAATTAGACAATATAAACCAGGCACATAGTGCCGGGAATGAGCCT
Source organism: Pictodentalium vernedei (assembly GCA_031216915.1). NCBI lineage: Eukaryota > Metazoa > Mollusca > Scaphopoda > Dentaliida > Dentaliidae > Pictodentalium > Pictodentalium vernedei. The sequence continues at coordinate 269,264,645 of CM062295.1, forward strand.
AGTATTCGACATACACACCAGAGAGACCATACTCATGTCGATAGGTAAACACCATTTATGTAGTTCTTAGTTGGTGTTCATTTCTTTTTTCTTTTTTAACATTAATATATACTTTTTTCTTCTTTTTTTTGTTTGTTTTGTATGGTTGTTGTGGCCATGGAGTTCCAACGTAACCCCCTTTAACAGCTAGGGAGAAAGGTGTTGAGAAAAAATAATATTGTACCCCGAATGTAACCCCCTTTAACAGCTAGGGAGAAAGTTGTTGAGAAAAAATAATATTTCACCCTGAATACTACGGCAATAACGTTCCAAACCCCTCTCATTGAAATGAACCCCATCACATAAATATTGTGATGCAACACTGTGAAATTTCCTGTGCTTCCAAAAATGGAGAGCCAGAGAAGTTGCTGGAAGGATGTGCTCCAAATACAAATTGAGTTTGTGGACCCGAAGGTTGAATTCTGGCACAGACAGGGCGTTCACTTGGCCGGGGGGGGTAGACACTTGTTCGAAAGAAGGCCTGGCAGACAAAAAACGACTGAACCCCGAACTGCGTCAGCAATTCAGAGGCCAAATCGTCAATTGAACTGCCGACCGTTTTGTCTGGAATACCAGTGAGATCGTTGGAACCAATTTGTAACACCACCAAATCAGGCTTAAACTCATTGAGTATTTGAAAGTCGAGAGATCTCAATTTTTGCACTGTCGAACCGCCCCTGCCGTGAAAGTGGCACACCACCGGCCGACCCTTGAATGTGGTCAACCTGAGGGGAGGGGCGAAGATGCCCCGGTCGTAAATAACGGCCCAGCTGGGCGATAAAGGAACTACCCATCACTAAAACCTTGACCGGAGTGGCATTCCCGTCCATAATAATAACGTGTTAGGAGGTACTATAATTGAAAAGTAACTCACCTGCAAATTGGAACGAACATACTACAATTGCAAACAAATTTTTCTTGTGTAAACTGAACTGTTGAAAGACTTGAAGAGCGGTGTAGCCGATACCAGATGAAGTAAGATGGCAAAAGGACGCGTTTGCTGGTGCTGGACAATATATATTACAGTGATTTGGCTGACCGCATCCACAAGTGTTGCCCATTATAGACCAAAAACAAAGAAAGTTGCAGAAGGCACTAATTATTTGATAGAAATATGATCCCCTCCGGTATCTGTGCGCTGGAGAACATGTGGAAAAGTTGACCGGAAGTACGCATTTGGTTTGTGCAGTCCGCGAATAGTGCAGGGCTTTGTGATAGAAATAAACTGCACACATGTCGAGTAACCTGCTGAATACTCGAAGTTACGAGGAAAATTATTTTGAGACTCGGTTCGTTCCCAGAAATGTGGCTAATCATTAAAATTCTCAGCCCCTAATTTTTCAACTTTTTACCTCCCTTGATGTAGTTCTCCAATGTTTACTGGAATGCAGTCAACATTGGAGGAACACATCAAGGGAGGTAACAAAATTGAACAATGAACTTTTCATACTAAAAACTTGTCCAAATGTATTGTTGCAATGGATTAGTTCTGTTAACAGATTAATTAAACATGTTAAGTAAACTATTTTATGAGGCTTTCTCATTTTATAAAGAAGACTCTTTAAAAAAGTACTTTATAAAATTTCCCAGTTTTGATACTTCACTATGCAAATATTTCCAATAGGAAGGGATCCGGACCCTTTCCCAATCAGGGTGTGTGAACCCCTAAATCTTCAAACAAACGATTGTCAAATGACTCTTGAGACTGCAGTTCATTCTTATTGCTGATCAATGACAGTGTAATTGCATCAAAATTTGGGAATATTTTTAGCTTAACTTGACAAAGTCAAGATAAGCTATTGTCATCACATAAGTGGAAGTCTCTTAGTCCGTTCGTCTGTTCACATTTTCCTTTAGCACAGGGTACACCCGTAGTTCTTGTCCAATCGTTACGAAATTTCATATGCAGGTTTGGGGTCATGTCTAGATGAGAACGTCCCCTTTTGGTCACGATCGGTCAACTGTGATGGCTGCCAGAGCCCGAAAACCTGTAGCACAAGTCTACAGGTCGTATTTATGAAGGCATTTCGTTGTAACTTGGTAGGATGCCTCTGTATAATATCTGTATGAGAACGTCCCCTTTCGGTCATGATCTGTCAAACGTGAGGGCTGCCCAAGCCCAAAGCCCCAAAACTTTTCACGCAGTCTGCAGGCCATATTTAATATGGAGGGATTTCATTGTAACTTGGTAGTATGACTACGTATGATGTCTAGATGAGAACTTCCCCATTTGGTCGCGATCTATCAACTGTGACAACTGCCCGAGCCCAAAACCTGAAAACCTTCAGCACAGTCTACAGTTCGTATTTATGGAGGGATTTCATTGTAACTTGGTAGGTTGACTTCATTTCATGTCTAAATAAGAATGTCCCCTTTTGGTCACGATTGGTGAACTGTGACGGCTACAGGGGCCTGAAAACCTTTAGCACAGTCTAGAGGTAATATTTATGAAGGGATTTCATTGTAACTTGGTAGGATGACTCCAAATAATGTCTAGACCAGAAGGTTCCTTTTTGGTCACAATCATTCAGCTGTGATGGCTGCCCAAGCCCAAAACCCAAAAACCTTTGGCATAGTCTATAGATCGTATTTATAGAGGGATTTCATTGTAACTTGGTAGGTTGACTCCATATAATGTCTAGATGATAATGTCCCCTTTTGGTCGTGATTGGTCAATTGTGACGAGTACAGGGGCCGAAAACCCGAAAACCTTTAGCACAGTCTACAGGTCATATTTATGAAGGCATTTCATTGTAACTTTTTGGGATCTCTCCAGATAATGCCCAGATGAACGAACATCCCCTTTTGGTCATGATCATTCAACCATGATGGCTACCTGAGCCCAAAATCCGAAAAACTTTAGCACAGACTACAGGTCATATTTATGAAAGGATTTCATTGTAATTTGGTAGGATGACTCAGTATAATGTCAAGATGAGGACATTCCCTTTTGGTTGCGATCGGTCAACAGTGATGGCTACCCAGGCCTGAAGCCCGAAAACCTTTAGCACAGTATACAGGCCGTATTTATGAAGGGATTTCATTGTAACTTGATAGGATGACAGGTTTTGGAATGATTTCACTGTAACTTAGTAACTTTTATTGACATACATTAACTGTAAGGGCCACATACATTAACTGTGAGGGCCACATTAACCCACCTCTCAATTCTTTAGTACTGTCTACACCTCATTATTAGCCCGACTGTTTACAGTGAGGGCTATAGTAATGACTTTTGTCCGCCCGTCCGTCCATCTGTCCATCTGTCCGTCTGTTAACTTTTAGAGTTTTGGTTAAAGTTTGTGGTTAAAGTTTTTTACTGAAGATTCAAGTGGGTTTTTTTGGGTGTTTTTCCTGTTTAGTTGACGTTTGGAGTTTTGGTTAAAGTTTGTGGTTAAAGTTTTTTTTATTCAACATTCAAGTACAGGCTATACCTGGTAGTTCTTGTCTGATCGTCACGAAATTTCATATGCAGGTTTTAGGTCATGTCTATATGAGAATGTCCCCTTTTCATTGTGATCGGTCAACCGGTATGGCTGCCCAAGACCAAAACCCGAAAACCATTAGCACAGTCTACAGGTCGTATTTATGAAGGGATTTCATTGCAACTTCATAGAATGCCTCTGTATAATGCCTAGATGAGAACTTCCCCGTTTGGGCATGATCTGTCAACCGTGATGGCTGTCCAAGCCCGAAACTCAAAAACTTTTAGCACAGTCTGCACAGTCTGCAGGTCATGTTTAATATGGAGGGATTTCATTGTAACTTGATATGATGACTCTGTATGATGTCTAGATGACAATTTCCCCATTTGGGCATGATCTATCAACCGTCACGACTGCCCGAGCCCAAAACCCGAAAACCTTTAGCACACTCTACGGGTCATATTTATGGAGGGATTTCATTGTAACTTGATAGGTTGACTCCGTATGATGTCTACATGAGAATTTCACCAGTTGGGCATGATCTATCAACTGTCACGACTGCCCGAGCCCAAAACACGAAAACCTTTAGCACAGTCTACAGGTCATATTTATGGAGGGATTTCATTGTAATTTGATAGGTTGACTTCATATAGTGTCTACATGAGAAAGTCCCCTTTTGGACGTGATTGGGCAACTGTGACGGCTACAGGTGCCCGAAGCCCGAAAACCTACTGCACAGTCTACGGGTCATATTTTTGAAGGGATTTTATTGTAACTTCATAGGATCAATCCACATGATGCCCAGATGAGAATGTCCCCTTTTGGTTGCGATCATTCAACCATGATGGCTGCCTGAGCCCAAAGCCCGAAAACCTTTAGCACAGTCTACACGTCATATTTATGGGGGGATTTCATTGTAACTTGATAGGTTGACTTCATATAATGTCTACATGAGAACGTCCCCTTTTGGGCAACTGTGTCCGCAACAGGGGCCCAAAGCCCGAAAACCTTTAGCACAGCCTGCAGGTTATATTTATGGAGGGATTTCATTGTAACTTGATAGGTTGACTTCATATAATGTCCAGATGAGAACGTCACCTTTTGGGCAACTGTGACGGCAACAGAGGCCCGAAGCCCAAAAACCTTTAGAATATCCCACAGGCCATAATTATAAAGGGATTTCATTGTAGCTTGGTAGGATGACTCCAAGTTTGTGGTTAAAAACCCAGACAAACACCCCTACCCCCACCTCCCCCCCCCCCCCCCCCCCAATTAGGCTTCTTTTTTTTTCTTCTTTTCTCCAATATGCATTTTGAACTATTTATAGTCACTACATGCAGAACCTTTTTTTTAAACTTACGTACCCCCCCCCCCCCCCCCCCCCCCCCCCCCCCCCTATTAGGCACTTTTTTTTTTCTATTTCCTCCAATCAGTCACTAAAAACCCAGACAAATACCACCACCCCCACCCAATTAGGCATTTTTTTTTTTTATTTCCTCCAATCAGTCACTACATGCAGAACCTTTTTTTTCCTTTTGTCAATAATGCTTCTTTACAGTTTTGGTTAAAGTTTGTGGTTAAAAATCCAGACAGAAATTTCCCCCCCCCCCCCCCCCCCCCCCCCAATTAGGCATTTTTTTTTTCTTTCTCCGAATGTGCATTTTGAACTATTTACAGTCACTACATGTGGAACCTTTTTTAAAACTCATGTACCCTCCTCCCCCCTGGACATGCGGGGGCGGCAATTAGGCACTTTTTTTTCTTTCGTCAAAAATGCTTTTTTACAGTTTTGGTTAAAGTTTGTGGTTAAAAACCCAGACAAACACCACCACCCACCCCCCACCCCCATGGTGCCAGTTAGGTATTTTTTTTTCTCTGCTCAAAATGCATTCTGAAGGATTTAGACCGACCACATGTGGAAAAAAAATGGACTCCCCTAACACACCCCCACTCTCTCTCACCCCCACCTCCTCCTCACCCAGGGCCATTCATGCAATATTTCTTCTTTGGTACAAAATGCATTTTTAGCCTGACTGTTTATAGTCAGGGCTACAGTCATGACTTTCGTCTGTCCATCTGTCGGTCCATCCATCTGTCTGTAAACAATTGGTTTCCGACTGATAACTCCAGTTTGGATTATTTGATTTCAATCAAAGTTGATATGTGTATTTTACCAGCTAGTTATACAGGCCAGGTTTCAATAAAGGTTCCACAACTCCCTCCCCTCCCTCCTCCCCCCCCCCCCCCCCCCACACACACACCACACACCTAAGTGTCACTTAGGCACTTATTCCCAAAATGCATTTTGAAAGATTGAGAGTTATTACATGCAAAAAAGAAAATCGACTCATATAGCCCAACATTTCTTTATGTACTGCATCCTTAATCCTTTACCTAACACAAGTTGAAGCCAACATTACAAATTATTTTTCTGAAACATCAGATTTTTTCATTTTTTATTTACTTCTAACCATGGCTTATTACTCCTTATTGGAACAAGCTCATCAAGTTTGTTCCATTAATAGGTCAGGAGTTACAAGCTGAGAGGTCCTTGGTTCGAATCCTACCTGCGGCAACCGCATTGTGTCCTTGGGCAAAACACTTCACCCCCATTACCCATGTGGGGGCACGGTGATGCTGTATACAAAGGCGTACTGCACGTCGATGGTGCACCTGTCTTCAACCAATGCTAACCCTGCTTGTGTGGAGTTCGTATGTTGGGGAGCTGACAGTTGCCCGCCATTGCTCGGTGGTTCTCTCCGGGTACTCTGGCTTCCTCCACCCGTATAACTGTCAGGGTCATGATTAGCCATTGTGCAGAAATATGTGACCTTAAACACCAGTAAATAAACAAATAAATAAATAATAGATCAGGAGGTATGTTTTGAAGTAAAGAAATGAAAAAATAAAATTTGAATAGCAAATTTTGTATATCACGAGTGCAGATATGGCAGATTCGTTAGGTAAACTGTTAACAATAAATGGCTCCGACTATTTTGCGTCTAAGCATTGCCATTCCTGGGACAGTCGGGCTGCATGTGTGACATTACTCTAGTTTTTATTGAAAACTTAGCATACAGGGAACAGAAATTAACATATTCCCAATTATCGTCTTATTTCATAATCCTATCATAAACATTGAACATTATCCTTTACATCAAACACAACGCACAGACAAGTTAAGCTGCAGTGGCATTGACACTTTCATTATTGTATTCAACGTAGTTTACTCAAATTGAAATAGTGGAACATTGTTTAACCTGCATTCAATGCACAGACAAGTTAAGCTGCAGTGTCATTGACACTTTCATTATTTTATTCAACGTAGTTTATTCAAATTGAAATAGTGCAACATTGTTTAACCTGAATTTGCGCAAATTTCTCAGAATCAAAATAGTTTTCCAATTGTGTGTGTCAACTAAAACATTCACTGTTGCACGTTTGGGAACATCCCAAACATTTCTTATATAGATGGTTGCTACTCTGCATGTGAACACATGTGCTGAGTGAATTACCACTAGAGGGATATTATCAATTGAATGAATTGATCAGGAATAACAGTTCAGCACATTGAGCTAGAAACAGTAACTTAAGGAAGGTTGGTTGCGAGTATCTGTATCTGTTGACAACCAGGACTGGTGGAGTTTTGTTTTAGTTTATTTAATACTGTTTTAAACAAAATAAAGTTTCATTTTTAACAAAATTTTTCCTGTTAAGATAATAAGATCTCCTTCTACAAAAGTTAAAACTGAGGTAAAATGCCAGTGTAATTGCTTTGATCTGTCCGTGAGATTATGTTTTTAGGTGCCATTTTTGAGTACCCAACTTTTGGAAATCAGGTGCATGATGGTGAACAAATGCAATTGCACACCTAAAAATCGAAGGTCTTTGGGTGATGCTGGGAGGGGGGATCAGATTCAAGTTTCTTCAAATATGTTCCTGGGTTAATATTTGTACCCCCTTATGGAAGCCAGAATTTTTAATTATGCCCCCTGACTTATGTCGGGTGGCATATAGTGATTGAAGTGTGTGTGTGTCTGTGCATCCGTGTGTGTGTGTCTGAGCCAATAACTTGAAAACAGTTAGGGCCACAGTCATCAAACTTCACACAATTATAAAGGACCATGGGAGGATGTGTCACACACCATAGCGGGTTCGTGCCTTCAAGGTCAAGGTCACATTTCAAGACCACACTAAAAATCGGTCAATATTCGTGTGTCAGCCATAACTCAGAAACGAATCATAGTACAATTGTTAAACTTTTTACAAATGTTAAGGACAGTCAGAAGGTGTGTCGGGTATAATAGTTTCCACCGCATCTGCAAGGTGAAGGTCACAATTGACCTTCATATGTTGAGGGTCACAAATCGTGTCTCAAGCATAACTCCAAAACTATTAGGGCTACAATCATCTAACTTCGCTCAATTATAAAGGACAGTGGGTGGATGTGTCACACACCACAGCCAGGTCTGTAAGGTCAAGGTCAAGGTCACACTGAAAATCATCAATATTCGAGTCTCAGCCATAACTCGAAACGAATCATAATTGTTACACTTTTTAGTCCCCTACGGGAACCGTAAGAAGACAATAGGATTGCACTCTGTCTGTCTGTCTGTCCGTCCTTCCGTCCGTCCATCCGTCTGTCCGTCCATCCGTCTGTCTGTCTGTTTTTATATTACCACCTCTCCCTCCAACATGCTTTAAGCTACACCTTTCATATGTGATACATGAATAAATGGTTCTGAGGAGATGATGCATGCTCAAAATCTTTGTTTCAAAATCCAAGATGGCAGAATGGCGGCCATTTTTGTTGTGTTTTTTTAAGCTTTCTTCTCTTTCTTCTCTATTTTCATGTTACCACCCTTCCCTCCAACATGGTTCAAGCTACACTTCAAGCTATATTTGGCACATGGATAGAAGGTTGGGAGGGGATGATGCACGTTAAATTTTTTCTTTTCAAAATCCAAGATGGCGGCATGGCGGCCATTTTTGTTGTGTTTTATTTAAGCTTTTTTCTTTATTTTATGTTACCACCCCTCACTCCAACATGGTTCAAGCTACACTTTTCATATTTGGCACATGGATAGAGAGTTGTGATGGGATGATGCATGTTCAATATTTTTTTTTCAAAATTCAAGATGTAGTGCTGCTGCGGTTAAGACTTTTTTCTGACCGGTTAACCAGCATGTTTGACCGTGGTTAACCGTGGTTAACCGCATTTAAGGTACCTATATTTGTAGTGTGTTCTTGCTTCAACTGTAACTATTATATCGGGCCAGCCAATGTTATTTACATTGACCATAAATAATAATAAAGAAGTATTCTATTTAGTCGTTGTTGTTCAATCGCCCATGTGTTTACATCAGTGCGTGTACCGGAAATCAACAGGTTTGTGGGGCCAATATGGATGAAACCATAAAAAATACAAAATCATCAAAATAACGAAAAAAAAAATAATAACACATTAAATGTTTGCCAGCAATACCTGGAGAGACATATTTATTTATTCCATGAACTCCAATTCACTGATGTGTAGTGTTCGGTTATAAATTACGCACACGTGCACCAGGTAAAGTTTGTTTCAATAGCACCAACAATGCTTAAGTGGGACAACAATTTGAAAACAATTTGCGTTGTAACCTGTGCATTTGTTGTATTTTTATTAGTTTTTCCGGAACATTCTCGCATTCCGGAAAAACCAACTTAATCACAACAACTGCACAGGTTACGGCGCAAATGGTGCTCTGATTCTGAAACTATGAGCTTTCGGTCACAAACGAGCGTTGGATTTTCTTGACAAGGATGAAGAAAGACATTGGGGTGATAAACAAACAACGAAAAACAAATAAATGCGAGTATTTTTTAAATCTTTAGTAATAATTTTCCTTTATTCTTTTATCTTATTCACCACGTGGTAACTCGTCAAAACTTACCTATTTCCATTTCATCCCAAACTGCCCCAAATTGGCAAAACGTAACTTGCAACTAATTCTTTTTGACTGAATATATTTAAAAATGGGGGTGCGACTTCTACATGGGCTTTAGGCAAAAGGGAGGAATTCCAGGTGTGAGTTTGGGGTGCGACTTATACCAGGCATTCCGCCGGGCAGTTTTTCGGTCCGGTAAACGGACCCACTCCCCCAAAATCAAGCAGCAATTTTTCCCCCAGAAGTTGAGTTTTTTCCTCTATACGTTTTTCTTAAATGTATTCAATAAAGTTGAAATCGTATACAAAAGTCATTCTCTAGGCTAGTATCAGCATTACTATTGAATCCTCAAAGAAGCAGAGGGATGTGTTTATTATTTGCCGGGATCGTAACTTCGACTACCGGTATTTATAGAACGCAAGATATTCCCAAAGTTCGGCAAAATCGTGGTGACCTCACGTCACCATAGACGAATATATCAGCCAATCGGTGCTCTTTTTATTTATATCTCCTGAAGACATTTCCTGCGGTGTGTGTGAATGTATTTTACTTTGGATGATCATACTGGTCCGAAACGACCACCGATGCTGCAAATCCAGTACCGATGGGGCGAATAGACTGTGGTGCCATACGACCTTGTTGCCAAACGACTTTTCCCCAACAAAGTAGGGTCGATTTAGAAAAAAAAATGCTCGTTTGACTAAACTTTTAAAACGAAAACAAATTTCGTTTCGTTCTGCATTTTCAATTATATACGTTGGAGCATATTGGGTTGCGTAAAAAAAGAAGTCAAGGTCGCAGTCGCTGTGGCGCCGTCACTGTCAGAATTCGTGGATTCGTGTTGTTTTGCGTTTGTATTTTTATGAAAAATTGGACCAAATGTCGTAGTATTGTATGTTCTGTAAAAATTTTGAGTATTGCAGAGGAAAAAAATACATGTTTTCATCTTCAATTATTCAGCATTTTTGCGAGAAAAATGCTCCCAGAGGCCACCAGAGAGCACCTAGAAATCAAAATTTTCTTGGGGGGAGAACCACCCCAAACCCCCCTATATTTGCACGTGCCTTCGGCACGTGCAACAGACGCCTTTGGCGTCTGTATTTTTTTTTTTTTCCAATACCGGACCCAAAAATTTTCCCCTCGCGGAACCCCTGTATACACGGACATATACGGTGAGTATAGTGAATGTAAGGTTAACTGGTTAAAACATTTTCTTGACCGGTCAATGTTTTAACCACAGGTTAACCGTTTATCCGAATAACCACGGCAGCACTATCAAGATGGCGCCATGGCAGCCATTTTTGTGTTTTTTTAATCTTTTTTCTCTATTTTATGTTACCACCTCTCCCACCAACATGGTTCAACCTACACCTTTCATATATGGTACATGGATAAAGGGTTGTGAGGGGATTGCTCAATATTTTTTTTTCAAAATCTAAGATCTGTCTGTTCGTCTGTCTGTCTGTTTTATGTTACCACCTCTCCCTCCAACATGCTTTAAGCTACACCTTTTATATTTGGTACGTGGAAAAATGGTTCTGAAGGGATGATGCACGCTTAATTTTTTTTTTTCAAAATCCAAGATGGCGGAATGGCGGCCATTTTTGCTGTGTTTTTTAAGCTTTTTTTCCCTCTATTTTTATGTTACCACCCCTCCGTCCAACATGGATCAAGCTACACTTCTCTCAATTCTCAATTTTTAGATTCCATTCACATTTGAAATCCTGTCTGATAACCTGTATTTTACCCAAACCACCCCCCAGGTTTGACACTCCTGTTGACTGTTGTCATGAAACCCGAATTGTCCCCAAGCCGAACCGTCCCCAATTATTTTACCAAAACCCCAAACTGCTCCCCCCCCCCCCCCCCCCCCTCGAGGTCTGATACTCTTGCTGACTGTGGTCATGTCTTATGTGACAAAAACACCTTATGTCACAAAAGTGCCGTAGGGGACTAATACCACCTCGGTGGTCAATCACTTGTTACAAATGTTAAGGACAGTCAGAAGGTGTCTCGCGTATAATAGTTTCCTGTCGCATCTGCAAGGTGAAGGTCACAAGGGGGGGGGGGGGGCATGTGTTACCTTCGTAACATTTTTCTTGTTTGGTGCTTTTTTTATGATGAGTAATCTTTAAAAATCCCCTCCAATCAGAATCTTTTGATGATATTTGCTATACAGTATCCTTGAAGGCAATTGGGACAAATTCAGTTTTGTTCAAACTAAGCTCCTGGATTCATATTTGGGCTCTCGGTCAAAAAAAAAGAAAAGAGGGGAGGGTTATAGGATATTTATTTTGCCTTAAAATGACTTTTTAAGGAAATTTTACTAGTTTGTTGAAAAAGAATGAGCACCCTGGGGTGGCTATTCCAAAGGGTTATTTAGGTGTTTATTTTAAACTTTTTTTTATCTTTAAAATGAGTTTTAGAGAATTTAATATACAAAAAAATATGCCATGCTACCCCACCTCCTCATCTTGTCCCTTCCCCCAGGTCATTTAGTGAAAAATTTTATGAACAAAATCAATTGAAATCCTTCCAAACTCATTACAGAGCTAAAAGAAAAATTCATCCATTCAGACCTTTGCCAACCCCCTCCACCAATCAGCTGTTAAAAATATGACAATGACACAATTGCAGTGTAACACCGTCCACCCTGTAAGATTGATATAGAGAATTCAAGGCCCTGGGAATCTGGGCCTTTACATTATCTCACATTATCTCACAAGAACATAACTTCATTCCTCTGCAGTGTTAACTGGCCACAGATGCTGAATGTAGATGTGAATACTTAAATTCTTTAACTCTTTGCCTGCTGCTGGTGCATATTCCTGCTATGGACATTATAATCTCTTGTCGCAAGATTAAGTAAAATTTGAGCATTTTTAATTAAATTTACCCCCTGTAAATTAAATCAAGGTTTTCATCGATGATTTCTTGAGTTAAATTACCAAAAAGTTTTTCAGCAAATCCAGTCAGCTTTACAGCAGCCATGACAATTTGATAAAAATATTTTTTTTAAAATACTCAGGTTAAGAGTTGAGCAACTTTCTCAAATGAGCAATTATGGCCTTTTGGAGCCTGTTATTGTATGTCCCTTAATGACAGAACTCAAGATCATAGATAAACATTGAAATAAAACATAACATATCTATTTTCAGTTGCTTCTGGCAAACTTACAGGAGCCGGTGATGGCAACAGTAGTGATGGTTTGGAAAAATCTAAACATTCAACGAAAGAAAAAGCCCTTGTGGTTTCACCTTCAGAACCAATGACAAGAAGTAACAAAATTATGAATGGTTAGAGTATTATATATATTTTTTTTAATTTTCACTTACATTATTCCTTCATGCATTTCCCTAGCTTAAGTAAAAGATTGATTCTGCTGGAAAATTATCCGTCAACAGCTCAAAACGCAGTCATTCATTATAAGAGAGAAACAGTTATGGTAAGGACAGTCCTCTACACAAAGTATTTATTGTACTGGTTACTTGTTGGCAGTACAGTGGAAACCTGTTAATTGAAAAGACATTTTGCCAGTGAAAAATATTCCATTCACCAGAGTTTTCACATATTCTGGTGATAAACGGCGCATTTATTCTATTATACAGTGGACCCCTGACAAATGAATAGATAAATTGTTGGCAGTACAGTGGAAAATTATTCAGTTAACAGGTCTATTCAAATAACAGGGATCTGGTCACATTCCTATCTTCTGGAGATAAACTGGGCATTTATTCTATTATACCTTGTTTAACAGCAAAGCCCATTGAGCTCTGTCGAACAGATATATTAGATCAAATGTATGGTATGGTGGTGGGAGCGCGGTGGCTCAGTGGCAGACTGTTGGGCTACTATGCTAGAGGTCCCGAGTTTGATCCCCGTCTAGGAAGTCCCGCGTTATGTCCTTGGGCAAGGCATTTTATCCCGGTTGCCTACATGGGGGCATGATGACGCCGTGTACTAAGGCGTACTGCATGTTGATGGTGCACATGTCTTCAACTGCTGTAACCCTGCTTGAGCAGAGCTTGAACAGAGAATGTTGAGGAGCTGACAGTTGCTTGTCGATGCTTGGTGGTTCTCTCTGAATACTCCAGCTTCCTCCACCCGTAAAACTGTCACGGTCACATTCAGCCATTGTGCATAAGTATGTGACCTTAAACAGAAATAAATAAATAAATAAATAAATAAATAAATAAATAATGGTACGGGTGTAATGAGGCCAAATAGGTCAATAAACATGTGGGATTCAGTTGTTCTATTGTTATCAAAGTAATTTTTTTTTTCATCACAAACAAATTTGTTCAATTAACAGGATGGGTTGAATTTGTACTGAAAGTATGCAGATGGTTTGCAGTTTGGAAATTATACTCCATTAATAGGATTATTCAAGCAACGGATATCCAATCATTCCTGGTAATTCATCCTTGTTTCCTCGACAAAAAAATTGCTGTGGAAAACTGGTGCTTCTACGGCAATTGCTGTGAAGCCTGCTCGATTTTGTAAAAATCATCAGGGGGCAGGGCATAGTCTCAATTGCCATGTATATGTAGTATGCGGTGAAGTGAAAATTTTCAAGTAACTTGAACATCTGAAAGTAGTTCGAGATACATCTGTATATAATCTCAATCAATGTGCAGAATCTTTCATTCAATTATATTATGCCAATATCATGGACCATGTGAATGCAGAGGAAAAATCTTGGACGTAAGCAAGTTCATTATGCAATCGACTAGCTCAATAGTATGAATGAAAATAAGATGCAGCATAACCACAAACTAAGTATCTCACTGCTTCTATGTTGATAACTCCAGAATATGACATCCAAAAACTGATATCAGATTCTGGTGTTATCAACATAGAGGAAGCAGAACACATTGTTTCTAATGGTCATGCTGCAACTTGTACTGTAAATTGTAAGGTTAGCAATACATCCTAGTGCAACCCACATGGTTCAATTCCATGTGTAACCTGTGTAAGTTGTGCAATTTCTGCCACCACAAGGCTTTGTGAAGAAGCCATCCTCTGCAGTATTTTTGCTGTGGATATTTTTATTCTCCTCGGCATTTTCCTTGGCACTGCTGATTGCGGAGGGTGAATTACCAGGGCTGTCCAATTAAGTAGGCTCACTTGTACCAGTTAAACTCTACTGAAATATTCATTTATATAGGAATGAAAGATTTCTGGCTTTTACAGCACAGGTTCCAATGGAATTTCATGCGAGGGATGATCATGGTGGGAGTATTTAAATTTTGTAGAAATCAATATACTGGATCCTCCGAGGGTGTAGAGGAAGATTGCACAGAATTTTCTGTGTGTATTTTTGTGTCGCCTGCCCCACGAAGTGGGGAGCGACATATAGGGATTACTTTTGTCGTCTGCGTCGTCGTCCGCGTCACACTTTCTCTTTTCCGCCACTCCTCTTTAACCTATGAATGGATTTTGATGAAACTTTCAGTGATTCTTTATCACATAATGACATTGTGCACCTCCTATTTTATTTTTTGATCCGCTGTATTTTTTTCAGTTATGCCCTTTTTCCACTTAGAATTCTGTCTGAAATATTAAAATATAGTGCAGGCGACACACGTCTTCCATGGAAAACTCACATCTAAGTTTTTAACCAGCAACCTCACCCAAAACGGAGGAAAGAAATAAAAATACTCCAATGTTCATGTCAACAAAAGTGCACAAATGAATATTCAAAAACTAATCACTAAGTTTCTGAGAGATCACATTCTTTCTGACCCCAGGTAATTAATATTCAAGACGCAAGATCAAATTATTTGAACATTAATAATGGTAACAGAACCGCATTCATCTGCCAAATTTGTTCTATGTTATTTCTCCCGGTAAACCTTTTGAGCTTCATTTTGGGGCATAAAGGTTCAAAAATGAATAAAGTTGGGGCAGGATTTTAAATTTGGGGCCAGAATGGATGAAAATCTAGCATATTTTTTTTATGGCCGAAGCTAATGTGATCGTACTACATCATTTAGCTTGGTGGAAATTTCACGTGACCCGGCAACAATTTGGGACAACCCATTTTTCGTTCATGTGTCTTTTTTTCTAAGTTACATTTATACGACCCACATGGCCATTCATCTGAATTTGAGTTCATGTAAACATTAGAGAAACACATCAAGGGAGGTAACAAGTTGAAAAAAGAAGATTGAATAATACATACTGACAAATGTGTAAACCATGCATCATACGACTTCACAACACACATCAACATCAAAATTATTATTCATTTAAGACACAAAGTATGTGTGCTCAGTATATACCTGGTTAATACAGCCAAGTGTATTGTATCCTTACACAAAACCGTATTAACACTATTTACCAGAACACACAATCTTCACGAGAACAATATCATGTGATTGTATTGTTGATAACGATCTTTTCCCCACACCCCAACCAAAATGCAAATATTATTTTGGCTAATATTGCCCAGCACTAAATATGCATACTCTGAGAACTTATGTGGTTTTAAGCTTTCGTAATTGATGATTTATCAACAAAATTCTGTAGTATAACCGGCACCAACAGATTTTTTTCAGTGTCCTACTTAACCATTGGAATCGGCAGAGAAATAACCAATAATCGGTTGATCACTTATGCCTAAGATGGAAGCCCTCTAAAATGGAAGACTTTAAGGCCAAAAAAAAGAGGAATTGTTTCTCAGACCGCCACGTTGAAATAAATGGCCCGCGTTGGGACTTTTTATTTGGACCGTCATTGCACGAAAATGGGAAACAGGGAAATTGAAAAGGGCACATTGGTTTTAAGGCCCCAAACCAACAAATAAACAGGTAAATAGGCACAGGTGTGTGTTAAGTATGAGAGGGGAAAGGTTATCGCCATATATTCGAGAGGTTGGATGCACACGGCAGGGGAATTCAAATGCAAACTTGACTCGGTGTTTGGTGAGCTGTCCAACCCAAGGATAACCCACCTTGTCGAATACCAAACATTAATTTGCCAGGTACTGGCGTCAAGTAACCTTTTTTGCTGTGGAAACACGAATGAGAAATAGTGAGAATAATCGGTACAGGTATCAACTGATTGATGCACTAATCAACAAGAATTAGTTGCAAGAACGTGACAGGAAAAACCAATATAAATACAACAACTGCGAAGGTTACAGCGCAAATTGTTTTCAAATTGTTGTCCTACATAAGCATTCTTGGTGCTATTGAAACTAATATACAGACATATACAGTAAGTATATTTTCGGGGTGGGGGATTATCACTTACTAAAGAAATACAAAAGTCCAAATTCTGCTGATGTTTTGTGAACATAACCAAGGAAAGAGTGGGTAAAACATTGAATGGAATCTGAAATCAGATTTTTCAGAGCAGTTGTGCATCAAGGGAGATTACTCAAAATACACATGTGTTTCCCAATACGAATGATGTCTTCATTCAAAGTAAATAGAAACAAAAGTCTTTACGGGTTGACATGTCCAGCTTATTTTGTGTATTGAGTTGGGCCTATCCATTTATTATTTTCACCCATGGACCCTCGGATAGTGATTTGAATGAAAGGGCTTCACTGCAGTGGAGAAATAAAGTGATGTTTCCTTTTTTAGCTCACCTGACTTTCAGTCAGGAGAGCTATAGTGATCACTCACCGTCCGTCGTCCGTCTTCCGTCGTCCGTCGTCCGTCGTCCGTGAACATGGTGTTTGCGTCTTCTCCTCCCAAACCGCTGAACCAATTTAATTGATATTTGAGATAATAGTTTGTTATGACATCGCAATTTGATTTTGTTCAAATCAAGTTGCCCCGCCCGTGGGTAGGGCCACACCCAAAAAGTGAGCTGAAATCTTAAAAAATCTTCTTCTCATGAACCAGCAGTAGCAGAGACTTGATATTTGGTGTGCAGCTTCCTTTTGAGGTGTAGACTCAGATTTGTTCAAGAGAAGTTTGTGGGGCTATACTTGGCGTCGTTATGGGAGGGGCAAAATTTTTGGCCCCGCCCAAAATTTCTATTTTCCAAACCGAGAGGCTGATTTGAACCAAATTTTATGTGAGGGCTTATTGGGTCATAAGTACCTAATTTATGCTGATTTTTTTTTTCCCCGTAGCCCCATGGGAACCGCAGGAGCTAAAAATAGAAAAAAATTAAAACGCCCATATCTCCAAAACTGCACGGCACCGAGAATTTTTATTTGGTGTGAAGCTTCCTTAGGACCAACAGAAAGAATTGGTAAAAAAAAATTGCCATCGGTTTTATCATAGGGTACAGTTTCGAGACTTTGAAAAAGTGCTGAGTCAGCACTTTTTAACACTGTAGGCAATGGGAAAAACATTAAAAAATTTTCTTCTCCAGATCCAGCAGGCAGAATCTTTTGATATTTGGTATGCAACATTGGAGGGTGGATCTGATTCAAGTTTGTTCAAATCGGCCCCCTGGGTTCATATTTGGGCTCAGTATAGGAGCCCGATTTCGAACTTAGTGCATTTCAGGCAAATTTCTTAAAAAATCTTCTTCTCCAGATCCAGCAGGCAGAATCTTTTGATATTTGGTATGCAACATTGTGGGGTGGATCTGATTCAAGTTTGTTCAAATCGGCCCCCTGGATTTATATTTGGGCTCAGTATAGGAGCCCAAATTTGAACTTACTGCATTTCAGGCAAATTTCTTTGAAAATCTTCTCCAGATCCAGCAGGCAGTATCTTTTGATATTTGGTATGCAACATTGTGGGGTGGATCTGATTCAAGTTTGTTCAAATCGGCCCCTTGGGTTTATATTTGGGCTCAGTATAGGAGCCCAAATTTGAACTTAGTGCATTTCAGGCAAATTTCTTTGAAAATCTTCTTCTCAAGATCCAGCAGGCAGAATCTTTTGATATTGGGTATGCAACATTGTGGGGTGGATCTGATTCAAGTTTGTTCAAATCGGCTCCCTGGGTTTATATTTGGGCTCAGTATAGGAGCCCAAATTTGAACTTAGTGCTTTTCAGGCAAATTTCTTAAAAAATCTTCTTCTCCAGATCCAGCAGGCAGAATCTTTTGATATTTGGTATGCTACATTGTGGGGTGGATCTGATTCTATTTTGTTCAAATCGGCTCCCTAGATTCATATTTGGGCTCACTATAGAAGCTCGAATTTGAACTTAGTGCATTTCAGGCAAATTTCTTCAAAAATCTTCTTCTCCAGATCCTGCAGGCAGAATCTTTTGATATTTGGTATGCAACATTGTGGGGTGGATCTGATTCCAGTTTGTTCAAATCGGCCACCTGGATTCATATTTGGGCTCACAATAGAAGCCCAAATTCAAACTTAGTGCATTTCAGGCAAATTTCTTTGAAAATCTTCTTCTCAAGATCCAGCAGGCAGAATCTTGTGATATTTGGTATGCAGCATCCTTAGGGGGGTGAGATTCAAGTTTGTTCAAGCTATGTCCCTAGGTCCATATTTGGGCTCACTGTGGGAGCTTGAATTGTAACTTTGTTCGAAATGAGGAATTTTCTTAAAAAATCTTCTTCTTCAGATCCAGCAGTCCGAATGGTTTGATATGTGGTGAGTAGCATCCTTGGGGGGGAGGGGGGGATTCAAGTGTGTTAAAGCCAAGTCCATGGGTCCATATGTGGGCTCCCTGTGGGAGCCCAAATTATAACTTAGTCAATATGAGGAATTTTTCTTTAAAAATCTTCTTCTTCAGATTCAGCAGTTGGAATGTTTTGATATTTGGCATGGAGCAACCTTGGGGGCTGAGATTCAAGTTTGTTCAAGCCAAGTCCCTTGGTTCATATTTGGGCTCACTATGGGAGCCTGAATGACAACTTAGTTCAAAATGAGGAATTTTCTTTAAAAATCTTCAGATCCAGCAGATGAATGCTTTTGATATTTTTTATGCAGCATCCTTAGGGGGGTAAGATTCAAGTTTGTTCAAGCCATGTCCCTAGGTCCATATTTGGGCTGATTGTGGGAGCTCGAATTGTAACTTGGTTCAAAATGAGGAATTTTCTTTAAAAATCTTCTTCTTCAGATCCAGCAGTCGGAATGTTTTGATATTTGGTGTGCAGAATCCTTAGGGGTGTGAGATTCAGGTTTGTTAAAGCCAAGTCCCTGGGTTCATATATGGGCTCCCTGTGGGAGCTCGAATTATGACTTAGTTCAGTATGAGGAATATTCTTTAAAAATCTTTTTTTAGATCCACTGGTCAGAATATTTGGATATTTGGTTTCAGCTTTTCTTAGGAGGAGCAGATGCAACTTGTGGAAATCAATTCTCCGGGTTGATATTTAGGCTACCATGTCAGGTGAACGCCCTCAGGCCCCCTGGGGCCTCTTGTTTAAATATCAATATTGGTCAATTGGATGTATACAGGTTCCATCTATTTTTAATAGGGGTGGTCTTTGGGAGGGGCTCTTGACAGACAGCTGATGATGTTACAAGTGTTGTGTAAGTTCCATACTAAATTGAAAACAGACATCAGAAAGTGACTTTTGCCTCTCAATTCTTGCTCACCATCTGGAAGAAATAAAAATAAAAAATAAAAATAAAATCCTCCCTCCTTCATTGATTTGAAAAAAAAATTACCTGAGAATCAATTTGATTTTTTTTTGTTGGCCTAAACACCAATTTTGGACTTTCTCTCACAGTGGAGCATTTCCCATAGTCAGTGGGGTTCATCTCTAAAGTATTTTGATATTTGATCTTTGCTACAGTGGGTACATATGGACAAATAATTGCCTAACCATTGACTATGAAGACAGATTATTTGATTTTGAAAACTGACAGTCGTGGCAGCTCTAATCCTGATATGAAATTGCAAAGCGTTTTTTTATGATCACAAAAGGAAGGCTTAGCTCAATTCTTTCTCTTCCAATACAGTGATATTTATGGCCCTTAATTGTAAAAAAAACTTTTGTTTATGGGTTTCCACACAATATGGTGGTGTCCACTTAATTCTGTATTTCTTAATTGAATAACTCTCCAAGTGGGAACCCCTGGAAGGGAAGAAGTGCTTGTTTACTTGTAAAAAAGGACTCTGTCACTAATGCGTGGGGTGGAAGTCCTCTAAAATGGGCAACCTGAGGATAAAAGATTGACTATGAGTGAACTTGACATTATCTCTATGTTGTGGTCAGGATTAGCCATTGTGCAGAAATATATGACCTTAAACACAATAAACAAATAAATTGAATAACCCTGTCATTAGCATGTAACCCCCCCAAAAAACAAAACATTTACTTTACCTTCAGTACAAATTAGTAGCCTGAAGGCTGCTGGTTTGAAAATATTGAATGGTCTACCTCAGGTAATGAATATGGACTCTTCCAGTTATTGTCATTGAACTGACTTGGAAGATAACATCAGTATTTAAAGGTTAAACTGAAAGGTCAATGTTTTGATCCAGATCTGCACCTTTTATGCTGTGTCCATGGGCAAGACACTTAACACTTAATCTTGATTAGCCACTTTGGTGCATGGTGACGCTGTGTACTAAGGCATACTGAACATCGATGACATACTTGCCTTCAACAGCCATTAATTTTTTACTTTGTGCCAGGTTTAGTAAGTTGGGGAGTGACATTTGTGCGCTGTTGTTAAGTGATCTGCTTCAGTTACTCCAGCTACTTATGTGATATGACATTTACTGTTGACAGTGTTGTTAAACCCCAATAAACAAACAAACAAACAAACATTGGTTATCGAGTAAACTGCTATTAAATTGAATAAAAAATCTTTGATCTGTCAATGACTTACTGATGTTTATAGGCCTCATTGGCCTCACCATATCCAAGAGAAACATTTAATTTATTATATCTAGTTTGACAGAGCTCCAGAAGCTCTATTGGTTTTCTTGTTTGGTGATACCTAGTCAGGATTTGCATTTTGTCGGGGCTGATCAACCCAAGCTCTGAGATCAGCCCTGAGAGT
The DNA here is from genome assembly GCA_031216915.1 of Pictodentalium vernedei. Lineage (NCBI taxonomy): Eukaryota > Metazoa > Mollusca > Scaphopoda > Dentaliida > Dentaliidae > Pictodentalium > Pictodentalium vernedei. The sequence goes on from CM062295.1 coordinate 269,285,932, forward strand.
GCTTCTGTTGGGGCTGTTTTTCCAGCCCCGACAAAAACTTAGAACAAAACTAGACTATTAAGGCATATTTAAAAATCAGCCCAGACTCTCAAATCTTGTGGACTTATTTCAGGCCCCGACCATTTATCAAAATGCGAACCCTGTCTAGTGTTGGGTGGTATTGGGATAATAAGTATTCAGATAATGATACCAAGGTATATCATTATACCAATTATTTTGGACTGTGATGTGCCAAACACCAAAAAGAGGCAAACTGTCTACTTACAACTTCATCCAAAAAGTCTTCCAAAAAAACTAAAACGTCTGCTAACAGTTACACCGAAAATGGCAGTTTATTAGCAGACTTTATATTCGTGAACATAGTAGACATTTCGGGTGTAATTCCACAACTTCGGAATGAAACAGACAGAGGAGTCTTCATAATATTATCTTAAGCTGTCCTCAAATTCTGAGTGAAATGCACATTTGCATGGCTTTCTTTATCATATGTAGTGTTCAAATTAACACACCTCAGAACTTAAAATAAACTGACTTTCTGAGTTATTGTGGCAATGGGCTTGTTAAGTATTATTGTATTTTTCTTGGCAGAGGAAGCACAAATGACTTGCTTTTGTTTTTTTTGAAAACAAAGAACCTTACATAGGTCTTGTATTAAACACTTGTGTGCACATTATTTTGAAGGCAAGATACTTTCATGACGTCAGTGTGTGCAAACACAGCCATTCACTTTGAAGTACAAGTGTAAAAATACAGGGAATTCCTTGGCATTTCCCAAGGAAAATTTCCAGGTTTTAAATAGCAGGAATGTCCTTGTTCGAAATGTCCAATGTGATGAACTATGCATGCATAGTGTAATACAGTACACATGATGGTATCTATTCACCTCAACTTGTTTCAAATTCGAGATAAATAATATTTCGTCGCTTTTGTAATAATGGTCACTGTCGAGACAAACCACTTGAACAGTTGGAAAGGAGAAATGATAAAGAAACATTGCATGGTTTTCGAGGGCAGGCAGGTAGTAAAAAGGGAAAAACTCAAATTTAAACCCAACAATAAGCCACACAGTGAAATAAATTTACTTCCTCTGCCTGGAAAAATGACAAGTCCAGCCAAATGGAACTAGTTAGATTATGTTGTTTTGAGAGAAAACCAGCAAGATTCTCTGCTCTTTAAAGCTGCATAATTTTCACAAAACAAGGTTCTGCAGTACTGTCTATTGAAACTGATTGAGAATAACCGCCGGAACAAAGTAACTATTCATTGATGAGTTCTATTTGTTACAATGTCGTTGCCTGGAATTTTCTGGTTATTTTGCTTCTGGCTAATAGAATTCTCCTTGGGAATCCTGGAAGAGGAGTGCTGCATGCTGTGTTTATAATTACTTGATGAGAATTCCCTCCTACTTATTTATACTTAATATATGTGAATTCACTCTGCTATTTATTTATTTATTTATTTATTTATTTATTTATTTATTTATTTATTTATTTATTTATTTATTAAGGTTTAACAACACTTTAACAGCCAAGTTCATATCGAGTCAGTGACAGTTTTACGGGTGGAGGAAGACGGAGTACCCGGAGAGAACCACCGAGCAACGACGAACAGCTGCCAGCTCCCCAACATTGAAACTCCACAATGCAGCACAGGCAGGGTTAGATTGGTTGAAGATGTGCACCATCAACATGCAGTATGCCTTAGTGCACGGCATCATCGTGCCCCCATGTGGACAATCGGGGTTAAGTGCCTTGCCCAAGGACAAAACACAGGAGTCCGAATCGATCACGCAGATGGTCACCCATCCAAGGACTAATCGGGCTCGACCTTGCTTAACATCGGTGATCTGAAAAGAACCGGTTACCGCAATGCCACCCCGCCCCCATTCAGTCTGCTACCTTTGGCCTGGAAATAAAGGGCTTATATCGTAACCCATAGGCAGGTGACACCATACAGCATGGTGGTAACCCATAGGAAAAAGGCTGGTGTGATGCTTCTCTGCCTCCTCTGTTTTTACTATGCCAGTCATACTTTTTTTTTTACCATTTTAACAAGATTTCTGCCCATGTAAGTATCGACTACTAATGCCCGCTCTCGTGAAAGTGAGATCGTACATAAGTTATTGCTATTTATTTTGGCAGAAATTTTTTTTAAGATTGAAACAGAATATTCTAATCATATGATTATGGATTGCATACTCAACCTTTGAGTCAAGAGAGTTCCAAAAGACTGTCAAGTCTCTGGTAAAACATGCAAGATTAGTAGTTTAATAAAGTTATGTTGTACTATGTTTGTAACCTGTTATTCAGTCACGTATTTTACAATTGATGTAACCCACATGTAACCTAAACAGTCATTCACAGGTTATTTCCAGGCCGGTACTAAATGATTAGTACTGTTTTACTGTCAGATGTGTTTGTCACTGTGCATGTCTCTCAACAGAGTAATAGGACATACCATGATAATTAGAACTGCATACTTTGTCTATTATTTTCTGCAGGACTGAATGCATAATGGATATAGACAGAATGTGATGTGTGTTTGAATCGGTGGGTGTTTCACATAATGAGTTGGAATGGTGTCATCATATATAAAACACCCACTAATTCACATACACATCTCGTTCCGTGTTTATTACACATCCCATGCATTAAAATTCATTATAAATGGTAATCAGGTTCTGTTTTACTGGTGAATTAGGACTTGGAAACCAATGCCTCGAATGGAAGTCCTCTGAATTGTGCACTACAGGTATAAATTATTGACTAAACTTGACTTGATGCATGTATTGATGTCATGATGTGGCCACAAATTCTGAAAGTGACCTGAATAAATAAATTTCTAATGACTGTAAAGAAAAATTTATATCTTAAATATTGTCTAATTTGAATAGTTTTTCTCTGATTATTGAACTAGCTTTCAGATTCTGCCCCTGTAACCCTACATATTATTTTATATATTTTAACACACAGTGTAAACGTATTTATGTTTAATTTCCAGTCTTCGATAATTATAGAAAATAAAAAGATTGAAGGCCTCGAACAGTGAAGCAGTGCCTGGTTACTGGTAAAATAGGACCCAGTCATCAATGTTTGCGAGGTGCAACCCCTCTTGAAAATGGGCAACATAGCTTATTAATGCTCACCCCTGGTCTCGAGTTGATACTTATGTTGTGATCATGATTAGCCATTGTGCAAAAATATGTGACCTTAAACACCAATAAATAAATAAATGAAGGGCTCGAACTGAAAAATTTCTCAAAAGTTTGTATTTTTAGCTCACCAACTTTAGTTGTGTGAGCTTATGGCATGGCTCGATCGGTCGGCGTACGTGTCCAATAATGTTAAAGCTTCTGTTTAGGTCACTTACTCACCCTATTTCCATATCATGGCTTTGATAATGCTGCTATATGATGATTATTATCATTCTGCCATGATTTAACCCCTCATACCCTGCATTTTAAACATTTTTCTTTACATTTTTAGTTGCGTTTAGTTTTCTGTTTAGCTCAGAATTTCATGTTTAACTAAGTGTTTAGGTCAACTGCTGTGCTCCTTCTCTTCCCATGACACTTATATTCATCATACGTGTTCCTCAGTGTCATTGTTCCATGATTAACCCCTCATACCCTGCATTTTAAACATTTTTCTTGACATTTTTAGTTTCGTTTAGTTTTCTGTTCAGCTCAGAATTTCATGTTTAACTTAGTGTTTAGGTCAGCTGCTGTGCTTCTTCTCTTCCCGTGGCACTTATATTCATCATACGTGTTCCTCAGTATCATTGTTCCATGATTAACCCCTCATACTCTGCATTTTAAACATTTTTCTTGACATTTTTAGTTGCATTTAGTTTTCTGTTTAGCTCAGAATTTCATGTTTAACTTAGTTTATGTCAGTTTCTGTGTTTTACTTTTAAGAGGTTGTGTTCAGGTCAGCTTTGTCGCATGTTATGAGCATGTTTGATACAGTTCTTGTGTTTGCCAAAGTTACCATCAAAGAGGAATGTTGGTAAGCTGTAGGGCGTTGGCGTCCTTCTTGTTGGAGTAGATTTGTGTGTGGATTTTGCTTTAGTGCAGTAGCAAGTTTAACCTTTTGAACCCAGTGGCATCTTCCATGTCAGTTCAATGGAAGCAATTGGAAGAGTCCATATTCATTACTTATGGGTAAACCAATGAATATTTTTAGTTGAAAATATTCATTGGTCTACCCGTGTTTAGTGTACATTCGCTTAGCAGCCATCCTTCTTAATGAAATCATGACGTATCATGTTTCGTGGCTGGAAAAGTGGCCTTTCGAGTTCAAAGTTTTTATACCCTTGAAGGCTTAATTCTAACTTTGACCACCATTTACTGCAATAAAACAGGTGCCCCAACATGCAGTCTCTAAGTAAACTTGCAAGTTATAATATTCTTTGTTTGTAGGTAACTCTTGGCTGCCTTTATAGTAGACAAAACTTGCCTAGAAACAACTGCACAGCCATAAGAAAGGGTGCATACGCAGGTCCTGGAACCTTAAAAAATCCTGAAATTTGGAGGTTTTAAATTCCAGTCGTAAGAAAGTCTTGGGAAAAGGGACATTTTGTTGGGCCCTGCTTGAAAGTTTTAGAAAAGTTATCAAAATTTTAGGGGCACCATTATACACCAGTCAGAAGTCAATGTATGTTTTGTTATTTCCAGTCGTGTGTTTCTTCTGATACTGTTGTCTTTTCTCAGTGACCGTGTACTTCAGTTTCCAATTCTTGTTTCACATCGGCATAACAAATTTTTCCATAGATCAGCATGTTCAATGTGGTTTGACCTCTGGCAGTGTACCAACAATTCAAGCTGAGTCTGATACCAGCAACTGTATTTCTGCTTAGTGGTTGGCCCAAATATTTGAAAAGTAAACATCCTCACTCATTTGTCCTAATGCCCTCAAGCATTCATTTGTCAAATATCCCAGGCATTGATTACACTATAAAGTATAACCACTCACATCACTTGCCTTTCCAATGAAATAAAAAGTGTACTGTGGTAAACAAGCTCAGTTTTATTGATAAAATAGGATCCGATAACCAATACCTGGGTGGAAGTCTTCTAAAATGGGAAACATTGGTTTAAACGATTGGCTGGACTTTACTTTATATCAATGTTGTGGTCATGATTAGCTATTGTTCAGAAATATGTTACATGTATTCAGCTTTACGTATGTGGGTCCTGGAAATTTTTAGATCAGGTCCTTGAAAGTCCTGATAAAGTCCTTGCATTTCAAACTAAATTTGGTGTACGAACAGACCTTCAAATTCTTCCCAACTAAAGATGGTAAACGCAGTGTCCAAATAAGATAATTGCACCCAAATTATGCAGAGTTTGAAACATTTTCCAAAGTTTTGCAGTGTTTCAGCAATAAAAAGTTTGGCCAGGTTCCCCTGATGCTTGTAATTTTGCTTAGAGCTTACCTTTGAATCAAACAATGCAACAGATAAATAATTTTTTTGAAAAGAACCAGAGCAGGGTTCGACATTAACGTTTTTATGCACCTGACACGTCGGTCTAGTCGCTTCAAAAATTACTAGCCTGGACCTGATTTGTACTTGCCCTGACCCAGTCCACGGAATTAGAGAAAAACGGGGACACAACCGGGGACGGTAAAAAAAATTATATCGTACATTCGTTTAACTTTTCCAATTGAACCACAATGTATTTTTATTATAATCTATCGGTAAACTCAACTTTGCTTACTGGTACAGTCCTTCGATTTTGAAAAACCCAGGTGCGCATTTAGTCAGAAATGAGCGTGAAACGATACATGTAGTTACTATCATTTCACGTCCATTTCCTGATATCATGCCCCCCAAAAAGTGCGTCTTTTAGGTTGTAAGTCAACAAGCCTATTTCCAGATGTAATATTATCATGCATTGATTTTGTCCATAAAGAAATTTAAGAAAACTCACCTTGACATTTTGTTTCTCATTTCGTGGAATTGTCACTTTCCGTTTCGGCCGCCACATTTTCAAGAAAAAGTACTGTGTAAAGACTGAGATTTGTACAAGTCCAATAAAACCGTGCACATAAGTTTCAGGTTCAAATAGATTTCGAGAAGTTAATTTTCCCAGCGAATTATCAAATCATAAGAGAATATTATTATAATCCATTTGCACACAAGAAATCACGATAATTCACAGTACATTCCAGATTCAAAATGGAATTTCCCACACACACTGAGGAATTTCCCACACACTCTGACAGTCACACTGACACAGTTGAAACTTGATGACGTCACTCTGATTGACATATTGGACACACCTACAACGCTGTCTTTCATTCTCAGCATAACAAATTTTCAACTTGCAACAGGTAATTATGAGTCATGACGTCACAAGTTTCCGTGTTTCATTTAGCACGGTGCAGATACGAGTCGACTCGAGTAGATCCCTTCTTCACATTTGCGACAGGAGATAACTCGACGATATTATCATCACAGTATGTTTCGACATGATAATAGAAGGAGATAGAGTCGGATCGGCACACAAATATATTATATATCTCATTCGGTCTTGCTGCAATAACAAAAATGATAAGTTTTTTCAATTAATCAGTTACTGCCCTAGAAAAATGAGGACGACCAGTCGGGCAAGTTTGACAGAGAAACAGCAAGACCGGACCAAAATCTACTAGACAATGTCGGTCGGACATGGGTTAGTGTCTAACCCTGCAGAGTTCACCACAGAAAAGCAATCGGCATTGTCAGTGCCATATACAACACTGTCGAGAGCGATTGCCTTTCTGTGGCGAATTCTATATGACCATGAACTTAAAGCTTGAGATCCATTAAATTCATGTTTGTGGCATTTCTTCGTAAACGCCATGCATAATTAGCTCACCTGACTGAAAGTCAGGGTGAGCTATTCTGATCACTTTTCGTCCGGCGTCCGTCGTGAAGGTGGTGTTTGGGCTTTTTCTCCCAAACCACTGGCCGCATATTAATGAAATTTCATGTGAGAAGGGGTTGTGTCTGCGGACTTTGATTTTTTGTCAAATTAGGTTTCGGCTCACATTGAGCAGAGTGATGGGGCAAAAATGCTCCAATTCTTAAAAAATCTTCTCAAGAACCAGCAATAGCAGAGACTTGATATTTGGTATGCAGCTTCCTTTTGAGGTGTAGACTCAAGTTTGTTCAAGAGAAGTTGGAGGGGCTATATTTGACGATGTTAAAGGAGGGGCAAAAAGTTTGGCCCCGCCCCAAATTTCTATTTTCCAAACCGCGAGGCCGATTTGAACCAAATTTTACATGAGTGCTTATTGGGTCATAAGTACCTAATTTATGCCTAAATTTTTTTCCCTATAGCCCCGTGGGAACCACAGGAGCTAAAAATAGAAAAAAATGAAAACGCCCATATCTCCAAAACTACACGGCACTGAGAATTCTTATTTGTTGTGAAGCTTCCTTAGGACCAACAGAATGGAATGATAAAAAAAAATTGCCATCAGTTTTATGATGGGGTACTTTTTGGGGACTTTGAAAAAGTGCTGAGTCAGCATTTTTTAACACTGTGGGTAATGGGAAAAACATAAGACTACTTTTCTGCGAAACCACTGCTCCAAAAGCTTTAAAATTTCACATATAACATCTTTGTAAGATTGTTTCACATGTTTATTGAAATCAATTGCCTGGGTCGATATTTGGGCTCTCTAAGGGAGCCCAAATGTTTAAATTAGTGCAGTATGAGGAGTATTTTTGAAAAATCTTCTTCTTCAGATCTAGCAATAAGAATGTTTTGATATTTGGTATGCAGCATCCTTAGGGCGGTGAGATTGAAGTTTGTTGAAGCCAAATCCCTGGGTTCATATTTAGGCTGAAAATTTGGGGTCCCGTTGCGGACTTCGAAATTTTGGACCAAAATCCGAAAAAAAATTTTTTTTGTTTTTTCTGCGTTTTGGTCAATTTTAAGACAAAAAAAAAAAAATTTTTTTTTTTTACCCTGAAAATTTGGGGTCCGGGTGGGACTTGGAAAATTTTGGACCAAAATCGGAAAAAATTTTTTTTTGTTTTTTCTGCATTTCTGTCAATTTTAAGACAAAAAAAAAAAAAAAAAATTTTCCCCTGAAAATTTGGGGTCCGGGTGGGACTTAAAAAAATTTTGGACCAAAATCCGAAAAAATTTTTTTTGTTTTTTCTGCGTTTTGGTCAATTTTAAGACAAAAAAAAAATTGTTTTTTTTTTACCCTGAAAACTTGGGGTCCGGGTGGGACTTAGAAAATTTTGGACCAAAATCGGAAAAAATTTTTGTTTTTTTGTTTTTTCTGCGTTTTGGTCAATTTTAAGACAAAAAAAAATTTTTTTTTTTTTTACCCTGAAAATTTGGGGTCCGGGTGGGACTTAAAAAAATTTTGGACCAAAATCCGAAAAAATTTTTTTTGTTTTTTCTGCGTTTTGGTCAATTTTAAGACAAAAAAAAAATTGTTTTTTTTTTACCCTGAAAACTTGGGGTCCGGGTGGGACTTAGAAAATTTTGGACCAAAATCGGAAAAAAGTTTTGTTTTTTTGTTTTTTCTGCGTTTTGGTCAATTTTAAGACAAAAAAAAATTTTTTTTTTTTTTACCCTGAAAATTTGGGGTCCGGGTGGGACTTAGAAAATTTTGGACCAAAATCCAAAAATTTTTTTTTTGTTTTTTCTGCGTTTCGCTCAATTTTAAGACAAAAAAATTTTTTTTCCCTGAAAATTTGGGTTTTTTTTTTTGTTTTTTCTGCGTTTTGGTCAATTTTAAGACAAAAAAAATTTTTTTTTTTTTTTTTACCCTGAAAATTTGGGGTCCGGCTGGGACTTCAAAAATTTTGGACCAAAATCCAAAAAAATTTTTTTTTGTTTTTTCTGCGTTTTGGTCAATTTTAAGACAAAAAAAAATTTTTTTTTTTTTTTTACCCTGAAAATTTGGGGTCCGGGTGGGACTTCGAAAATTTTTAAGACAAAAAAAAATTTTTTTTTTTTTTTACCCTGAAAATTTGGGGTCCGGGTGGGACTTAGAAAATTTTGGACCAAAATCCGAAAATTTTTTTTGTGTTTTTTCTGCGTTTTGGTCAATTTTAAGACAAAAAAAAATTATTTTTTTTTTACCCTGAAAATTTGGGGTCCGGGTGGGACTTAGAAAATTTTGGACCAAAATCCGAAAAAAATTTTTTTTTGTTTTTTCTGCGTTTTGGTCAATTTTAAGACAAAAAAAATTTTTTTTTTTTCCCCTGAAAATTTGGGGTCCGTGTGGGACTTGGAAAATTTTGGACCAAAATCCTGAAAATTAGTTTTATCGTTTTTTATGCATTTTAAGAAGAAGAAAAAAAATTTAGGCTGAAAGTATTTTGTTTGGGAAAAAAATCTGTTTTTTATGTGCTTAACTCAATTTTGGGACGTAAAAGTGCAGGAACTGAAAATAGAAGGAAAATCCTGTGTATTGTGTGGGCACAATCGCTTCATCTAGTTGGTATATGCTTTTCTTAGGAGGAGGCGTATGCAGCTTATTCAAGTCAAGTCCCTGGTTTGATATTTAGACTACCATGTCAGGTGAGCGCCCTCAGGCCCCCTGGGGCCTCTTGTTTAGCTTGTGTTCAAATAGGCCTTTGGCTCGACACTGGGAAACTAAGAAGCCTTCTTGAGTTAAGTTGAGTAAACTTAACGTCAAAGGGTGGTGGGAACCGGTGGTAATGATGAAGACCTATAACAAGGGGTTGTAAACTATCATTTTAAGACAGGGACCTAAAACCTAAAACAGATGCCAAGAAGAAAATACTGGTGCCTTTTCTCCAACCATGCAGATCACATCCATATTTGCCATTGTGCCCAAATTAGACTGATCTAAAGGTCTGTGTACAAACCCTGATAAGGTATAGTCTCTCAAAGTGTGGTAGACAAATTTTCAAATCTCCAGACTTGTAAATATTATGTGATAGTTGACGACATTGTCAAATGCCATTGGTGATTCCAGGGAAGGCTGTTAACCTAAGATTTCTATTTGCTGCAAACTAATATTGAATAACAGCAGGTTATCTCATGCTTTTTAGCTCAACTTGACAAAGTCATCCTGAGCTTTTGCTATCACTTCTCGTCTGTTGGCATATGTACGTTAGTACGTACGTCCACAATTTCCTTTGGTACACCTCACAGGTCGCATTTATGACCAGATCGCTTTGAAAGTTGGTATGCTTGTTTGGGGTGACCTCTAGATGGGAGCTATTGATTTTTTTCAATTTCAATCAAAAAATGTTGCCGCGGCCAACGTTTTAGAACTTAGTTTAGTCAGACCACAATATTTCCCTTTGGCACACGCTACAGGGCACATTTATGATTGGATTGCTTTGAAACCTGGTATGCTTGCTTAGGGTGACCACTAGATGGGAGCTATCAATTTTCTTCAATTTCCGTCAAAAAATGTTGCCATGGCCAACGTGAACTTAGTTTAGTCAGACCACAATATTTCCCTTTGGCACACCCTGCAGGGCACATTTATGATTCGATTGCTTTGAAACCTGGCATGCTTGTTTGGGGTGACCTCTAGATGGGACCTATCGATTTTTTTCCATTTCCGTCAAAAAATGTTGCTGCGGCCAATGTTCTTAGAACTTAGTTTAGTCAGAAGACCTCAATATTTCCCTTTGGTACACCCTACATGGCACATTTATGATCGGGTTGCTTTGAAACCTGGCATGCTTGTTTGGGGTGGCCTCTAGGTGGGAGCTGTCGATTTTCTTCAATTTTTGTCAAAAAATGTTGCCATGGCCAACGTTCTTAGAACTTAGTCTAGTCAGACTACAATATTTCCTTTTGGCACACCCTACAGGGCACATTTATGATTGGATTGCTTTGAAACCTGGTATGCTTGTTTGGGGTGACCTCTAGATGGGACCTATCGATTTTCTTCAATTTCTGTCGAAAAATGTTGCCGCTGCCAATATTCTTAGAATTTAGTTTAGTCAGACCTCAATATTTCCCTTTGGTACACCCTACAGGGCACATTTATTAGCTCAACTTGACAAAGTGAAGCTGAGCTATCACCATCACTTCTCGTGCGTTGATGTACGTACGAATGTACATTAGTACGTACGTCCACAATTTCCTTTGGCACACCTCACAGGTCGCATTTATTTTCATTTCCTTTAAAAAATTATTGTTGTTTTCACCAGCCTTTGAACTTACTGCATTTGTGTAGCAATTTATCCCTTTTGCACTCTCTGCAGGGTATATTTATGAATTTCCATAAAAAGAGAAAAAAACATTGCCACAAGCAATGACATTCAAACTTAGTGCATTTGTGCATTAACATCTTCCTTTGGCATGCTTCAGAGGGTGCATTCATTATCAGGTTGTTTTGAAACTTTGTATGCTTATGCAGGATGTCAAAGATAGGAGCTATCGATTTTCTTTTCATTTCCATCAAAAACTGTTGCTGTTAGCAACAGTCTTTGAATTTATTGCATTTGTGCATCAACATTCCTCTTTGACATGGCCTACAGGCCACATTTATCATAGGATTGTTTTTGAACTTGGTGTGCTCATTGGGCGAGACCTTTAGATAAGAGCTATTGATTAGCATTCATTCCTGTGAAAAAAGTTGCCATTTACAATAACCTCTGAACTTACTGCATTTGTGTATCAACATTCTTCCTTTAGCCAGTCTTACAGTTTGCATTTATAAATTCAAGGATTACTCTTGATGTTGTGCACACACAATGCTGTTATGTTGAAATTTCACCAAATAACATTGGTACCAATGATCTTCAATTTTGCCATTTCACTTATAACTTGCCAAGTTCAAGTTTGTCATGTTGAGCTACAGTGTCATTGACACTTTCATTTTATATCGGTAGGTATTCTAAACAGCAGAGCGGATCCTCCCAGCAATCTCTGCCAGTCAGCTGAAGGATGGAAGAAGAAAAGCGATGCTGCAGTTGAGAAGTGTAATCAGGAGAGGTGAGTTTTCTGCTGGTAAATAGTTTTCTAGCGGCCCCACAATAAATTGAGGTGAATGTTTTATTTCCTGTCATTTCAGTTATTGTTTTCTCTAGGATATTCAGCCCTTGCATGCTGATCAGGGATCAATACAGGTGTCCACATGGCCAAAATTCCCAATGCAGAATAATAGGCAAAACAACAAACTTTGTCGATATGTATTAGTCTGGTGTTTTCCCTGTTGATACTCCATTGTGAACATTTCCAAATACAACAGTTATTATGCCCCTGACGAGAAAGGTCGAAGGGGTATCTAGTGGAGACTAGGACTGTCACGAATTTTGAATTTAGGAATCGATTAATTGTTGCAAATAATCTATGATATTCGACCAATCATACCTAGATGTTCCTCTCTCTTTGGAGTCGTTAAAAATTTTCCTTTAGCATGGGCTACACCCCGCAGTTCTTGTCTGATCGTCACAAAATTTCATATGCAGGTTTGGGGTCATGTCCAGATGAGAACGTCCTCTTTTGGTCGCGATTGGTCAACCGGTATGGCTGCCCAAGCCCAAAACCATTAGCACAGGCTACAGGTCGTATTTATGAAGGGATTTCATTGTAACTTGGTAGGATGCCTCTGTATAATGCCAAGATGAGAACGTCCCCTTTTGGGCATGATCTGTCAACCGTGATGGCTGGCCAAGCCCGAAACCCAAAAACTTTTAGCACAGTCTGCAGGTCATGTTTAGTATGGAGGGATTTCATTGTAACTTGGTAGGATGACTCCTTATGATGTCTGGATGAGAATTTCCCCATTTGGGCGTGATCTGCCAACCGTGACGACTGCCCGAGTCCAAAACCCGAAAGCCTTTTGCAGAGTCTACAGGTCATATTTATTGAGGAATTTCATTGTAACTTGGTGGGTTGACTTCATATAATATCTAGATGAGAAAGTCCCCTTTTGTGATGGGTACAGGGGCCCAAAGCCCAAAAACCTTTAGCACAGTCTACAGGTCATATTTATGAAGGGATTTCATTGTAACTTGGTAGGATGACTCCAAATAAGGTCTAGATGAGAACATCCCTTTTGATCGTGATCATTCAGCCTTGATGGGTGCCAGAGCCCAAAAACCTTTAGCATAGGCAAAAGGTCATATTTATGGAAGGATTTCATTGTAACCTGTTAGGTTGACTCCATATAATGCCTAGATGATGACATCCCCTTTTGGTCGTGATTGGTCAACTGTGATGGCTACAGGTGCCCGAAGCCTAAAAACCTTGAGAACAGTCTACAGGTCATATTTATGAAGGGATTTCATTGTAACTTCGTAGGATCCCTCCACATGATGCCCAGATGAGATTGTCCCCTTTGGTAACGATCATTCAACCATGATGGCTGCCCGAGCCCAAAGCCCGAAAACCTTTAGCACAGTTTACAGGTCATATTTATGACGGGATTTCATTGTAACTTGGTAGGTTGACTTCATATAATGTCTAGATGAGAACGTCCCCTTTTGGACACGATTGGGCAACTGTGATGGCTACAGGGGCCCGAAGCCCGAAAACCTTTAGAACAGTCAACAGGTTATAATTATGAAGGGATTTCATTGTAGCTTGGTAGGATGACTTCAAATAATGTCTAGATGAGAATATCCCCTGTTGGTCGCGATCATTCAGCCTCTGTGGCTGCCGGAGCCCAAAGACCTTTAGCATAGTCTAGAAGTCGTATTTATGGAAGGATTTCATTGTAACTTGTTAGGTTGACTCCATATAATGCCTAGTTGATGACATCCCCTTTTGGTCATGATTGGTCAACTGTGATGGGTACAGGTGGCTGAAGCCCGAAAATCTTGAGCACAGTCCACAGGTGATATTTATGAAGGGATTTCATTGTAACTTCGTAGGATCACTCTAGATAATACCCAGATGAGAATGTCCCCTTTTGGTTGCGATCATTCAACCATGATGGCTGCCCGAGCTCGAAGCCTGAATACCTTTAGCACAGTCTACAGGTCATATTTATGAAGGGATTTCATTGTAACTTGGTAGGTTTGACTTCATATATAATGTCTAGATGAGAATGTTCTCTTTTGGACACGATTGGCCAACGGTGACAGCTACAGGGTCCCGAAGCCCAAAAACCTTTAGAACAGTCTACAGGTGATATTTATGAAGGGATTTCATTGTACCTTGGTGGGATGACTCCAAATAATGTCTAAATGAGAACGTCCCCTTTTGGTCGCGATCAGTCAGCCTTGATGGCTGCCCGAGCCCAAAACCCCAAAACCTTTAGCATAGTCTATAGGTCATATTTATGGAAGGATTTCATTGTAACCTGTTAGTTTGGCTCCATATAATGCCTAGATGATGACATCCCCTTTTGGTTGTGATTGATCAACTGTGATGGCTACAGGTGCCCGAAGCCCAAAAACCTTGAGCACAGTCTACAGGTCATATTTATGAAGGGATTTCATTGTAACTTGGTAGGTAGGTTGACTTCATATAATGTCTAGATGAGAATGTCCCCTTTGGACGCAATTGGGAAACTGACGGCTACAGGAGCCCGAAGTCTGAAAACCTTTAGCACAGTCTGCAGGCATATTTATGAAGGGATTTCAATGTAACTTGATGGGATGACTCGTTTTGGTATAATTTCACTGTAACTTGGTATCTTTCGTTGATATACGTTAACTGTGAGGGCCACATTCATTAACTGTGAGTTCATAATAAACCACCCCTCAGCTCTTTGGTACAGTGTACACCTCATATTATTTTTGTCAAAAACATAGCATACAGGGAACAGAAATGAGCATATTCCCAATTATCACAATTCTTGTCTCATTTCATAATCCTTTCATATACATTGAACATTATCCTTTTTATCAAACACAACACAAGTTAAGCTACAGTGTCATTGACACTTTCATTATTAACCCAGGTGATTAACCTATTAAGCGTGTCATTGGTGGTGTGTAAAACAATCACAAAGGGCTAACAAGTAACAACATTGTGGGTGAAGGAAATAAAAATGCATTTTAAATATTTTGAAAACACTGTCCAGCACACAATACCGGTAAAAAGCCTGAACCCTCAGCTGGTTTCCTCTGCGACAACCAATGCCTCACAGATAATATATACTGGGAAATATTGTTGGTCAATGAGAAAACAAACTCAAAGAAGTTTTGTACCTTCAAAGGTGGCTAATTATTGTGTTGCAGTAACTCAATTCGATGTAGTTGTCTTGCTGCTCTTGCGGTCATGATTGTTCGACAGACAAATCTTGCACTGGGTTTGCGACACTGATTCTTTAGTCGGAACAGACAAGGGAAATTCTGAGGGGAGGGGGGGGGGGTCAGGCAAGAATTTTTGCTAGAAAAAGCTGTTCTCAGGAAACTACTTTCGTTGTCTGTATACTTTATCATATGCCGGGTCTTTCGTTCGATTACATTTTGTAGGTGCATGTTCTGATGTCATACAAATGGGGCGGATACACTACAAGATTGACTGATATATATATATAAGGTCGCCATTTGCGCTGCAGATCAAATCCCATTCGAACTTGGAAGCGCAAATCAAATCCCATTCGAACTTGGAAACAAGAGTTACTCGGTGTGTGTGTGTATTTGTTGGGGGAGGGGGGGGGGGAGGGTGCAGGGGGATGGGGGAAGGTGGGTAGGTAGGAGTTGTGTCTCTTAGTGCTGAAACGGTTGGCCCATTTTTAGCTTACCTTGACATAGACAAGATAAGCTATTGCCATCACGCGTGCGGAAGTCTGTTAGTCTGTGAGCCTGTGACATCTGTTCACATTTTCCTTTAGCACGGGCTACACCCTGCAGTTCTTGTCTGATCGTCACAAAATTTCATATGCAGGTTTGGGGTCATGTCTAGATGAGAACGTCCCCTTTTGATCGCGATTGGGCAACCGGTCTGGCTGCCCGAGCCCAAAACCCAAAAACCATTAGCACAGTCTGCAGGTGATATTTATGAAGGGATTTCATTGTACCTTGGTAGGATGACTCTAAATAATGTCTAGATGAGAATGTCCCCTTTTGGTCGCGATCATTCGGCCTTGATGGCTGCCCGAACCCAAAACCCCAAAACCTATTGCATAATCTATTGGTCATATTTATGGAAAGACTTCATTGTAACCTGTAAGTTTGACTCCATATAATGCCTAGATGATGACATCCCCTTTTGTTGTGATTGGTCAACTGTGACGGCTTCAGGGGCCCGAAGCCCCAAAACCCCGAGTACAGTCTACAAGTCATTAGCTCACCTGACTGAAAGTCGGGGTGAGCTTTTCTTATCACTTTTTGTCCGTCGTCCGGTGTCCGTCGTGAAGGTGGTGTTTGGGCCTTTTTCTCCCAAACCACTGGCCGCATATTAATGAAATTTAATGTGAGTAGGGGTTATATAAGGGCATTTTGATTTTTTGTCAAATTAGGTTTCGGCTCATATTGAGGAGAGGGATGGGGCAAAAATGCTCCAATTCTTAAAAAATCTTCTTCTCAAGAACCAGCAATAGCAGAGACTTGATATTTAGTATGCGGCTTCCTTTAGAGGTGTAGACTCAAGTTTGTTCAAGAGAAGTTTGTCAGGCATTATTTGCCTTCGTTATGGGAGGGGCAAAAATTTTGGCCACGCTTAAAATTTCTATTTGCAGAACTGTCAGGTCGATTTGAACCAAATTTGATATGAGATGATAATAAGTCATAAGTAGTTGATTGATACAAAAAAAAAATTTCTCATTGCCCCGCGGGAACCTCGGGACCTAAAAATAGGAAAAACCTTAAAACTCCCATATCTCCAAAACTACACGGCACAGAGAATTCTTATTTTGTATAAAGCTTACTTTTATCCAGTAGAATAGAATGGTTAAAAAAAATCCCTATCGGTATGATCACAAGGTACTTTCTTCAGGACTTTGAAAAAGTCCTGAGTCAGCACTTTTTAACACTGTAGGCAATGGGAAAAAGATTAAAAAATCTTCTTCTCCAGATCCAGCAGGCAGAATCTTTTGATATTTGGTATGCAACATTGTAGGGTGGATCTGATTCAAGTTTGTTCAAATCGGCCCCCTGGGTTCATATTTGGGCTCGGTATAGGAGCCCGATTTCGAACTTAGTGCATTTCAGGCAAATTTCTTTAAAAATCTTCTTCTCCATATCCAGCAGGCAGAATCTTTTGATATTTGGTATGCAACATTGTGGGGTGGATCTGATTGAAGTTGTTCAAATCGGCTCCCTGGATTCATATTTGCTCTCACTATAGAAGCCCAAATTCGAACTTATTGCATTTCAGGCAAATTTCTTAAAAAATCTTCTCCAGATCCAGCAGGCAGAATCTTTTGATATTTAGCATGCAACATTGTGGGGTGGATCTGATTCAAGTTTGTTCAAATCGGCCCCCTGGGTTTATATTTGGGCTCAGTATAGAAGCCCGAATTCGAACTTAGTGCATTTCAGGCAAATTTCTTAAAAAATCTTCTTCTCCAGATCCAGCAGGCAGAATCTTTTGATATTTAGTATGCAACATTGTGGGGTGGATCTGATTCAAGTTTGTTCAAATTGGCCCCCTGGATTCATATTTGGGCTCACTATAGAAGCCCAAATTCGAACTTAGTGCATTTCAGGCAAATTTCTTAAAAAATCTTCTCCAGATCCAGCAGGCAGAATCTTTTGATATTTGGTATGCAACATCGTGGGGTGGATCTGATTCAAGTTTGTTCAAATCAGCCCCCTGGATTTATATTTGGGCTCAGCATAGAAGCTCGAATTAAAACTTAGTGCATTTCAGGCAAATTTCTTAAAAAATCTTCTTCTCCAGATCCAGCAGGCAGAATCTTTTGATATTTGGTATGCAACATTGAGGGGTGGATCTGATTCAAGTTTGTTCAAACCGGCCCCCTGGATTCATATTTGGGCTCACTATAGATATACGTTAACTGTGAGGGCCACATTCATTAACTGTGAGTTCATAATAAACCACCCCTCAGCTCTTTGGTACAGTGTACACCTCATATTATTTTTGTCAAAAACATAGCATACAGGGAACAGAAATGAGCATATTCCCAATTATCACAATTCTTGTCTCATTTCATAATCCTTTCATATACATTGAACATTATCCTTTTTATCAAACACAACACAAGTTAAGCTACAGTGTCATTGACACTTTCATTATTAACCCAGGTGATTAACCTATTAAGCGTGTCATTGGTGGTGTGTAAAACAATCACAAAGGGCTAACAAGTAACAACATTGTGGGTGAAGGAAATAAAAATGCATTTTAAATATTTTGAAAACACTGTCCAGCACACAATACCGGTAAAAAGCCTGAACCCTCAGCTGGTTTCCTCTGCGACAACCAATGCCTCACAGATAATATATACTGGGAAATATTGTTGGTCAATGAGAAAACAAACTCAAAGAAGTTTTGTACCTTCAAAGGTGGCTAATTATTGTGTTGCAGTAACTCAATTCGATGTAGTTGTCTTGCTGCTCTTGCGGTCATGATTGTTCGACAGACAAATCTTGCACTGGGTTTGCGACACTGATTCTTTAGTCGGAACAGACAAGGGAAATTCTGAGGGGAGGGGGGGGGGGTCAGGCAAGAATTTTTGCTAGAAAAAGCTGTTCTCAGGAAACTACTTTCGTTGTCTGTATACTTTATCATATGCCGGGTCTTTCGTTCGATTACATTTTGTAGGTGCATGTTCTGATGTCATACAAATGGGGCGGATACACTACAAGATTGACTGATATATATATATAAGGTCGCCATTTGCGCTGCAGATCAAATCCCATTCGAACTTGGAAGCGCAAATCAAATCCCATTCGAACTTGGAAACAAGAGTTACTCGGTGTGTGTGTGTATTTGTTGGGGGAGGGGGGGGGGGAGGGTGCAGGGGGATGGGGGAAGGTGGGTAGGTAGGAGTTGTGTCTCTTAGTGCTGAAACGGTTGGCCCATTTTTAGCTTACCTTGACATAGACAAGATAAGCTATTGCCATCACGCGTGCGGAAGTCTGTTAGTCTGTGAGCCTGTGACATCTGTTCACATTTTCCTTTAGCACGGGCTACACCCTGCAGTTCTTGTCTGATCGTCACAAAATTTCATATGCAGGTTTGGGGTCATGTCTAGATGAGAACGTCCCCTTTTGATCGCGATTGGGCAACCGGTCTGGCTGCCCGAGCCCAAAACCCAAAAACCATTAGCACAGTCTGCAGGTGATATTTATGAAGGGATTTCATTGTACCTTGGTAGGATGACTCTAAATAATGTCTAGATGAGAATGTCCCCTTTTGGTCGCGATCATTCGGCCTTGATGGCTGCCCGAACCCAAAACCCCAAAACCTATTGCATAATCTATTGGTCATATTTATGGAAAGACTTCATTGTAACCTGTAAGTTTGACTCCATATAATGCCTAGATGATGACATCCCCTTTTGTTGTGATTGGTCAACTGTGACGGCTTCAGGGGCCCGAAGCCCCAAAACCCCGAGTACAGTCTACAAGTCATTAGCTCACCTGACTGAAAGTCGGGGTGAGCTTTTCTTATCACTTTTTGTCCGTCGTCCGGTGTCCGTCGTGAAGGTGGTGTTTGGGCCTTTTTCTCCCAAACCACTGGCTGCATATTAATGAAATTTAATGTGAGTAGGGGTTATATAAGGGCATTTTGATTTTTTGTCAAATTAGGTTTCGGCTCATATTGAGGAGAGGGATGGGGCAAAAATGCTCCAATTCTTAAAAAATCTTCTTCTCAAGAACCAGCAATAGCAGAGACTTGATATTTAGTATGCGGCTTCCTTTAGAGGTGTAGACTCAAGTTTGTTCAAGAGAAGTTTGTCAGGCATTATTTGCCTTCGTTATGGGAGGGGCAAAAATTTTGGCCACGCTTAAAATTTCTATTTGCAGAACCGTCAGGTCGATTTGAACCAAATTTGATATGAGATGATAATAAGTCATAAGTAGTTGATTGATACAAAAAAAAAATTTCTCATTGCCCCGCGGGAACCTCGGGACCTAAAAATAGGAAAAACCTTAAAACTCCCATATCTCCAAAACTACACGGCACAGAGAATTCTTATTTTGTATAAAGCTTACTTTTATCCAGTAGAATAGAATGGTTAAAAAAAATCCCTATCGGTATGATCACAAGGTACTTTCTTCAGGACTTTGAAAAAGTCCTGAGTCAGCACTTTTTAACACTGTAGGCAATGGGAAAAAGATTAAAAAATCTTCTTCTCCAGATCCAGCAGGCAGAATCTTTTGATATTTGGTATGCAACATTGTAGGGTGGATCTGATTCAAGTTTGTTCAAATCGGCCCCCTGGGTTCATATTTGGGCTCGGTATAGGAGCCCGATTTCGAACTTAGTGCATTTCAGGCAAATTTCTTTAAAAATCTTCTTCTCCATATCCAGCAGGCAGAATCTTTTGATATTTGGTATGCAACATTGTGGGGTGGATCTGATTGAAGTTGTTCAAATCGGCTCCCTGGATTCATATTTGGGCTCACTATAGAAGCCCAAATTCGAACTTATTGCATTTCAGGCAAATTTCTTAAAAAATCTTCTCCAGATCCAGCAGGCAGAATCTTTTGATATTTAGCATGCAACATTGTGGGGTGGATCTGATTCAAGTTTGTTCAAATCGGCCCCCTGGGTTTATATTTGGGCTCAGTATAGAAGCCCGAATTCGAACTTAGTGCATTTCAGGCAAATTTCTTAAAAAATCTTCTTCTCCAGATCCAGCAGGCAGAATCTTTTGATATTTAGTATGTAACATTGTGGGGTGGATCTGATTCAAGTTTGTTCAAATTGGCCCCCTGGATTCATATTTGGGCTCACTATAGAAGCCCAAATTCGAACTTAGTGCATTTCAGGCAAATTTCTTAAAAAATCTTCTCCAGATCCAGCAGGCAGAATCTTTTGATATTTGGTATGCAACATCGTGGGGTGGATCTGATTCAAGTTTGTTCAAATCGGCCCCCTGGATTTATATTTGGGCTCAGCATAGAAGCTCGAATTAAAACTTAGTGCATTTCAGGCAAATTTCTTAAAAAATCTTCTTCTCCAGATCCAGCAGGCAGAATCTTTTGATATTTGGTATGCAACATTGAGGGGTGGATCTGATTCAAGTTTGTTCAAACCGGCCCCCTGGATTCATATTTGGGCTCACTATAGAAGCTCGAATTTGAACTTAGTGCATTTCAGGCAAATTTCTTAAAAAATCTTCTTCTCCAGATTCAGCAGGCAGAATCTTTTGATATTTGGTATGCAACATTGTGGGGTGGATCTGATTCAAGTTTGTTCAAATTGGCTCCCCAGATTCATATTTAGGCTCACTATAGAAGCTCGAATTCAAACTTAGTGCATTTCAGGCAAATTTCTTTGAAAATCTTCTTATCAAGATCCAGCAGGCAGAATCTTTTGATATTGGGTATGCACCATGGTTACAGGGGTGAGATTCAAGTTTGTTCAAGCCAAGTCCCTAGGTCCATATTTGGACTCACTGTGGGAGCTTGAATTGTAACTTAGTTCAAAATGAGGAATTTTCTTTAAAAATCTTCTTCTTCAGATCCAGCAGTCGGAATGTTTTGATATTTGGTGCATCCTTAGGAGGGGGGGGGGGGGGGGGGGTTGGGGGAATTCAAGTTTGTTAAAGCCAAGTCCCTGTGGGAGCCTGAATTATAACTTAGTTCAATATGAGGAATATTCTTTAAAAATCTTCTTTTTTTTTTTAGATCCACTGGTCAGAATCTTTGGATATTTGGTATAAGCTTTTCTTAGGAGGAGCAGATGCAACTTGTTGAAATCAATTCTCTGGATTGTCAGGTGAGCGCCCTCAGTCCCCTTGGGGCCTCTTGTATTTATGAAGCGATTTCATTGTAACTTTGTATGATCACTCCAGATGATGCCCAGATGAGAATGTCCCCTTTTGGTTGCGATCATTCAACCATGATGGCTGCCAGAGCCCAAAGCCCGAAAACCTTTAGCATAGTCTACAGTTCATATTTATTAAGGGATTTCATTGTCACTTGGTAGGTTGACTTCATATAATGTCTAGATGAGAACGTCCCCTTTTTACGCAATTGGGAAACTGACAGCTACAGGGGCCCGAAGCCCGAAAACCTTTAGCACAGTCTACAGGCCATATTTATGAAGGGATTTTAATGTAACTTGATAGGATGACTCGTTTTGGAATAATTTCACTGTAACTTGGTGACTTTTGTTGATATACGTTAACTGTGAGGGCCACATACATTAACTGTGAGGTCATATTAACCCACCCCTCAGCTCTTTAGTACAGTGTACACCTCATATTATTTTTATCATAAACATAGCATACAGGGAACAGAAATGGACATATTCCCAATTATCACAATTCTTGTCTTATTTCATGATCCTTTCATAAACATTGAACATTATCCTTTTCATCAAACACAACACACAAGTTAAGCTGCAGTGTCATTGACACTTTCATTGTAACTGGCTAAGCATTGGGCATCACCAGATTTCCACCAGATATCTGTTAATTTTAACCACTGGTATTACTGCATTGTCTTCGATGCAAAATCAATAAGGAATGGCGAGAATACAGTTCAAAACATTGCCACCTGACTTCCGCAAAACATAAACAAATGAACACCATTGAGTGCCAACGGGAATTGCCAATGTGTAAATCATCGTTAACAATTAATATGACTGCAATGGTCCCACATAATAGTGATGATACATTGTAACTGTGGTCACCCTGCATTGTCTGGTCACAAAACGGGTCTTGCCATTGGAAAACACAGGCACACGATGTGAAAATCACAGGCATGCAACATGCTGCACACCTGAAACAAAAATTGCGTGTGCAATTTGTTCCCATGGGTGCGCATTTGAAGTGGGGACAAATGTCATTGATAATAGTAAAGAATTTTCCAACCAGTTTATAAATTGTAGTTAGGCATAGCTATTAGTTAACTGTAACAGCAAAGAGCCTCTTATCTTGGGGTGGCTTGAGTTTGATATGATCATCGGGTGAATATGTAATCCTATTTTTTTGAATATCTTTTTCTATTTGCTGCTAAGACAAAAATCACAAACAGTTCCACGTTCACATTTACCTATTCCTCGCAGTGAAATTTCTGGCGAGAATGTTTGGGAGTCATGAAAGTGGAGTGGTAAGTAATTATTATATGCCCCACTGACCAAGAGCCCCTCGTCTGACATTGACCATTGAAAAATGAATTTTAAAATGCTAGATTTTAAAATAGTTTTTTTATGACATACGTTGATACTTTTAAACAGTTCAATAAAATCAAAACATTGTTTTTCTGAAACATGTTTATGAAGTATCAAACAGTCAATTTATTCTGAAAGCATTGTTACTCACACTGAGGGATTTTTTTCTGCATTATAATCTGCAATTAACAACATCATGAAAGAGAAGAATGTCAAATTTGTGTGCAGGAGACAATGTTACACTGACAGGCATGTGCTCATGGCTGCACACCCGCAAAAAAACAAAACAACCTGCAGTGCACTCAACTGTTGACAGTTTGATACAAAGTAACAAACATTTATTCACGACTTGACAGCCGAAGCTACCGAAATAACTGTTCATTCAACATTCCAACACCTTAACCCTTCCATGTTACATTGAGTACAGATCATTGTAAATCGACAAATGTTGGGTAGCTTTGACAATGCTTCTGTCAGCAAAAGAATTATAATGTCTCATGTTCAAATAATATTTATTTTCCTGATGCTATCCAGTAAACTATAGGTATAGTGGTTATCCAGTTGACTACTTTTCCAACTGGTTACACTGATAACCGGTTACAATCCGGTTATCCAACTAACTGTTTCAGCACTAATGTCTCTGTTTAAATGATTGAGTTTAGATATTTTAGTTATACAAGTGAAAGAACCTTATCGGTATTTCAAAGATGAACAAGTTTGCAACTGCCGACTGGTCTTGATTATTACACTGATGGTTCAAAAGTTAAGAACATCCAAGTTTTGAATGTTCCTAAAAGACAAATGCTTCTAATGGCTTCTTGAGGTTTAAGGTTGACGTTCTTAACCCTTTACCTTTAGAAACAATAGTTTATTTCATCAAATTTTCATTTAATTATTAAACGTCTACAACAGGATAAAATTGACTGATTATTTGACAAAAAATACTAATTGATTTTGCTGTGACCAATCGACAATCGAATAATCGTGACAGCCCTAGTGGACACCCCTGTCCATTCGGAATTCCCTTTCGTTTGTGTGTACCAACATTTTCCATTGTATCTCAGCCATTGCTACTCCATTTTGAAAGATATTTGGCGATGTGATAGAGCATCATGAGGGAATGATACCTGTAAAGCTTGAGTTTCTTTCACACATTTTTCCAGAGTTATGGCCCTTTTTCACTTCACTCAGAAATTCTTTTGTGGTCAGGGGTATTAGCAGCTCTTTGTGATGCAGGCCTCTTGTTATTGGTGTTAAGGGTTATTTTCAGCATCCTTGGCAGTACCATGACTGTAAGAAGATAGGTGTGAAGTAAAGTTCAGTTAATCATTTATGACAATGCTCCCCTCCTTTTTAGAGTTCTTCCACCCGAGAAAATGGTACTATTTTACCAGTAAAGCAGAACTTGTTTACCACAGTAAACAAGCACTGCTGCACTTTGCCTTTGCCGAGTTCTTGGGGAAGACATTTATTAAAAAGATAGTTTTCTGTGTAAAGAATGTGAAAAATTTCTCCATTTGGGCTGTTACAACTCAAAATTTCCCAATTGGAAGGGATCTGTACCCTTTCCCAAAATGGGTGTGTAGAACCCTGCTTATGTCAAATTTGTCAAAGCAATTTATTTTGTGAAACAAGATTGAAATGGTTGAATTCCTAATTGCATTATGAGAAAAATTTGCAGGTTGAAATTTTGATATTTTTATGTCTGTGCAGAGGGTTAAGTGTGATGAACTGATGTGAGAGCTATTGTAAATGATTATAACTGATAACTCCTATTAGGTAACTCTGCAAATCACGAATGCCATGATGAGTAGTAACGGTATTTTGTGATATCTTGCTTTCAAAGAGAAGTGTTTGTTGATAGTGGTATACCACAATATTGAATTAAATTCTGTCACCAGTTTTCAAATTCAGATCACAAGTGGCCCTAGAGAAAGAGCAGTGCAAAAAATTGTCCATAATTTACCTAGGAGTACAATTGCCATCCTTTAGATTAGTCTAATTTGGGCACCACAAACAAACATGGATTCACTGTATTGTGGCCTGATGAGAGTGAGAAGTGTCTCTATTCACACCTTTTTGGCATCTGTTTCATATACTTTACAGGTTTTTCCCTAATAGAATCCTAGTTTACAGCTTCTTGTTAAAGGTATTCACTGTTATTATTAGCTCTTCTCCTTGCCTGAAGTTTACTTGAGAAGTATTTTTAGTTTCTGGTGTCAAACCAAAATCCTGTTTAAATGTAAATTAAGCATGAGGTTTAACAGGAAATGCCACAAATTTGAATACATTAGAACTCCAGCATTGAGTATCTGCTCATAATGAGTTCCCCAGAGAAAAGAAATTTGCATTGTTTACGACACAGTCGATGCAGTTTACTTTTTGCCTACAGACTCTGGTTTTTAAACTAATCTATCTGTTGTATTGTTTGAGTTGACAGGTAGGCTCTAACTTATATTGTGTGCTTCAGGGAAACTTGATCAAACTGTTTTCAGGCGAAAGTGTGCAAAACTTGAACACCGCGTAATTTGTGCACAATTACATTATTTGAGTACACCATTTTCTGTCGCTATTTGGGGAGAGGAGAATTTAAAGGCCTGCCCAAATGCCAGTCTCTAATAAGAACATGCTTTTGAGGATCAAATACATTTGAACATTTTGTTGCAAGAAATATAAACAAGGCAGGCAGGTGGCCAATGGCATTTGTTCTGTACTCCCACAAGTCTACTTCTTTCATTCCCTGCCCTCCTCCTGGAAACATGTTGCTTACAATGAAGATAAGTAACCATTACATTGAAGCATTTGACACCCACAAGACCCAGTCAGACCCAGCATTGGCATGTTCTGTAATATGTGAAGCGAGTTAACTTACCTTTCCCAAACTTTCCCAAACTGTAGGACTAGGTTAATATTTGGACTCCCTAGCCCAAATTTTAACTAATATGAGGAAATTTCTTAAAGCATTTTTTTCTTTAGATCTACTAGTCAGAATGCTTTAGGGGGTTAGTTTCAACTAGGCAGTGATCTTGTTATGTCTTCCCTTCCCAGAAGGGAGACATATTGTTTTAGTGCATATTCTCCTTCTTCTTCTCCTTCTCTTCTTCTTCTTCTTCTGCTTCTTCTTCTCATACAAACTTTGTCCAGGCCATAACTTTTTTGTCTTTTGACCTACACCTTAGATACTTGGAATGTGGATGTATCACCATGAGCCGGTGTGCAGTGTACCATAGTGACCTTCATGTGACCTTAACCTTTGACCTGAAGGTCAGATTTATGTGTATTTTTAAGGGAAACATCACACAAACTTTGTCCGGGCCATAACTTTTTTGTCTTTTGACCTACACCTTAGATACTTGGCATGTGGATGTATCACCATGAACCGGTGTGCAGTGTACCATAGTGACCTTCATGTGACCTTGACCTTTGACCTGAAGGTCAGATTCATGCGCATTTTTAAGGGAAACTGTCTGGACCAGAACTTTTTTGTATTTCGAGTCAGGCTTTAGATATTTGGCATGTGGATGTATCACCATGAGCCGGTGTGTAGCGTACCATTGTGACCTTCATGTGACCTTGACCTTTGATCTGAAGGTCAGATTTGTGCTTTTTTCAAGGAAACTTTGTTCAGACCAAAGCTTGTTTGTCTTTTGAGCCAGGCCTTAGATATTTGGCATGTGGATGTATCAGCATGAGCCGGTGTGTCGCATACCATTGTGACCTTCATGTGACCTTGACCTCAAGGTCAAATATATGTACTTCAAATAGGGAGTAATTGTCCAGACCAGAATTTTTTTGTTTTTTGACCTAGGACTTGGTTATTTGACATGTGGATGTGTCACCATGAGACCGCATGTTGTGACCTTTATGTGACCTTGACCTCAAGGTCAAATTTATGTACTTCAAATAGGGAGTAATTGTCCAGACCAGAATTTTTTTTTGTTTTTTGATCTAGGACTTGGTTATTTGACATGTGGATGTGTCACCATGAGACCGCATGTCGTCTACCTCGATGACCTACATGTGACCTTGACCTCTGACCTTAAGGTCAAATTTATGTTCTTCAAATAGGGAATAATTATCCAGACCAGAACTTTTTTGTTTTTTGACCTAGGACTTAGATATTTGACATGTGGATGTATCGCAATTAGACCACATGTCACATGTAATCATGACCTTCATGTGACCTTGACCTCAAGGTCAAATTTATGTACTTTAAATAGGGAGTAATTGTCCAGACCAGACTTATTTTTTTTTGGACATGTGGATGTGTCACCATGAAACTGCATGTCCGCTACCTCTTGATGAACTGCTTGTGACCTTGACCTCTGACCTTAAGGACAAATTTATGTACTTCAAATAGGGAATAATTGTCCAGATCAGAACTTTTTTGTTTTTTTGACCTAGGACTTAGATGATTAACATGTGGATATATCACAATGAGACCACATGTCATCATGACCTTCTTGTGACCTTGACCTCAAGGTTAAATTTATGTACTTTAAATAGGGAGTAATTGTCCAGACCAGAATTTTTTTTTTGACATGTGGATGTGTCACCATGAAACTGCATGTCCGCTACCTTGATGAACTGCATGTGACCTTGACCTCTAACCTCAAAAAGATGGGGAGACATATATTTTAGTGTTCTAAAACACTTTATAGTTCGATTTGATATAAAAAATGATTATCCTCAGTTATTCAAGATTTTTATGCCCCCCCCCCCCCCCCCCCCCCCCCCCCCCCCCACGATTTAAGTCGAGTGGCATATAGTGATTGAAGTGTTTGTGTGTCCGTCCGTCCGTCCGTCCGTGTGTGTGTGTGTGTGTCCGAGCCAATAACTCAAAAACGGTTAGGGCCACAGTCATCAAACTTCACACAATTATAAAAGACCATGGGAGGATGTGTCACACACACCATAGCCAGGTTCGTAACTTCAAGGTCAAGGTCACATTTCAAGGTCACACTAAAAATCGGTCAATATTCGTGTCTCATCCATAACTCAGAAATTAATCATAGTACAATTGTTAAACTTTTTACAAATGTTAAGGACAGTCAGAAGTTGTGTCGCGTATAATAGTTTCCACCGCAAATGCAAGGTGGAGGTGACAATTGACCTTCATATGTTCAGGGTCACAAATCACATCTCAAGCATAACTCCAAAACTATTAGGGCTACAATCATCTAACATCGCTCAATTATAAAGGACAATGGGTGGATGTGTCACGCACCACAGCCAGGTCCATAAGGTCAAGGTCACATTTCAAGGTCACACTGAACACGGTTAGGGCCACAGTCATCAAACTTCACACAATTATAAAGGACCATAGGAGGATGTGTCACACACCATAGCCGGGTTCGTACCTTCTAGGTCACATTTCAAGGTCACACTAACAATCGGTCAATATTCGTGTCTCAGCCAAAACTCAGAAATGAATCATAGTACAATTGTTGAACTTTTTACAAACGTTAAGGACAGTCAGAAGGTGTGTCGTATATAATAGTTTCCGCTGCATCTGCAAGGTGAATGTCACGGGGGGGGGGGGGGGGGGGGGGGGGGGAGGGGAGGGGGGGAGGGGTGCATGTGTTGCCTTAGTAACATTTTTCTTGTTTTCTCAAGTGTCAACCATCAGTTGTGTTTGTTGTTGGGTTGACAACAAAAATTTAATGTTAAATGTTCAATTTCCACTTCTATAAAACCAAACGTATCTGAGCACTGATGCTCATGTTGAGTTTGCAGCACCATGCTCAGGCAAAATAATCAGATTAAACTTAATCTGTGAAGAAAGAAGGTTTATGAATACTATGCTGTCT
Source organism: Pictodentalium vernedei (assembly GCA_031216915.1). NCBI lineage: Eukaryota > Metazoa > Mollusca > Scaphopoda > Dentaliida > Dentaliidae > Pictodentalium > Pictodentalium vernedei. The sequence continues at coordinate 269,314,894 of CM062295.1, forward strand.
GCCGGCTCCCATCTCACCAATCATAGATCTGGGAGTGTGGTGGCTCAGTGGTAGACTGTTGGACTTCTGTGCTAGAGGTCCCGAGTTCAATCCCTGTCTGGGACAACCTGCATTGTGTCCTTGGGCAAGGCACTTTATCCCGGTTGTCTTCATGGGGCACGATGCCGCTGTGTACTAAGGAGTACTACACATTGGTGGTGCACATGTCTTCCACCGCTGTAACCCTGCTTGAGCAGAGCTTGAACAGAGTTAGAATTTTGAGGATCTGACAGTTGCTCGTCGATGCTCGGTAGTTCTCTCTGGGTACTCCGGCTTCCTCCACCTGTAAAAATGTCACGGTCATGATTAGCCATTGTGCATAAGTATGTGACCTTAAACACCAATAAATAAATAAATAAATAAATAATCATAGATCTCTTCGCGGTACAATTAGGACCTCAAGCTATTTTTAAACCAGTCTATTGATACTAGTAAGTATATGATCTACATTGGGGTTTGTACAGGTCATGGACTCCTGGAAAAGTGATGGAAAATGGAAATAATTTTTCCAGGCCTGGAAGTTTTGCTGAAGTCTGGAAAAGTGATGGAAATTCGCCGTGATAACAATGCAGGGTGCCATTTCCCCACAAAATCAGGTGTAAAAATCCTGAAAGAGCGTTGTGGTTATTCTATCGAGGGAAATGTCATGGAAATTGAGCAGAAAAAAAACCCCATTGCCACTGAGATTTTCTTTTCTTTTCAATTTTAGCCCCCCAAACATATCTCTTGACCCCCTCAATTCAATGAGCATGTTGAAGTAATTAGGCCAAACTTGAACCCAAGGGCCTTAAAAGAATTATACCCCCACAAAACAAAGTTTAGGGGGTATATAGGAGTCAACTTGTCCGTCGGTCGGTCTTTCGTCGTCGTCGGTTTGTTGCACATGTAAACTTGTGGAGCGAACTACTTCCACAGTTTTAGCCATATTTCCATGAAACTTCACAAAAATGATCAACATGATGAGTGAAAGTGCGTGACATAATTTTTTCCTGCTCGGTTTCAAGATGGCCATCTGGTGGCTATATTGGATTTTGCAAAATACTTGTGGAGCAAACTAATTCTGCAGTTTTTACTTCATTGTCCTGAAACTCAATATAAATGATCGACATGATGAGGAGCAGTGCGTGACATAAGGTATCACAGAACTAAATATTTTTCCATAGGCGACCATTATAACGTCTAGGCAAAAACAAATATGATCGCATCACTTTAATTTTGGCATTCAAATATCTTTGTCAAGTATAGCCCTTCAGACAACTTTTTCTGATCCCAAAACAGGGGGTCATGCAACAAATAAGAGAGAAAAATTTACAGCAAGGGAAGTACCAGTCACATGCACATATTTTCCAGGGAATTCCCTACAAAAAAACAACAAATGTAAATTGTATTTTTTAGGTCCAAAAGTCATCAAATCACCCTCTTTTTTATCTGGAATATTCATCAATAATGCAAGATGTCAATAGAATGCTTCAAACATTTATTGAAACAATTTATTTTCCCAAGGCAATTTATTTTTTGAGACTGCATTACTTCTGAGTGCAACATTTCAAGACGGGTATTTCTAATTCAAATATTTAGTTCAGTGATACCTATACTCATCCCCAACCCTATCAAAGAGATATTTTACCACTTTCATGAGATAAAAGAATCATTTCTGCATTAGAATCCAACTTTTGGCTTCTAATGAATCAAAAACATGGGAAATTTGCTCTATTAAGGAAAAGTGTCCAAACAGTGTCAAATAAACTTAAAAACTGGTATTGCCCCCAAAAGGATTTTTATCCCGTTACCTAATAAATTAGCTGAGATGGATGAGAATTTATAGCTTTCTTTAGAAACTACCCTGATCCCAAAATAAAACTAAAATCTGCATCAGTATACAATATTTTTGGAATTTTTTTTTCTCATTTAACCATACCACAAGCAAAACAGTGCCCCACCCCCACAAAACAATATGAATGTAAATTTTGTTTCAAAAATTGGGGCTGCAGCTATATATTTCACCAATATTAAAGGACTCTGCAATTTTATCCTAAGAGCTGATGTAAAATTTTCTACCTAATCATGTGGTAAAATATAGTCCTGAATTGGACCCCCTGGTAAGCCCCTTTTCATCAAAATCTTTGACATAATTCAGAAATTAATTTATATTGACCCAAATCAAACCCCCTGTGATATCAAATTCCCATTTGTGATAGATTTTAAATCACATTCTTGCTTCTGAAGACAATTCAACTTGTGTTTGATGAACATTTTACAATTTTTGTACTAGAAAGCATCAGTTTTCTCAGTTAAGGCACATAGAGTCATTGCTATGGCACTGACAAAACATAAAACAGTGTTTTTTTCCCAAGGAATGACCAGTACCTAGTATTGTGGTAACTCATAACAATGTCAAATGCCTAAAACCATCAAATATTGATTCTACATTGCTATACTTGTGCTGCAAGTACCCATCAGTGCACTTTCACAACTTTTGTTTCTGTTCCCACAGACACCCATTCTGACAAAAAGAGTGAAATTGTAGAAAATATGTTTCCAAAGAGGATGAATCAATATTTAATGCAAGATGTCAATAGAATGCTTCACACATTTATTGAAACAATTTATTTTCCCAAGGCAGTTTATTTTTTTAGAGATTGCATCACTTCTGAGTACAATATTTCTAATTCAAATATTTCAGTGATACCTTAAGTTTTTTCCTGATCGGATTCAAGATGGTCAACTGGTGGCCATGTTGGATTTTTATACTCCCCGCAAACAAAGTTGGGGGGGCGGGGGGGGGGGGGGGGGGGGGGGGTGGTGTTATAGGAATCACCCCATCTGTCCGTCTGTCCATCCTTGTAAGCGCAACTCCTCCTAAACCATTTGAAGAATTTTCATGAAACTTTACACAATGGAAGAACTCTATATGAAGATGTGCATGAAGCAATATAATTCCGTTCTGACATTTCCAAGGGGAGATAATCTAACTTATACATTTCAGGCGTGGGGGGTATCACTTTGTGAGTTTGCTCACAGTACCTCTAGTTTTTACTTACAAAATTTGAATGCCTCTTTCATTCACTCACACTAGGTGGTATGTCACGGTGGGGGTATAGCGGGTGACAGACCATCTCTAGTTTTTATATGCCCAATGAAAAACGGCTATATTATGTAATCAGTCTGACTGTCTGCCTGTCCATTAACATTTTTAGTTTTTGACTGATAACTCCAGTTTGGATTATTTGATCTTAACACAAAGTTGGTAAATGTATTACCTAGCTAGTAATATATGCCAGTTTTGAATATGGGTTCCATCCAATTATTTTTACATGAGTTACAGCCCTTTTTTTACTCAAAATCTCAACCAAAGTAGGTACAATTCAAAGTGGCTAATGGGGATATTTAGCCACACCTATCAGTGCTTTTGTTTGGACATACCATATGGTATATAGTGACATTAGGAACACTATCATTGATTCTACTGAATGGTTGTAAATAGAACAGCTTCCACATAGCAAACCTGGGATGTGAAGCAGTGATTATTTAGTGAGGTTAACAAGTTCTGCTTTACTGGTAAAATAGGACCTTGAACCAAAACTAGGGCTGTTACGACATTTTAATTTAGGAATCGATTAATTGTCACAAATGATCGATAATCGATGATTAATCGTACCTAGGTGACCCCCCCCCCCCCCTCCCTCTCTTTGAAGTCGTTTAAATGAAGTTCAAGTCAGTTGACCTACCTCAAGTAAATGAAGACTATCCTCTTTTAGGTACATTCAAAGCTTTTTTTGTTTTGAACTTTTGAACTGTCAGTGTAATAATCAAGACCAATCGTCAGTTGCGAACTTCGCAACTGATGACCGGTCTTGATTATTACACTGACAGTTCAAAAGTTCAAAACATCAAAGCTTTGAATGTACCTAAAAGCCAAATGCTTCTAACGGCTTCTTGAGGTTTAACGTCGACATTCTTGATCGTTTATCTTTAGAAACAATAACTTTTTCATCAAATTTTGTTTTAATTATTAAACGTTCGCAACTGACGACCGGTCTTGATTATTACACTGACAGTTCAAAAGTTCAAAACATCAAAGCTTTGAATGTACCTAAAAGACAAATGCTTCTAACGGCTTCTTGAGGTTTAACGTCGACATTCTTGACCGTTTATCTTTAGAAACAATAACTTTTTCATCAAATTTTGTTTTAATTATTAAACGTCTAAAATGGGGTAAAAGTTAGCGATTCTACGACAACGGAAAATACTAATCGATTTTGGCATGACCGATCGTCAATCGATTAATTGATTAATCGTGACAGCCCTAACCAAAACCTGGGTTCCTTTTAAAGTGGGCAACATAGATGTAAAAGATTGGCTAAACTTAACTTCATAAGTACGTTGCAGTCATGATATACCCCAAAATACTGAAATTGACCTTAAAACACCAAGAAATAAATATATAAATAAATGGAACAGCCTGGTTGATTTGTGCCAGAGTGGAGAAAGAATAGAGTTAACACTGAATGTTAACGAAATGTAATGCTCATGGGCAAAACTGTACCCAGTGTCACCTACGTGAAAGAATTCAATGGAGATCATTTCAAAGATCGTTTACAATGGAAACGTTCTAAATATCAATCTGAAACGTGCGATTAAACTAAATTTCTCAATTTTTAGCTTAACTTGAGGAAGTCTACACCCCATAGTTCTTGTCTGATCATCTCAAAATTTCATATGCCGGTTCAAGGTCATATCTAGATGAGAACTTGGTGCATTTCAGGCAAATTTCTTTAAAAATCTTCTTCTCCAGATCCAGCAGGCAGAATCTTTTGATATTTGGTATGCAACATTGTGGGGTGGATCTGATTCCAGTTTGTTCAAATCGGCCCCTGGGTTCATATTTGGGCTCAGTATAGGAGCCCAAATTTGAACTTAGTGCATTTCAGGCAAATTTCTTTGAAAATCTTCCCAAGATCCAGCAGGCAGAATCTTTTGATATTGGGTATGCAGCATGCTTAGTGGGGTGAGATTCAAGTTTGTTCAAGCCAAGTCCCTGGGTTCATATTTGGGCTCATGGTAGCCCAAATTATAACTTAGTTCAAAATGAGGAATTTTCTTTAAAAATCTTCTTCAGATCCAGCAGTCGGAATGTTGTGATATTTGGTATGCAGCATGTCCCTAGGTCCATATTTGGGCTCACTGTGGGAGCCCGAATGATAACTTAGTTCAAAATGAGGAATTTTCTTTAAAAATCTTCTTCAGATCCAGTAGTCGGAATGTTTTGATATTTGGTGTGCAGCATCCTTAGGGGATGAGATTCAAGTTTGTTGAAGCCAAGTCCCTGGGTTCATATATGGGCTGCTTGTGGGAGTCCGAATTATAACTTAGTTCAATATGAGGAATATTCTTTAAAAATCTTTTTTTTAGATCCACTGGTCAGAATCTTTGGATATTTGGTATAAGCTTTTCTTAGGAGGAGCAGATGCAACATGTTGAAATCAATTCTCTGGGTTGATATTTAGGCTACCATGTCAGGTGAGCGCCCTCAGGCACTTTCTGTCTGTCCGTCCGGCGTTAACTTTACATTATCGACTTCTTCCCACAAACTACTGGTTTGCATGTTCCCTATCATATGTCAATTCAAGTTTGTTCAAATCAAAGTTGACCCGCCCCTTGGTAGGGCCACGCCCAAAAAGTGAGCCTAAATCTTGAAAAAATTTTCTCATAACCAGCAGTAGCAGAGACTTGATATCAGGTGTGCATCTTCCTTTTGAGGTGTAGAGTCAGATTTGTTTAAGAGAAGTTCTAGGGACTATATTTGCCATCGTTATGGGAGGGGTATTATTTTCCAAACCGAAAGGCTGATTTGAACTAAATTTGATTTGAGGTTTTATTGGGACATAAGTAGTAAATTTATGTCAAAAAAATATATCATATCTCCAAAACTGCACTGCACTGAGAATTTTTATTTTGTGTGAAGGTTCCTTAGGAAAGAAATGGTCAAGAAAAAAATTGCCACCTTTTTTTTTCATAGGGCAGTTTTCCAGGACGTTTGAAAAAATGCTGAGTCATCATTTTTTACCACTGAGCTTAATTGGAAAAACATTAAAGAATCTTCTTCTCCCATACCACTGCTCCAAAGGCTTTTATATTTCACATATAACATCTTTGGAAGATTCATTCACATGTTTGTTGAAATCAAATCCATAAGGGGGTGAGATTCAAATTTGTTCAATTTGAGTCCCCGGCTTAATATTGGGGCTTTCTATGGGTGGTGAGGGGGTGGCAAGGGGTGCATGTTAGGTTCAGGTTTGTTCAAATCCATTCCTTAGTGTTTTTCCATAAAATTTGCCTTTCATGACTTCATTCGTTTGTAGTATTGATGAACCACGTCTAATTGAATGTGACTTCATATACTTTTTTGAACCACTTTGGCAGGTGAGCGATTAAGGCCACTTGGGTCCTCTTGTTGAATGACAAAATTTCAGTATTTTGTGTCATCTCTCCAGGAAGGTTATAGTGATCTACTGTCACACTGTTGAACTGCTGTCACATTGTTGGCCAGTAGAAATGCAGAGTTCAGATGACTCAGTATAGGGTCTGCTCCTCTCGTACATTCAGACCGCTTAACAATATGGAAGCTAAAGAGACATTCAGGATTCCTTCCATAACTGTAAAAGATGATAAAAAGCCACAGACATAGCTAGAGCAGGGGTTTGGGTTGAAGGGGATAGTGGTAGAGGGTAGTGGCTTTTCACTACCAATTATTGCCTAAAATTTCAAATGTTGGAAATTCGGTGATGTCAGTTCCTAAAGCTGGAAATTCAATGACATCAGTTATTATTTGCTCTTCGTATTTTTTTAAGTCAGACTCCGAGCCAAAGTGATTTTCCAATTTTTGATCAAATTTTCCAACTTTTCCAATCAGCTGACACAATTTTCCAAAGTTCAGACTCAAATCTATGACTGATCCAATTTTTATGTGTACCCATACTATGTATGGTACACATAATGCCGGCATCCGGGGTGACCATCCGTCGTTCATCCATCCTTTGTCCGTCCGTCTGTCCGTCCGGCATCCGTATCCATTTCTTTGGCATTCGATAACTTGAAAAATATTGCTTGGATTGTCAAGTTACTTTATATTTGTGTTCAGGTTACTGATGTGCCGAGCTGTATAGTTTTTGGTGTAAACCGGATAATTTGATCCTGAGATATTAACACTTTATTCTTCAAATTGAAAATTCCTCCAATCCCTTTGGCATTCGATAACATGAAAAATATTGCTTGGATTGTCTAGTTACTTTATATTTGTGTTCAGGTTACTGATTTGCCGAGCTGTATAGTTTTTGGTGTAAATCTGATGATTTGATCACGAGATATTAACCCTTTATCCTTCAAATTGAAAATTCCTCCAATCCCTTTGGCATTTGATAACTTGAAAAATATTGCTTGGATTGTCAAGTTACTTTATATTTGTGTTCAGGTTACTGATGTGCCGAGCTGTATAGTTTTTGGTGTAAATCGGATAATTTGATCCTGAGATATTAACCCTTTATCCTTCAAATTAAAAATTCCTCCAATCCGTTTGGCATTCGATAACTTGAAAAATATTGCTTGGATTGTCAAGTTACTTTATATTTGTGTGCAGGTTACTGATGTGCCAAGCTATATAGTTTTTGGTGTAAATCTGATGATTTGATCCCGAGATATAAATCCTTTATCCTTCAAATTGAAAATTCCTCCAATCCCTTTGGCATTCGATAACTTGAAAAATATTACTTGATTGTCAAGTTACTTTATATTTGTGTTCAGGTTACTGATGTGCCGGGCTGTATAGTTTTTGGTGTAAATCTGTTATTTTGATCCTAAGATATTAACCCATTATCCTTCAAATGAAAATTCCTCCAATCCCTTTGGTATTCAATAACTTGAAAAATATTGCTTGGATTGTCAGGTTACTTTTTATTTGGGTTCAGGTTACTGATGTGCCGAGCTGTATAGTTTTCGGTGTAAATCTGATAATTTAATCCTGAGATATTGACCCTTTATCCTTCAAATTGAAAATTCCTCCAATCCCTTTGGCATTCGATAACTTGAAAAATATTGCTTGGATTGTCAAGTTACTATATATTTGTGTTCAGTTTACTGATGTGCCAAGCTGTATAGTTTCTGGTGTAAATCTGTTATTTTGATCCTGAGATATTAACCCTTTATCCTTCAAATTGAAAATTCCTCCAATCCCTTTGGCATTTGATAACTTGAAAAATATTGCTTGGATTGTCAAGTTACTTTATAATTGTGTTCAGGTTACTGATGTGCTGAGCTGTATAGTTTTTGGTGTAAATCTGATAATTTGATCCAGAGATATTAACTCCCCTTATCCTTCAAATTGAAAATTCCTCCAATCCCTTTGGCATGAGATAACTCAAAAAATATCAATCCGATTGTCATGTTACTTTATATATTTATTCAGGTTACTGATGTGCTGTGCTGTATAGTTTTTTATGTAAATCTGATAATTTACTCCGGAGATATTAACCCTTTATCCATCAAATTAAACACTCCTCCAATCCATTTCTATATGTACCCATACCTTGTATGGTGTACATAATGTCGGCATCCGTGGTGGCTCTCCGTCATACAGCTTTCTACTAGTTGCGCGTATGGGTACACATCTGACGATTTCATCAGCCTATTTTTTCAAATTCATTGTTTCATTTTTCCAACTTGGATGAAACTGAGTTCTGACTTAGTTGGCAGATGGGTAGATACTTCACTGATTTTGTGGTTCCAGTCAGTACCAGAAGGAGTTGGTATTGGTTGCAGCCTGGTCAGTGTAACGGAAAACTTGTGGACCTACCTGGGGAAATGCATTTGTCTTATGTATAAAACGACTAGATGAAAGCCAGAGGGAGGCCTCAGAATCAATCTCAGGGGTTGAAAAATTACAAATTTTTCCAAGGGAGTATTATACTCCAAAGGTGAAGGTTCAGTTGCTTCTTAGAAAAACTGTCTTTCTTTTTAGCTCACCCGACTAAAAGTCAGTGTGAGCTTTTGCCATCACTTGGCATCCGTCGTCCATTAACTTTCGCGACTCGGTCTTCTCCTTCAAAACCACTAGCCCAAACCCAAACAAATTTGGCTTTCAATATTTTGGGGGTATCCTCTTTCCAGTTTGTTAAAATGAACTCGGTGCCCCCACTAGGGTGGGGTGATGCCCCAAAAGCATCAATTTCTCCTAAAATCTTCTTCTTATGAACCACCAGTCATAAGAAGAAGATTTTATTCAAGATTCAAGTTTGTTCAAAGAAATTTTCTCTCAATATTTGGGCAAGCTACGGGAGGATCCCCATTTTGTTCCCAGCCCAAAATTTCTATTTTCCGAACAGAGAGGCCGCTTTGAACCAAATTTGCCATGAGGTATTATTGGGTCCTAAGTACTTGTTGATTCATGCAAAAAAAAAATATTCCCGCTGCATTGTGGGAACCTCAGGAGCTAAAAATAGAAAAAAAATCAAACGCCCATATCTCCAAAACTGCACGGCACTGAAACTTTTTATTTGGTGTGAAGCTTCCTTAGGACCAATAGAAAGGAATGGTGAAAAAAAATTGCTATCGGTTTTGTCCTAAGGTACAGTTTCGGGACTTTTGAAAAAATGCTGAGTCAGCATTATTTAACACTGAAGGTAATGGGAAAAATATAAAATAATCTTTTTCTCCCCAACCCCTGCTACAAAAGCTTTCATATTTCACATATAACATCTATGGAAGATTGATTCACATGGTTGTTGAAATTTAACCCCTGGGTCCATATTTGGGCACTCTACAGGAGCCCAAATGTTCAAATTAGTGCAATATGAGGGACATTCTTTAAAAATCCAAAAGTCAGAATCTTTTGATATTTGGTATACAGCATCCTTAGGGAAGAGAGATTCCAGTTTATTCAAGCCAAGTCCCTGGGTTCATATTTGGGCTCCCTACGGGAGCCCAAATTGTAACTTTTTTCGATATGAGGAATATTCTTTAAAAATATCTTTCTTCAGATCCAGCAGTCAGAATCTTTTGATATTTGTTTGTATATCAGCCTTAGGGAGGTGTGATTCAAGTTTGTTCGGGGGGCATTTTTTGTGCCCAGTGGCAACACCAGGAGCAAAAAATAGAAACAAATGGGGTGCACCTCATAGCCTTCCCATTCCCCATTTATTCTCAAATCAGAGAACACTAAAAAATTATATTTAGTATCCATAATTATTAGGGTTAACACAAATTGCAACTTTGTTCAATATGAGGAATATTCTTTAAAAATCTCTTTGTTTAGATCCAGCAGTCAGAATCTTTTGATATTTGGTGTATATCATTCTTTGGGAGGTGTGATTCAAGTTTGTTCGGTGGGCTTTTTTGTGCCCAGTGGGAACCCCAGGAGCAAAAAATAGAAACAAATTCAGTACCCATAGCCTTCCCATTCCCCATTCCCCATTTATTCTCAAATCACAGAACACTTAAAAAATTATAACTTTTATTCCCCCGTGGGAACTCCGGGAAGTGCAGCAGTGCTTGTTTACTGTGGTAAACAAGTTCCATTACACTGGTAAGATAGGACCCGGTCACCAATGCTTGGGGTGGAAGTCCACTAAAATGGGCAACATGGGTATAAACGATTTACAAAACTTGACTTTATCTCCATGTTGTGGTCACGATTAGCGATTGTACATAAATATGTGACCTTAAACACCAATAAGTAAGTACACTAAAAAATTTTTTGTCTCTGTGGTTCAGATCCCTGATGCTTAAATACCTGCATTCCTTTTGTATCATACATACGTATCCCATCGGCATACGTATGTACGTGCGTAAATTTTGGGCTACACTCAATATTTCTATTTTCAGATTCAGTGGGCAGATGTAAATCATATTTGTCAAGTAGCATATGACTGAGTCATAAGTATTTCATTTATGCCAGAATTTTTTGTTTGTTTGTTTTGGGGGGGAGGGGGGGGGGGGTTAGGTTAGAGAGAACCTCAGTAGTTGAAAACAAAACAGAAATTCACAGAACAGAGCTTGCTAGAAAGCTTTCCTAGGACCAGCAGAAATGAATGGCCAAAAACGTTGCCTTTGGTAGTGTCATAGCAAATCAAAACATTGCTCTTGCTGCTGATCACTTACTGAAACACTCATCTCTTTTGACAACTTGAGCCAGGTGAGTGTTTTAGGCTCACTTGAGCCTCTGTTTTTTTCATGCCAATTGGAGCACCATGATGGGTACTCACTTTGTATGCCAAAGTACGCAGAAAAGGAAGGAATAATTATAGCAACATAACCCAAGAAATATCAGTGAAAGATAGATAGGGATTTTAGGCCTGAATGTGTAGAAGGCCTATACAAGGTTGACACATTTTTCAGTAGAAGTGTTTGTGCTTCTGTGGGGGGGGGGGGGGGGGGGGGGGAGGGGGTTGTTGTGGTGGGCAAGATCTCACCAGATCAAAACTGTACTGGAAAGTCTCGGATTGTGTTCACATACGTAATCACCCTATCTGAGACTTTACAGTACAGTCCTTTTTGTTCTCATCATGACATGTACAAAATGTCAGTATTTTTAGCTCAACTTGACAAAGTCAAGCTGAGCTATTGCCATCACTTCTCGTCCATCGGCATACGTATGTACGTGCGTACGTCCACAATTTCCTTTGGCACACCTCACAGGTCGCATTTATGATCAGATCGCTTTAAAACTTGGTATGGTTGTTTGGGGTGACCTCTAGATGGGAGCTATCGATTTTCTTCCATTTCCATCAAAAAATGTTGCCGCGGCCAACGTTCTTAGAACTTAGTTTCGTCAGACCTCAGTATTTCCCTTTGGCACACCCTACAGGACACATTTATGATGGGATTGCTTTGAAACCTGGCATGCTTGTTTGGGGTGACCTCTAATGGGAGCTATCAATTTTCTTCAATTTCTGTCAAAAAATATTGCCGCGGCCAACGCTCTTAGAACTTTGTTTAGTCAGACCTCAATATTTCCCTTTGGCACACCTTACAGGGCACATTTACGTTCGGATTGCTTTGAAACCTGGCATACTTGTTTGGAGAGACCTCTAGATGGGAGCTATCGATTTTCTTCCATTCCCGTCAAAAAATGTTGCCGTGGCCAACATTCTTAGAACTTTGTTTAGTCAGACCTCAATATTTCCCTTTAACACACCCTTCAGGGCATATTTATGATCGGATCACTGAAACTTGGTATGTGTGTTCGGAGTGACCTCTAGATGTGAGCTATTGCTTTTTTTCATTTCCATAAAAAATTATTGTCGTTATCACCAACCTTTCTTTGAACTTACTGCATTTGTGCATCAACTTATCCCTTTTGCACTCTCTGCAGGGTATATTTATGAATTTCCATAAAAAAAAAACATTGCCACAAGCAATGATCTTCTACTTAGTGCCTTTGTGCATTAACATCTTCCTTTGGCATTCCTCAGAGGGCACATTCATTATCAGGTTGTTTTGAAACTTTGTATGCTTATGCAGGATGTCAAAGATAGGAGCTGTTGATTTTCTTTTCATTTCCATCAAAAACTGTTGCTGTTAGCAACAATCTTTGAATTTATTGCATTTGTGCATCGTCATTCTTTGACATGGTCTACAGGCCACATTTATCATAGGATTGTTTTTGAACTTGGTGTGCTCATTAGGCAAGAACTTTAGATAAGAGCTATTGATTTGCATTCATTTCTGTGAAAAAAGTTGCCATTTACAATAACCTCTGAACATACTGCATTTGTGTATCAGCATTCTTCCTTTAGCCAGTCTTACAGTTTACATTTAAAAATGCATGGATTACTCTGACGTTGTGCACACACAATGCTGTTATGTTGAAATTTCACGAAATAACATTGATACCAATGATCTTCAATTTTGCCATTTTATTTATAACTTACCAAGTTCAAGTTTGTCAAGTTGAGCTACAGTGTCATTGCCACTTTCATTATTATCCCCACATTTTCAAAAATTTGGAGGGAAAAGTGATGATCTCTGTCCACACATACAGGAAGCTATGATTTCAAAACTTAACATACTTCTTAAGTAAGGTATAGAGATGACAAAAATAGGTTTAGTTCGTATTTTTGTCACCAGATGATGCCAGAGGCGCCACTTAAAGATCAAGCTAAAATATTGATTACCGATGAAAGGCTACAAGGGTATGAAATTTTGATTGTTTAAAGTGTGTTCATATGTTCAGGTAGGGACTCGAGATGTGCATAAAGATTTCAGATTCTTAATTAGGTCCCACGTGGTACCCATAGTGCCACTTTTGTCACTGGAGAATTGGTTTCCGGCAAAATGTGCCTTGGGGTTTTATTTCTAAACATTAAAAGTGTGTTCATATGTTCAGGTAGGTTCTCTAGATGTGCATATAGGTTTCAAATTTCTTATTCGCCCCCATGTGGTGCTCGTATTGCCACTTTTGTCATTAGAGAATCGGTTTCTGGTGAAAGGCTCCAAGGGGTTTTAATTATAAACGTTGAAAGTGTGTTCTTATATTCAGGTAGGATCTCTAGATGTGCATTAAGGTTTCGGGTTTTTGATTCTGCCTCATGTTGTCGTTAAGAGATTTGGTTTCGGATGAAAGGCTCCTGGGAGTTTTAATTCCATGTGTTGAAAATGTGTACATATGTTCAGAGAAGGTAGCCAGATGTGCATAAAGGTTCTGTATTTTTGATTTGACCCCATGAGGTGCCTATAGCACCACTTTTTACATTAGATAATCACTTTCCAGCGAAAGAATCCTAGGGGTTTTAAATTGAAATGTTGAAAATGTGTTAATATGTTCAATATGAATATTGAATATTTAATATCAGACATTAAAAAACCTAAATATACTATTTCCTTTCATCTAATTTAAGGTATAGTTTTTTTGTGTCGCCGCCCCACGAAGTGGGGAGCGACATATAGGGATTACTTTTGTCTTATTGCGTCGTCCACGTCACACTTTCTCTTATCCGCCACTCCTCTTTAACCTATGAATGGATTTTGATGAAACTTTCAGTGATTCTTTATCACATAATGGCATTGTGCACCTCCTATTTTATTTTTTGATCCGCTGTATTTTTTCCAGAGTTATGCCCCTTTTCCACTTAGAATTCTGTCTGAAATATTAAAATATAGTGCAGGCGACACACGTCTTCCATGGAAGACTCACATCTAAGTTTTTTAGCTCACCTGAGCAAAGCTCAGGATGAGCTTTACTGATCACTTTCCGTCCGTCGTCCGTCGTCGTTGGGCGTCAACAATCATCTCCTCCCAAACCACTAGGCCAATTTTAATAAAATTTTGTGGGATTGATCATTGGGTGGAACACTCGAAGAATTGTGTTCGAAATCTCTGTCGCCCATCTAATATGGCTGCTGATTGGCAAAAACACATTAAAATCTTCTTCTTCAGAACCGCTGGATCAATTTGAATAAAATTTGCTGGGGATAACCAGTGGGTGGTCCTCTCTCAGAATTGTGTTCGGTTTGTCCGCCCGCCATCCAACATGGCTGCCACAGCTTCTGATTGGCTGATGCTCCACCCCTAAATTTCTATTTTTTGAATCAAGAGATCGATTTGAACCAAATTTTTTTTGAGGACTTATTGGGTCATAAGTATATAATTTATGCCGAAAAAAAATTTCACGTAGCCCCATGGGAACCTCAGGAGCTAAAAATAGAAAAAATTAAAATTGCTCATATCTCCAAAACTGCACGGCTCAGAAACTTTTTATTTGCTGTGCAGCTTGCTTATGAGCAATGGAAAGGAATGGTAGAAAAAAATCGCTAACGGTTTTTTTCTAAGGTACTTTCTTGGGACTCTGAAAAAGTGCTGACTCGGCACTTTTTAACACTGAAGGTAATGCAAAAACATTAAAAACTCTTATTCTCACGTCAACAATCATCTCCTTCAAAACCAATGGGCCAATTTCAATAAAATTTTGTGGGCTTGATGATTGGGTGGAACACTCGAAGAATTGTGTTCGAAATCTCTGTCGCCCGTCTAATATGGCTGCCTTGGCTGCTGATTGGCAAAACACATTCAAATCTTCCTCTTCAGAACCGCTGCATAAATTTGAATAAAATTTGCTGGAGATAACCAGTGGGTGGTCCTCTTTCAGAATTATGTTCGGTTTGTCCGCCCGCCATCCAACATGGCTGCCACAGCTTCTGATTGGCTGACGCTCCACCCCTAAATTTCTATTTTTTGAATCAAGAGATCGATTTGAACCAAATTTTTTTTGAGGTCTTATTGGGTCATAAGTATCTAATTTATGCCGAAGAAAATTTTCCCGTAGCCCCGTGGGAACCCCAGGAGCTAAAAATAGAAAAAATTAAAATCGATCATATCTCCAAAATTGCACGGCTCAGAAACTTTTTATTTGCTGTGCAGCTTGCTTATGAGCAATGGAAAGGAATGGTAGAAAAAAATCGCTAACGGTTTTTTTCTAAGGTACTTTTTCGGGACTCTGAAAAAGTGCTGACTCGGCACTTTTTAACACTGAAGGTAATGGAAAAACATTAAAAAATCTTTTTCTCGCATCAACAATCATCTCCTCCCAAACCACTGGGCCACATAAAATTTTCTGGGATTGATCATTAGGTGGAACACTCAAAGAATTGTGTTTGAAATCTCTGTCGCCCATCTAACATGGCTGCCATGGCTGGTGATTAGGAAAACACATTAAAATCTTCTTCTTCAGAACTGCCGGATCAATTTGAATAAAATTTGCTGAGGTTAACCAGTGGGTGGTCCTCTTTCAGAATTGTGTTCGGTATGTCCGCCCACCATCCAACATGGCTGCCACAGCTTCTGATTAGCTAACGGCCCACCCCTAAATTGCTATTTTTAGCTCACTGAAGGGAGCTCAACTTTATCACTTTCCATCCGTTGTCCATCGTCCGTCGTCGTGAACACTTTTCAAACAACTTCTCCTCCTAAATCACTGGTCCAAATTGAACCAAATTTGGTTGGTATCTTCCTTAGCATGTGTCATTTAGAAATTGTGTGACTAAAGTTACCGCGCCCAATGGGGACCCCAGAAGGGGCGGAAAGGTGCCAAAACCTTTAAAAATCTTCTCCAGAAACAGTAAAGTAAAAAAAATAAAAATGGCCATATCTCAAAAATTGCACGGCTCAGAACATTTTTTTAAGCACTAAGCTTCCTCATGACCAGCCGAATAGAGCTGTACAAAAAAAAAAAATCAAAAATAGTGGGGGAGATTTATAAAGGGGTCTGGGTTTAAGTACCTTGGTCAACAGGGCGGAATGAGTGACCATGGTTTACCTCATTGGAAGAGGTTAAGTTGTTGGTACAGAAATAAGAATTTCCTGTCAGCAAATGGAGATGGAGTATGGTAAATGGTTTTGTGTTTCAAAATTATGGGCAGACACCCCCAAAGGCAATTCCACTCTGCAAGTTTTGTGGAGATCAACCTAAGCACCTTTGAGAAAAGAATACCTGAAGTATGGTAAATGGTTTCATGTTTCAAAATTATCGGCAAATACAACAGAAGGACAATCTGGGTCAAGCATTCAGACAACGTGCAAGTTTGACAGAATTGCCTGGGCACCTTGAGGAATAGTTGGTCAAACAAATGGAGAGACTTAGTTTGACTGGTGTATGGTTTTGTGCTTCAAAATTGTAGACAAATAACTAACATGAGCAAGCCTAGGGCTTCAACCAAAAATTCGCTATTCAGAATTTTTCAGATTCTCATTTTGTGCTTTTGGAACATGGGTTGTAATACCTGACGTGCGCCGGATATTTGTGGTTTGTACTATGCGCTTTTTAGTGACACTTGTTCTAAACCATAAAGCCGGATATGTGTGGTTTGCAGTAGGCGCTTTTTAGCGACACCTGTTCTAAATCATCAATCGAGTGTACCTCTTCGTTAGCTCTTATGAAATCGAGTATCACATGTTATTGTGTTTTAGAGAAAAAGGTAACATCATGTTAACAATTGATCTGCGATCACTTTATTTGCTTTGTTTCTCGTCCAGAACTTCAATCGCGTGGAACATGATGAAAATGCTTGGTTTTGTTCAACAGACGGATGAAAACGACAAATGATTCTGAAGACAACAGAAAACAGCTTTATCGTTTTGCGTCCCACGTCCATACGTTTCCGAGACGTTTTGGCCTTTAGGCTTTACTAGGCTTTAGACGTTTCAACATGGGACGTTTCGGCCTCCTCGAAACACCCGAGACAAAAAGGCCGAAACGTCGCACTTCTTCGAGACAAAATTAAGGCGTCATCCAACAAAACTTGTTTTAGATAAATACACAATTTTAAATTCAACTTGTTCCATGAAATCAGCCACAAATTTAAAAGTTTTTCTGCTGTAGTCCCTGGAAAAGTTCACAGGGAGAGTATCGGGAAAAGAACTTAAACACAGGCAGTTTTAATCAAGAAATCTACGGGGGAAATATGGAGTTTTGTAGCACAGATGTTTTGTTTGATGGCACCTTAAAACTTATCTTTCTTTGAAAATTGAAAAATTAAAAAGAGTCACAGATCATAAGTCCAGTGCCATAGTTCAGCTATCCGAACATTGTGGCTTCTCACTACATTCATATTCAGTACAGTGAAATCAGTGACAGTTTTCCCCGGTGCTATCACCGGGAGATATAGCCGATGTCTGAATGCGAAAATGGGTTTTATATCAATTGTTTTCGATTAGTGAATTACTTATGTGTGGTATTTTCAACCGAGTGGGGATTTTATTCATTTGATACACACAACGAGACGTAAATTTCCATCGACATTCCGCTGTTGTTGCTTTTAATTCTCAAAACAATAATCGGGCAGTCTGCTGAAACCAGTACTCAAACGATTAGTCGACTAGTCGATGTTGACTCCGGGCAAGCCAGTAGCCGACTCTCAATTGTACAGTCAACTAGTCAGAGGATTTCAAGCTTTTAGGTAAATAGTACCACCTCTCTGCCACTGTCAGCCAGTTTGAACAGCAATATTGGGCAATCAATGTATACATCTATTGCCATCTAATAGTAGTGACAGTAGTTTGTTTTAACTGGTACTAGTAGAGTGCTGAATTATTTTGGGCTATCAGGATATGTTATTAATTTGCCTTGTTGCAATTTATGGGAGAGTGCCTATAGGCACTATCCCATAAATCACAACAAAGCAAATTAAATAAGAGTGTATAATTTCACTCTTAGCATAATTAGAAGCACATTAACAGAATAGTTTTCCAGTAAGTTGCTGTATATGAATGCCCAAGTGAAGCCAAATTTGGACCTTCAGCACTCTACCGGAACACCAACACTGTTATAAGGAGACAAGTTTAGAGCTGAAACGATTAACCGGTTAATCGATTAACCGATGATCAACAGCATGATCGATCAAAAAAGTCCTTGATCGATTAACCGTTACCTTTGAACTACCGCATTTCAAGTGTTAATACTGTAAAAAACATTCCCCGACTTACGTAGACATTGCCACACTCACTCGTCGGCGAATTGTCAGTTTCAAATGCATGCAGTACTCGCTATGATGTTGTTAAAACTTATAACATCAGTGAAGTCGGCATGTGTTTTATCCTGATAACGTTGTCTCTATGATTCCGTTTGATGTCATTGGAATGTGTGGGCAGTGTGCCTGAAATGCGATACTATGGCGAGAGTTATTGTTTTGAGGTAATCAGCATGCAATGAATGGTTGATGTCTTATCAGGAGAGCATGTGCGCAATTGTTCTGTATGTGCCAGAAACTCTTGTTTTATTTCTATTTTGTTGCGTTTCAGTCGGAGCTTCAAGTGTCGAAACAAAAATAGGAGACTCACGCGACTCAACAAAATAACTCAGTTTGAAAGTAGGTTACGTCGCTTAGGATGCCGAAAATGTATACACAACGGACATATTTTATAACACAGTATTTTCATTTCGTTTTGCTGACAACTATTAACTGTTGGGCTGTCTATTCCCAGAAAAACACAAATGGCATTGAAACACATGAAAAAAGGCTTTAGTGATGACAAGAAAAGCTTTGTACAGGACACAAGTGTGCATGTGGACGATCTTGAAAAAGGGTCCTCCTAAACACTGGAATGACACGAAATGATGCGGAATGACACCGGAATGCCATAAAAATGATGCGGAATGACATTTCTTTTACAAAATTCTCAACCCCAGAATGTATTTTGTTTATTAACTAACAAAGTACCTCCCAAGCAACTTTCTTACATCTGGTCCTGTTCACACTTTCAGACTCAGGAAATTATTAGCTTAGGAGACTTTGGTGAAAAGCAACCACAGGAGGGTGCTAGGGGATTGGCAGGAAGAAGAGGGGAGGGGTCATGAAGGAGAGGGTAGCAGTGAGGGGATTTTCAGTCAATAATTACTTAGTGATTTTTTAACCTGGCACAGGTGCATCATAGACAACTGGACCTGGATTATTTGGATGTTAATGGAGGACCACAAATTGAAAATATGAAGGGGCGGCAGGAGTGGTACAAGAATATTCTTAATTTTCCTCACTTGCCTATGAAGTCTCCCTACATGACTCTGCAGTCTCCCTATTTTTTCTGGAGGGAGACTTGAAGTCTCCCTAAAATTCCCCTCTAGGCTGGTCTCTGCTATGGTTAACTAAGTGCAATATGAGGGAATTTCTTTTAAAATCTTCTTCAGATCCACTAATCAGAATCCTTTCATATTTGGTATATAACATCTCTAGGTGGTTCAGATTCAACTTTGTTCGAATCAGGTTCCTGGGTTAATATTTTGGCTCCCTATTTGAGCCCAAAGTTTAACCTAGTGCAATGTGAGGTGATTTCTTCAAAAACCTTCTTCAGATCCACCAGTCAGAATTCTTTCATATTTGGTGTATGACATCTCAAGGGGGTTCAGATTCAAGTTTGTTCCATTTGAGTCCCTGGCTTAATATTTGGGCTCTATGGGCAGGGGTGGGGGTGGCAGGGGGCATGTTAGGTTCAGATTTGTTCAAATCCATTTCTTAGTGTTTTTCCATAAAATTTGCCTCTCATGACTTCATTCCTTTGTAGTGTTGATGAACCATGTCTAACGGAATGTGACCCCAAATACTTCTTTGAACCACTTTGGCAGGTGAGCGATTAAGGTCCCTTGGGGCCTCTTGTTCTTTGGTGTAAATAATAAAAAAAAATTATTGATACTTACAAATCATAAGGTGTGCATTCTGTGCTGGAATTTTGTATCCAGTCCTCTACAACTCTAATCACACCACTTTTATTGTTGTGGAATCAGTTTCTGGCAAATGCCTCAAGGTTGTAGTATTCAAAATGATTCAAGTCTTTTCAGATGTTTTGATAGGGTTCATAGATTTGCATGGAGGATTTCTAGTTTAAGACCCCAGTGACAACACTTTGGTTGTAAGTGATTTGATTTGTGACCATCGTGATGGCAAACTGAAAATGTGGGGATACACCCTAGTGTGCTTTGCTCACAAATGACACCATTCTAGTTTATATTGTTAGTCAGTTACTTTCGGGCAGGTTTGTTGATTTACCACATAGAACTGCATAGAACAAAATCCATGTAGAACATAGATTCTACATACATAGAAGTACACAGAAAAGCACAGCCTGTATTTACATTTTAAAATTGACAGTCACAGTACTGCAATTGCAAGCATGCAGATTGAGATAAAACAAAGCTGAAAGTTATCGGAAGCATAATCCACAACATGCATAACAAGACTATTGTGTTAGAAAAAATACAAAAAAACTCTTGCTTGTTTAATGATAGGATCCTTATGTAAGCCAAAAAGTCCAGAAATTTATATATTTGATAATATTTTTTGATTGATTCTGAACCGAATGATTTTAAACTGTTATCAAATTTATTATTTTTTTGACTCACTAGTATCAGCTGCTTCAAGCATATATTGCAACCCACTCGACATCATGATGCCACTGAGACGGGTGAATTACTCATTAAAAATACATTTTGCAGATGTTCCCAAGTGGTTAAAAATTAGAATAAATATACTTAGTACTTAAACTAGTATCAAAGTCGAGCTCTTTCTAAGGATATAGTACCAAGACTGAATGTTGAGGCATTGTGACCATAGCACAGCTCTGATACAAGTTCATAGACACACACATAATAATTTATCTTACAATATCTCCCCTTACTTATAAGAGACAACATTGGGCCTGAAGAAGGAAGCTTTTGATTCATTTGTTCAAGCCAGGGAATATTTGTTTTAATGTCTGTCACCACAAGAGGCAAAGAAACGTCTGTCAAATTCAGCTTTCACTTTCTCTTTCTATATTCCAAATGTGAATTTTATCATGTGCTAAATTTATAATGTGCTTATGTGTGCTATTTGTATATGCTGATCTGACAATAATCTTATCTTTTCATTTATGTACAAACCCTTGAATTACTTCTCGGGGCAACCTACCACACTAACAATATGTGCCTTGCTCCTTACTAACCTCTCTTCTTGAAAATAACATTTTTGAAGTTTTTTTTTTGGAAAAAAATTCAAAACAAGAGTCAAAGGACTCAAAAAGGAATGGAATGGGGCCAACTCATAAACAAAGTTCGTATGGGTCATGGAATCCTGAAAAAGGAAGATATTTTTTCCAGGCCGGGAAGTTTGGGAAAAATGTGGGTTCTTTTTGCTGTTGTCTGGAAAAGTCATGGAAATTTGTCATGATAATGATGCAGTATGCCATTTCCTCAAAAAAAAAAAAAAATAATGCTTAAAATACCTGCAAAAGAGAAATTGGCTAGAAAGTTTTGAAAATTTGATTCTGAAAAATTGTATGAACCCTAAATAATAAGTCGAAGAATTTGGTATTGGTAAAGCCCACTAAAATTGGACGTGTTCTATATTTAAAGATTTGTATTCAAATAAAAAAAAATTATGCTGGTCCTTATGTATGGCACAAGTGAATAGGTGCCTGTCAGACATGCAAATTGTGCTTTTCAATGGCCATGACAGACTGTTTATTTTTGGCTTGTTCAAATTGTACATGAAGCATTAAATTAAGGATTCATTGTGCAAAAGTATTCTTGACTTAGGGTCCTGCGAATATTTGAAATTTGATTCGCAATTCGATTTGAATGTCAATATTCGATTCGATTCATTTCAAAATCAGGAATTCGAAAATTTTAAAATTTATTCCGGCCATAAACGAGAATGTTTACAGATTGCATACAAACACTGTTTTTAGGTCTTATACCCTTCGTTGAACTTTGGGGAAGGGGAGTTCGTTCCTTCCTAACTTCCTAAGTTTCCTTTTAACATACCCACTACGCTAAACTAAATTCACAAACTTAACACATGTTGGTCATTTTGATAGAAGAAATACATGCACTGCTGACTGTTGATAGCCTGCTACAGCTATTAGAGCAGTTCATGCCAGGCGACGAAAGCATGTTTCTTTGACAGTAAATTGACACATGATTATCTGAGCAAGTGGATTATCTGATCAAGTGATCATTTTCAAAGAGTTGTTGGCATCGCGCGTTTCCCCACCCACGTGCATCCTATACGAATACTGGGGCATTCTTTTTTGCTGAAAATTGGTTTGATGAAATTGATGTTCTGCAGTGTCTGCTTGTCAAATAATTTTCAATCAAACCTGGAAAACTCTATTGGTGCAAGCGCCTGAGTGTAATAGCACCGACAAAGTGCTATCGATTCACTTTCTCTTTCCGATTTCCAGAGACAAAATTTCCTCCGTCAACCATACATATTTTTACACCAATAAGGCTGCAGGCACTTACATGTGCATTGAATGCAATGCCGTGTACAAAGCACTTGCAACTGGGGCAACCACGCTTCTTTGAACTCACCACCAAAAGAAGCATCCACTGGAAAACTCTATTGGTGCAAGAGCCTGAGTGTAATAGCACCGACAAAGTGCTATCGATTCACTTTCTCTTTCTGATTTCCAGAGACAAAATTTTCTCCGTCATGCATACATATTTTTACACCGATAAGGCTGCAGGGACTTGCATGTGCATTGAATGCAATGCTGTGTACAAAGCACTTGCAACTGGGGCATCCATGCTTCTTTGAACTCACCACCAAAAGAAGCATCCAGCCTTACATGCATATGCTACTATGGCAAAAGCCAAGGAAGCCAAAAAGCGGAAGCATTCACCAGCAGAGGGCAGCGAGGGCAAAAGGCTTTTACTCGAAGGAAAATAAACCCTGACTGGAACGAGAAATTTGATGCAGCAGTTTCGTGTTTTGTAGTTGCTGATGGTAGGCCATTTGAAGCGGCCGCTGGTCAAGGTCTAAAACATGTGCAACGTTTGTACATTCCTCCTCACCTGACGACACTTTCTAGGAATCTTGGCGATATTAGGGATAAAATGAAGCCACGTTGTGTCGGCGCATTAAAGACCAGCCAGGCCACAGTCTGATTTCAATAACTTTTGACCATTGGAAAGCCGATAATGCCTCCAATTATCTAGTACTTACCATACACTATATGGATTCTGACTGGAATTTGGTATCAAGGTGTTTATCAATGACAAATCTGGAAGATGGTGATGCTGATCATACAGCACTTGCCACCTAGACAATGGTGCATGATCAAATCGAGAAATATGAAATCCCATTTCATCGAATATTTTTTGCAACGACAGACACCACCAATACCATGCCCTGTACTGCTCATGGATTAAGTGTCAACTGGTATGAGTGTGCGGCGCACAAGCTACAGCTGTGTATAAACTGTTCTAACAATTCATCCAATGGTACAAAATCAGGTAGCTGACATTCATAAGATAGCAGCTTTCTTCCATTCATCAACAGTCAGTCTGCATACACTACACAAACAACAGACAGACCTGAATCTCGCCGAATCAGACCCGCCACTCGATGTAACAACTTGTTTTAACTGCCTGTGTACATTACTTGAGTGGTCAGAGGTCAACAATGGTCGTACTGCTCGAGCACTCGTGGAACGTCAAGAGAAGAAGAGGTATGTTAATTCACCTCCGGTGCCTCTCTCTGCATCACTCTGTGCTACCAGACAGTCAGTCCTACCTTTGTTGAAACCACTGTAGGAGACAACAACAGTTCTAAGTGCAGATAATGTCGTGTGTTCATGGTTAGACGTTGTATCATAACCCTACAAAGAAAGTTGCAAGCCAACACAGCACGTGGGGCAAAGACATTCCGAGAAGGCCTCTTAGCACAATTGACTGATCGGTTCAACTTGAATAAGGAATACATTCTATCAGCAACTTATCTTGATCCCCGTTGTAAGACAACCCTAGAAGATGGGTCAGAACTTGATACTGTGAGGGCATATGTCAATAAGATACACGTGTACCACACTGACCATGATGAAGCCGACATACCTCAAAAGGCTGGTGCTGAACTCTGTAAACATGTTCTAGAAAGTCATGCGCCAAGTGTAACCCTTGGTGATACAGCATGCTCAGCCACCAGTTTGATGGACGCTATGTTTGAGGACATTAGCGAACAAACTGCACCGAAAATATTGAGTGCAAATGAGCAAATACAGACAGACATGAGCTGTAATTCTGCTCGTGTGGTAGCTAACAGGAGTGTGAATCCACTCACATTTTGGCGCGATCACGCTGCAATTTTCCCCTGTCTTAGTGCAGTTGCAAAAGATATGTCAATACTGGCAACTAACTGATTGTCCGAGAAGGCAAATTCAGTAGGCTTGTCTGTCGTAACCGACCAGAGGCATTACTTATCATGACACAATGCTGCAACGTTAATATGGGTAAGGAAGAACAAGGACGTTTTGTACTGAGTAGAAATGTAACTAACTTGTAATGTAGTGGCAGGAATGTTTGTAGTGAGGTAGCTACAAACACTATTACCACTACATTACTACAATTTTCCATTTCAAGTTTGTTGAGCATTGTGACTGGTAACGATTAACCTTAACCAAAAGAAACATTTTACATTTTGAGCTTTGAAAAGTTATCAAGCTATTCAATAAACAATTTGTTTCACAACATGATCAAAGATTGATCACATTATTTTACATTGAGTATTCAGTATTGTTCTGACTGCTGAAAGGCAACTGGCAAGATAACTAACTTGTAGCAGTAACAGTGTTTATAGCGATGTAACTATACAACAAGTCAACAATTGTAGCTACATCTCTACAAACACTATTACCGCTACATGCTAGAACTGTCCACTTATTGTGAATTATGCCCGCAACCAATTTTTGAACTCTGAGACGTTATTTAATATTTAGCTGTTCAGTAAATGATTAGTTTCAAAACAGTGATTGGTCACATTATTTTTATACCCCCGCCCGCTAGGCGGGGGTATATAGGACTCCTCGTGTCCGTCAGTCTGTCTGTCCGTCAGTCCTTCCGTCACAAAATTGTTTAATGGAGGGTACAGTCATGCTGTAATCAACTCCTCCCCCACTTTTCAATTCACATAGTTGAAACTTCAGAATATGATCATACACACAATGAAGATGTGCAACATGTATAAAGTCTTGCGAAAATTTTGTTTCTCCACAGTTATTTCCCAACATTGCCAGCTGAAAGGCGGGGGTATTTATTTGTGTCACCTTTAGGTGACACCTATTGTTTTCTGAACACCAAGATGTCACATTGTTGACCTTGCTCACCCTCAGGTATTGGTGTGAGGGAAACACACCACCTGGCGATGGATTGCAGGGCTATCGCACCCTCTGGCGATGCATCAACTCTAGTATATAATTATATTTCCCGCTGAACTTGTCCATTTCAACTGTGTGTGCATCCTCACCCCATTTAAATTAATCACCTAGTGGTCTGGGAGGTGGGGAGTCCGAGTCTCTCTCTCTCTTACACCAAACAGGAATTATAACCAGCTACCCCACCCCTCAGTAACATTTTTTTTTAAATTCTAAGCTTCGAACTTTAAAAAGTGATTCATCTGTTGATGTTCAGTGAACAACTTGTCCCACAGACTGATCAGTGACTGGTGGCTGAAGAATTGTCAAGATTATGACTCAATATTAGATAATGTGACCAATCATTGGTCACATCTTATTTTGAGTCATATTCTTGATAATTCTTCTGTACTGGGTTAAAACGTAACTGAGTTGTAACGGTAACAGTGTTTGTGCTTATATGGCTACAACTGTACAACAGTTGCAACTACATCTCTACAAACTCTGTTACTGCCAAAACTGTTCATTTCTACTTATTGTGCATTGTTGACTGTGACCTGACGGTGACCATTTATGAAAATATTAAGTTTTGAACTTTCATCATAAAGAAAATAGTTCTTTTGACAATGTATCCATTAACTGTGATTCAGTTCAGTTTGAATTCGATTCAAAATTTGATTTGATTTAACAAATTCGATTCAATATATTCGATTTGATCAAAATTTGCAAATCTCAGGACCCTATCTTAACTATAATTCAGAGTGAACATTTGATTTATTTCAGTGATGGAACAAGAAAAACTAGATCATTGACCAGATCTCAGAGTTTGAGGCAAGGAAATGACAGACCCAATGTTAAAAAGTGAGTTGCTTTAAACTTAACCCTTTACAGAAAGCAGAGGATATCAAAATTTATTATTTTAAATATCATTTTTTTAATTTTTGGAAGAATTTCAACAAAACCATATGTGACACCCTTATTGGAACAAGTTTGACAAGCTCGTTCCAAAGAGGAGTCACATGATATGGTTTTGTTGAAATTTTTTGAAAAATAGTATATTTTCTTCAGCTGAATTTGCATATTACGTGGGCAGATGTGGCCATTTCGTTGGGTGAAGAGTTAATTTATTAGCTCACTTCTATTGACATCCAAGCAGACGTTCAAATGATCCATCTTCAGCCCATGTGACATTTCATCATTCTTGTGAATGTCGTAACTTTTGTTTGTAAGATAAACTTTGGCTGGTTTATTTGATGTACAGTTGCAGTTTGTGAAGTTTTAAATACCCACAACCTTCATTTCTTATACCCACAGACATTTTTTAGGATTTTTATTAAAAGATTTTATTTCTTCATTAACTCAAGATTGTGATTATCTCATTGCATCTGTGAGGGCATAAGAATATTTGTTAGAGATTTTGAAGAGTCATGTGTCAGTGATCCTGATTGATTTTAAATGTTATTTGTTCAAAGTTGAGGATATCTATTAGAAACAAATCTTTGTTGCTTCTCGTGGTTTGCACAGCATTTACAAGTTTTAAGGTCAAATACTAAATGCTGTTCAGCTCACCTGACTGAAAGTCGGAGTGAACTATTGTGATCATTGACCATCCATCATACATCATCTGTCGTCCCTTTAACATGGTGTTCACAACATCTACAAAATGGCAGGGTCAT
Source organism: Pictodentalium vernedei (assembly GCA_031216915.1). Taxonomy (NCBI): domain Eukaryota; kingdom Metazoa; phylum Mollusca; class Scaphopoda; order Dentaliida; family Dentaliidae; genus Pictodentalium; species Pictodentalium vernedei. Next base: position 269,342,250 of record CM062295.1, read on the forward strand.
TTTCAGTTAAACTTGTGGAGATTGTTTGTTCTGGCATGGCATTTTGATTTTGTTCAAATCAACTTGCCCAGTCCCAAAGGGAGGGGGTGGGGGAAAATGCTTCCAAATTTTAAAAAAAATTTTCTCATGAACTAATGGGTACAAAGACTTGACATTTGGTACTGAGCTTTCTTTTGAGGTGTGGAATACAAGTTTGTTCAAACAAAGTCCTAGACCAAGATGATTGGCCCCCGTTCAAAATTTCTATTTTCTGAATGATGAGCTGATTTGAACCAAATTTGATATGTGGTATTATTGAGTCATAAGCACTTGATTCATGCCAAAATATTTTTTTTTCTGCATTCCCATAGGAACCCCAGGAGCAAAGAATTGTTATTTTGTATGAAGCATCATAAGGACAAGTAGAATGCAATGGTAAAATAAAATTGCCATTGGTTGTGTCGTGTATTGTAGGGGGGGATCGAAAAAGTGCAGAATCAGCATATTTGCAAAAATTTTGAAAATCTTCAGAACCACAGATCAGAATCTTTTGATATTTGGTAAACAGCATCTTGTGGAGGGGGGGGGGGGGGGGGCCAATAAGTAATCTTTAAAAAATCGTCTTCTCCAGGACCGCCAATCAGAATCTTTTGATATTTGGTATTTGGTATAATACATCATTACGAATGTCAGATTCAAGTTTGTTCAAATCAAGTCCCCCAGTTCTGGTACAATATGAGGAATAATCTTTAAAAAATTTTCTTCTTTGCTTCCACCCGTCAGAGTCTTTTGATATTTGGTATACAGCTTCCCTAGGGAGGTCAATTGTAAGTTTGTTCAAATCAAGCATGTCTTGAGTTAATATCTGGTCTCCCTATTGGAGGCCTAATTTTAACTTAGTCCAATATGGGAGATACTTTTTAAAACTCTTCTCCAGAAACACTAGTCAAAATCTTTTGATATGTGGTTGGTCATGATTAGCCATTGTGCATAAATATGTGACCTTAAACACCAATAAATAAATAAATATTTGATATGTGGTATACAAAATCCCTACAGAGGTCGAATTCAAGTTTGTTCAAATCAGTCGATCGCTTAATAATTGGACTCTCTATGAATTTTAACTTAGTCCAATATGGGGAATAATCTTTAAAAATCTTCTTCAGAAACACCCAGTCACAATTTTTTGATATTTGTTATACAGCATCCTTAGGGTGGTCACATCCAAGTTTGTTCAATGTGTGCAATATGAGACATGTTCTTTAAAAATCTTCTCACAAATCCCCAATCAGAATATTTTGACATAATGTAGACACCATCCTTAGTGGAGACAGATAGTTTTTAAAAATCCAGTCTCTGGGTTAATATTTGGGCTGCCTATTGGAGCCTGAAATGAGGGGAATAATCTTCTTCATCAGGCAAGGATGGTCGTGCAAAAATTCCTCTACACAGGGCCGAAAAAACATTTTTCCGCCTTGTGACCACCCACCACCCCCTTTTTGGGAGGAACATTTTTTTTTAACTTTCTCATGTGGGGGACCAACCCCCTTCAACCCATTTCAACCCCCCTAAAATGTGTCGGTAACAGTTTTAGACATATTACTGATTCGTTTCTGCTTCATGTCTACAATAATTTAATGGTGACCTATTCTTCCAAATTATATCTTATAGTGTTCTAGCATCGGCTATTGAGCTGGCAAGCTCATTTATATTCACCAACTTGACTAGATGTGGAGGATGTAGCTCCCTGACACAATGTTGTCTTTGGGTTTTTTGGCCACTCATGCAATATGCAACAAAATCTAGCAATATTAAGTCATCCTTAGAACACTTGGGGTGACTATTAGAATCGAACTTGGATTTATTAGGATCTTGGAGGTGAGCTGATGGGGTAGAAAAGGCAATAGCCTGTAGGACATACATGTACACTGTATTGATACTATCTCTAACTCACCAGCACCGGCCAGCACAATGAGTTTGTGGAGGAATTGACACACTTGATCATATTCTCTGACTTGAAACCCAACCAAATTTCAAATTCATTGTGAATCATGGGTTCCCAGTATGGCACAACTCTGTGGGCAGCCTGTTGACATCTTAAATTTGTAGTGAAGCATTGTGTTGTTACCAAAGCCACTACCTTTTATACAGTGTAGTATACTGGGATCTTTTTTTCATTTACACCAACAGGGTAAACTCTAGTGTAGTTCGGCACAAGTTTTAATCTGCCATTACACGGCAGTGCTGTGCTCAGCCGTGATCGCTAGATAATCTCAAACACTGCTAGAAGAAAATGGACTGTCATGACAGTGACTACCAGGTATATCACTTCAAAATCCAAGAGTTCAGTGTAGACTAGAATTGATGGGATTAATCAGGGAGGTGGTGATGCGATTATATATATATGAACCAAGCTAGGCTTAATATAGATGGCCCACATTCTGGGCCCATTTGTACATGTAGCTCTCATATCTGCAGAGAAACATATTTTGGTATAACATATGTTGTGAATTCTGTCTAACTCATTTACTTCATTCATTTATTCGTCTAATAACTTCCTCAGTCAGCCTCAGTCAGACTTTCCTATTCTGATTTTCATTTTTGAGACAAAAATTTAAAACATAATAAATTTGAATGGAGATTTTTGTTTATAGGCCTAGTCGGTTTTGTTTGTTACGTTGGGTAAAGGGTTCATGCTGTAAATCATCAACGGTATGGCAATTATTCAGATATCTTTTTGGACAAGTGATTAATCGGTTAGCTAAGGTTAATCCATGTGATTAACTGATCGAGAAACCCCCTTAACCATTTAAACTCTACAAAACCGAACAGAAACCGAACCAAGGGAAAATTTCAAAACCGTCCAGCTCTAATCAAGTCCGTGAATTCATATTTGGACTCCCTATACTGTACCCTTACATAGTGACAAAATTGCATTATTTGATGCTTGTGCAGCTGTGCAAAAACAACCAGATGTCAATACAAACAAATATATTTTAAATTAATTGGAAAACCCAGTTTCCAGTACAACATGCAAACCACAGTAATTTGGAAGTCCTTTCACGACTCACTCCTCAATCATGATGTGTACACAGCCCATGTTATGAAATCTCCACCAAATCCATTATGTAGTGGGTTAACATGACACATCACATGCTTGACCTGTGATGACAAGCTAGCATGACATCGCTGTTAGTGACGCCATGATGTAGTGCGACATCCCATTGAAGAGGGCTGACAGACACTCTGCTGTTATGCAATACGCCATTGGGGAGGACTCCCTGAGCTACCCCACTAATGTGTCCCACAACAGCATGGCATCTTAGAAGAACTGCTTGGTGTTAGCTGCACAGATTATTGTATGCACTAAACCACCCATTAGTAATAACTTTTGTATGGTCAGAAGAAATAGTTTAGGTAGTGTACATGTCATGGTGGTGAAGACTGCTAAAGAATATGAAAGGTGGATAATTTCCTACTCACAACGGTGTAGGGACCAGCGAACATTTGTCATTTTTGTAGATTAAGGTACATGGAAACACCAGGTTAATTTTCAACCCTCCTTGTTTTGATAATGTACTCTTAAAAGGTATTGAAAATAGAAGTATTGTACAAATCAGATTTATATGGATTACCATGCAGTAAGACTTCGAGAGTTTTCCCGTTGTTTTCCAAATTGTCAAACATCAATTGGCATTCATGTGCATAGATAGGACAGGAAGGTATATAATGGCTGGAGTCTTCATAGTGATAGCCGCAACAACATCTGGAATTATCCCCAATATATCTGTCAAACTTATGGCCATTTAGTTCACTACAATTTAGACAAAGCTGGCAGTGGATAATCTGATCTTTTCTGCCAGTGGCATACAGGGTCCGACATAAGCCATAACCTATAGGTTAGGTTTGAGGGGAGGTTACATGTTTCTTATCAACCTACCTTACAATTGTTTACTACAGGCTTGCTCTACAATTGGAAGACCCTAACTCCGATAAAATACTCTCTATTTTAATCTTTCCCAAGAATTGTGGGAAAGAAAAGTGGTGTAAAAAACACCACGAAAAAAAAAACTGAGCCGAGCGCCATCAGAGCACACCCAGTATGGGACGCTCTTCCCTTAGTACAATTCCACGACTTTCGTTAACCAATGCGCAGTGCAGTCATCAATTAGTCATTCTTTTTTTGTCCGAGACACGTAACGTGAAAGTCATTTGTTATTTTTGTATTTGTTTATCATGGGGAAGTGTGTTTTTTCGCCAAAATGGGAAACAGACCCTAGATTCAAACAATGGATTTCTCAGGACAAAACTTCGAATAAAAAGGCAATGTGCACAATATGCAGAAAATCATTTGACGTATCGAATATGGGCGAAGCGGCCCTTCTGAGGCACATGGCAGGTAAAAAACACTCGGCCTTAGTGAAAATGAAACAACAACAAAATCATATGGAAGGATTTTTTTCCGAAGCTACGAGAAAAGGTAAGACTCATCTGACACCTGGCAATGATCTTCACGGTGTTTCTTCAAAACAAAAACTTGACGCATTGGAGGTGTCTCACGAACATAGTCATGGAGCCACTAGCACTGGGGGCATTTCAACCCTGGAGACTTTGTTACCGACACGAGTGTTTTAACAGCAGAAATTTACTGGACTTTGAATATGATGGAAAAACACCATTCTTACAAGAGTTGTCAGGGTGTTTCTGACGTATTTCGCCTCATGTTTCCTGATAGTCAGATTGCTTCAAAATTTTCTTGTTCAGAGACAAAATCACGCTATCTTACAATGTTTGGAATTGCTCCCTATTTTTCAGAGTTGATGCTTTCAAAGATTAAATCTGAAAACCAGTATGTTCTATTATTTGACGAAAGTCTGAACAATTATTTGCAGTCAAAACAGTTTGGCGTTCATGTTCGTTTTTGGGAAGGAAATTGCATCAGAACTCAGTATTACACATCATATTTTTTGGGCCATGCTTGTGCTGATCATGTTCATGACAAGTTGAAAGAGTGTTGTGAGTCAATTGGATGGAGAGGTATTTTTCAACTTTCAATGTATGGTCCGAATGTCAATTGGAAGGCTTTTAATCAGTTATCAAAAAGTATTGATGAAGAAAATGGTCCAAATCTTTTAAATATTGGAAGCTGTGGGTTACATATAATGCACAATGCATTCAGAGCCGGAAGCTTGGAGACAGATTGGAATATTGAGGAAACATTCAAGTCATTATACTGGCTTTTTCATGACTCCCCAGCAACCCGTGAAGATTTTACCAGTATTACTGGCTCAAGTGTTTTTCCAAAACAGTTCTGTAAACACAGATGGATTGAAAATGTAGGTGTGTGCAAACGAGTGTTGGAAATTTGGCCTAATATTAAGAAGTATGTCAAAGAATTAAGCTCATCTTCAACAAAATTCACGAAGCCTAAAAATAAATCATTTGACTCTGTTTCTTCTTCGTGTGAAGACCCGTTGTTTGAAGTGCAGACAAACATATTTTTATCAATTGCAAGAGATGTAACCCCTTTCTTGTTAAAATATCAAACCGACAAGCCTATGTTACCCCTTATGTGTGAAGACTTGTTAAAAACAATGACCTGTTTGCTTGACCGTATTATTAAACATGATACTATGAAATCTATTACCTCCATAACAAAATTGATAAATTTTGATATCACTGATACTTCATATCATAAAAAGGCAGCGAATATCAACATTGGTTTTATTGGAGAAAAACTGTTTGAAAATTTAAAAACTGTAAAGAAGCTTTCAGAGAAAGCTCTCTTTGGTGTCAAATCAGATACTCGTTCTTTTGTAATAAAACTTGTTACCAAATTTTTAGAGAAAGCTCCAGTTAGGTATGGTTTAGTCAGGAATCTTTGCTTGTTAGTGCCAAAACACATTGTTGAACAATCCGAGTTCTGTGTTAAACATCTCAAGTCGACTCTGAAAATAGTAGAAGAGTCAGGACACATTCTTGAATCCCAGTGTGACACAATTAAAGGAATACAATGACTTTCTGATGCAAAAAGCTAATAGTGATGACTTCAAATCATTTAATGAAGCAGAAAAAAGACTTGAAAACGTATTTTATGCTCATATTGCTAACAATACAGATTTTACACAACTCTGGCAGCTTACAAAAAAAATTCTTGTACTGTCCCATGGACAGGCCTCTGTGGAGAGAGGCTTCTCTGTCAATAAGGAAATTATTGTTGAAAATATGTCAAAAAAAACTTAATGCTCAGAGAATAATAACTGATCACTTGAAACATGTTGGTGGTGTCAAAGGGGTAACAGTTAACAAGAAACTATTGCAATCTGCTGCTGCAGCAAGGCAAAGATATCATGCTTTTCTTGATGATGAAAAACGGCATAAAGTTGAGAAGGAAAAAGGGAATAAAAGGAAATCTCTCTTGAATGAAATCGATGAGTTGAAAGCAAAAAAGAAACGTGTTGAAGGAAACATGAACTCTCTTTTGAAAAGTGCAGATGATTTTTCAGATAAAGCGGAGCATACAGGAAAGCTGTCTTTCATATCTAAACCTTCGGCGATCGGCAAGAGATAAAGAGGTTGAACTAAAAAATCTCGATGAAGAAATTGACAACAAGCTAAAAGAATATAAAAACTGATTTTTGTTCATGGTGATCTCCATTTGATGCATGTTAAAGAGTTGGATAATTGGTGTTACTACAGTTGCAGTTTGATTTCTCATTTGATAATTCATTTCTTCAGTTTCATTTGGATCATTGTTACATAATGTTTATGCTATAACCTGCTTAAGAAGCTTTTCAAACTACATGCACATAGCTTGTGTATGTTGAAGGATTATTACTGTTAGTGTGGATAATTTCTGAAACTATTTCAAGTAGAATATATTCTGGCACACAGACTGTCTTGTGGTAAGTTAGATGTTTTTACTCTTATGATAAAACAATGTCAAGAAATTTTTATTTAATCTTGAAGTCCATATGTTGTCCAGAACTACCCATTCATATAAACAACAAACCAAGTGCTCTCTAAGAGAGAACTTGCTTTATTGTTATATGGGTGGGACACATTCCTTATAGATGTACGTTGAACACCGTATGAAAACCGATTTTCAGCTGTAGGGATTGTACATTTTCATTGGCTGAATACATACATGTTTGCAGCTAATCAACATGTAGAATCACTGCCAGTTTAGCTACCAGTACCACTTTGTTAGCATATATGTACATGTAGTAATGAACTTTCAAGGGTTGCGGGCCCTAGATTCCACTTGAGACGGTGCTTGTGCCTTCGGCATGATGGTAAATGATGCGATTTGAGTCTGGAAAAAAGGTACGTCAGGTCTGGAAAAGGTATGGAAAAAGTATTGAAATTTTTGGCCAAAAAAGTGTAAGAACCCTGACGCTGTCGTTTCGGAGTCTCCCGACACAACCGCGTCTGGTGAGAGTTATTTCCCATCCATGGGGGATGTGCAGGTTTTTTTTACCGTGGTGGATACTGCAGGAGCTGTTGGATATCTGGTGAAGAGATGCCTAGTTCCGGGATTATGCGCCCTCTGCAGTCGACATCTGAGGCTGTCACTAGGGTTGTGTCTAGTAGTGTTGACGTGGGGTATCGGCCTCAGCCTTCCCTGACTTCAACTCGGCGAAGTCGGAAGTGGCCGATGACCAAACCCCCTTCTGTGTCCTCTCGGTCGTTGAGCACAGCAGTTTTCTCCCTGCAGAGGTGTCTGACAGTGTAGAAGTGGGGTATCGGCCTCAGCCTTCCCTGACTTCAACTCGGCGAAGTTGGAAGTGGCTGCCGACCGAACCTCCATGTTGTGTCCTCTCAGTCGTTGAGCACAGCAGTTTTTTCCCTGCAGGGGTCTGCAGGGATGTCTAGTATTGTAGACATGGGGTATTGACCTCAGCCTTTCCTGACTTCATCTTGGCGAAGTTGGAAGGGGCTGCCGGCCGAACCCTCTACTGTGGTCTCTCAGCCATCGAGTACCTCAGTTTTTCTCATTGGATTTGGATGTTCATGGTGGGGTCACCATGAGCTCTGTGGCGTTTCTGTCCACGCACTCTGGTCCCATGGCCAGTTTTGTGTGACCAACGCTTTTTGTGCAGCCTGGAGCTTCTGTCCCGCAGAGATCTGCGGCAAATCTCCTGAGTTTCCGCTCTGTTGATCCTCGGGGTATGTGATACCCCAATACAAATCTGCCTTCAGATGTTTCCGGCTGCAACCCGTCGCCCTGGGTGAGGAGTGAAGCCACTTTGTCGGTTCATTCCCACGCCGTTCCGTTCTGACAGGGAAGCCCTCTCCTTGCTCACTTAGGTTCTGTTCAAGAGCCTTTTCTGTTGCTTCCAGCGAGGCTACGAGTGGTTTCCGGACGCCCCCTGTGGCACCGCCTCCCGGGATTGGAAACAGGCTGCTTTCTGATCCTCCGGTGTTCCTACACCATGGGAGGCATCAGCTGGTTTGCCCATGATGGGCTATGTGTCTTTCGAGTCGTGTGATGAGTCTGACATTCCTGACGTCGAGAGCCAACAGTCTTCTGACTTGGGGGCAGCCCTTGACTTTGTGTTTGGGTTCCTTCCAGGTCTCAAACCGTCAAACCAGCCGACAGTGTCAGTCCGGCTGCGATCATCGGTCGCACGCCTACAGCCTGTGGAGCAACATGCTTCTGGGAGCCTTCGACCGTGCATGTCGGAACAGGTGGTTGAAGCATTTACCGCTTTGGACTCTTAAGCTGAGTTCCAAGGCTATGAAGACATCGTTCTTCATCAAGGTTGGCACTTTTTGCCTCTGGTGCATTATCGTTCTTACGATTTCGCCAATGCATCAGTCTGCCAGAATTTCACAGTATTGGATAGGGCCTACAACTCCTCAGCCATATGGAGACTCTGGAGTCCAGGTTGGGCTTATCAGGAGGGATGCTGGAATGTATTCTCTCTTCGATCACGTCGTCACTGCTTTGCTGCTTATCTGCTCCCAGATGAGTTTCACGACAAACAGGTTTTGTTTTGTGTGTGCTGTTCAAGGCGCTCCTGCATCTTCTCACACACATGCCTGTAACACGGCTAGCTTGGAATTAGTTCGCAGGTACGCTGTGCTGGACACAAGACGTCCCGTTCTTGAGGGGCAGTGCGCTGCTCTTCGATCTGCCTCTTTCGGCGGGTCCGCGACTATTCCATGGTTCCGTGGCAACGGTCCGGGATGGCTCTCTTTGTCATTCCATTGATCTGCTGCTGCTTAGTCAGTTTGATCTGCCTTCTGTTGGAGGCAGGCACCGTCCAAAGCCTAACAAGTACCCTTCTGCTTACCGCCACTTCTACTCACTCACAGGGTGGGGTAGGCGTCGGCAGTAGTCACCTCGATTTCGTCCCAGGTTGAGGCATTCCACTAAGTAGAGAGTGCCTCTTCCAACATGAGTCCCTTTCAACGTTTAACGTTGGGAACTTTTGATCACGGAGATAGATGATCTCCTGTCAAAGGGGCAATCGAGGTCATCAAGAACTTTCTTTCAGTGGGATTTTGTTCCTGCATGTTCTTGGTGCCGAAGAAGGACGGCCATCTCAGATAGGTTATCGATCTGAGTATTCTGATGCAGTCTATCATTGCTCCTCAGTTCAGCATGGAGGCTTTCAGATCGGTTCGCTGCTCCATTCCCCAGGATGTTTTCCAGTTCAAAACCATTCCCTTTGGCCTCGGCCAGGATCCTTGGGCCTTCACCTGTCTGATGTCGCATGTGTTAGTCTTACATCGCACACAGTCCAGGGCGTCTTCTTCGGCTTGTCTAGTTCATATCCTCCAGAGGCAATCCACTGCTGCTTTTCTGGAGTCTGATGTCATCACACTGTTGAGCCTACTCACGTCACTAGGGTTCAGAGTCAATGGAGAGAAGTCGGTCCTGGTCCCTTCTCCGTCTTGTCATCTGGGATGGACTTCATCAGCCCAGAGTCTTCCCCAACTGCTTGGTCTCTGCGTTTTGGTGACGGATCTCATTCCTCTCGGTCAACTGCATGTCTGACCTCTCCAACACTTTTTGCTCAATCGTTGGATGCTGAATGTCGATCATCTGGCTCTGGTGCTTCTGTTACCGGAGTCTCTTCCTCATCACCTTCTCCCCTGACAGATGTTCAGTAGATTATGCAGGAGTTCCTATAGACTTCCCCACGTCCGATTGTGTTCTGACGGTAATCGCCAGCGATCTTGGATGGGGTGTGACGTTGGATCCTCTAGGTCTTTTCCTTCACAGGTCATGGGACCAGGATCTAGCAGCTCTTCATGTCAACCAGAAGGAGCTTCTTGCTCTTCTGTGTTTCCCGCAGTGGATCCCCCACTTTTCGAATTGTCAGGTCCTTCTGTGGTCTGACAATTCTACGGTGGTTGTTTACATTCGGAACCAGAGCGGCACGCACTATGTTCCCATGTATGCATTGGTTCAGGATCATCTACTGCTCGCGCAGGATGTCAACGCCGGAGTGGTGGTTTGTCACTTTCCGGTCATCTGACTTTCCCAGCCGACTCCCTGTCTCGGAGGGGCATGTTCTTTTCCATCAGGTGGATGCTCCCCATAGCACTGTTCCAATCTCTTTGTGATCTCTGGTGTCATCCCCAGATTGATATCTTTGCAACTCATTGGAACCATCAGATGGACACTTTCGTGTCCCCGTGTCCAGATGCTCTGGCTTTCGCCATGGATGCTTTGTCCTTCCTTTGGAATGGTCTTGTCGGCTACGCCTTTCTGCTGGTTCCGATTCTGCCTCAGGTTCTAGCCCAGATATGAACCTGCAGTTGTCGAATCCTTTCGATCACACCCATGTCGCCTCAGTGGGTGTGGATCAATCTGCTCCGCTCTCAGATTCAGATTCTTTATTCACGGTACACATACATGTAAAATGGTTACAAATAAACATATTGCAAATGTAATGAGAAGTATACCGTGGGAAGTGGCATAGCCAGATTGGCTGTCTACCTGCCACCCCCTGGAAGAAGATGGGGTGATTGCAAACAGACTGTGACTGAAAGAATGAACTGAGAGCCAATTATGTGACACATGATGGAGAATGACGATCGAATCATTACTTTTCTGAGATTAGAGTATTAGTGTTTCATTTACACCAGCGGGAAGACGGTGATTCAAGGTAGGCAAGAAGCAACCTGCCTATAGGACTCCCTCCACTACTTATCATAACACATGAGGGCGGCAACAAGTCCCATCGTGAAGTTCGTATCGTTTAGACTGCGACAAGGAGGTTGGTCATGATGTTTGGGTGTGGTGTCTACGTTAGCTGCATCATCATCGTAGGATGACGAATGTTATGATTTATTTGTTTAAACTTTTATTTGCAAGTTCTTAATTGTATCCATATAGTATTTTACATAGCACCACTGTAAGGAGGAAGCGCGACAGGTTGCACAAGACGAGGATTCCAGATTTATACGCGGACCACGACTTTGACAATTTACGAAGTTTACGAAGTGCAATCAGGGCAGTAGGGATTGTTGCAGTTGACATAACTGGAATATGAGGAAATGAATGTGGAAGTTAACTTGTTCTTAAGCATGCTTCTGTCGCTAATATTTCGAGTTGTGTCGTCCAGAGCATTCCATGGTTTTGGGAAGGAGTATAAAGGAAATTTATCCAGAGTTTGGGTCCGTGTTTTTTCTATGTATAGGAGGCCTGACTGTCTAGTTCTCCTACCAGATGGATTGTCAGTAATTTTAAATATATCATTGAAAGACACCGGTAATCTGCCGTTCAGCCAGTCAAACACGAACAGTAGTGCATGTAGCCTAAACAAATCATCAACCTTGAGTATTTGGTTTTCTTCAAACAGGGGATCTGTATGAGAATTGTACTTTTTGTTATTAATTATTCGTATTGAACGTTTTTGCAGGACAGCTAGTTTTTTGATAGCTCTTGAGTTGCCCCATGCCTGGATTCCGTATACCAAATGGCTATGTATGAGGGCGTAATACAATGTTTTCAGAGCTCCGTGGGGGAGGATATTTTTTTAACTTTGTTTAGACTATAGTTTTCGCGTGCTATTTTCTAGCATAATCGGGATACGTGAGCCATGTAGGATAAATGTTCATCAATGCTAATTCCCAAGAATTTAACAGATTTTTCTGTTTTGGTGGCTCCAACTTTGTTAATGTTTTGGTTATTTATTTTTACCTCTTGACAAAGATTATTGTTCCTACCTTTATTTGGATTAAGTATGATGTACGAGGTTTTCTTAGCATTCAGCATTAACTGGTTCACAGAGCACCATTCGAATAGTTTCTGGAGCTCGTCACTGAAATACGGTGTAATGGGATTATTATCGGAGCCCGGGCAGTGTGCAGTGGTGTCATCGGCAAATGATAAAAGATTGAGTGATGTTGAGTTACTTATATCATTTATATATAAAAGAAAAAGAATAGGGCCTAAAATCGAGCCCTGTGGTACACCGCAACTCTGTTTGGCTAAGTTCGATTTGTGTTCTCCGTTCGTGGCATATTGAGACCTGTTGGACAAGTAACTTCTAAACCAATTGTTGGTGACACCTCGGATGCCATATTTTTCCAGTTTACCTAATAGTATTTTTCGTGATTTATGGTGTCAAAAGCCTTTGACAAATCCAGGAACAGTGCTAAAGTGCTGTTTTTTTCTTCTTTATTATTTTCTATTGCAATGCTTTTAAGGAGCTGAAGAACTGGATGAATGGTACTATGTCGCTTTCGGAACCCATATTGGTGAGGGTATAAAATATTAAACCTATTGAGGAAACTAGCTAACCTCACTTCCATGAGTTTTTCCATTACTTTTGAGAATACCGGAAGTATACTGATAGGTCTGTAATTTGTAAAACTGTGCTCGTCACCCGCTTTAAATATGGGTATCACCTTCGCGATCTTCATCCTGTCTGGTACTTTGCCGTTTAGGAAAGAGTTGTTAATTACATGTGTTAGAGGATCCAATACTTCGGTTATCGTATGCTTAAGAAGACAGGTTGTGATGTCATCGCAGTCTTTAGATAATTTTGGCTTCATTTTATTTACTACTCGGTTGACTTCTGTGGGATTTGTGGGTATTAAATAGAGATTATTGGAGACATTGTTGTCCATGTAATCTGTGTAGGACTTATTAGTTTTCCGAATCTGTACGGATGTGTTTTTTCCAATGTTGATAAATCAATTGTTGAATTCTTCTGCGATGGCATGGGGCTCGCTTAACTCGATGTTGTCCTGGATGAAGAACGAGGGTAATCTGGCTTCACGTTTCCCTTTATTGATGGCTTCGTTTAAAATCTGCCACGTTCTTCGCATATTGTTTTTGTTTTCGTTTAGGATATCTCTATAATAGGTAGCTTTACATTGTTTTTTTACCTTGTTGATGATTCTACAGTAGTTTTTATAGTTTTCTGAGTTCCTTTCGGTGGGAGCTTGGAGTTTTTTCTTGTAGAATTTTTCTTTGTTGTTGGAGGATATTACAAGCCCCCCTGTCATCCATGGCTGTTTTTTAATAAATTTTTTGTTCTGGCGAACACGTTTGAGAGGGAATGCTCTTTCATAGGCTTCCATATAGATGTTTAGAAAGGTTTCATATGACTCATTGGGACAATTTGACTGCATTACAGGATTAAAATCACTTTGCGAGATAAGTGTTTTGAATTCAACAATTCTTTCTGCATTTATTATTCTTTTTAGTGTAAAGTGTGGTGTATCTTTTGGTTTGGGTTTTTCCTCAATATAGAAAACACCAAAATGATCCGACACGTCAGATATGACTATTCCAGGTAATGCTGCTTGTGAAACATTATTAGAGAAGATATGATCTATCAGAGTAGCAGAACGACAGGTTACTCTCGTTGGCTTGGTGATATACGGCAGAAAGCCTTGACTGAACATGAGATTAACAAATTCTTCCGTTTTTGAGTGTGTAGTTGCTTTTAAAAGGTCTAGGTTAAGATCCCCCATAATATAAACTTTTTTATTTTCGGCATTTAAAACATTCGTTATTTCATTTAATTTTGATAAGAAAAGGTTGATGTCGGCTTTAGGAGGAGTGTTGGGTCTATAAATAACGCCAATAATTCTGGGTTGGTATTTATCTTTAATTTCAATAAACAGAGATTCGAAAACATGGGGAATAAAAAACGAAATATCATTACGAACTCTGTAGGGTATTCCTTCTTTAATATATAGACCAACCCCTCTTCGACCATCATCATTCTCGTGTCTCATACGTTTAATAATTGGGGCATAGCCATCCAGACTGAACGACATCTCTGGAGGAATTTGGAAAATTTCGGTAAGTCCTATTATGTTGAAGAAGTTCTTTCCTGTTTGTAGGTTATATAGCATGTTTTGAAAGGAATCCCAATGGGCCTTCAGGCTTTGGCAATTGAGATGGAATATTGAGAATCCTGCGTCTATTTTACAAGCCATTGACTGAAAGTCTCTAGGCGAAAAGTAGTTGCAGTCAGTTGCGTGGTTTTTATATGGGGATTCATCATTTTCTGTCAAGGAACATATTTTCTCATTATAGAGCTGTATAAAGTCGTACTCTGCGTCTACCTGCACCTCGTCGAGTGTAATGTTACCCGCCATAATTTACCAACATACTACCATCCTTTCTTGCTGGACAAATATATAAAACATAACTACAATATATTGTTCCAAGATGAAGATAAAAGGAGGTTAAGTCCCAGACATAGTTCAACTGTTGGCCGGGTTGAGACGATATTTCTTTTTCATTTCTAGTCACAGTCTGTTGCGGTAATAGTATGTAATTGGCAGTTTGTTTAGAAACGAAATTATTCTGTACAAACAGGATAAAAACACTGTAGTTTATATACAAGTACGTCGGGTGCAACATCACCCTACCTAACATCACATCAAAGTGATATGGTATCTTGGATGAATGATTGAACAAATAAATTTACAATTAAAGGACTTTACAGTAAAACAATGGATTCAATGAGGATAGAGAATGAGTGAGTGAATTTGTAAAATACGAGGTGGAGTAATATGAATGAATGAATGTTAGCGGCAGTTCCAGCATGTCTCCCTCTTTGTTGTGACTTTCTTTACCAAAGTCGCCTGAGGAGGTTTCAGGTCGACCCGACTTCATTGTGCCTTTGCGCATGTCTTTTATCGGGTCCTGTCTCATCCATAGTGGTTTTTTCGAGACGAGCAGTGGAGTTGCTTTTCTTCTTCAAGAAGGCACTCACTCCTCTGGTTTAGCCTCTGTGACTAAGTAGAAGGTTCTTCTGTCGATGGTGTGCGATCACTCTGTTGCTTCTGTCACTCCTTCGATCACACCGATTGCGGACTTTCTGGTATATGTTTGTTTCTGGGGGTCTCCAGCAATGGGTACAAGTCCATGCTTCAGAAACCTTTTTCATATGTGGTACAGCATCGTATCGGCACTCATCCTTGCCTCTCCAAGCTTATTCGGCACTTTTCCTTGAAAAGGCCTAGGACTTTGCAGTTTACTCCAAGATGGACACTTTCTTGGGCACTGCTCTGCTTGGAGGGGTGGGGGCCGTTCGCACCTTTATCCTGGGTAGATATGTGCTTTCTCACATGCCAGATCTCTCCTTAATCCATTTCTCAATGGATTTGTCTTGCAATTCGTGCAGCTACCTCTCATCTAGCTGTTGGCGATTGTATTACCAATCGTGTTTCTGCCACGAGGTGCGTGCATTGTCATCCTCTCGGGGCTTATACTATCTCCGTCATGTTGTCGGATGCTATGCTGGCAGCCTACTGGAGAAATGCTACCTTCTCCACTTATCTGCGACAGTTGCAGGAGCAGACAGAGGACCTTTGTTCTACGGGCCCTCTTTCTTCAGGCTGTTGTCTATCCCAACCATTCAGCTTCTTACAGGGTCAGTTCCAGCTCTGTGCTGTTACTGCCCTTTCTGTCTGTGCGTCGCACATCACCATACACCTCATCTTTCTTTGTCTTTTACTAATGTTTGTGATGCTATGGTTTGATAGGACTAGGGATCTCTTCCTCTGTCCACGGTTCCAGTACTATTGAGTTATGTGTGGGTTGGTTATGTGATTCCCTCCATCCTATTGTCTATTCAGCCTGTAGTAAACAATTGTAAGTTAGGTTGATAAGAAATATAAATTTTATAGTAAATTTCCTTTCTTATTATACCTACTGCAATTGTTTACATGGAGGCCCTCCCGTCTTCTTCTTTGGGTAAGAATCCTTCCTTCCCGCTGATCACATAACTCCTATGTTGGAAGACTCAAAAGAATGATTAATTGATGACTGCACTGCACATTGGTTAACGGAAGTCGTGGAATCATACTAAGAGAAGAGCGTGCCAAACTGGGTGTGCTCCACTGGCGCTCGACCCAGTTTTGGCTTTATTTTTTCGTGGTGTTTTTTACACCACTTTTCTTTCCCACATCTCTTGGGAAAGATTAAAATAGAGAGTATTTTATCCGAGTTAGGGTCTTCCACTGTAGTGCAAGCCTGTAGTAAACAATTGCAGTAGGTATAATAAGAAAGGAAATTTAATATAAAATTTATATTTCTATAAACTCGAGACCTATTATAAGGTTGCGAGAGGAAACTGATTACCTTAATAATTTACCTTATATTTACACTACGGAAACCTACAGGTTACGGAATGCTAGGCACACCGTAACCTATTTTAAGGTTACAGGGTATGAAGCTTATATCAGTCCCTGGGCATAGTAGCATTTACAGACAATGGGGTCATCAATTGCAAAAACTTTTTTTTCACAGTTTATGGCATTATGGCCTAAGCTGTTCCTTAGCTTCACAGCAGAGGCAGAAATGAGTTGGAGAACTGTTGTGTGTTACATATAATTTCACGTAATAAATTGGATGTTCTGAGTGGGTTGGGTTTTACTTCAAGAACTGTGCAGAACATTTAGCAAATTCATGTAATTGGGTACATTCATGTTAATAATTTTAAACATAGTTATAATTTTGTGTTGTTTCCTATGCTCTTTCAGTGGTGTAAATGTTGTTCCCCTTGCCCTCCAATAATTGTGCCAAATGCATCTGATTGTAAATTTTAGAAAAGTGTATTCTTCGCATCACTACAACTGTTCCATATTACATTCACATAATCGAAATACTGTGGGATGATTAAATTACTTCATTCCTCTGTAGTTTTAACCAGCCATATATGCTGGATGCTAATTAAATCCTCCTTCGAACAACTTGTCAGGTGAGCATCTATTTTAAAAATTCTGTTATTTGAATGATGTTTCCCGATGACAAAAATACTTGAAAACAAATTAAATGATACATATTTTTTCATGTATAAGTGTGTGTTATTGTTTAATTTTCAGATCAAGTCAAACTGACCCGCGTCTTTGCAGAATAATTCCAATTGCTAATAAGTAGAGTAATATTCATCAATTTGCTCTCCTTTGCCGATTTGATCCTTAAGGAGAGTGAAGCATCCGAGTTGCAACAAGCAAGTAATTCACATGAATGCTGTAGGGGGACGATTTATTCTGACTGAAATTTGATACGCAATGAATATTTGTTAATGATTTGATTGTACCAAATGAATAGCATAGTGGGATATTACGGTTAACGATTAGTCGATGGGGAATTTTCTCTTCAACTAATACTACTAATCATGTCAACATCAATTAATCGCCGAATATCCCAACACTATTGACTGTTGAAATTTAATAATTTGGGTGTCTCTTTCAATTTTTGAAAGCTCAAAATCTTCTGGCTATTCTTCCCCTCAGTGAAGTGTTTGGGGGGGGGGGGTGTATATAAATGGGTGTGAGTATGTATGTGCATTCAAGAGAATACATCTGGTATAAATGTCTAGCTCATGGTATGTGTATTTTCCAGCTAATAATACTGACCATGTTTGAATATGGGTTCCATCCAATTATTTTTACTCGAGTTATGTCCTTTTTTCGACTTAGAACAGGCATATTTTAGCCACGCCTGGCCGTGCTCTTGTTTTGTCTTTGTGTAAATAATAAAAAAAAATAATAATATTGACACATATAAATTACAAATCATAAGGTGTGCATAAAGGTGTTGGAATTTTGTATCCAGCCCTGTTTTACTCCAATCCAATCACATCTTATGCTTATATGTGAATTGATTTGTAACCTTCATGATGGCAAACTGAAAATGCTGGGATACACCCTAGTGTGCTTTACACACAAATGACACCATTCTGGTATTTGCCTTGTAAACATCCAGTTTGCTCTCTTCTACAGAAATTAACTCAAATATTATGTAGATTTTTTTTTTTTTCGAAAATTTTCATCCCCCATTATAACTGAACAAAAATGTATTTAACATTTCTTTATAAAAAGGTTGAGTGCTGGAAGTCCAAATTTGGGTGCTTTCCTGAGGGGCCGGTACTGTAACTTGAAGGCTTCATATTTTGTGAATGTGCTTCTTATTACATGTGAATTTATTTGACCTGTTTGGTTTTGCCTTGTTACAATTAATGGAAGAGTCCCTGTAAGCACTCTCCCATAATTTTAACACTGAGAGAACATGTGAACAAATTTTTCAGATAAAAAAATTGAGCACTCTTCTAGTTAACAAACATGAAAATTAAAAATAAAAGGCTCTCTCCCTCCCTCATTGATTTAAAAATAAATTGCTCACAAACCAAATGCATTTTTTATGCCCCCGATAGGGAGTCATCTTAAATCTGGGTTGTCCATCAATCTGTCCATCTGTCCAAAGTCAACTTTATTTGTCCGTAGCCATAACCTCTGTAATGCATAGGTGGATTTCCGTGAAACTTTACACAAGGCTGAAGACCAATGAAAGGTCTTTTGCACAGCAACACCATGCTCAGATGACAAAGGTCAAGGTCACAGAAATGGGAAAACTTATTTGCCTGTCCGGAGCCACAATTCTATAATGCTTGGATGGATTTCCATAAGACTTCACACAAATGTAAAGACCAATGGAACGTCTTTTGCACAGCAACACCATACTCGAGAGACAAAGGTCATGGTCACAGAAATTCTTTCACATACTGTATTTGTGTGTAACAGCTATCCTACAATGTTAATTTATCTTGTACTGTATACCATTTCAAGCGGCATCCATATGTGTATAGTTCTGTTGAGAAAGTTTTGAACATATTAGTGGCTGTATTGGCCTTATGGAAAATAGGTCAATTCAGCTTTTGGCTGCTATGTTCAGATGTATTTTATTACTTTTGAAACCTTATGGACAATAGTGAGCACCAAATTTGACACAAAACTTTCCATTCCAGTATTATAGGCCATTTGGCTATAGTTCGGGGGCATCCGTGGCAGGGCGGTCAATGTTGGCCTTGTTTTATTTGGTATTCTCATACCTTCAGTAAAAATTTGACCTGTTAATTACATGTAGATTACAGGGTAAACATCTGTTAATTGAATAAGAAAATCTTGTACTATTATTTAATCTATTATATCTTGTTTGACAAAGCTCCATGAGCTCTGTCAAACAAAATATAATAGAGTAAATGCTCAGTGTATCTCTGGAATCCTGGAAAGTGACCAGATCCCTTTTAATTTAATACTCCTGTTAACTAAATCTTTTTCCACTGAAAAAGTGGCTGTTCACTTAATAGGGTTCCACAGTATGATAATTGTGCTTTCGGATGTCAGTGCTGTCTTATGCAAATTTAATAGATTTGATAGATTTTTTTTTTCACTTACTACTTACCTAACTCTTGTGTTTTAGTGGTAGACTTCACAGTTCAGGAAAACCCTTGAGTAGATCATTTGGTAAATCTTTGGACAGAAATCAGAAGTAGGTTGTGACAATAAATTTGTTACCTGTTCATCTTTGTTTCATTTGACTTTTACACTTCAAGTTTAAAATTGGGAATTTGTTCCAGGTTTCATTTCACTGTGTTTATACTAATCTTTACTAAATTTGACCTTTTCTGCACAGTTTGAATTGTATCATGATGTTTTTATTTTGTTCCACTGTCATCTGAAGTGAGAATTATTCACAACATTCAAAATTTCAACCAGTTGATCTTAGTATATGTTCATTTCAGTAATGTTCCAATTATTAAGATAGTTATTATGAAGTTGACTGTTGCACTGTTGAGTTTTGAATTGGGGTAGTTGGTGTTATTATACTCCAGTCCCATTAAGAAAGAGATGGTTTATATCCAGGTCATCTTCTTTAGTTCACTTGTCTGTCTCTCAACTGCTTCAACTATCTTTCTATTCTAATGATTTCCATGCAATTACTTTTGTTTTCTTAGGTATACAACACTAATACTTCATACACAGGTTGCCTACAGGAGGTGGATATTTAGGATTGCTTTTGGGATCAGTAGGCCAGAGATTAATTTCACTTAATTTTAGGAGAGTTTTAGTTTTCTTGCCCAAACTCCACTTTTCTTAGTAGTACAGTATTCAAACTTCATACATAGTTTAATTCCATTTTGGAGATGTTTAGGATTGCTCTTGGTCACTATTGCTGTGAATAAAATTTAAGTTTTTGGGTAATAACTAAAGTTTCCTTTTTCCCCATAAAGTTTATCTTGATATGCATGTTACTTGCAAGGATTGAGTGTTTGGGGTTGCTTCTACCATCATTGGGGATCCTCACTGTTCATGTGAAAATTTTTGGTAATATGTTTCGCTTTTGTTTCTCTTGGCCAAAAGTGTGCAAATTTCATACACAAGTACTTTGGAGGAAGTGATGTTTGAGATTGCTTCTGGGTCTAAAAATTCAAAATGAAAGTCACTACAAATGAAATATCAGGTTTCAAGGTAGACCTTGTGTTTTCTTCGTGTTTGATATTCAGACTTTATTAACACGATGCCAATAAGGAGTAGATGGGTCGGATTGCCAACAGAGCCAGCTCAAAACCACTTCAAATAAAATGTCACTTTCAGATAAATAAGTTCGGTGGATATGAAATGTAACAATTATGAATGTTCATATGTCCATCTTTTAAAAAAAATGAACATATTGCCTTATTGGGCCATCCATCTGTCCATCCTTTGTCTTTTTATACCCCCCCGCAAACAAAGTTTGGGGGGGGGGGGAGATATAGTCTGTCCATCTGTCCATCCTTGTAAGCACAACTCTTCCTAAACCGTTTGAAGAATTTTCATGAAACTTTACACAATGGAAGAACTCCATATGCAGATATGCATGAAGCAATATAATTCCGTTCTGACATTTCCAAGGGGAGATAATCTAACTTATACATTTCAGGCACGGGGTATCACTTTGTGAGCTTGATCACAGTACCTCTAGTTTGTGTTGGGGACATAGCTGTTCAATGCAATGGAATATCAAAATTAATTTTATACAATATGTGTTCCACCGCAACATGATGTGTTGCATATAAACTTCAAGACTCTGTTATGTCTGGTCATAACTCTTGAGTGGAATGAGATAAGATAAAACTAGTGTTAAAATGTCTCTGGACTTCTGGAGTCAATTAGTCAACACCCAAAAGTCGAGTCAAAGTTGACTAGTCGACACCCTACTTCTGCCGCCAAGATTTACATAGCAATATCTCTGCTGTTGAATATTTTTCTTTACTAGTGCACTTTGCTGATGTAGATTTATGGGTGACATGCATTGGCATGATGGAATCTCTCTATAACAGAAATTTTATTGTATTGGGACAAGTTCAAATAACTAATAGTATTAAGGCATGTACAGTGTGACCACTGTCAACAAGTTTAAAGGAGCTCATGCAACACAACACGTAACAGTTTCACGTTTACTTTGATCTCAAAGTCTGTGTCAGTGGTCTCATTATTGGTGCTGTTGATTTCACTCTGAACAGATCAACTGATAATCGTCGTAACTCTTCCTCAGTAGATCTTGCATCAGAGTTTTGTTATGTTGTGATGTTTTCTTAGAAAATACTACATGTTCCAACTATTCAACATGGAAATCCGAAGTCAAAGTTGGGCTTTATCAGAATCTACAATGACTAATTGACTAATCGTTTCAACACTAGATAAAACTTATTTAACATTTGTGCCACCACTAGAATGTCTGTCATGTATAAACGTCCAGAGAGAACTCACAAGCTCAAAGAAATAGATAGACGTCAAGGGAAGAAATCAGTAGCTGATCAGCCTTTTCATACCCCCCACTCTCGAAGAGAATTTGGGGGGGGGGGGGGGGGGATACTGGATTACATGCATCTGTCCATCCAACCATCCATTCTCACGAGAGATATATTGTGGGCTAGCGATGACCCTATAGGTACACAGTGTGTTTAATTTGCTTGTATAGATAGCCACACAAGAAAATATGTCTAAAAAGACTCCATGTGGCTTATTGTGTACTCTAGTTATTTCCGAATATTAGACAAGTTATGGAAACTATTTTCTAACAAGAAATACATTGTGTGGTTATTTTTTAGCATGTAGGTACACATTCAATGTCATGGACTATGTTAGCCACACATTGTTTTTTGTTGGTCCTTCCATCAGTGGATATGTCCCTCTGCAGCGATATCTCAGCAGTGAGTGTATGGATTTTGCACAAGAGATTCTTGTGATTAGCTGCTCTTGCTCATATTTTAAAAAAGTTACCCACATATTTTTCACCAGAGTTAGGGTGCTTACTTTGTCAGTTTTTCATGATTTTTTTCTGTCCACAGCGATTTCTTAGCAGTGAGTTGGGAGCATGGTGGCTCAATGATAGACTTGGACTTTTATGCTAGAGGTCCTGGGTTTGATTCTCGTCCAGGATGACCTTCGACGTGTCCTTGGGCAGGGCACTTTATCCTGGTTGCCTACACAGGGGCACGATGACGCCATGTACTAAGGCGTACTGCACGCCGATGGTGCACATGATTTCAACTGTTGTAACCCTGCTTGAGTGGAGCTTGAACAGAGTTATAATATTGAG
This sequence comes from Pictodentalium vernedei, assembly GCA_031216915.1. Classification (NCBI taxonomy): domain Eukaryota; kingdom Metazoa; phylum Mollusca; class Scaphopoda; order Dentaliida; family Dentaliidae; genus Pictodentalium; species Pictodentalium vernedei. The sequence continues at coordinate 269,365,084 of CM062295.1, forward strand.
CTTACAGTTGCTTGTCAATGCTTGGTGGTTCGCTCTGGGTACTCCGGCTTCCTCCACCCATAAAACTTTCATACCCAAAAAGCCTTTTGCCTGAAACTGTCTTCAAATGCACTAAAATGTCATACTTGACACATGGAAATTCCAAAGCCTCAAGGCACCTTTGTAGACCCTATTGCAACATCCTAGTGCAGTTGTGGAACTATGAATTTCACAGGTTGGGATTATTTAAGCAAAAAGTGGTAAATTGGCGCTTTTTTCAAGAAAGGTATTTCTGTTTGTAGAAACCCTGTTGAACAACCATAGAGAGATTCACTGTTTCAAATTGAAAAAAAATTATCAACATTCGGAAAATATCCCTGCATTTTTTTTTAAATGCAGGGAAAAAAGAAATGGAAAAAAATGTTAATTGTATACATAAGCAAAAATGCCAATTTACCCTGCACTAACCAGTCCAAGTTTAATATATTTTGCAAATTATTGGTCATCAAAACTTTAAACAAAGTCTTCAATTTCACTAACTATAACATCATTTTCGGTGGACCATCAGGGGTCATGTTGGCTTAGTAGTTGGAGCATAGGACTGATTGGAAGTCAAACAGAAAGTGCATTGTGTCCTTGGATTGGAGGCACTTAATACTGAATACTGATTGCCTATGTGGGGCCACGACGCTATGTCCCAGGGTGTACTGCACGTCAGTGGTGCATTTCAACCAGTGCTAACCTGCTTGTGTGGAGTTAGTACATTTCTGAGTTCGACAGTTGCTCGCCATTGCTCAGTGATTCTCTCTGGGTACTCCAGCTTTCTCCACCCGTAAAACTGTCTAACATGAGGTGGTCATAAAACCCCAATAAATTAATAAATGGACCATCTGTTTTTGCAACTACTGGTAATATTTCTGTTTGCTCATATGGTTGATAGTATCACTTACTACTACCCAACATTATAGCACCTTTCTCTCATTTCTCAAGGAAATGAAGCTTTTATATAAGTTTTAGTTATTTTTATTCTTTTTACTCCATCTCGTATTCAAAAAACATTCCTGTCCTTGTGTTGCTTTACACAGTGTTTATTCAACCTTTTTCCCAGTTGAAACCCTGGGAAGTGAAGTAGTCCTTGTTAGCTTAACTTGACCTAGTCAGGATAAGCTATTGCCATCACGCATGTGGAAGTCTGTGAGTCTGTTCACATTTTCCTTTAGCATGGGCTACACCCCTCAGTTCTTGTCTGATCATCACAAAATTTCATATGCAGGTTTGGGGTCATGTCTAGATGAGAATGTCTCCTTTTGGTCGCAATCGGGCAACCGATATGGCTGCCCGAGACCAAAACCCGAAAACCATTAGCACAGTCTACAGGTCGTATTAGGGGGCGTGGTGGTTCAGCTGGTAGAGATGCTGGCTGCAAGCCGAGAGGTCCTCGGTTCGAATCCCACCTGCTGCAACCGCGTAGTGTCCTGGGGCATGACACTTCACCACCATTTCTCACGTGGGGGCACGGAGACGCTGTGTACTAAGGCGTACTGCACGTTAATGGTGCACATGTCTTCAACCAATGCTAACCCTGCTTGTGTGGAGTTAGTATGTTGAGGAGCTGACAGTTGCTCGCCGTTGCTCAGTGGTTCTCTCCGGGTACTCCGGCTTCCTCCACCCGTAAAACTGTCGTGGTCATGATTAGCCATTGTGCAGAAATATGTGACCTTAAACACCAATAAATAAATAAACAGGTCGTATTTATGAAGGGATTTCATTGTAACTTGGTAGGATACCTCTGTATAATGCCTAGATGAGAACATCTTCTTTTGGGCATGATCTATCAACCGTAATGGCTGCCCAAGCCCGAAACCCAAAAACTTTTAGCACAGTCTGCAGGTCATGTTTAATATGGAGGGATTTCATTGTAACTTGGTAGGATGACTCCTTATGATCTCTAGATGTGAATGTCCCCATTTGGGCGTGATCTGCCAACCGTGACGACTGCCCGAGCCCAAAACCCCAAAACCTTTAGCACAGTCTACAGGTCATATTTATTGAGGAATTTAGTTGTAACTTGGTGGGTTGACTTCATACAATGTCTAGATGAGAAAGTCACCTTTTGGTCTTGATTGGCAACTGTGACGGCTACAGGGGCTCAAAAACCTTTAGCACAGTCTACAGGTCATATTTATGAAGGGATTTCATTGTAACTTGGTAGGATGACTCAAAATAATGTCTAGATGAGAACGTCCCATTTTGATCGCAATCATTTAGCCTTGATGGGTGCCTGAGCCCAGAAACCTTTAGCATGGGCGAAAGGTCATATTTATGGAAGGATTTCATTGTAACCTGTTAGTTTGACTCCATATAATGCCTAGATGATGACATCCCATTTTGGTCGTGATTGGTCAACTGTGACGGCTTCAGGGGCCCGAAGTCCGAAAACCTTGAGCACAGTCTACAGGTCATATTTATGAAGGGATTTCATTGTAACTTCGTAGGATCACTCCAGATGATGCCCAGGTGAGAATGTTCCCTTTTGGTTGCGATCATTCAACCATGATGTCTGCTCAAGCCCAAAGCCCAAAAACCTTGAGCACAGTATACAGGTCATATTTATGAAGGGATTTCATTGTAACTTGTTAGGTTGACTTCATATAATGTCTAGATGAGAACGTCCCCTTTGGGCCACTGTCACTTGGTAACTTTCTTTGATATACGTTAACTGTGAGGGCCACATACATGAACTGTGAGGTCATATTAACCCACCCCTCAGCGCTTTAGTACAGTGTACACCTCATATTATTTTTTATCAAAAACATAGCATCAGGGAACAGAAATGAACATATTTCCAATTATCACAATTCTTGTCTTATTTCATAATCCTTTCATAAACATTGAACATTATCCATTTCATCAAACACAGCACACAAGTTAAGCTACAGTGTCATTGACACTTTCACTTACTGTGGTAAACAAGCTCTGCTTTGATGATAAAATAGAACCTGGTCACCAAGCCTGGGGTGGAAGTCTTCTAAAATTAAGTATGAACGACTGGCTGTACTTGACTTTATATCCATGTAAATCAATCAATCAATCTATCTATATTTTGTGAGAGTTCGGTGATGTCTGACATTTATAATTTTCTTTTTACCTGTATAGAACTTTATAGCACAATGTAGTATTTTTTAGCTCAACTGATTGAATATCAGGGTGAGCTAAACTGTTCACAGTTAATCCATCATCATCCGTCATAAAGGTGGTGTTTGAGTCTTTTCCTCCCGAAATCCTTGACCAATTCCAATAAAACTTCATGTGAATGATAGCTGGATAGGGGCACTTCAGATTTATTACCCTTACAACTTACTACCAAACATATTATAAGCAGCTCAAATAGTTAAATAAATCCACATAACTTCTGCATATAGCAATGAATGTTTTGAAATTAAATGCTTGCATTATCACTGACATACACACGTGGCTTCCATAACAGTGATAATTAACATGCACTCAGTTCAATGTTCAGAAAACTGAAATCTCTTGTTGGGACAGATTTTATTAACATTCCTCCACCCCCCTCCCCCGACTTACTTGTCTTCATGAAACCAAAGCAGTTTTTTCTTCACTGCTAAAGAGATTAAAGTGATTAACTTGTAGCATAGCTCTGATGGACATTCACAAATGTGAACCCATACTTTACCTTGACTTTCAGATGGGGTGGATCCAGGTCTGAAACTGGTGGGGATTCCAGGAGGGCGAACAGCCCCTTCATGAATGTCCCTGTCCAAAATTTTTACTTGCCATTGGAAAAATAAAACTGGGCAACCATGCCAATATTTTTAGCTCACCTGACTGAAAGTCAGGGTGAGCTTTTCTGATCACTCTTTGTCCGCCGTCCATCGTCCATCATCTGTCGTCCTGCGTGAAGGTGATGTTTGAGCCTCTTTCTCCTAAACCACTGGCCACATTTTAATTAAATTTCATGTAAGTAGTGGATATATAGGGGCATTTTGATTTTTATGCAAATTAGGTTTCGGCTCATATTGAGCAGAGGAGTGATTAAAAAATGGCCAAATTTTTTGAAAATCTTCCAATGAACCACCAGTAGCAGAGACTTGATATGTGGTATGCAGCTTCCATTTGAGGTGTAGACTCAAGTTTGTTCAAGAGAAGTTTGACGGACAATATTTGCCTTTGTTCTGAGAGGGGCAATAATTTTTTCCCTGCCCAGAATTTCTATTTTCTGAACCCAGAGGCCGATTTGAACCAAATTTAATGTGAGGTATTATTGGGTTATAAGTACTTGATTTATGCAAAAAAAATTTTTCCTGCAGCCCTATGGGAACCGCAGGAGCTAAAGATAGAAAAAAATTAAAACGCCCATATCTCCAAAACTGCATGGCACCGAGAATTTTTATTTGGTGTGAAGCTTCCTTAGGACCAACAGAAAGGATTGGTAAAAAAAAATTGCCATCGGTTTTATCACAGGGTACAGTTTCGGGGCTTTGAAAAAGTGCTGAGTCAGCACTTTTTTACACTAGGCAGAATCTTTTGATATTTGGTATGCAACATTGTAGGGTGGATCTGATTCAAGTTTGTTCAAATCGGCCCCTTGGGTTCATATTTGGGCACAGTGTAGGAGCCCGATTTCAAACTTAGTGCATTTCTGGCAAATTTATTAAAAAATCTTCTCCAGATCCAGCAGGCAGAATCTTTTGATATTTGGTATGCAACATTGTAGGGTGGATCTGATTCATGTTTGTTCAAATCGGCCCCCTGGATTCATATTCGGGCTCACTATAGAAGCTCGAATTCGAACTTATTGCATTTCAGGCAAATTTCTTTAAAAATCTTCTTCTCCAGATCCAGCAGGCAGAATCTTTTGATATTTGGTATGCAACATTATGGGGTGTATCTGATTCAAGTTGTTCAAATCGGCTCCCTGGATTCTTATTTGGGCTTTCTATAGAAGCCCAAATTCGACCTTAGTGCATTTCGGGCAAATTTCTTAAAAAATCGTCTTCTCCAGATCCAGCAGGCAGAATCTTTTGATATTTGGTATGCAACATTGAGAGGGGGAATTGATTCAAGTTTGTTCAAATCGGCCCCCTGGGTTAATATTTGGGCTCAGTATAGAAGCCCAAACTTGAACTTAGTGCATTTCAGGCAAATTTCTTTAAAAATCTTCTTCTCCAGATCCAGCAGGTAGAATCTTTTGATATTTGGTATGCAACATTATGGGGTGTATGGATGTATCTGATTCAAGTTTGTTCAAATCGGCTCCCTGGATTCATATTTGGGCTTTCTGTAGAAGCCCAAATTCGAACTTAGTGCATTTCAGGCAAATTTCTTAAAAAATCTTCTTCTCCAGATCCAGCAGGCAGAATCTTTTCATCTTTGGTAGGCAACATTGGGGGAGGGGGGGAATTGATTCAAGTTTGTTCAAATCGGCCCACTGGGTTTATATTTGGGCTCAGTATAGGAGCCCAAACTTGAACTTAGTGCATTTCAGGCAAATTTCTTTAAAAATCTTCTTCTCAAGATCCAGCAGGCAGAATCGTTTGATATTGGGTATGCACCATGCTTAGTGGGGTGAGATTCAAGTTGTTCAAGCCAAGTCCCTAGGTTCATATTTGGGCTCACTGTGGTAGCCCAAATGATAACTTAGTTCAAAATGAGGAATTTTTTTAAAACTCTTCTTCAGATCCAGCAGTCGGAATGTTTTGATATTTAGTATGCAGCATCCTTAGGGGGGTGAGATTCAAGTTTGTTCAAGACATGTCCCTAGGTCCATATTTGGGCTCACTGTGGGAGTCTGAATGATAACTTAGTTCAAATTGAGGAATTTCTTTAAAAATCTTCTTCAGATCCAGTAGTCGGAATGTTTTGATATTTGGTATGCAGCATCCTTAGCGGGGTGAGATTCAAGTTTGTTCAAGCCATGTCCCTAGGTCCATATTTGGGCTCACTGTGGGAGCTTGAATTGTAACTTAGTTCGAAATGAGGAATTTTCTTAAAAAATCTTCTTCTTCAGATCCAGCAGTCGGAATGTTTTGATATGTGGTGTGTAGCATCCTTGGGGGTTGGGGGGGGGGGGATTCAAGTTTGGTAAAGCCAAGTCCCTGGGTCCATATTTGGGCTCCCTGTGGGAGCCCGAATTATAACTTAATATGAGGAATTTTTCTTCAAAATCTTCTTCTTCAGATTCAGCAGTCGGAATGTTTTGATATTTGGCATGCAGCAACCTTAGGGGGTGAGATTCAAGTTTGTCCAAGCCAAGTCCCTTGGTTCATATTTGGGCTCACTATGGGAGCTCGAATGACAACTTAGTTCAAAATGAGGAATTTTTTTTAAAAATCTTTTTCAGATCCAGCAAATGAATGTTTTGGATATTTGGCATCCTTAGGGGGGTAAGATTCAAGTTTCTTCAAGCCATATTCCTAGGTCCATATTTGTGCTCACTGCGGGAGCTCGAATTGTAACTTAGTTCAAAATTTTCTTTAAAAATCTTCTTCTTCAGATTCTGCAGTCGGAATGTTTTGATATTTGGTGTACAGCATCCTCAGGGGGGTGAGATTCAAGTTTGTTAACGCCAAGTCCCTGGGTTCATATATGGGCTCCTTGTGGGAGCCCAAGTTATAACTTAGTTCAATATGAGGAATTTTCTTTAAAAATCTTTTTTAACTCACCGAAGGGAGCTCAACTTATCACTTGCCATCCGGCATCGTTGTGAACATTTTTCAAACGACTTCTCCCCTGAAACAACTGGTCCAATTTTCACGAAACTTCATGTGGATGTTCATTACTATATGGCAATTCAGGTTTGTTCAAATAAAATGGCCATGTCCTTGGGGGCTCTGTATGGGGCATAACTCTGATAGCATCGTATGAATTATAGAAAAATTATTAAAAAATCTTCTTCTCCAGATCCAGTAGGCAGAATCTTTTGATATTTGGTATGCAACATTGTGGGGTGGATCTGATTCAAGTTTGTTCAAATCGGCCCCCTGGATTCACATTTGGGCTCAGTATAGAAGCCCGAATTCGAACTTAGTGCATTTCAGGCAAATTTCTTTAAAAATCTTCTTCTCAAGATCCAGCAGGCAGAATCTTTTGATATTGGGTATGCAGCATGCTTGGGTGGGGGGGATTCAAGTTTGTTCAAGCCAAGTCTCTGGGTTCATATTTGGGCTCACTGTGGTAGTGCATTTCAGGCAAATTTCTTCAAAAAATCATCTTCTCCAGATCCAGCAGGCAGAATCTTTTGATATTTGGTATGCAACATTGTGGGGTGGATCTGATTCAAGTTTGTTCAAATCGGCCCCCTGGGTTCATATTTGGGCTCAATATAGGAGCCCAAATTTGAACTTAGTGCATTTCAGGCAAATTTCTTTAAAAATCTTCTTCTCAAGATCCAGCAGGCAGAATCTTTTGATATTGGGTATGCAGCATGCTTGGGTGGGGGGGATTCAAGTTTGTTCAAGCCAAGTCTCTGGGTTCATATTTGGGCTCACTGTGGTAGCCCAAATTATTACTAAGTTTAAAATAAGGAATTTTCTTTAAAAATCTTATTCTTCAGATCCAGCAGTCAAAATGTTTTGATATTTGGTATGCAGCATCTTTGAGGAGGAGGGGGGGGGGGGATTCAAGTTTGTTCAAACCATGTCCCTAGGTCCATATTTGGGCTCACTGTGGAAGCCCAAATGATAACTTAGTTCAAAATGAGAAATTTTCTTTAAAAATCTTCTTCTTCAGATCCAGCAGTTGGGTATTTTGATATTTGGCATGCAGCATCCTTAGGAGGGTGAGATTCAAGTTTGTTCAAGCCATATCCCTAGGTCCATATTTGGGCTCACTGTGGGAGCTTGAATTGTAACTTAGTTCGAAATGAGGAATTTTCTTTAAAAACCTTTTTCAGATCCAGCAGTCGGAATGTTTTGATATGTGGTGTGTAGCATCCTTAGGGGGTGAGATTCAAGTTTGTTCAAGCCAAGTCCCTGGGTTCATATTTGGGCTCACTGTGGGAGCCCGAATGATAACTTGGTTCAAAATGCAAATTTTCTTTAAAAATCTTCTTCAGATCCAGCAGATGAATGCTTTTGATATTTGGTCTGCAGCATCCTTAGGGGGGTAAGATTCAAGTTTGTTCAAGCCATGTCTCTAGTTCCATAAAATTTGTCTCTCATGACTTCATTCCTTTGTAGTGTTGATGAACCTTGTCTAACTGAATGTGACCCCAAATACTTCTTTGAACCACTTTGTTTGAATCACTTTGCACGGTGAGCGATTAAGGCTCCTCGGCCTCTTGTGTTTAGATCCACTGGGCAGAATCTTTGGATATTTGGTATAAGCCTTTCTGAGGAGGAGCAGATGCAACTTGTTGAAATCAATTCTCTGGGTTGATATTTAGGCTACCATGTCAGGTGAGTGCTCTCAGGCCCCCTGGGGCCTCTTGTTTTGCTCCTAGTCCATCGGCGTGTCAAAAATTCTTATGCCCCCCCCCCCCTCCTTTGTCAGACCTGAGTGGATCCTCCAGAGATTTTATATAGGGAATTCTGTTTGGCAGAATCCTGAGGAATTCACAATATAATTAAAAATAATAATGAGTATCCGAAGTATCCACTATGTATTTATTATATCATAAGATACGATTTTCTAAATTTGTTGGATGAAAAAAAGTTGCTTTTATGTCCTGTGTTCAGCGTTGGAGATCAACTGTTTAAATTTTTATATTTATCTATATCTATAAAGATTACTTGCATATCTGTATTATCGTATTTGAAAGGGGGTGTAGTGGCATTGCAGTAACCAGTTCTCTTCAGATCACCGAAGTTAAGCAACGTCGAGCCTGGTTAGACCTTGGATGGGTGACCATCTGAGTGATCGATTCAGACTCCCGCGTTGTGTCCTTGAGCAAGGCACTTAACCTCGATTGTCCACATGTGGGCACGATGACACCGTGTACTAAAGTGTACTGCATGTCGATGGTGCGCATGTCTTCAACCAATCTAACCCTGCCTATGCTGCAGTGCGGAGTTACAATATTGGGGAGCTTGCAGCTGCTCGTTGTTGCCCGGTGGTTCTCTCAGGGTACTCCGGCTTCCTCCACCAGTAAAACTGTCACTGACACGATATGACATAGGCATTAAAAGTGTCTTTAAACCCTAATAAATAAATAAATCGCATTTGAAACTTTTACCGATATATTTTTCAAGTGTTATTGTTGATATAATTTGACAGTATCGACACGAGGTGACCTTTTCTGCTGAAAGTGTTGTTAAATCCCATTAAAAATTGGTGATATAATGTGTATATTGTTATTCTGTTATGAAATTGTGCTGTCAATAAACTAGTCTATACTGACATTAACTTAACTGAAAGTACAAGATAGTCATATTTAAGCTCTGTTTTGGGTAGTTGTGTTTATTTATGTCCATCTCATTTGAGAACATATTTCAACCTCAGTGTGCCTGTACAGTACTCCAAGTCAGTTAACTCTGTTTCCTTTCTCAGGGGTTAAAGATCAAAGCCAGGCTTAATATTGTGTCTGTTTTACCCTTCATGTGGTGAACTGTGTTCGAGATTCTGGCAATCTTAAGTGGCTGAAAGTTGGCGTATGAAAAAATCTTTATGTGAGATTAAAATTGCTCAGGCGGTAGGTGAGCGAAAACATCACACACATCAGATTTCCATGACTGTTTGGGCTCACACTTGGGAATGAGAATCTTAACCAGGGCTCGATTTAACTGGTTTAGCATAGCACTTTGCTCTCCAATTTCTGAATTTTGCTATTCAAGATTTATTAGTTTCAAGTGCTTTTGGATCAACTGCTAATCAATTTTCCAGGGTGAATAGTAAATTGCTATTCAAAATTTTCAGATTAAATCAAGCCCTGTTAACTCGGTACAATATGTGGAGTATTGTTTAAAAATCTTCTTCCAACCCACCAGTTAGAATCTTTTGCACAGGGGGTAGGTGAGCGAAAACATCACACATGTCAGATTTCCATGACTGTTTGGGCTCACAATTGGGAATGAGAATCTTAACTTGGTGCAATATGAGGAGTATTGTTTAAAATCTTCTTCCAACCCACCAGCTAGAAATTTTTGATATTTGATAAACAGATCTTTGGGAGCGCAGTGGCTCAGTGGTAGACTGTTGGACTTCTATGCTAGAGGTCCTGAGTTCGATCCCCATCTGGGATGACCCGCATTGTGACCTTGGGCAAGGCACTTTATACCGGTTGCCTTTGTGGTGGCATGGTGAAGCTGTGTACTAAGGCGTACTGCACATTGATGGTGCACATGTCTTCAACCACTGTAACCCCGCCTGAGCGGAGCTTGAACAGAGAATGTCGAGGAGATGACAGTTGCTCATCGCTGCTCTGTGGTTCTCTCCGGTTTCTCCGGTTTCCTCCAACCGTAAAACTGTCATGGTCACGATTAGCCATTGTGCATAAGTATGTGCCCTTAAACACAGTAAATAAATAAATAAATAAATAAATAAATAAATAAATAAATAAATAAATTGTCCCTATACATTGTTTGGCACATCACAGTCAAAAATAATCGGCATGATTGTATATCACAGTATCATTTTCTGAATACGGAGGTATTAAAATATCCCTCCCAATACCTCCCAACGCTACTTTGTGGGGGTGGTGGTGGGTCAAACTTTGTCAGCACTTGTCTCAATTCTAAGGACATTTAAATGAAACTGCCATAAGGCATTTTGTGAGATTATGGTTTGGTATCACAAGGTAACTTCAGGCCAAAGTTGACAACACGTCAGGCCTAAGTTGATTGCACATTTAATATATATTTGTTTATTTTAGTATCAGGAATGGAAGAGCTGCATGCCGATCTTCATCCAGGTCTCCAAAGACCCTGAAAAGGTCTTTAAGTAAAGAACCTGTTAGAAAGTAAGCTAAATTTTAATTTGCTTTTGCAAAGTCTATAAATCTTCAATTTCTATATGATAGCTATAATTTTATGGTCTGGAAATCCACTTTTTATAAATACATTTACTGTTTATAGATAGTACCATGGAGTGGCATTGTCTGTCCCTCTGTCAATCTGTTATTAAATTGATTTCCAGAACACAACATATCAAATGCCAAATAGAGCTCAAACTCTATGCACACATATATGAATAAAAGATGCTCACATGTTGTTTTCTAATTTCCACTTTGTCTTTATCAGTTTACCCTTCTGTCCAATGAATTTCAAGCAAAACTCAAATGGCTGACCACATATTGATGAAACTTCATACATAGATACATTGATATTATACAGAATGTTGCATAACATATTCATGTACTCCATATCAATTCCCCGTGGGAACCCCGGGAAGTAAGCAGCACTTGTTTACTGTGGTAAACCAGTTCCGCTTTACTAGTAAAATAGGACCCAGTCACCAATGCTTGGGGTGAAAGTCCTCTAAAATGGGCAACATGTAGATCAACGATTGACTACACTTGACTTCATCTCCATGTTGTGTCACGATTAGCCATGGTGCATAAATATGTGACGTTAACCACCAACAAACAAACCAACTCCATATCAATATGTCCATCCACTATCAATTGGTTGTTCTGGACAAAAAATATTGATTTTCAAAGTCTGTATATCACTGTGGGTGTTAAATTTCCATGTGCAAAAGCATAATTAATATGGAGGCATTCACATTTTTTCTGTGATGGCAAGTCCCTGCTGCTACAGTGTTTATGAGTATTGCTGATTTTGCTTGTTAATTTTTAACTCAACTTGACATCTAGTATGAGCTATTGGGATGGATTGCGATCTGTTGCCCATATGTCAGTACGTCCGTCCATATGTTCCTCTGTCCATCGACAATTCCTTTAGCACACCCTACAGGCCACAGCTCTCACCTGATAGTTCCAAAATTTCATACTTGGCTTTGGGGCAATATCTGAATAGGAACTATCAAATATTTTTATACTGTACCAATGACCCAGACTTAGCTGTTGCAAACTCATTAAATTCAGGGCCAAACCAAATTTTGCCCCCCCCCCCCCCCCCCCCCATCCCCAAAATTTGCATCAAAAACCAAAAAATAGATGTCCTGGTAGGTCCTCCATATTTTTACTGCACTGCGCATACGCGGTGTCAAGGAGGTCTCGAAATTCCCGCCATAATGTCATTCTTTGTTTGACCCTGTAAACAGTGTCACATCACTGATATTTGTGCTGTAAATCTCAGTTTTAATGATGCCAGACACATTATTATGAGAGAAATGGTGGATTGAAAGTGCATTTAGGATGAGGAGAGGAGAAAAACAGTGGTTTCCAATGTTCAGGGCTGTAACTTAACATTTTTTTTATCAAAATTTATTCATGTTGCCTATTTTCGAGGCATAGCCCAGCTGTTGTCATTCTTGCCATGAATGTTCCATTGTTTGTTCAGTGTTTCCTCTCTCTTCATTCATTCCCCCCTTGCCATTCTCCCATGCTTTTGGCTTATTTTTGTAATTTTTATTAATAAAAATTTTTTTTGACTTTTGGCTTGGTTACAGAATTTTTTTCTGTTCTGTCCCCATGTTTACGTCCTCACCCTAGAGGTGTTTAGGCGTTTAGGTCTGCATCTACCATCTGATGCTCTGCAAGCTCTTCTGGGGAAGGCTCTGTTTAGCATCCGATAGTGTTTAAATTGGACACTGATTACTGGGCCATGTTTACCAGTGCCTGGAGTCAGTTTTCTGGTTTGTTTACACAGTTTGTTTATGTTGACAATGGTTGCTCTGATATGTGATTCCTTGTCTTCTGCCTTGATTATTCACATTAAGATATATTAATATTGTCCGTAAGTGTTGCATTAATTTTTTCAGAATGATTTAAAATTTTTGTCCACACTTAGGCTTTTTTGGGATCCATTTGAGCTCTGGGTTCCCTTTGGGAACTTGTGCTCTTCTGAAAAAAAATTTTTCTTTTTGAATTGTTTTTTCATGTTATTATAATGGATTTTTATACTATGTATCTTTGTTTGCAAGGTTTATTGCGGGTACTGTGATTGATTATTTTCACAATGAAAGATTATTGTTCAAATTGTAATGGAAGGAAATCTTCCTCTGATTCTCATGATTTCTGCATTAATTGTAGTCAGTGTACCCGCACTAAGCCTTATTCTATATGTTCCAAATGGGATGACAAACGTTGGACACGTGTGTCACGGTATATTGTTAGCGGGGAGCAGGATATGCCGGTCCTCTCTCCGCAAGGTCACTCAAGTTTTTCACTCTCTTCTTCAGAGGAACAAGAATTGGGTGATGTTTCCGTGAAGTCGTCTTCCAGTGCGCGTCCGTCGTCACAATCCAGAGAAGAGCTAGCGGCAAAAGTGCTCATGGATATACGGCAACTGCCTAAGAGGCCCCCCTGTAGGGTCTACGGCATTGGCGTCTACGTCCGCTAGCTCGCCCGGTGTCGCGTCCATTTACCGAATGGTACAGCACCCGGGTTCGTCCGTTGCGGTCCAGGAAAGAATTAAGGGTGTTGCGAGCACTATAAACATTCCTCAGGCACACCCAGTGATGACGGATCTTGGTTTAGGATGGAAGAAGCCTTTGGGTTCGGTTCCTAGCTCGTCCAGCTCTGCGATCCAGATGTTGTTGTACAAAACGTTCGTCAGTCGGAGCTTACGTCCACCCCTCGGGACGCTCCGGTGTATAAACAGTCTGGAGAGGCTGTATCAAGGGCTTCTTCCTCCTCTCGTCGGCGCACTCGACCGCACCTTGGCTACGTGACCGCCGATATCCAGCCGGTATCGCCTTCCAGAGATTCCTCGACAGCCAGGTCACGCCATCCGGTAGCCAAGGATTTGAGGCCACCTTCATCTGGACGTTTGCATAAGAGAAGTATGCAAGCGACAACGTCCACGGAGCTTCCTGCGGCTAAATCACGCAAGACCGCAGCTCCGCAGGCCTCGTTAACGGACGTGCTATCTCAGATAGCACAAATCATAGCAGCATCCGGCAGAAGCCCTATCAGAGCAGGAAGAATCTGATGATGCTGGGTCGGTACGTTCCGCAGCTGGATCGGGAGCGGACGACCGAGATATCCAGGATGTCCGTCAGGATGGCGAAAGGGATATGGATGAATTGGAGTTCTCCCTTTCGGAACAACACGAAATCGTCGTCGAGTTAATCTGGCATTTTCTTCCTGATGTTGTTCCAGCGGACCAGGATGCTACTGTTTAGGGACACCGTCCCAGAGTTTCCGTCTCAGTCCAGGAATGTCTCACGGACATTTGAACTTTTGAATGACGCTATCAATAAACTTGCTGGTAAATCCGGCAAGTCAGCCTTCCTATCGGCTAATGCTCTAAATCTGCCTTTCATTAAATGCCAGGAATAGATTTGAAACGGCAGGACAGGGCGTTCAGAGAGTTCCTCGGCGTCTAGACGACCAGACTGAAGATCTTGAATTATCCAAGACGTCATCTATGTCTATTCATAGCTCTACCTTGGAAACTACAATATCTTCGAATAGAGCAAATTTAGACGCACTCTCATACGCAGATCACCTTACCAGAGCATTATCGTTACGCCTTGAAGGTCAAGAATTTCAGGACGTACAAACGCCTCTGAGAGATCTTTCAAGGGCTATTGCCTATTCTACATATAACTCCGCCCTTTCAGTGGCTAATCTGGAGTTGGTTAGACATGACGGAACCCTAGCTACGTCCACAAGAGTGGATAGTAAGGTGAAAAACTCTCTTAGAGTCGCTCCGGTCTCCGGAGAGCTTCTCTTTGACGGCAAGCTTTCTGCTATTTACGATAAGTTAACTAAGAAAGCTTGAGACTCTCTGCTTTTTATGTGTACCCATACTATGTATGGTACACATAATGCTGGCATCCGGGGTGACCATCCGTCGTTCGTCCATCCTTTATCCGTCCGTCTGTCCGTCCGTCCGTCCGTCTGACCGTCCGGCGTCCTATCCATTTCTTTGGCATTCGATAACTTGAAAAATATTGCTTGGATTGTCAAGTTACTTTATATTTGTGTTCAGGTTACTGATGTTCCGAGCTGTATAGTTTTTGGTGTAAATCGGATAATTTGATCCTGAGATATTAACCCTTTATCCTTCAAATTGAAAATTCCTTCAATCCCTTTGGCATTTGATAACTTAAAAAATATTGTTTGGATTATCAAGTTACTTTATATTTGTGTTCAGGTTACTGATGTGCCGAGCTGTATAGTTTTTCATGTAAATCTGATAATTTAATCCTGAGATATTAACCCTTTATCCTTCTAATTGAAAATTCCTCCAATCCCTTTGGCATTCGATAACTTGAAAAATATTGCTTGGGTTGTCAAGTTACTTTAAATTTGGGTTCAGGTTACTGATGTGCCAAGCTGTATATTTTTTGGTGTAAATCTGATAATTTGATCCTGAGATATTAACCCTTTATCCTTCAAATTGAAAATTCCACCAATCCCTTTGGCATTCGATAACTTGAAAAATATTGCTTGGATTGTCTAGTTACTTTATATTTGTGTTCAGGTTACAGATGTGCCGAGCTGTATAGTTTTTGGTGTAAATCTGATGATTTGATCCAGAGATATTAACCCTTTATCCTTCAAATTGAAAATTCCTTCAATCCCTTTGGCATTCGATAACTTGAAAAATATTGCTTGGATTGTCAAGTTACTTTATATTTCTGTTCAGGCTACTGATGTACCGAGCTGTATAGTTTTTGGTGTAAATCTGTTATTTTAATCCTGAGATATTAACCCTTTATCCTTCAAATTGGTAATTCCTCCATTCCCTTTGGCATTTGATAACTTGAAAAATATTGCTTGGATTGTCAAGTTACTTTATAATTGTGTTCAGGTTACTGATGTGCTGAGCTGTATAGTTTTTGGTGTAAATCGGATAATTTGATCCTGAGATATTAACCCTTTATCCTTCAAATTGAAAATTCCTCTAATCCCTTTAGCATGAGATAACTCAAAAAATATCAATCCGATTGTCATGTTACTTTATATATTTATTCAGGTTACTGATGTGCTGTGCTGTATAGTATTTTATGTAAATCTGATAATTTGATCCGGAGATATTAACCCTTTATCCATTAAATTGGGCACTCCTCCAATCCATTTCTATATGTACCCATCCCTTGTATGGTGTACATAATGTTGGCATCCGTGGTGGCCCTCCGTCATACAGCTTTCTACTAGTTGCACATATGGGTACACATCTGACGATTTCATTGGCCTATTTTTAAGTCTGCTTCTAGTAAGTCGGAACCAGCAGAAAAAAGTAGGCCTGGATCTTCTGGGACGTGCACGTCCAGGGGAAGTTCCTTTAGAGGTGCGTACGCGCCCTCTAGGCCTTATTCTCGAGACCGTCAAGGCAGCGACTCTAGCAGGGGCCGTAACGCTGGCCGTAATAGGTCAGACGCCCCTAGATCAACGGCACGAGGTGCGGGTCGGGGAGGATGTGGTTTCTCCTTCCGCAAGCCTCGCAGGTCCAGGAAGTGATGGTGTAGACCTCTGTCGTGTTCCTGTGGGCGGAAGGTTTTCGAGTTATTTACAAAATTGGGAATTGATTACGGAGGACCCTTGGGTTCGAAGGGTAATTGCGGAAGGACTGAAACTGTCCTTCAAAGGAAAGCCTCCGTTAACTCGGAAGTCCAAGATGGACTCAACTTCCATCAAATATTCTAAAAAGAGACGTTCTTCTTTCAGAAGTGCAGTCTCTTTTACTGAAGAGCGCGATAGAGGTCGTAGAAAACCAGGAATCTCCAGGTTTCTACAGCCATCTGTTTCTGGTTCCCAAACCAGACGGCTCGTTCTGCGCAGTAATAGATTTAAGCTGGATAAATGCTGATTGTGGCTCCAAAATTTTATATGGAGACCATTCGATCGGTCAGATCGAGCATTTGAGTTAATGACTGTGCTGCGAGCATAGATCTCAAGGATGCATACTTTCACGTCATGGTACATCCGGCATTTAGAAAGTATCTTCGGTTCGCTGTCCTAGGGGTTGTATATCAGTTCCGTGCGATGTGCTTCGGTTTGAATCTAGCGCCCTTGGCTTTCACTCGGATAATGAACTCGGTCATGACTTTCGAGCTCATTCGTCTGCGGTAACATCGGCCTACCTGGACGATATTCTTCAGAGGTACGGCAACGAGTTAACGCTTCAGAACGATGTGCAGAATCTTCTACTATTGCTCCGACGTCTCGGTTTCATAGTAAACGAACAGAAGTCGAATCTGGTGCCATCCAAGTCGTTCACCCACCTGGGGATGAGCTTCGAAATGCACAACAATCTCGTTCATCTGCCGTTAACCAGAGCGAAATTAGTCAGTTGTTATGCTTGCTATTGTCTAAACTCGGAGAAGGTTACAGCGAGAGAATTCATGAGACTGATAGGTCTGTGCGGAGCTGCCGTGGATCTCATTCCAATGGGGCGGCTATGCACTCATCCTCTCCAAATCTTTCTGACTCCGAATTGGAAAGTGAAGACTCATTCGCTCAATGCGGACATCCTCTTATCAGACCTAGTGAAACAAGAGATTCAGACTTGGGCAGACATTCAGTGGTTAACTCAGGGAGTTCCACTGCAATTGCCGGATCCGAGTTTTACTATCATGACGGATGCCAGTCAAACAGGTTGGGGCGCGACACTATGCCCGTCGGATTCGAGGTGCCAGGGTCTTTGGGATCCTCAATTCTTAGGCAAGCACATAAATATCAAGGAAATGATGTCAATTTGGCTTGTGTTGCACCATTGGATGGACGTTATTCAGAACACACACGTTCAAATTTTGTCTGACAATACGACGGTACTGGCGTATATTCGGAATCAGGGAGGCACTCATTCCATTCCGTTGTTCAGTTTAACGGAAAGAATCTTTCTGTTTGTACTGGAACATCAGGTTCGTTCTACTATCGGTCCGTCTGAATGTGTTAGCAGACTCCCTTTCATGGAAGGGTCACCTGTTGCTGTCGGAATAGACTCTCAACAAACAGGTTTTCAATCAGATTTGCTACCAATGGGAGTGACCAATGATAGATTTGTTTGCGACACATCTCAACAATCAGTTGCAGATTTACGTGTCCCCATGTCCGGATCCTCAAGCGTTTGCAGTAGACGCTCTATCGATCCCGTGGGATGGGATAATAGGATACGCATATCCTCCAGCGCCGCTAATTCAGCAGATATTGCTCAAGATAAAGCAATCCCACTGCAAGATTCTGTTGGTAGCATCTCTGTCTCCATAGAAACCGTGGATAAATCTACTCAGGTGTCTGTTGTGGGACATGCCGCGGAAGGATCTTCTGTCGCAGGGGAAATTGCGCGCACTTCACCACAATCCACAAGGTCTCAACCTTCACGTATTTCCGTTGTGTGGTCCTTCTTGCACAGTAAGCGTTTTACAGGACGAGCAGTGGATGCAATTTCTAACTGCAGGAGGACCTCCTGTTCGCTAAATTATGCTGCTAAGTGGATGTTCTTTCACCAGTTTTGAGACCTCCTTGACACTGTGCATGCGCAGTACAGTAAAAGTATGGAGGACCTACCAGGACATCTATTTTTTGGTTTTTGAGGCAAATTTTGGGGATTGGGGGGGGGGGCAAAATTTGGTTTGGCCCTGAATTTAATGAGTTTGCATCAGCTAAGTCTGGGTCATTGGTGAGTATAAAAAATATATAAATTACCATAAATTTTTTAACATTTCTGAATTTTGTTTAAAAACATGTACACCAGCAGCCATCTTAGATTTGGCATATAAATTGTCAATGATTACATTGGCACACACTATAGGCTGCATCTCTCACCCGATCTTTTTTCAAATTTCATATGTTGCTTTAGTGTGATTTCTAGATGGGAGCTATCAACTTTATCTGGAGTTTTGTTGAAAAACATGCCTGCTAGCAGCCTTCTTGGATTTGGTTCTAAATTATCAACAATTCCATTAGCACACCCCACAGGCTGCATTTCTCACCTGATCTTTTTCAAATTTCATATGTAGCTTTGGTGTGATATCTAATCATTTTTCTGAATTCGTTGAAAAATTTGGCTGCCGATAGCCATCTTGAATTTAGCATATAAATTGTCGACAATTCCATTAGCAAACCCTACATGCCGCATCTCTCACCCAATCTTTTTTGAATTTCATATATAGTTTTGCTGTGATGTCTAGATGGGAGCTATCAAATTTTTTCTGAATTTTATTGAAAACATGACAGCCAACAGCCATCATTGATTTTGCATATAATAGTCAACATTTCCATTAGCACACCCTACAGGACGCACCACTCACCCAATCTTTTTCAAATTTCATATTGAACCTCAGTGTGATGTCTAGAAGGGAGCTGTCAAATTTTTCTGAATTTCGTGGAAAAAAATGGCTTCCAGTAGCCATCGTGCATTTGGCATATAAATTGCCAACAATTCAATTTGCAAACCCCTACAGGCTGCACCTCTCACCTGATCTTTTTCAAATTTTATATGTAGCTTTGGTGTGATGTCTACAAGGGAGCTCTCAATTTTTTCTGAATTTTATTGAAAAACATGGCCACTAGCATGCAGGGGCCATCATGGATTTGGCATATAAATTGTCAACAATTCCATTAGCGCACTATACAGGCTGCTTTCCTCACCTGATCTTTTTCTGATATCATATGTAGCTGTGGAGTGATGTCTTTTTGTCATCTTCTGCCGACAAAGTCTGGAGGGGCATATTGAAAGGGTGTTTGTCCATCACTCCGTTCATCGCTCACAAAACATTGTCCACTTAACTCCTCCATTTTTCTTGGGATTTTTATGAAACTCGGTATGAAGTATGAGTATGAATCGTAGATGTGCATGTCCAAAGGAATTTGTGATTCCACAAATTTTGCACAGTTATGGCCCTTGATAATAGATAAATTTCCAGCAAAAAAAACTTGTCTGCTCAACTCCCTACATATTTTTGTACAACAACCAATGGCCCAGACTAGCTGGTGCTAACTTGATTGTATTCAGGGTCAAACATAAATTTTGCCCCCCCCCCCCCATCCCCAAAATTTGTATCAAAACACTAGTTTAAGTCCTAAATGGTCCTCCATACTTTTTACCACTGCATATGCGCAGCATCCAGGAAGGTCCAAAATTGGCGCCAACCATCATTCTTTGTTTGGCCCTTCAGTCAGTAAGATGCTCTGACATCTGTGCTATTAAAATTTCCATTATGAAGATGCCAGACACAAGTCAATACAAGAATTGGTGGATACAAGACTGCTAATGGATAAAGGAAAGGAACAATGGTGGTTGGAGACGTTCAGGGCTGTAACTTTATAAAAATTACAAATTTTTCATTTCATGTTCCAAATTTTGAGACAAATTGCCTGAAGTCATCATTCTTGCTAATGAAATTTCCACTGTTTGTTAAGTGTTCCTTCCCTATCCTTTCTTGAGCCCTCCTGCTAACTTCCAAGCTTTTGGCTATTTTTATTGAAATTTTTTATATAAATTTCTTTGAAGTTTTGCGTGTTTACAGAATGTTTTTTCTGTAAAAATCTCCTTGGTTACCTCCTCATCCTGTCGGTGTTGGGGTGTGTTGGTCTTGCATCTTCTATCAGATGTATTTTTTATTCTTCATAGGAAGACCTTGCTTTACATCTGATAGCTTGTAAATCGGTTACTGACATCGGGCTATTTTTGTGTGCCTGAGGTATTGTTTCCATTTTTTTCTTCTGATGTTGTTGACAGTATATTATATTATATGAATATAAATTACTGTAGGATACATGGATTATTATTCCGGTAGTGTAGCAAAAAAAAAAAAATTAGAATTTTGTCCACACTTAGGCTCTATCGGGAATCCTTTGGGCGCTGCATGTTCCCTTTGATTTTTCGGAAAATTTTTTTTTCAATTTTTCTGATTGAAATTTTGATTGCGAATATTCATGTATCTAATCATATATTTTTTGCAGATTTGGGAGTGTGATCGACTTTATTCTTTATATTGAAATTATGAAAGCTTTCTGCTCTAAATGCAAGGCGAGGAAATCCTCCTCGGATTTGCATGCTTGTTGTCTTGCTTGTAGTCGATGCACCCCCCAGGGATTGTTGTCCCACATGTGAATATTGGGACTCTAAACGTTGGAGACGGGTGTCACGGTATATTGTTGGGGGTAATTCAAGCTTCTCTGTTTCTTTTTCAGAGGAAAAAGAACATGATACTGATACTGTAACATCCATCCAGAGTGTGCAATCGTCATCGCGCTCAGATGAGCAAACAGAGCTGGCTGCAAAGGTGCTCTTGAATATTCGGCAAGGAATGAGGCCCCATTCCATTGCAAGCAGCCAGTTCGATGCGTGAAGCGGCTTCTCTGTCCGGAGGAGTCGTAACACCGGGTAAGCCCATTGCGGTTGAAGGAAGTGATGATTTGGGAAGAACGAGCACCTTAAAATATAAAGCTCACCCAGCAACGACGGAGATCGAGAGGAAGTTGGCAGGTTTCTTTTCGGAAGGCTCAGCAAGGTCTAATATGGCCATGAGCGGGAGAGCCACCTCTCTAACCCAACAACATCTGGGACCAGATGTTGTTTTGAAAAACCTGCATGAGTTGGAGCATACCTCCACCCCCATTTGGGATGCTCCTTCTACACTGAAGCCGGGGATAGCTGCAGTTACGACTTCCTCTGCTACGTTTTTAGCTTAACATGACATAGTCAAGATAAGCTATTGCCATCACACTTGCGGAAGTCTGTGAGTCTGTGAAGACTGTTCACATTTTCCTTTAGCACAGGCTACACCCTGCAGTTCTTGTCTGATCGTCACAAAATTTCATATGCAGGTTTGGGGTTATGTCTAGATGAGAACGTCCCCTTTTGGTCGCGATCGGGCAACTGGTATGGCTGCCCGAGCCCAAAACCCGAAAACCATTAGCACAGTCTACAGGTCGTATTTATGAAGGGATTTCATTGTAACTTGGTAGGATGCCTCTGTATAATGCCTAGATGAGAACGTCCCCTTTTGGGCATGATCTATCATCCGTGATGGCTGCCCAAGCCCGAAACCCAAAAACTTTTAGCACAGTCTGCAGGTCATGTTTAATGTGGAGGGATTTCATTGTAACTTGGTAAGATGATTCCTTATGATGTCTAGATGAGAATTTCCCCATTTGGGCATGATCTGCCAACCGTGACGACTGCCCGAGCCCAAAACCCGAAAACCTTTAGCACAGTCTACAGGTCACATTTATTGAGGAATTTCATTGTAACTTGGTGGGTTTACTTCATACAGTGTCCAGATGAGAAAGTTCCCTTTTGGACGTGATTGGGCAACTGTGATGGCTACAGGGGCCCGAAGCCCGAAAACATTTAGCACAGTCTAGAGGTCATATTTATGAAGAAATTTCATTGTAACTTGGTAGGATGACTCCAAATAATGTCTAGATGAGAACGTCCCATTTTGATCGCGATCATGCAGCCTTGATGGGTGCCCGAGCCCAAAAACCTTTAGCATAGGCAAAAGGTCATATTTATGGAAGGATTTCATTGTAACCTGTTAGGTTGACTCCATATAATGCCTAGATGATGACATCCCCTTTTGGTCGTGATTGGTCAGTTGTGATGGCAACAAGTGCCCGAAGCCCGAAAACCTTGAGCACAGTCTACAGGTCATATTTATGAAGGGATTTCATTGTAACTGCTTAGGATCACACCAGATGATGCCCAGATGAGATTGTCCCCTATGGTTGCGGTCATTCAACCATGATGGCTGCCCGAGCCCAAAGCCCGAAAAACCTTTAGCACAGTCTACAGGTCATATTTAGGAAGGAATTTCATTGTAACTTGATAGGTTAACTTCATATAATGTCTAGATGAGAACGACCCCTTTTGGACACGATTGGGCAACTGTGACGGCTAAAGGTGCCCGAAGCCCAAAAATCTTTAGCACAGTCTACAGGTCACATTTATGAGGGGATTTCATTGTAACTTGGTAGGATGACTCCAAATAATGTCTAGATGAGGACGTCCTATTTTGATCGCGATCATTCAGCCTTGATGGGTGCCCGAGCCCAAAAACCTTTAGCATAGGTAAAAGGTCATATTTGTGGAAGGATTTCATTGTAACCTATTAGGTTGACTCCATATAATGCCTAGATGATGACATCCTCTTTTGGTCGTGATTGGTCTGCTGTGATGGCTACAAGTGCCCGAAGCCCGAAAACCGTGAGCACAGTCTACAGGTCATATTTATGAAGGGATTTCATTGTAACTTTGTAGGATCACTCCAGATGATGCCCAGATGAGATTGTCCCCCTTTGGTTGCGATCATTCAACCATGATGGCTGCCCGAGCCCGAAGCCCGAAAACCTTAAGCACAGTCTACAGGTCATATTTATGAAGGGATTTCATTGTAACTTGGTAGGTTGACTTCATATAATGTCTAGACGAGAACGTCCCCTTTTGGACTTGATTGGGCAACTTTGACGGCTAAAGGTGCCCGAAGCCCAAAAACCTTTAGCACAGTCTACAGGTCATATTTATGAAGAGATTTCATTGTAACTTGGTAGGATGACTCCAAATAATGTCTAGATGAGAACGTCCCATTTTGGTCGTGATCATTCAGCCTTGATGGGTGCCCGAGCCCAAAAACCTTTAGCATAGGCAAAAGGTTATATTTATAGAAGGATTTCATTGTAACTTGTTAAGTTGACTCCATACAATGCCTAGATGATGACATCCCCTTTTGGTCATGACTGGTCAACTGTGATGGCTACAGGTGCCCGGAGCCCGAAAACCTTGAGCACAGTCTACAGGTCATATTTATGAAGGGATTTCATTGTAACTTCGCATGGATCACTCCAGATGATGCCCAGATGAGATTGTCCCCTTTGGTTGCGATCATTCAACCACGATGGCTGCCCGAGCCTGAAGCCCAAAAACCTTTAGCACAGTCTACAGGTCATATTTATTAAGGGATTTCATTGTAACTTGGTAGGTTGACTTCATATAATGTCTAGATGAGAATGTCCCCTTTTGGACACGATTGGGCAACTGTGACGGCTTCAGGGGCCTAAAGCCCGAAAGCCTTTAGAACAGTCTACAGGTCATAATTGTGAAGGGATTTCATTGTAGCTTGGTAGGATGACTCCAAATAGTGTCCAGATGAGAACGTCCCCTTTTGGTCACGATCATTCAACCTTGATGGCTGCCCGAGCCCAAAAACCTTTAGCATGTCTGTAGGTCGTATTTATGGAAGGATTTCATTGTAACTTGTTAAGTTGACTCCATATAATGCCTAGATAATGACATCCCCTTTTGGCCGTGGTTGGTCAACTGTGATGGCTACAGGTGCCTGAAGCCCGAAAATCTTGAGCACAGTCAACAGGTCATATTTATGAAGGGATTTCATTGTAACTTCATAGGATCACTCCAGATGATGTCCAGATGAGAATATCCCCTTTTGGTTTCGATCATTCAACCATGATGGCTGCCCAAGCCTAAAGCCCGAAAACCTTTAGCACAGTCTTCAGATCATATTTATGAAGGGATTTCATTGTAACTTGGTAGGTTGACTTCATGTAATGTCTAGATGAGAACAGCCCCTTTTGGACACCATTAGGCAACTGTGTTGTCTACAGGGGTCCAAAGCCCGAAAATCTTTAGCACAGTCTACAGGTGATATTTATGAAGGAATTTCATTGTACCTTGGTACGATGACTCTAAATAATGTCTAGATGAGAACGTCCCCTTTTGGTCGCGATCATTCAGCCTTGATGGCTGCCCGAACCCAAAACCTTTAGCTTAGTCTATTGGTCATATTTATGGAAGGACTTCATTGTAACCCGTCAGTTTGACTCCATATAATGCCTAGATGATGACATCCCCTTTTGGTCGTGATTGGTCAACTGTGACGGCTTCAGGGGCCCGAAGCCCAAAAACCTTGAGCACAGTCTGCAGGTCATGTTTATGAAGGGATTTCATTGTAACTTTGTAGGATCACTCCAGATGATGCCCAGATGAGAATGTCCCCTTTTGGTTGCGATCATTCAACCATGATGGCTGCCAGAGCCCAAAGCCCAAAAACCTTTAGCACAGTCTACAGGTCATATTTATTAAGGGAATTCATTGTAACTTGGTAGGTTGACTTCATATAATGTCTAGATGAGAACGTCCCCTTTGCACGCAATTGAGAAACTGACGGCTACAGGGGCCCGAAGCCCGAAAACCTTTAGCACAGTCTACATGCCATATTTATGAAGGGATTTTAATGTAACTTGATAGGATGACTCGTTTTGAAATAATTTCACTGTAACTTGGTAACTTTTGTTGATATACGTTAACTGTGAGGGCCACACACATTAACTGTGAGGTCATATTAACCCACCCCCAGCTCTTTAGTACAGTGTACACCTCATATTATTTTTATCATAAACATAGCATACAGGGATCAGAAATGAACATATTCCCAATTATCACAATTCTTGTCTTATTATACCCCCGCTTCGAAGAAGTGGGGGCTATATAGGAATCGCCCTGTACATCCGTCCGTACATCTTTCCGGACATGAAATTCTTGTGTGCGCAACTCCTCCTACATTTATCAATCAATTTGGACAAAACTTTTCAGACATCATCACTACTAAGTGAACATGCGCATATTCCAAGATTTTTGATCTGCAACAATTTTAACCAGGTTATCTCCCTTTGACTTAGATTTATTGTGTCTTTCCATCCGAACAAATTCTTGTGTGCGCAACTCCTCCTACATTAATGAATCGATTTTGATGAAACCTTTCAAACATCATCTCTACTAAGTGAACATGTGCATATTCCAAACTTTTTAATCTGCGACAATTTAAACCAGGCTATGTCTCTTGAACTTTGATTTAATATGGGTTTCTACATGAAATTCTTGTGTGCGCAACTCCTCCTACATTTATCAATCAATTTGGACAAAACTTTTCAGACATCATCACTACTAAGTGAACATGCGCATATTCCAAGATTTTTGATCTTCGACAATTTTAACCAGGTTATCTCCCTTTGACTTAGATTTATTATGTCTTTCCGTTCGAACAAATTCTTGTGTGCGCAACTCCTCCTACATTAATGAACCAATTTTGATGAAACCTTTCAAACATCATCTCTACTAAGTGAACATGTGCATATTCCAAACTTTTTGATCTGCGGCAATTTTAACCAGGTTATCTCTCTTGAACTTTGATTTAATATGGGTTTCTGCATGAAATTCTTGTGTGCGCAACTCCTCTTACATTTATCAATCAATTTGGACGAAAGTTTACAGACTTCATCACTACTAAGTGAACATGCGCATATTCCAAAATTTTTGAGCTGTGGCAATTTTAACTAGGTTATCTCCCTTTAACTTAGATTTATTATGGGTTTCTACATGAAATTCTTGTGCGTGCAACTCCTCCTACATTTATCAATCAATTTTGACGAAACCTTTCAAACATTATCACAACTAAGTGAACATACGCATATTCCCAAATTTTTGATCTGCGACAATTTTAACCAGGTTATCTCCCTTTAACTTGGATTTATTATGGGTTTTCAAATGGGATTCTTGTGTGTGCAACTCCTCCTACATTAATGAACCGATTTTGAATACATGTTGCACATTGTAAATGTGTTTTTCCAAATGTAAACCATATTTGTGTGGGCTCTTTAAGTATTCAGTGCTGTTCTGTGGAAGGCCACATGCAAATACAAATTTCAACAACAAAAAATGATCTTTATGTATACATTTCCTTATGGCCTTCGCCTACATGATCAGAAGTGCATTCCTCTAAAAACCCAAAGCTGGGGTATTAATCACCTTCAGTGATAGTTCTAGTTTCATAATCCTTTCATAAACATTGAACCTTATCCTTTTCATCAAACACAACACACAAGTTAAGCTACAGTGTCATTGACACTTTCATTCATAGACACATAACCGCAATCTAGCTATGCGACTTCACAGTTCCAGCCGACAGTGCCAAGTCGAAGTCACTCTTCGTTTCAGAAGACGAGTCATCCAATAGGTAGTGAACTGAGGCAGGCATTGACGGGACGATCAGAGAAGAGATCCACCTCCGCATCATCATCTCAGGAGCCTCAGGCGGCGAAGAAACAGAAGACCGCTGCTCCTTAGGCCTTGGTTACAGACTTGCTGGCGCAAATAGCGCAGCATCCCAGCAGACACAATAAACTTCCACAGTTCCCAGAAGTGAACTGTCGGACAGTGCTGAGTCGGTCCACAAATCTGTACAGCCAGATAAAGAGGACCAGACATCACGGCTGATCCAACCAGATGACGAAGGGGACAAGGAGGATGATTACCCTTCCCTTTCGGAACAGCATATGGAGGCCTTGGATTTCATTCATCACTTCTACCCTGAAGCTGTTCCAAGTGATCAGCATGCTGTGACGATGAGGGAGAAACTTCTATAATCTCTATCATCTCTGGATGAAGAGAACGTACGGAGGAAAGAGGACATTCTTTTATTTCTGACGCAGTCCAGACAGGTGTCGCAAGCCTTCGATCATGTTGACAACGCCATATATAACCTCTCCAGTGTCAGGAGAAAGGGCGGTTTCCTGAATACGTATTCTATTAATATGCCGTTCCTTGGGCCACTCTCTTTTAGAACGGTTCCTGAAGATGTCCATAGAGATCCTCTGCGTTTGGATGAGCGGGCCGCAGACCTAGAGATGTCCTTACCCGCATCATTCAATGTATGCTAGGAAGTGATGGAATGTGTAATTCCATCATACAGAGCGAATCTGGACGCGATGTCCTACACAGACCACCTTACCAGAGCCTTGGTGCAACGTTTTAACAGAAAGGAATTTGAAGACGTTTGTTCCTCAGAGAAAGGAATTTGAAGACGTTTGTTCCTCAGAGTCCTTTTCAGGGCAGTGATGTATGCCACATACAACTCCGTACTGACAGTGGCTAATTTGGAGTTTGTAAGACGTGATGCTGCCCTTGCATCATCATTACTGAGAGATGACAAGGTGAAGAGCTCTCTCCGAGTTGCTCCGGTTTCCGGCAATACGTTATTTGATGACAAGCTTTCGTTAGTATATGAGCAGGCTACTAAGAAGGCTTCCGGTGCACTACTTTTTAAGTTGGTGTCTCAACAGCATACTTCCATCAGACAGGAGTTATAGAGGACGTTCCACCGCTAAAACATTTTCAAAGGGGAATGCCTCACGATTGAATAGTAAACCCTCGTATGACTACACCAGATGTCGTCAGTATAGCGACTTGGGTAAGAGGAGCAGGTCTGATCAGGGATATCGATCAGACACTCTAAGCAAACAGGACGAGGTGCTTCACGAGGAGGATGTAGAGGTGATGGACCAGACCTCTATTGCGAGCCAGTTGGCGGAAGGTTATCAATCTTCGCGAGAAACTGCATAGACGTAACAGAAAATCAGTGGGTGAGAAGTGTAGTGTCGAAAGGCCTACAGCTGTCATTCCAGGAAAAGCCCCCACTTACCAGATGTCTGCAATGGACAAATCTTCCATCGGATGCTTTCAAAAGAGAGTCACTCCTACAGGAGGTAAAGGCTCTCTTAATAAAGAAAGCAATAGAGGTCGTAGAAAAACAAGATTCTCAAGGTTTTTACAGTCACCTGTTCCTCGTACCGAAACCAGACGGCTCATTCCCACCGGTGATAGACTTGAGCTGGATAAACAAGTTAATTGTGGCTCCTAAGTTCTACATGGAAACCATCCGGTCAGTAAGAGCGAGCATTCGAGTGGACGACTATGCAGCAAGCATAGATCTAAAAGATGCCTACTTTCATATCCTGGTACATCCGGCTTTCAGAAAGTACCTGCGCTTTGCAGTACTGGGGCAGGTTTATCAGTTCAGAGCAATGTGTTTCGGTCTGAACCTGGCCCCTTGGGCATTCACTCGAATAATGAACTTGGTAATGTCTTATTTCCAGGCTCATTCGTCGGCGGTTATGTCGGACGACATTCTACAGAGATACAGCAACAGAAACATTCAGAGTCTGTTGCAACTGCTCCGACATCTCGGTTTCATAGTAAACAAGAAAAAGTTGGATCTAGCTCCGTCCAAGTCGTTCATCCACTTAGGAATGAACTTTGAAACCCACAACAATCCGGTTCGCCTGCCATTATCCAGAGCGAAATTAGTCAGTTGCTTTGCCCGCTATTGTCTAAACTCTCACGAAATATCAGCTAGGGAGTTCATGAGGCTGATGGACCTGTGCAGAGCGGCTGGGGATCTTATTCCGATGGGTTGCCCACGCTCGCGTCCCCTCCAGATTTTCTTTACACAGAACTCGAGTGTGAAGACGCATTTGCTCGAAACCAGTATTGTATTAACGGAACTAGTAAAATAAAAGATTCAGATTTGGGCAGACATTCAGTGGTTAACTCAAGGAGATCCACTGCTACTGCTGGATCCACCTTTCACAATTATGACAGATGCAAGTCAGACAGGCTGGGGCACGACCCTAAGTCCAGCAGACTTGAAGTGCCAGGGACTTTGGTACTCACGGTTCCTAGAGAAACACATAAACATCAAAGAGATGATGTCAGTATGGTTAACTATTTACTAAACGCCCATGTTCAGATTCTGTCGGACAACTTAACAGTAGTGGCGTATCCCAGGAACCAAGGCGGCACTCATTCGATTTCTTTATGCGAATTAACATAGAAAATTCTTCATTACATGCTGAATTGTCACACTCATCTCTCTGTCCTTCATATACCGGGTCGCTGGAGGGTATTAGCAGACTCGCTCTCTCGGAAAGATCGCCTGTTGCCATCTGAGTGGACTCTCAACAAGCAAGTATTCAATCAGATTTGCTAGCAGTGGGATCATCCCATGATAGATCTGTTTGTTACATACCTAAACAACCAGTTGCCGCCTTTTGTGTCGCTGTGTCCAGATCAACGAGAGTACGCAGTAAATACTCTGTCAATTCCATGGGATGGGATTATAGGTTACGCATATCCTCCAACTCCATTGATTCAGCAGATTCTGTTAAAGATCAAACAGTCTCACTGCAAAATCCTGCTAGTAGCACCTGAAACCTTGGATCAATCTTCTCAGGTGTCTGTTATGGGACATTCCCCAGAAGCTTCCTCCACGAGAGGACCTTCTTCATCAGGAGAAGTCCCGCGCACTGCATCACAACCCGGAAGGTCTAAAACTTCACGTTTTTCCGTTGTGCGGTCCTTCTTGCACGGGAAGCAGTTTACAGGATGAGCAGTGGATGCAATTTCTATATGTAGGAGGGCCTCCTTTTCATTGAATTATGCAGTGAAGTGGAGGGTCTTCTGTTGGTGTGTGGATCAGTCGATAGATGTATACGATCCGTCCATTCCACAAATCACCAATTTCCTGGTCTACTTGTTTGACCAACTCAAACTGCAACCTGTTAACTATTAAGGGCTATAGGTCTATGTTATCAGACACTCGAGCTTATCATGATAATTTGGTTATTGGATCAGATGTTTCTTTATCCAAATTAGTTAGAAATTTTTCTATTAATAGACCTAGAACCCTCAGATTAATTCCTTAGTGGAATTTAGCTTGGGTTCTGTTGAAGCTTCAAGAAGCTCCTTTTGAGTCGTTAGATGATGTAGAATTCAAATTCTTGACCTACAAAACGGAGTTTCTGTTAGCCTTCGCTTCTGCCAGAAGAGTTAGTGAACTCCATGCATTATCTGTTGATGAATCTCATTATCGTAGTGTGGGTAATACTATTACCCTTACTACGGAAATGGTTTTTTTGGCTAAGAATCAGATTCCAGATAAGCAGCCGGAGCCTATTGTCTTTAAGGCTTTACCGCCATCAGATAACCGTAGACCATTACTGTGTCCAGTCAGGGCAATGCGCATTTATAAACGTCGATCGGATTTTATCAGGAAAGGAAGAAAACGTTTCTTTCTCTGATTCCTAATAGAAAAGATATATCTGTTCATTCTATTTCTCAATGGATTCAGTTGGCAATACGTATTACCTATGAAAATCTATCTTCGAATCAGCGTTCTGTCAACAGGATTGCAGTGCATGAAGTTAGAGCTCCGTCCCCTTCCTGGGCTTATTCTAACAGTATAGCCATAACTGATCTCATGAAGGCTGCTTGCTGGACACAACCATCTACATTTATGAAGTTTTACATTAGAAATTGAGAGTCCATCTCCGGTGACCTTAGATCTTTGGGTCCTCTTTCTGTTGCTCAGAATGTTGTTCATTAAAATATTCATCATGTAGAAGGTCTTCAGGCAGTCTGCTCGAGCTCTGACTCAGTTCCGCTGCCCTCTTTGTTCTGAGGAAAATTTACCTCAGAACAGGGGGGTGGGGGGGATGTTTTTTTCCTTTATATCATCTTGCTTTAAAGTGAAAAGCAAGTGAATACCTCCTCTGGAGACAGTAGTCCAGGGTCGGTGCTGGGTAGTTTTAATGTGCAGCTCAGTGTGAAGCAAATACTATGTCTCATTTATGTATTGTTAGCTCACCTGACTGAAAGTCAGGGTGAGCTTTTCTGATCACCTTTTGTCCATCATACATGTGAAAATTCACACGAGTAGCGGTTATATAGGGGCATTTGGGTTTTTCTTCAAATTGGGTTTCTGCTCATTTTGTGGAATAGGGTGGGGCCAAAATGCACAAAATTTTTAAAAATCTTCTTCTCATGAACCAGCCGTAGCAGAGACTTGATATTTGGTTTGCAGCTTCCATTTGAGGTGTAGACTCAAGTTTGTTCAAGAGAAGTTTGACGGGCAATAGTTGCCTTTGTTCTGAGAGGGGCAAGAATTTCTATTTTCTGAACCAAATTTAATGTGAGGTATTATTGTGTTATAA
The DNA here is from genome assembly GCA_031216915.1 of Pictodentalium vernedei. Taxonomy (NCBI): domain Eukaryota; kingdom Metazoa; phylum Mollusca; class Scaphopoda; order Dentaliida; family Dentaliidae; genus Pictodentalium; species Pictodentalium vernedei. The sequence goes on from CM062295.1 coordinate 269,396,885, forward strand.
GTACTTGATTTATGCAAAAAAAAAATTGCAGCCCCGTGGGAACATCAGGAGCCAAAAATAGAAGAAAAAAAATGAAAACGTCCAAATCTCAAAAACTGCACGGCACTGAGAATTTTTATTTGGTGTGAGGCTTCCTTGGGACCAACAGAAAGGAATGGTAAAAAAAAATTGCCATTGGTTTTGTCATAAGGTACTTTTTCGAGACTGAAAAAAATGCTGAGTCAGCATTTTTTAACACTGGGAAATGGGAAAAATTAAAGAATCGTTTGCTTCCAAACCACTGCTCCAAAAGCTTTCATATTTTACATATAACATCTTTGGAACATTGATTCACATATTTGTTGAAATCAAATCCCTCGGTCCATATTTGGGTTCCCTATGGGAGCCCAAATGTTCAAATTAGTGCAGTTTGAGGAATATTCTTTAAAAATCATCTTCTGATCTACCAATAAGAATCTTTTGATATTTGGTATGCAGCATGCTTAGTGGGGGGGTGAGATTCAAGTTTGTTCAAGCCAAGTCCCTGTGTTCATATTTAGGCTGAAAATGTGGGGTCCCGGTCCGGACTTTTGGAACAAAATCCGGAAATGAGTTTTTAGCTCAGTGAAGGGAGCTTAACTTATCAGCGGCTGGCCGTCGTCCGCCGTCCGTCGTTGTGAACATTTTTCAAACGACTTCTCCTCTGAAACCACTGGTCCGATTTTCATGAAACTTCATGTGGATGTTCATTACTTTATGGCAATTCATGTTTGTTCAAATGGGGGCTCTGTATGGGGCATAACTCGGATAGCACCGTATGAATTTTAAAAAATTATTAAAAAATCTCCTTCTCCAGAACCAGTGGGCAGAATCTTTTGATACTTGGTATGCAGCATCTTGGTATGGGTCTGATTCAGGTTTGTTCAAATCGGCCCCCTGGATTCATATTTGGGCTCACTATAGCAGCCCAAATTCAAACTTAGTGCATTTCAGGCAAATTTCTTAAAAAATCTTCTTCAGATCCAGTAGGCAGAATCTTTTGATATTTGGTATGCAACATTGTGGGATGGATCTGGTTCAAGTTTGTTCAAATAGGCCCCCTGAATTCATATTTGGGCTCACTTTTGAAGCTCGAATTGGAATTTAGTGCATTTCAGGCAAATTTCTTTAAAAATCTTCTCCATATCCAGCAGGCAGAATCTTTTGATATTTGGTATGCAACATTGTGGGGTGGATCTGATTCAAGTTTGTTCAAATCGGCCCCCTGGATTCATATTTGGGCTCAGTATAGAAGCCCGAATTCGAACTTAGTGCATTTCAGGCAAATTTCTTAAAAAATCTTCTCAAGATCCAGCAGGCAGAATCTTTTCATATTTGATATGCAACATTGTGGGGTGGATCTGATTCAAGTTTGTTCAAATCGGAACCCTGGATTCATATTTGGGCTCACTATAAGGCCATACAAAGTTGATTGTCTGTTTCTCAGGCCATTTTTTCCAAAAAAGCATGTGGGCGGGCATTTTTTTTTTTTTTCTTTTTATTTTCTCCCCGAGAGGTTGTTTGTGGTAATTTGACCCCCACCCAAACGCCTGGTGGACCATGCAAAATTTCGCAAATATATTGGTTATTCACCACAGGGGTGTTGGGTCGTAAATGAAGTGGGGTTTGAATGTTTGTTTTTTCAGTGAAACATGAAAATTATAACACAGGACGAAAGTCACGAAATGCCTCGTGGGTGAAACGTCTCGGGTTGAAACGTCTCTGTGACAAATCAAATGTCGAAGTGCCAACTTTCAGAGATTTATTTGACCAAAAAAAAAATCCTTTCACAACCTGCCTAATAAAATCGTGAATCGCAATTTTTCCCCATTATATTCAAAATTATCACAACCCATTTGAACGGGCAGTTCATCCATAAATCATATTTTTTTGAAATCTGAAAATGAAATACAAAACGAATGTTTGCGTGTTTTTATTAACCAATTCGACCGCACATACCTGCCTATATGCGATTTATTTTCAACTATGACTGTTACTTTTATATCAAGCAACGGTTACTATTAGTTATCCAATTATCCTGCATCTCAAATGCATTTATTTAAATTAACTGGGAAACTCGTAACGGTTTCAAATAACAGTACACAAATTCCCAATGACGGCCATTTACAGTAGAAATGTTACTAAAAATAAATGCCAGGAGACTGTGTTCCATTCAACATAGCACCTGACTTTGCAGACTTTCTGAGGGTTGGTGCGAATCAGACGTGGTGCGATTCGACCATTCCCCTTTGTGACTGTTTGTTGTCAGACTGAAAGACACCTTCCTTCTTGCTGTCATTATGACTTACCTTTTACAGAATAAAACACTTTCTGTCGTGAATATTGCTAGAACCCACCCACTTCATTAAGGTATGATGTAGAAAAAGCTTGAAGTGTGTTAATTTAAAATTTGCAAACGCATCGATATCGATTTACCGAAATGAGCACAATATCTCAAATTTTTTGAAGTTTTTTTTGTGTCATAAAAAGGTTGCATGCGCACCAAAAATGACCATGCGCGCGGGCCTGAGAAACAGAGGTTCTTTTTTTGATGGCCTAAAAACTTGAATTAGAACTTAGTGCATTTCAGGCAAATTTCTTCAAAAATCCTCTTCTTCAGATCCAGCAGGCAGAATCTTTTGATATTTGGTATGCAACATTGTGGAGTGGATCTGATTCAAGTTTGTTCAATTCGGCCCCCTGGGTTCAAACTTGGGCTCACTATAGGAGCCCAAATTTGAACTTAGTACATTTCAGGCAAATTTCTTTTAAAAATCTTCTTCTCAAGATCCAGCAGGCAGAATCTTTCGATTTTGGGTATGCAGCATGCTTTGGGGGGGGGGGTGAGATTCAAGTTTGTTCAAGCCAAGTCCCTGGGTTCATATTTGGGCTCACTGTGGTTACCCGAATTATAAATTAGTTCAAAATGAGGAATTTTCTTTAAAAATCTTCTTCTTCAGATCCAGCAGTCAGAATGTTTTGATATTTGATTTGCAGCATCCTTAGGGGGTGAGATTCAAGTTTGTTCAAGCCATATCCCAAGGTCCATATTTGGGCTCACTGTGGGAGCTTGAATTGTAACTTAGTTCGAAATGAGGAATTTTCTTTAAAAATTTTCTTCTTCAGATCCAACAGTCAGAATGTTTTGATATGTGGTGTGTAGCATACTTAGGGGGTGAGATTCAAGTTTGTTTAAGCCAAGTCCCTGGGTTCATATTTGGGCTCACTGTGGGAGCCCGAATGATAACTTAGTTCAAAATGAGGAATTTTCTTTAAAAATCTTCTTCTTCAGATCCAGCAGATGAATGCTTTTGATATTTGGTATGCCGCATCCTTAGGGAGGTAAGATTCAAGTTTGTTCATGCCATGTCCCTAGTTCCATAAAATTTGTCTCTCATGACTTCATTCCTTTGTAGTGTTGATGAACCATGTCTAACTGAATGTGACCCCAAATACTTCTTTGAACCACTTTGTTTGAATCACTTTGCCTGGTGAGCGATTAAGGCCCCTTGGGGCCTCTTGTTTGGTTTTTTTATGCATTTTGGTCAATTTTAAGACAGAATTTTTTTTTTTTTTTTCAAGGAAAATTTGGGGTCGGGGTGGGACTTTGGGAAATTTTGGACCAAAATCCGGAAATTTTTTTTTGTGTTTTTTATGTGGTTTGGTCAATTTTAAGACAAAAATTTATTTTATTTTTTTTACACTGAAAATTTTGGGTCCGGGTGGGACATAGAAATTTTGGACCAAAATCCAGAAATTAGTTTGGGTTTTTTATGCGTTTTGGTAAATTTTAAGAAGAAAAAAAAATTTTTGTCTGAAAATATTTTGTTTCGGACTTCGAAAATTTCCGAACAAAAATAAAAATAAATCTGTTTTTATGCGTTTATCTCAATTTTGGGACATAAAAGTGCAGGAACTGAATATAGAATAAATAATAAATAAATATCCTGTGTATTGTGTGGGCACAATCGCTTCATCTAGTTGGTATATGGTTTTCTTAGGAGGGGCATATGCAGCTTATTCAAGTCAAGTCCTTGGTTTGATATTTAGACTACCATGTCAGGTGAGTGCCCTCAGGCCCCCTGGGGCCTCTTGTTTTTATTTTTAAAGTGTAGCTCACTGTAAAGCATTTGTGTATGTAATGTGTCAAACGAGCATTAATATACAATCCTCGGACACTTTTAAATGAGTATAAAGAGTCTCCTTCTCTGGACTGTCTTTATATTTTGGTTTTCCTTCACCGAATTAGCGTAACGGGTTATGCTAGCATTAAATGGAGAATTATATATCATGTAATACTCAATTACATTGTTGGTGTTATGTCCTCCTCTTTTCTCGAAAAAGAGAAAGACATATATAATTCCTATCTTCTCCCATTCTCCTGAAGGATCTACTCTTTACAGAAGTAATTGAGAGATTGGATTTTCCTTCAAGTCCTAGGCCCTTCAGCCTTTTACGATGCAGCTAGTCTGGGCCATTGGTTGTTGTATAAAAATATGAAAAATGTTAAGTAATTTGTATATTTTTTATGCTTACCAATGGGCCAGACGGGTATGGACCTCCCTTGAGTGGGCACTCATACCTCACCGCTATTTAAACTAAATATTTAGCAGGCACTGAAGGAAGAATGATGGTTGGCGCCAATTTTGCACCTTTCTGGATGCTGCGCAGTGGTAAAAAAGTATGGAGGACCATTTAGGACTTGAATTTTAGTGTTTTGATGCAAATTTTGTGGATTGGGGGGGCAAAATTTGTGTCCGGCCCTGAATACCATAAGGTTAGCACCAGCTAGTCTCGGCCATTGGTAAGTATAAAAAATATTCAAATTACTTAAAATTTTTCAGAGGTTTTTTACAAAACTTGGTATGAAGTATAAATATGGAGTGTAGATATGCATGTGAACAGGAATTTTTTATTCGACGATTTTTACTAAGTTACTCCCTTGGCAATAGAGAAATTTCCAGTAAAAATTCTTGTCCGCTTAACTCTATCTACATTTTTATTTATCCCCCACCAACAAAGTCAAGAAGGGTATATTGTAATGGTGTTCATTCATGTCCATGTGTCAGTCCATCCATCTCAAAACTTTGGTAGCTCCTACAGTTTTCATAGGATTTTTATGAAAGTTTATGTGCAGCATCTGTATGAAACATAGATGTGTATTTGGCAGGATTTTTTGATTATACAAATTTTGTGCAGTTGCTGCCTTGGTAGTAGATAAATTACCAGCACAAATGCTTGTTATCAATTAATTTTCATCACAAATGTTTAGCATCTTAACTCATTACCTGGTTGACTTTTACGAATACAAATTTACTGTGTCAGTTCACAAATGCTCATTTTATGCTTGTTACAGTCAGAAAAGTTGGCGGGGGATATTGAAGTCATGATATTGAACATCTATGATGTTGCTCACCCCCAGAGGTGAGGGCAGACAATGCCCAAAAAGTCTCATAATTTTTCAGAAAACCTCTGGTCAGAATGCTTTGATATTTCGCAACTACCTTTTGTGGTCTTGGTTCAAAATTGTTCAATGAAAGTTTCTTTGACAGTTTTGTGCTTGTTCTGGAAGAGACAAAATTTACAACCTGCCCCAGATTTAAGAACCCATTTGTGGATTTCAACAAAGTTTGGTATGTAGTATTATTGGGTGGCCTACACAAGACAGATACCTGTTATTTGGTGTGAAGCCTCCAGTGGAGTAATGTACTCAAGTGGGCTAAACATATCTCTTTATCAGTTGCTTCAGGAGAGCAGGGATGTTATTTTTTATTTTTTTTCAAACAGAAGATGTACTTGCCAAATAAAAATAATGAAAGTGTAAATTATTATCCCCGCATTTTCAAAAATGCGGGGATATAGTCGTGATCTCCGACCGTCCGTATGTCACACCCTGAAAGGCTCCTAGGGTATTCAATTTGAAACGTTTAAACTATGCTAATGTGTTCAGGTAGCAACTGTAGATGTGCATGAAGGCTTCGGAATTTTGATTTGGCCCCAGGTGGTTCCAGCAGAACCACTTTTATCGTTAGAAAATCAGTTTTTATCGAAAGGCTCCTAGGGTATTTAATTCGAAACGTTTAAACTATGCTAATGTGTTCAGGTAACATCATTAGATGTGCATGAAAGTTTTGGAATTTTGATTTTGCCCCCAGTGGTTCCAGTGGAATCACTTTTATTTTTAGAAAATCAGTTTTCATCGAAAGGCTCTTAGGGTATTTAATTCGAAACGTTGAAACTATGCTAAAGTGTTCAGGTAACATCTCTAGATGTGCTTGAAGATTTCGGAATTTTGATTTGACCCCAGGTGGTTCCAGTGGAACCACTTTTATCGTTAGAAAATCAGTTTTCATCGAAAGCCTCCTAGGGTGTTTAATTCGAAATGCTTAAACAATTTATTCGGGTAACATCTCTAGATGTGCATGAAGGTTTCAAAATTTTGATTTGGCCCCAGGTGGTTCCAGTGGAACCACTTCTATCACTGGAAAATCGGTTTTCTTCGAAAGGCTCCTAGGGTATTTAATTCAAAACGTTTAAACTATGCTAATGTATTCAGGTAACATCTCTAGATATGCATGAAGGTTTTGGAATTTTGATTGGGCCCCAGGTGGTTCCAGTGGAACCACTTTTATCATTAGGAAATTAGTTTTCATTGACAGGCTCTTAGGGTATTTAATTCGAAAAGTTTAAACTATGCTAATGTATTCAGGTAGCAACTCGAGATGTGCATGAAGATTTTGGAATTTTGACTTGGCACAAGGTGGTTCCAATGGAACCACTTTTATTATTAGAAAATCAGTTTTCATCGAAAGGCTCCTAGGGTATTTAATTCAAAACGCTTAAACAATGCTAATGTGTTCAGGTAACATCTCTAGATGTGCATGAAGGTTTCGAAATTTTGATTTGGCCCCCGGTGGTTCCAGTGGAACCACTTCTACCGTTGGAAAATCGGTTTTCTTCGAAACGCTCCTAGGGTATTTAATTCGAAATGTTTAAACTATGCTAAAATGTTCAGTTAGCATCAGTAGATGTGCTTGAAGGTTTCGGAATTTTGATTTGACCCCATGTTCTTCCAGTGGAACCACTTTAATCGTTAGAAAATCAGTTTTCATCGAAAGGCTCCTTGGGTATTAATTCGAAACTTTAATAAGGTGTTGCTAAGGAAATGCGGGGATACACCATTGCATGCTTTGCACACAAATAACTCGATCAAGTTCAGGGTTGTAGGATGATGAGCCTTATTTTTAGCTATCCTGATCAAAGCTCAAGGAAAGCTTTACTGATTACTCTCTTTCCATTGTCCATCTATCTCCCCATCATGAACATTACATAAACGACTTTCAGAAACTACAGGGCAGACAGGCCTGAATATTTCAAAAATCATGGGAAACCATATTTCGTTTCCGTCATTTTGCATCATGGGAAATGACCGATAACGATTTTCCGATTCCGTCAAATGTTTGACTAGGTAACGATTTTGACAATAGGCCCTAATAATCAAATAGTTTTAAAATCATAATGCAGGTCTTCTTTCGTGTTTATACCGTACTGACTCGTGTTGAAGCCCATACTCGTGCCGAAACCCACCCCCGCCTTTTCAGATTTGTGAACCAGGGTGCCCTACTCGAGTCAAAGCCCACCCCTCAAGTTTCAAATTGGAGAATGGACGAAAGTTGTTTGAGACAAGACGTCAAATTTACAGGCATCAAATGGAAAAACAGGTGACTTGTTGCAACACTGTACTTATCAAACAGAACTGTAATACTGTATTATGTATATTTTTTGGAGTTGAGATTTTTGTGTTGTTAAATTCGTCTTTTGTGTAATACATTATGTCTGTGTTCAGTCTAATAAGTCTTTATTAAAAAATTATATATCACAAGGAAAATTGTCTTGTTTATTTTTTTTGTCAACCTCGTTTTGGAAGCTGTCACTTGTTTCAAATGAGTGTGCAGGCTGCTGTTAATAGTTGCCTGAAACACACCCACAACATATAGTTTTCACAGTTTTCACAGTGGTTGAATATCACCAGAAAGATACTGATTGAACACTGTCACTTTCGAGCGGTGCACAGCTCATTGTGAAAGAACACTGCAGCTTTCGAGCGTGCACAACTCATTGTGAAAAACGGGTGTTCAGAAATTAATGAGAAAGTGGTAATTAAAAATAAAAAATAATTACAACTCAGGTGTTTGAGAATTATATAACAGTGTAACCAGGGGTATGATTGGTTCAATAAAACATGCTCATTTATCATTTCATCATGCTCTGCAACATGTGAAGTTATGACTTTCAGTATAAAATCAATTTTTCAAATGCTGCCAAGGGAGGCAACTATTTTGTTATTCATATTCCGCTGTATAAATTTTATCTGGTCTTCATATTATGATTTTTTTATTGATTTTGTGTGAAGCTATTTTGTTTTATTCGTAATAAATGTACTTTAAAAAAACAGCTATTTTTAAACAGACTATGTTTGGCGGTTTTCAAGGGGGTGGTTTGCAGTGTTGATTGACATACTTGCGTCCATTTCTGGCTTCAAGAGTAACCTGCACAAAGAAAAAATGAAAACAACACCGCATGGTTTTGTGTTTGTTTTATTCATTAAATTGAGTTTTAAATCCTTAAATCTGAAAATGAAATGTATGTACAAGATAATTATGTGAATTTTTTAAGCAAATTCTATAAAATTGGTAGGCGGTTTCCAAAGAAACATAACATACCCAGTGGATACTTACTTGTCTTATATCGCCAATTGAATTTCCGACGCACCCCAATGCGACTTGCAACCACTATTACTCGGCCCCTGGGCATTGACACGAGTCAGTATGGTAGTTTCCCACGTAGTGTCTTTCTGTCACAAGGTCCATTAAATTAAATAGTACGGTTTTGAATTGGACACCACATTCCTATAAAATTATGAACACATGCCGTGTCCGAGTGTGCATAAAATGCATGGGAAACAAAAAATTGTTTCCGTGTTTTTGCTGTGACGGTAACGACACGGAAACGGAACGATCGTTACCGTGAAATATCCAGGCCTGGCAGAATTGAATCAAATTGTTCCATATCATGTTAAATCAAGTTTGTTCAAATAAAGTTGCCATAGCAACATAGGGCACTCCAGGGTGCCCCCACCCTCCTCCCCCACCTCCAAACATTTTTTCAAAAATTCAGTTCGAGGAAAATGTGGGTGGATAAGATTAACATTTGTCCAAATGGGGCCCACCAGGCTGAACAAGGTCCTGTTGTGGTGGGAAATAACCTCTTTCATGTGCATCTTGACTTTAGTCTCCTCTTCAAAATCACATCTGGCTTACACATTTTAGTTCTTCCTATTGATGCACTTTAAATTTGAATGAAAACATTTCCAGATCACAAGTTGTTACTGGGGATGTTCATGAAACTTACTGGAATTTTTTAGATAGACGATTCCATATTTTTATACCACAACCAATGGCCCAGACTAGCTGGTGCTAACTCAATTTAATTTAGGCCCAAACACAAATTTTGCCCCCCAAATCCCCAAAATTGAATACAAAACCAAAAAAATTAAGTCCTATCTGGTCCTCCATGCTTTTGTTATCTGCATGCACAGTATCCAGGAAGGTACCAAAATTGGTGCCAACCATCATTCTTTGTTTGGCCCTAGAGTCAGCAACAGTGAACTGACATCTGCGCTTTAAAATCTCCTTTTTAGCTTAACTTGACAAAGTCAAGATAAGCTATTGCCATCACGTGTGCGGAAGTCTGTTAGTCTGTGAGTCTGTGCACATTTTCCTTCAGCACAGGCTACACCCCGTAGTTCTTGTCAGATCGTCACAAACTTTCTTTTGCAGGTTTGGGGTTTGGGGGTCATGTCAAGATGAGGACGTCCCCTTTTGGTCGTGATCGGTCAACCGGTATGGCTGCCCGAGCCCAAAACCCGAAAACCATTAGCACAGTCTACAGGTCATATTTATGGAGGGTTTTCATTGTAACTTGGTTGGTTGAATTCATATAATGTCAAGATGAGAACGTCCCCCTTTTGGACGTGATTGGGCAACTGTGACGGCTACAGGGGCCCAAAGCCCGAAAACCTTTAGGACAGTCTACAGGTCATATTTATGAAGGGATTTCATTGTAACTTGGTAGTATGACTCCAAATAATGTCTAGATGAGAACGTCCCCTTTTGGTCACGATCATTCAGTCTTGATGGCTGCCCGAGTCCAAAAACCTTTAGCATACTCTATAAATCGTATTTATGTAAGGATTTCATTATAACTTGTTAGGTTGACTATATATATTCCTAGATGATGACATCCCCTTTTTGGTCGTGATTGGTCAATTATGACGGCTACAGGTGCCCAAAGCCCGAAAACCTTGAGCACAGTGTACAGGTCATATTTATGAAGGGATTTCATTGTAACTTCGTAGGATCACTCCAGATGATGCCCAGATGAGAATTTCCCTTTTAGTTGCGATCATTCAACTATGATGGCTGCCCAAGCCTGAAGCCCGAAAACCTTTAGCATAGTCTACAGGTCATATTTATGAAGGGATTTCATTGTAACTTGGTAGGTTGACTTCATATAATGTTTAGATGAGAACTTCCACTTTTGGATACGATTGGGCAACTGTGACGGCTGCAGGGGCCGGAAGCCCGAAAACCTTGAGCACAGTCTACAGGTCATATTTATGAAAGGATTTCATTGTAGCTTGGTAGGATGACTCCAAATAATGTCTAGATGACAATGTTCCCTTTTGTTCGCGATCATTCAGCCTTTATGGCTGCCCAAGCCCAAAAACCTTGAGCATAGTCTGTAGGTCGTATTTATGGAAGAATTTCATTGTAACTTGTTAGGTTGACTCCATATAATGCCCAGATGATGACATCCCCTACTGGTCGTGATTGGTCAACTGTGACGGCTACGGGTGCCCGGAGCCCAAAAATCTTGAGCACAATCTACAAGTCATATTTCTGAAGGGATTTCATTGTAACTTCGTAGGATCACTCCAGATGATGCCGAGATGAGAATGTCCCCTTTTAGTTGCGACCATTCAGCCATGATGGCTGCCTGAGTCGGAAGCCCGAAAACCTTTAACACAGTCTACAGGTCATGATTATGAAGGGATTTCATTGTAACCTGGTAGGTTGACTTCATGTAATGTCTAGATGAGAACAGCCCCTTTTATTCGCGGTCATTCAGCCTTCATGGCTGCCCAAGCCCAAAAACCTTTAGCATAGTCTATAGGTCGTATTTATGGAAGGATTTCATTGTAACTTGTTAGGTTGACTCCATATAATGCCTAGATGATGACATCCTCTATTGGTCGTGATTGGTCAACTGTGACGGCTACAGGTGCCCGGAGCCCAAAAATCTTGAGTACAATCTACAAGTCATATTTCTGAAGGGATTTCATTGTAACTTTGTAGGATCACTCCAGATGATGCCCAGATGAGAATTTCCCCTTTGGTAGCAATCATTCAACCATGATGGATGCCCGAAGCCTGAAAATCTTTAGCAATCTACAGATCATATTTATGAAGGGATTTCATTGTATCTTGGTAGGCTGACTTCATATAAGGTCTAGATGAGAACGTCCCCTTTTGTACACGATTGGGCAGCTGTGATGGCTACAGGGGCCCAAAGCCTGAAAACCTTTAGCACAGTCTACAGGTCATATTTATGAAGAGATTTCATTGTAGCTTGGTAGGATGACTCCAAGTAATGTCAAGGTGAGAACGTCCCCTTTTGGTCGTGATCATTCAACCATGATGGATTCCCGAGCCCAAAACCCCAAAAACTTTAGTACAGGCTACAGGTCGTATTTGTGAAGGGATTTCATGGTAACTCAGTAGAATGACTCAGTATAATGTTGAAATGAGGACGTCCCCTTTTAGTATTAATCAGTTAACCGTCATGGCTACACTGGCCTGAAGCCCGAAAATCCGTAGCACAGTCTACAGGCCATATATATGAAGGGATTTCAATATAACTTGATAGGATGATTCGTTTTGGAATAATTTCACTGTAACTTGGTAACTTTTGTTGACATTCGTTAACTGTGAGAGCCACATACATTATCTTTGAGGTCATATTAACCCACCCCTACACCCTTTACAGTGTACACACCATATTATTTTTATTAAAAACATAGCATACAAGAAACAGAAATTAACATATTCCCAATTATCACAATTCTTGTCTTATTTCACAATTCTTTCATAAACATTGAACATTATCCTTTTCGTCAAAACACAACACATAAACAAGTTGAGCTACAGTGCCATTGACACTTTCATTTGAAGATGCCAGACACAGATCATTGAAAGAATTGGTGGATCCAAGGCTGTAAATGGATGATGGAAGTGAACAACAGTGGTTTCAAACGTTCAGGGCTGTAACTGTACAAAAATTATTTCATGTTTCCCAATTTTAGGACATATGCCTGACGTCATCATTCTTGCTAATGTTTAATCCACTGTTTGTTAAGTGTTCCTTCCCTATCCTTCCTTGAAGCCCTTCTGTTCAACTCCTAAGCTTTTTTGGCTATTTTTTATTGAATTTATTTTTTATTAAATTTCTTGGGAGTTTAACGTGTATTACAGAACGTTGATTCTGTTTATCCCTATGGTTACGTCCTCACCCTAGGGGCGTTAGTTCATTTTGGTCTTGCATCTTCTATCCGATTTATCGTTTTTTCTTCGTATGAAGATCTAGCTTTGCATCTGGTAGCATTTAAATCGGTTACTGATTTTGGACCTTTTTGTGTGCCTGATGTCTTGTTTCCAGTTTTTTCCTTTGACATTGTTTACATTGGCAATGTCCTCAAATATATGTAGTATTATATTACTGTAGGATACATGGATTATGATTCCAGTAGTGTAACTCCAAAAATTTGGATTTAGTCCACACTTAGGCTCTATCGGGATGCTCTTGGGTTCATCATGTTCCCTTAGGGAACTTGGGTATTTTTTCAAAAAAAATTTTCGAAAAATGTTTTTGTTTAATTTTTCAAATTTAATTTTGATTGCTATTCAGGGTTCCCACGGGCCTTGAAAAGTCTTAAAAAGTATGGAATTTGCAAAAAAAAAATCAAGGCCTTGAAAAGTCTTGAATTTGAAGCCTGGGCCTTGAAAAGTCTTGAAAATGTGACATTTCTAAATATGTAACATACTTTGCACTAATAGTGCAAAGTATTTTATATACTTGTAGTGCGAATAGTCTTGAAAAGTTTTGAATTTTGTTTTTTTCATCAAAGTCTTGAATTTGCCTTGAGAAGGGTATGGAAAAGTCTTTAATTTGCCCCCCTGAAAAGTGCAGGAACCCTGCTATTTATTATTCATATATCTTTATCATATATTTATTGTGGAGATTGGTGGAGTGCTATCGACCTAGTATTTTGATTGTAATTATGAAAGCTTACTGCTCTAAATGCAATGCGAAGAAGTCGTCCTTGGATTTACATGCTTGTTGCCTTGCCTGTAGTCAATGCACGCCTACAGATTCTTGTCCTACATGTGTACATTGGAATGACAAACATTGGAGATGGGTGTCGCGGTACGTTGTTGGCGGTGAGATTCATATGCTGGAACTCTCACCGCAAGATTATTCAAGTTTTTCAGTTTCTTTTTCAGAGGAACAAGAACATGGTGATGGTATTGTGACACCCATCCAAAGTGTGCTACCGTCGTGCTCTGATGAGCAAACAGAGCTAACTGCAAAGGTGCTCATGAATATTAAGCAAGGGATAAGGCCTCAAGTTAGTGTTCTTAATCCCTTGCAAGCAGCTAGCTCGACCGGTGAAGCGGTCTCACATCCATGGGAGCCATGACACCGGGTAAGTCCTTTGCGCTCGAATGAAGTGTAGATTTGGGTAGAGCGAGCACCTCAAAATCAAAAGCTCACCCAGCGACGATGGAAATAGGGAAGAAGTCAGCAAATTTCTTTTCAGAAGGCTCGGCAAGGTCTGACAAGACCGCGAGCGGGAGAGGCCCCTCTCTAACCCAACAACATTTGGGTCCAAATGTTGTTTTGAGAATCTTGCATGAGCCGGAGCATACATCCACACCCGCCCCTCGGGACGCTCCATCAAGACTGCAGCTGGGGTCGGCTACAGTCTCAGCTTCCTCTGCTCTGTTAGAAAAGCACACACAACCACATGCTAGCTACCCGACTTCGGATATCCAGCCAGCTGCCCGAAGACAGAGCCAGTCTTCGCCCGTGAAGTCGGACCATCCGGTAACTAGCGACCCGAGAATTCGATCATCGGGACTTTCGGAGAAGAGATCGAAATCCGGATCTTTGTCTCAGGAGCTGCTAGCGGGTAACGGACTTGCTGTCGCAGATTTACAGCTGATCGCATCATCCCAGCAAGAACAAGAGTAGCTGTCGGACAGTGCTGGGTCGGTCCAGTCATCTGCACACGCAGATGTGATGAACTGAACGTCCCACAGCTAAATCAGTCGGATGGTGAAAGGGACAAGGAAGAAGATTATCCTTCCCATTCGGAACTGCATATGGCAGCGATGGATTTTATTCATCAATACTATCTTGAATTTGTTTCACCTGATCAGCAAGCTGCGACTACTAGAGAGAAACCACTGTCGTCTCTGTACGCAGACTTCCTTACCATCACAGTCTAGACAGGTATTGCAGGCCTTTGGCCATGTTGACAACGCCATATTCAACCTCTCTAGTGCTAAGAGGAAAGGCGGTTTCTTATCGATATCTTCCATAAATATACAGTTCCTTGGACCATGTTTATTTAAAACGGTTGGAGTAGATTCCAGAGAGCTCCTCTGCATTTGGATGAGCGGGCCGGTGATTTAGATTATGTCCTTACCTGCATCATTCAATATATGCTCAGAAGTGATGGAATGTGCTATTTCATCCGAATCTGGGCATGATGTTCTATGCAGATTACCTTACCAGAGCTATGGCGCAACATCTTAATGGGAAGGAATTTGAAGATGTGTGTTCCTCGCTAAGAGTTCATTCCAGGGCAGTCATGTGTGCCACGTACAACTCCGCCCTGACAGTGGCAAATTTGGAGTTGATCAGACATGATGCTGCCTTTGCATTGTCATCACTTACAGATGACAAGGTGAAAAGCTCTCTCCGAGTCGCTCCGGACATACTCTGTTTAACGACAAGCTTTCATTAGTCTAAAAAGAAAGCTTCCAGTGCACTGCTATGGAAGTCGATGTCTCGTCAACACACTTCAGCAGATTGGGGTGTGCGAGGCCGTTCCACTTCTAAGTCATCTAAAGGGAACTCCTCGAGAGGGCACAAAAACCCTCTTATAATTACTCCAGAGGTCATCAGTATAGCAACTTGGGAAAGGGGCATATGTCTAATCAACCCTAAGCCGATGGGACAAGGTTCTTCGCAGGGAGGATGTAGTTTCTCCTCTCATAAGTCGTACAGGTGATGGACAAGACCTCTATTGCTTACCAATTGGCAGAAGGTTATCAAACTGCGAGAAACTGGATAGAAGTCACGGAAGATCAGTGGGTGAGAAGTGTAGTCTCAGAAGGCCTACGGCTATCATTCCAAGCAAAACTCCCACTTACAAGATGTCAGCGTTGGACAAATCTTCTGGCAGATCCTTTCAAAAGAGAGTCTCTCTTAGTGGATTTACAGGCTCTCTTATGAAAGGAAGCAATAGAGGTCGTCGAGAATAAAAATTCTCAAGGTTTTTACAGTCACCTGTTCCTCGTACCGAAGCCAGATGGCTCGTTCTGACCAGTAATAGACTTGAGCTGGATAAACAAGTTGATTGTGGCTCCAAAGTTCTATATGGAAACCATTCGGTTAGTAACAGTGAGCGATAGAGTGGGTGACTGTGCACCAAGCATAGATCTAAAGGATGCCTACTTTCATGTCCTGGTACATCCAGCATTCAGAAAGTACCTACGTTTTGCCATGCAAGGAGAGGTTTATCAGTTCAGAGCAATGTGCTTCGGTCTGAACCTGGGTCCTTGGGCTTTCTCTCGAATAATGAACTTGGTAATATCATAGTTCCGAGCTCATTTGTCTGTGGTAACGTCTGCTTACTTGGAAGACATTCTTCAGAGATACGGCAACAGAATTATTCTTCAGAACGATGTTCAGAGTCTGCTGCAATTTTTCTGATGTCTCGGTTTCATAGTAAACGAGAAGAAGTCGGATCTAGCTCCCTCCAAGTCGTTCATTCACTTGGGAATGAGCTTCGAGACTCCCAACAATCTGGTTCCTCTGCCGTTACCCAGAGCGAAATTAGTCAGTTGTTATGTTTGCTTTTGTCTAAACTCTCCCACAATAACAGTGAGGGAGTTCATGTGACTGATGGGGCTGTGCAGAGCGGCTGCAGATCTTATTCCTATGGGGCATCTACACACTCATCCCCTCCAGATATTCTTTACTCAGAACTGGAGTGTGAAGACTCATTCGCTCAAAACCAGTATTGTTTTAACGGACTCAGTAAAACAAAAGGTTCAGATTTAGGCAGATCTTCAGTGGTTAACTACAGGAGTTCCGCTCCAACTGCTGGATTTGGCTTTCACGATTATGACGGATGCGAGTCAGACGGGTTAGGGCACATCTCTAAGTCCTGCAGACATGAAGTGTCAGGGTCTTTGGGACTCAGTTCCTAGAAAAACACATAAACATCAAGGAGATGATGTCAATCTGGCTAGCACTACAACATTGGATTCGTCAAATAGAGATCGTCAAGATTCTGTTATGTGAATTAACGGAGAAGATTCTCCTATTTGTTCTGAATCATCACATTCATCTCAGTCCGTCATATACCGGGTCATCTGAACATACTAGCAGACTCGCTCTCTCGGAAAGGTCGCCTGTTGCCATCGGAGTGGACTGTCAAGCGAATATTCAGTCAGATCTGCTACCAGTGGGATCGTCCCATGATAAACCTTTTTGCGACACATCTAAACAATCAGTTACCGACGTTCGTGTCGCCATGTCCACGCAGTACACACTCTGTTGACCTCATGGGACAGGATGATAGGATATGCATATCCTCCAGCTCCGTTGATTCAGCAGATTCTGTTAAAGGTCAAACAGTCTCACTGCAAAATCCTGCTAGTAGCACTTCTGTCGTCACAGAAACCTTGGATGAGTCTTCTCAGGTGCCTGTTAAGGGACATTCCCCAGAAGCTTCCTCCTCAAAGGGATCTTCTATTTCAAGGGAAGTCACGTGCACTGCATCACAACCCGGAAGGTCTCAACCTTCACATATTTCCGTTGTGCGGTCTTTCTTACACGGAAAACATTTTACAGGATGAGCAGTGGATGCAATTTCTAACTGTAGGAGGGCCCCCTCTTCGTTGAATTTTGCAGTGAAGTGGAGGGTTTTCTTCCATTGGTGTATGGATCAGTCGATAGACATTTATGATCTGTCCATTCCACAGATTGCCAATTTCCTGGTCTACCTGTTTGACAAACTCAAACTGCAGCCCGTTCCTATTAAGGGCTATGGGTCGATGTTATCAGACACTTACCCTCATCATGATAACTTGGCTATTGGATCAGATACTTCTTTATCCAAGCGAGTTAGAAATTTCTCTATTAATAGACCTAGAACCCTCAGATTAATTCCTAAGTGGAATTTGGTTTGGGTTCTGTAGAAGCTTTAAGAAGCTCCTTTTGAGGTGTTAGACGATGTGGAGTTCAAATTCATGACCTATAAAATGGCATTTCTCTTAGCCTTTGTATCTGCTAGAAGAGTGAGTGAACTTCATGCATTATCTGTTGATGATTCCCATTACCGTAGTGTGGGTAATACTTTTACCTTCACTACTGAAATGGGATTCTTGGCTATGAATCAGATTCCGGATAAGCGGCCGGAGCCTATTGTCATTAAGGCTTTACTGTCCACAGATAACCGGAGACCCTTGCTGTGTCCAGTTAGAGCAATGTGCATTTATAAAAGTTGATCGGATTTTATCAGAAAGGGAAAAAAAAGATTCTTTCTTTCTCTGATTCCTAACAGAAAAGATATATGTTCATTCTATCGCTAGATGGATTCAGTTGGCAATACATATTGCCTATGATAGTCTAGATAGTCTTATCTTCGGATCAACGTTCTGTCAACAAGATTTCAGCCCATGAGCTTAGAGCACTGTCCACTTCTTGGGCGTATTCTAACAGTATAACCATTACTGATCTTATGAAGGCTGCTTACTCGACACAGCCCTCTTCATTTACCAAGTTTTACAGTAGAAATTTAGAGTCCATCTCTAGTGACCTTAGATCTTTGGGTCCTTTTTCTGTTTCTCAAAATGTCGGCCATTAATATTACATCTATAAGGTCTTTAGGCAGTCTGCTCGAGCACAGACGGCATTCTGCTGCCCTCTTCGTTCTGAGGAATTTTACCTCAGAACAAGGGGAAGGGGGGTGGGGGCAGTTTTTCACTCAAGTTATCTGGCTTTATATTAAAAGCAAGGGAATACCTCCTCCCGAGACAGTAGTCCAGTGTCGGTGTGTAGCTTGGTGTGAAGCAATAACTATGTCTCATTTATGTACTGTTTTTAAAGTGAAGCTCACTCTGAAGCATTTGTATATTTTACGTGTCTTATGAGTATTAATATACAATCCTCGGACACTTTTAAATGAGTATAAAGAGTCTCATTCTCTGGACTATCTTTATATATTGGTTTCCTTCACCGAATTATCATAACAGGTTATTCTGGCCTTAAATGGAGAAATTATGTAATTCTCAGTGACATTGTTGGTGTTATGCCATTCTCTTTTCTTGTGAAAGAGAAGGACATATGTAATTCCTATGTCTTCTCCTATTCTCCTGTAGGAGCTATCCTTTGTCCAAGTATTTAAGAGATTGGATTTTCCTTTTTTAAGTCCTAGGCTCTCCAGCCTTTTTATGATTCAGCTAGTATGGGTCATTGGTTGTGGTACAAAAATATGATAAATGTTAAGTAATTTGTATATTTTTAGCTCACCTGAGCAAAGCTCAGGATGAGCTTTACTGATCACTTTCCGTCCGTCGTCCGTCGTCGTTGGGCGTCAACAATCATCTCCTCCCAAACCACTAGGCCAATTTTAATAAAATTTTGTGGGATTGATCATTGGGTGGAACACTCGAAGAATTGTGTTCGAAATCTCCGTCGCCTATCTAATATGG
This sequence comes from Pictodentalium vernedei, assembly GCA_031216915.1. Lineage (NCBI taxonomy): Eukaryota > Metazoa > Mollusca > Scaphopoda > Dentaliida > Dentaliidae > Pictodentalium > Pictodentalium vernedei. The sequence continues at coordinate 269,416,033 of CM062295.1, forward strand.
CTGCCTTGTCTGCTGATTGGCAAAAACACATTAAAATCTTCTTCTTCAGAACCGCTGGATCAATTTGAATAAAATTTGCTGGGGATAACCAGTGGGTGGTCCTCTCTCAGAATTGTGTTCGGTTTGTCCGCCCGCCATCCAACATGGCTGCCACAGTTTCTGATTGGCTGATGCTCCACCCCTAAATTTCTATTTTTTGAATCAAGAGATCGATTTGAACCAAATTTTTTTTGAGGACTTATTGGGTCATAAGTATCTAATTTATGCCAAAAAAAATTTTCACGTAGCCCCATGGGAACCTCAGGAGCTAAAATAGAAAAAATTAAAATTTCTCATATCTCCAAAACTGCACGGCTCAGAAACTTTTTATTTGCTGTGCAGCTTGCTTATGAGCAATGGAAAGGAATGGTAGAAAAAAATCGCTAACGGTTTTTTTCTAAGGTACTTTCTTGGGACTCTGAAAAAGTGCTGACTCGGCACTTTTTAACACTGAAGGTAATGCAAAAACATTAAAAACTCTTATTCTCGTGTCAACAATCATCTCCTCCCAAACCACTAGGCCAATTTTAATAAAATTTTGTGGGATTGATCATTAGGTGGAACACTCGAAGAATTATGTTCGAAATCTCCGTCGCCCATCTAATATGGCTGCCTTGGCTGCTGATTGGCAAAACACATTAAAATCTTCTTCTTCAGAACCGCTGGATCAATTTGAATAAAATTTGTTGGGGATAACCAGTGGGTGGTTCTCTCTCAGAATTGTGTTTGGTTTGTCCGCCCGCCATCCAACATGGCTGCCACAGCTTCTGATTGGCTGATGCTCCACCCCTAAATTTCTATTTTTTGAATCAAGAGATCGATTTGAACCAAATTTTTTTTGAGGACTTATTGGGTCATAAGTATCTAATTTATGCTGAAAAAATTTTTTCCATATCCCCGTGGGAACCTCAGGAGCTAAAAATAGAAAAAATTAAAATCGCTCATATCTCCAAAACTGCATGGCTCAGAAACTTTTTATTTACTGTGCAGCTTGCTTATGACCAATGGAAAGGAATGGTAGAAAAAAATCGCTAACGGTCTTTTTCTAAGGTACTTTTTCGGGACTCTGAAAAAGTGCTGACTCGGCACTTTTTAACACTGAACGTAATGCAAAAACATTAAAAACTCTTATTCTCACGTCAATAATCATCTCCTTCAAAACCAATGGGCCAATTTCAATAAAATTTTGTGGGCTTGATCATTGGGTGGAACACTCGAAGAATTGTGTTCGAAATCTCTGTCGCCCATCTAATATGGCTGCCTTGGCTGCTGATTGGCAAAACACATTCAAATCTTCTTCTTCAGAACCGCTGCATAAATTTGAATAAAATTTGCTGGAGATGACCAGTGGGTGGTCCTCTTTCAGAATTATGTTCGGTTTGTCCGCCCGCCATCCAACATGGCTGCCACAGCTTCTGATTGGCTGACGCTCCACCCCTAAATTTCTATTTTTTGAATCAAGAGATCGATTTGAACCAAATTTTTTTTGAGGACTTATTGGGTCATAAGTATCTAATTTATGCCGAAGAAAATTTTCCTGTAGCCCCGTGGGAACCCCAGGAGCTAAAAATAGAAAAAATTAAAATCGATCATATCTCCAAAACTGCACGGCTCAGAAACTTTTTATTTGCTGTGCAGCTTGCTTATGAGCAATGGAAAGGAATGGTAGAAAAAAATCGCTAACGGTTTTTTTCTAAGGTACTTTTTCGGGACTCTGAAAAAGTGCTGACTCGGCACTTTTTAACACTGAAGGTAATGGAAAAACATTAAAAAATCTTTTTCTCGCGTCAACAATCATCTCCTCCCAAACCACTGGGCCACATAAAATTTTCTGGGATTGATCATTAGGTGGAACACTCAAAGAATTGTGTTTGAAATCTCTGTCGCCCATCTAACATGGCTGCCATGGCTGGTGATTAAGAAAACACATTAAAATCTTCTTCTTCAGAACTGCCGGATCAATTTGAATAAAATTTGCTGAGGTTAACCAGTGGGTGGTCCTCTTTCAGAATTGTGTTCGGTATGTCCGCCCACCATCCAACATGGCTGCCACAGCTTTGATTAGCTAACGGCCCACCCCTAAATTGCTATTTTTAGCTCACTGAAGGGAGCTCAACTTTATCACTTTCCATCCGTTGTCCGTCGTCGTCCGTCGTCGTGAACACTTTTCAAACAACTTCTCCTCCTAAATCACTGGTCCAAATTGAACCAAATTTGGTTGGTATCTTCCTTAGCATGTGTCATTTAGAAATTGTGTGACTAAAGTTACCGTGCCCAATGGGGACCCCAGAAGGGGCAGAAAGGTGCAAAAACCTTTAAAAATCTTCTCCAGAAACAGTAAAGTAAAAAAAATAAAAATGGCCAAATCTCAAAAATTGCACGGCTCAGAACATTTTTTTAAGCACTAAGCTTCCTCATGACCAGCCGAATAGAGCTGTACAAAAAAAAAAAATCAAAAATAGTGGGGGAGATTTATAAAGGGGTCTGGGTTTAAGTACCTTGGTCAACAGGTCGGAATGAGGGTGACCATGGTTTACCTCATTGGAAGAGGTTAAGTTGTTGGTACAGAAATAAAAATTTCCTGTCAGCAAATGGAGATGGAGTATGGTAAATGGTTTTGTGTTTCAAAATTATGGGCAGACACCCCCAAAGGCAATTCCACTCTGCAAGTTTTGTGGAGATCAACCTAAGCACCATTGAGAAAAGAATAACTGAAGTATGGTAAATGGTTTCATGTTTCAAAATTATAGGCAAATACGACAGAAGGACAATCTGGGTCAACCATTCAGACAACGTGCAAGTTTGACAGAATTGCCTGGGCACCTTGAGGAATAGTTGGTCAAACAAATGGAGAGACTTAGTTTGACTGGTGTATGGTTTTGTGCTTCAAAATTGTAGACAAATAACTAACATGAGCAAGCCTAGGGCTTCAACCAAAAATTCGCTATTCAGAATTTTTCAGATTCTCATTTTGTGCTTTTGGAACATGGGTTGTAATACCTGACGAGCGCCGGATATTTGTGGTTTGTACTATGCGCTTTTTAGTGACACCTGTTCTAAATCATAAAGCCGGATATGTGTGGTTTGCAGTAGGCGCTTTTTAGCGACACCTGTTCTAAATCATCAATTGAGTGTACCTCTTCGTTAGCTCTTATGAAATCGAGTATCACATGTTATTGTGTTTTAGAGAAAAAGGTAACATCATGTTAACAATTGATCTGCGATCACTTTATTTGCTTTGTTTCTCGTCCAGAACTTCAATCGCGTGGAACATGATGAAAATGCTTGGTTTTGTTCAACAGACGGATGAAAACGACAAATGATTCTGAAGACAACAGAAAACAGCTTTATCGTTTTGCGTCCCACGTCCATACGTTTCCGAGACATTTTGGCCTTTAGGCTTTACTAGGCGTTAGACGTTTCAACATGGGATGTTTCGGCCTCCTCGAAACACTCGAGACAAAAAGGCCGAAACTTCGCACTTCTTCGAGACAAAATTAAGGCGTCATCCAACAAAACTTGTTTTAGATAAATACACAATTTTAAATTCAACTTTGTTCCATGAAATCAGCCACAAATTTAAAAGTTTTTCTGCTGTAGTCCCTGGAAAAGTTCACAGGGAGAGTATCGGGAAAAGAACTTAAACACAGGCAGTTTTAATCAAGAAATCTACGGGGGAAATATGGAGTTTTGTAGCACAGATGTTTTGTTTGATGGCGCCTTAAAACTTATCTTTCTTTGAAAATTGAAAAATTAAAAAGAGTCACAGATCATAAGTCCAGTGCCATAGTTCAGCTATCCGAACATTGTGGCTGCCCACTACATTCATATTCAGTACAGTGAAATCAGTGACAGTTTTCCCCGGTGCTATCACCGGGAGATATAGCCGATGTCTGAATGCGAAAATGGGTTTTATATCAATTGTTTTCGATTAGTGAATTACTTATGTGTGGTATTTTCAACCGAGTGGGGATTTTATTCATTTGATACACACAACGAGACGTAAATTTCCATCGACATTCCGCTGTTGTTGCTTTTAATTCTCAAAACAATAATCGGGCAGTCTGCTGAAACCAGTACTCAAACGATTAGTCGACTAGTCGATGTCGACTCTGGGCAAGCCAGTAGTCGACTCTCAATTGTACAGTCAACTAGTCAGAGGATTTCAAGCTTTTAGGTAAATAGTATCACCTCTCTGCCACTGTCAGCCAGTTTGAACAGCAATATTGGGCAATCAATGTATACATCTATTGCCATCTAATAGTAGTGACAGTAGTTTGTTTTAACTGGTACTAGTAGAGTGCTGAATTATTTTGGGCTATCAGGATATGTTATTAATTTGCCTTGTTGCAATTTATGGGAGAGTGCCTATAGGCACTATCCCATAAATCACAACAAAGCAAATTAAATAAGAGTGTATAATTTCACTCTTAGCATAATTAGAAGCACATTAACAGAATAGTTTTCCAGTAAGTTGCTGTATATGAATGCCCAAGTGAAGCCAAATTTGGACCTTCAGCACTCTACCGGAACACCAACACTGTTATAAGGAGACAAGTTTAGAGCTGAAACGATTAACCGGTTAATCGATTAACCGACGATCAACAGCATGATCGATCAAAAAAGTCCTTGATCGATTAACCGTTACCTTTGAACTACCACATTTCAAGTGTTAATACTGTAAAAAACATTCCCCGACTTACGTAGACATTGCCACACTCACTCGTCGGCGAATTGTCAGTTTCAAATGCATGCAGTACTCGCTATGATGTTGTTAAAATTTATAACATCAGTGAAGTCGGCATGTGTTTTATCCTGATAACGTTGTCTCTATGATTCCGTTTGATGTCATTGGAATGTGTGGGCAGTGTGCCTGAAATGCGATACTATGGCGAGAGTTATTGTTTTGAGGTAATCAGCATGCAATGAATGGTTGATGACTTATCAGGAGAGCATGTGCGCAATTGTTCTGTATGTGCCAGAAACTCTTGATAAAGTTTTCAAACGGCTGTTGACTAGCATGGACATTTAAAGGGAACTTTTAAAAATGGAATATGGGCGGATCAAGGCGTGAGTATGCTTGGTATATATTAGCGTCACTTTATTGTAAAGCAGTCTGGCGAGGGGGATTTTTCACCCTCGCAGATTTTTCAGAACGCCAGCTCCGCGCCCCCCCCCCCCCCTCTCCAACGAAATTACAGATCACGTTAGCAACTTCTCACACTTGACAAGTTGACATTCTATGTACTTGTTTATGAAAGTCTACGGATGTTTGTAGACTGGTTTTCTTATATTAGAGCAATTCATACTATTTCTTAACAATTTCTCACACATCTGAGCTCTGGTGATATTATTCACGCAAATATGAAAATTTCATGAGGTTAACATATGTGATTCTGTCTATGTTCACTCTGTTTTATTTTCAGAGAATAACTCTCAACTTTTGTCAGCGAACATTAAATATCTAGTACGATAATTTTGTGATAAAACCCTGTTCAGGCTGTTCTTCCTGTGCTACTTCCAATTTGATTGGGATCAGTGGCAATGTCCACATGAGACTCCTGGTTCAATTTGAGGTTTGGTATGAGGATAGAAATTCCATTTCACAAGCCCCTAGCACTTCACACCTGTTTCACACTATATTTGTAACTTTGGAACACATTTTTTCACCCTCTTAAAATAAGAGCATTAAAAATATCTAATAGTTTATTTTTCACTCCTCAGGCCTTCTAGGCTGAAGTCCAGAGAGGCCGGAGATGAGGCATATTCATACTGAGACTACAGTAGATCTCTGTTGATTGAATAGTAGGGTGGGCTGGGCAGTTTTTAGCTCACCTGAGCGAAGCTCAGCGGGAGCTTTACTGATCGTGATCTGTCGTCCATCGTCCGTCGTCCATCTGGCGTTAACTTTACATTATCGACTTCTCCTAAATCACTAGCCCAATTTTATTCAAATGTTGGCTAAATATTTATTACCTAATGCCAATTCAGATTTGTTCAAATGAAGTTGCCCCTCCTCCTGGGTGGGGCCACGCCCCCAAGGGGCACCAAAATCTTTGAAAATCTTCTTCTCAAGAACCAGCAGTAGCAGAGACTTGGTATTTGGTGTGCAGCTTCCTTTTGAGGTGTAGACTCAGATTTGTTCAAGAGAAGTTTGTGGGGCTATACTTGGCGTAGTTATGGGAGGGGCAAAATTTTTTGCCCCGCCCAAAATTTCTATTTTTCAAACCGAGAGGCTGATTTGAACCAAATTTTATGTGAGGGCTTATTGGGTCATAAGTACCTAATTTATGCTGATTTTTTTTTCCCCGTAGCCCCATGGGAACCGCAGGAGCTAAAAATAGAAAAAAATTAAAATGCTCATATCTCCAAAACTGCACGGCACCGAGAATTTTTATTTGGTGTGAAGCTAACTTAGGACCAACAGAAAGAATTGGTAAAAAAAAATTGTCATCGGTTTTATCATAGGGTACAGTTTCGGGACTTTGAAAAAGTGCTGAGTCAGCACTTTTTAACACTGCAGGCAATGGGAAAAACATTAAAAAATCTTCTTCTCCAGATCCAGCAGGCAGAATCTTTTGATATTTGGTATGCAACATTGTAGGGTGGATCTGATTCAAGTTTGTTCAAATCGGCCCCCTGGGTTCATATTTGGGCTCAGTATAGGAGCCCAAATTTGAACTTACTGCATTTCAGGCAAATTTTTTTGAAAATCTTCTCCACATCCAGCAGGCAGAATCTTTTGATATTTGGTATGCAACATTGTGGGGTGGATATGATTCAAGTTTGTTCAAATCGGCTCCCTGAGTTTATATTTGGGCTCAGGAGCCCAAATTTGAACTTAGTGCTTTTCAGGCAAATTTCTTAAAAAATCTTCTTCTCCAGATCCAGCAGGCAGAATCTTTTGATATTTGGGATGCAACATTGTGGGGTGGATCTGATTCTATTTTGTTCAAATCGGCTCCCTAGATTCATATTTGGGCTCACTATAGAAGCTTGAATTTGAACTTAGTGCATTTCAGGCAAATTTCTTCAAAAATCTTCTCCAGATCCTGCAGGCAGAATCTTTTGATATTTGGTATGCAACATTGTGGGGTGGATCTGATTCCAATTTGTTCAAACCGGCCACCTGGATTCATATTTGGGCTCACTATAGAAGCCCAAATTCAAACTTAGTGCATTTCAGGCAAATTTCTTCAAAAATCTTCTCCAGATCCAGCAGGCAGAATCTTGTGATATTTGGTATGCAACATTGTGGGGTGGATCTGATTCAAGTTTGTTCAAATCGGCCCCCTGGGTTTATATTTGGGCTCAGTATAGGAGCCCAAATTTGAACTTAGTGCATTTCAGGCAAATTTCTTTGAAAATCTTCTTCTCAAGATCCAGCAGGCAGAATCTTGTGATATTTGGTATGCAGCATCCTTAGGGGGGTGAGATGCAAGTTTGTTCAAGCCATGTCCCTAGGTCCATATTTGGGCTCACTGTGGTAGCTTGAATTGTAACTTTGTTCGAAATGAGGAATTTTCTTAAAAAATCTTCTTCTTCAGATCCAGCAGTCGGAATGGTTTGATATGTGGTGAGTAGCATCCTTGGGGGGGGGGGGGGGGGGGGGGGATTCAAGTGTGTTAAAGCCAAGTCCATGGGTCTATATTTGGGCTCCCTGTGGGAGCCCAAATTATAACGTAGTCAATATGAGGAATTTGTCTTCAAAAATCTTCTTCTTCAGATTCAGCAGTTGGAATGTTTTGATATTTGGCATGGAGCAACCTTAGGGGGCTGAGATTCAAGTTTGTTCAAGCCAAGTCCGTTGGTTCATATTTGGGCTCACTATGGGAGCCTGAATGACAACTTAGTTCAAAATGAGGAATTTTCTTTAAAAATCTTCAGATCCAGCAGATGAATGCTTTTGATATTTTTTATGCAGCATCCTTAGGGGGGCAAGATTCAAGTTTGTTCAAGCCATGTCCCTAGGTCCATATTTGGGCTGATTGTGGGAGCTCGAATTGTAACTTGGTTCAAAATGAGGAATTTTCTTTAAAAATCTTCTTCTTCAGATCCAGCAGTCGGAATGTTTTGATAATTGGTGTGCAGAATCCTTAGGGGTGTGAGTTTCAGGTTTGTTAAAGCCAAGTCCCTGGGTTCATATATGGGCTCCCTGTGGGAGCCCGAATTATGACTTAGTTCAATATGAGGAATATTCTTTAAAAATCTTTTTTTAGATCCACTGGTCAGAATATTTGGATATTTGGTTTCAGCTTTTATTAGGAGGAGCAGATGCAACTTGTGGAAATCAATTCTCTGGGTTGATATTTAGGCTACCATGTCAGGTGAGTGCCCTCAGGCCCCCTGGGGCCTCTTGTTTTTTTGGTTTTGTATGCAACTTTTAAGGATTGGGGGCAAAATTTGTGTTTGGCCCTGAATTAAATTGAGTTAGCACCAGCTAGTCTGGGCCATTGGTAAGTATAAAAAATATACAAATTACTTAACATTTATCATTTTTAGCTCACCAACGAGGTTGTGTGAGCTTGGGTCATGACCCGAGGCACGTTGGTGTCAACACTTGTGTTAAAGTTATTGTACCAGTCCTCTTTGACTTTCAGCCCTGTTGCTATGCACCTCACACTGTTTCTATGGCTTACAATTACCCACAGACCCTTATCCACTGATATTTTATTGATTTTTAGTGTTTTTGCAATGTTAAACTTTTTTGTCAGTGTGGAATTAGAAAATCTCTGACCTGTTTTGCTGTACATGAGTGGGGGCTACCACCGGTATGCTGTAGCTTTCATATTTCATATATGTGTTAGATGCATCAATATAAGATGACATTAACCCTTGGCCGGACAGTTTTCGGAGATTTTAGACTTTTTTAATGCAACGTTATACTTTTTTTGTCAGTGTGAACTTAAACAATTTCTGACCTGTTTTGCTATGCATGTACATGACCGAACATTTTTTGCAGATTTGTAATAAGCCAAGATTTAGTGCATGTCATGCATTGGTGAGCTAATGGGGATGGACACAACACACCCCTCTTGTTTCTTTTTTATTATTTCAGGGATGAAAATTCTAAAGCTGTCAACAAGTCTGCAGATTCTGGGCCATCATGTAAAGTTCCAAGATTAATTAGGCCGACTACACCAACCTGTCTCAAGTAAGTTGTTAATCTCCTGTTTCAGCCCTAATTGTCTCAATAATTAGAGGTTTTTAGCTCGTTTGACTTTCAGTCTGGTGAGCTATAGTGTTCACTCACCATCCGTTGGCTTCGTCCGTTAACAGGGTGTTTGCGTCTTCTCCAAAACTGCTGAACCGATTTAAGAGAAATTTGAGATGATAGTTTGTTATGACATCGCATTTTGATTTTGTTGAAATCAAGTTGCCTCGCCCCTCGGTAGGACCACGCCCATAAAGTGTGCTTAAATCTTAAAAAATCTTCTCATGAACCAGCAGTAGCAGAGACTTGATTTTTGGTGTGCAGCTTCCTTTTGAGGTGTAGACTCAGATTTGTTCAAGAGACTTTCGATGAGCTACATTTGCTGTCATTATGGGAGGGGCAAGAATTTTCACCCCACCCAAAACTTCTATTTTCCAAACCGAAAGGCTGATTTGAACCAAATTTGATATAAGGGCTTATTGGGTCATAATTTATGCCCAAAAGAAATTTTCCGTCGCCCCATGGGAACTGCTGGAGCTAAAAATAGAAAAAATTTAAAAACGCCCATATCTCCAAAACTACATTGCACTGAGAATTCTTATTTGGCGTGAAGCGTCCTTGGGACCAACAGAATGAAATGGTCAAAAAGAATTCCTATCTTTTTTATCATAGGGTACTTTTTTGGGACTTTGAAAAAGTGCTGAGTCAGCATTTTTAACACTGGGTAATGAGAAAAACATTTAAGACTCTTCTTTTCCCAAACCACTGCTCCAAAAGCTTTCAAATTTTACATATAACATCTTTGGAAGAATGTTTCACATGTTTATTAAAATCAAATCCCTGGGTCCATATTTGCTTTCTATGGGAGACCAAATGTTTAAATTAGTGCAATATGAAGAACATTCTTTAAAAATCTTCTTCTTTAGGTCTGCCAATCAGAATCTTTTGATATTTGGTATGTAGCATCCTTAGAGGGGTGAGATTCAAGTTTATTCAAGCCAAGACCCTGGGTTGATATTTGGGCTCACTGTGGGAGCCCAAATTATAAGTTCAAAATGAGGAATTTTCTTTAAAATTCTTCTTCAGATACAGCAGTTGGACTGTTTTGATATTTGGTATGCAGCAAACATAGGAGTGTCAGATTCAAGTTTGGAGCCTGAATTGTACCAAAATTTGTATTTTCCGAATTGAGAGGCTGATTTGAACCAAATTTGAGCAGGACCTGAAAATAGAAAAAAAAAGTTAAAATGCCCATATCTCTAAAACTACATGGCACTGAGAATTTTTATTTTGTGTGCAGCTTCCTTAGGAGCAGCAGAAAGGAATGGTTAAAAAAATATTGCCATCGGTTTTATCATATGGTACTACTTTTCCAAAACTTTGAAAAAGTGCTGAGTCAGCATTTTTTAACACTGTGAGGAATGAGAAAAACATTAAAGAATCTTCTTTCCCATACCACTGCTCCAAAGACTTTCATTTTTCACATATAACATCTTTGACATCTTTGGAAGATTCATCCACATGTTTGTTGAAATCTAATCCCAGGGTCCGTATTTGGACTCTCTATTGGAGCCCAGATGTTGAACAGTTCAGATTAGCAATATGAAGAGAATTCTTTAAAAATCTTCTTCCAATCCACCAATCAGAATCTTGTGATATTTGGTATACAGCATCCTTGGGGGAGGGGGGGGGGGTTCATATTTGGGCTCACTATGGGAGCCTGAATTACAATTTATTTCAATATGAGGAATATTCTCACCGGTCAGAATCTTTGGATATTTGGTATAAGCTTTTCTTAGGAGGGGCAGATGCAACTTGTTCAACTCAGTTCCCTGAATTGATATTTAGGCTACCATGTCAGGTGATTGGCCTCAGGCCCCCTGGGGCCTTTTGTTCAATTTGGTACAAAACTGGTGAGGCTGCACCTAAAAATTCTGTTATTCATCCAATATTAGCTTTTACAACATAAGCTCATGACTTACTGTTGGAATGTGCACATTAAACGCCTTCCAGTGAGGCGGCGACAAGGTTTGTTTTCGAAGTAAAAAAAATAGACATTTCTTTGTTATTTGGGCAGATATATTGGAAGTGCCCTGTTGGTATGTTTGTTGGCTTAATAACTCATTATACAAGGCTTGCAGAACATGGCTGTGACATGACCAACCCACCAGGCAACTATGGCAATCTTGATCATTTCTTTAAAAATCATCTTCTTCAGATCCCCCATTCAGAATCCTTTCATTTTTGGTATACAACATCTGTAGGGGAGGGGGGGGGGGGGGAGGGGGGGTCAGATTCAGGTTTGTTCAAAGCCGAGTCCCTGGGTTAATATTTGGGCTCCCTGTAGGAGCCCAAATTTTAATATGGTGAAATATGAGGAATTTTTTTTTTTTTTAAATCTTCTTCAGGTCCCTGAGTTAGTATTTGGGCTCTCTATTGGAGCCCAAAGTTTAACTTGGTGCAATTTGAGGAAATTTCTTTAAGAAGAATCTTCTTCACATTCACCAGTCAGAAATCTTTTCATGTTTGGTATACAACATCTATAGTGGGGTCAGATTCAAATTTGTTTAAATCGAGTTGCTGGGTTAATATTTGGGCTCCTATGGGAGCCAAATTTTAACTTTGTGCATACGTGGAATATTCTTTAAAAATCATCTTCTTGATTCACCAGTCAGAATCCTCTCATATTTGGTATACATCATCTCTAGGGGGGTGGTCAGATTCAAGTTTGTTCAAATTGGGTCCCTAGGTTAAAAATTTTTGATCTGTGTCGGACAGAGAAATTTTGGATCAAAATTCGTAGAAAAAAATGTTTTCGATTCTTTTATGCATTTTGTTCAATTTTGTGCTGAAAGAAAAAAAATTCTAGCCTGAAAAAAAAAATTTAGCTGGAAAATTTTGGGTCCAGATTGGACCAAAATTCGGAAAAAGTGTTTTCGATTCTTTTCAAAATCCAGTCCCTAGATGAATTAGAGTGGTTTTATGCGAACATGTTTTTATCCTATGTACTCCACTCCCTTCCTTGTGTGTGTGTGTGTGTGGGGGGGGGGGGGGGGGGGGGGGGGGGGGGGGGGCAGCAAGGGCAGTTATGCCGTTATATGTGACAAAATATTTGGCTGCAAAATATATGCTACTCCAAGTTTGCTTAACACCAAATATTTGACACATCATTGTGAAATTTGCTTGTGACATATTTGCGATATTTTTGGTGGATATGATTGAGGAATGTATTGAGATGGTCCCCAGTGTTTACATTAGCTCTCTTGACAGGCAGACATTTCGTGACAGTCATGGAAAGCATGTACCACTTGATTTTCATGATGTTTTCATGTACTGTCTACATGTACATGAGATGTGTAGGGTATTCAGTCTTCATTTCAAAACAAGCCCTTGTGATTTAATGGTTGAATATGGTAAATGCAAATGTAAGAAGACATTTGTCTGAAGCAGAAATGTGGCGGGCTGTAGGTATGGTGGAGCAAGGGGCTACCCAACGTCAGGTTGGTAAGCCCTTGGTATGCTCCATACAGTGATCACCAGAGCCTGGGCAAGATTTCATCAGTATGGCACACCAGTAAGACATCATGGTGGTGGCAGAGACAGGCCAACATCTGTAGCTGAAGACCAGTTTTTGATCATTCAGGCCCGTAGGAACTGCTTTGCCACAGCAACCCTGCTTCGCAGTGACCTTCAGAATACATCCAGGGTAAATGTTTGATGCAAACTATTCGGGCAAGGTTGCTCGAAGGTGGTCTCCAATTGAGAAGACCATGTATTCGCATTCTGCTGTCCCAGAACCACCGCCAGGCACGATATGAATGGACCATAGACCATGTTGGATGGACCAGGGAAGATTGGCGACTTGTCGTTTTTACAGATGAGTCAAGGTACTGCCTAGACCACACAGATAGGCGTTCTAGGGTATGGAGAAGATCAGGAGAGCAAGTCCATGCAGCCAACATTGCTGAGCATGACCGCTATGGTGGAAGGTCAATCATGGTCTGGGGCGGCATTAGCTGTGATTGACGTACAGAGCTCTGTGTCCTTGAACGTGGTACATCGACTGCACAACGGTATATTGATGAGATCCTGGATGTCCACGTCAGATTATATGCAGGTGCAGTGCAGGTGCAGTGGGTGATAGATTCATTCTGATGCCGATAATGCCCGTCCTCATGTTGCCCATGCTGTACTGATCGAGGGAGAGGATTGAGCATACAGACTGGCCAGCAAGATACCCTGACCTCAATCCAATCGAACATGTCTGGAATGAGTTGCAGCTTGCAATTTCAGTCCATCCAGTCCAGCCAAGAAGTGTCCAGGTGCTTGGTGCCATGCTGGTCCAAGAATGGAACAACATCCCACAAAGGACCACCAGGAACCTGATTGGGAGCATGAGAAGGCATTGTCAAGCTGTAATTAACAGTGATGGGTCTCATACTCGATATTGAAGCCATACCAGTTCGCTCCGTCAACTTTTTGGCATATCAAAAAATTTCCTCTTTTACCTAAAATATCCATTTTCCATGGTTGTATTCAAATGCTAAAAAATGATGTCAAACACATATAAAATCTTATTTTCTGTACTTAAATCATTAAAGATATATTTAAATAAAAAAGTATATACACTTTTCATTACAATATTTCAACTAAAACATAAAACAGGTAGTTGGGTGTACTTGGTGCTTAGCAAACTTTGAGTAGTATATTTTGAAAGATTTAGAGTGATTTTATGCACCCCCCTTCCCTCCCTCCCCCCTCCCCCTCCCAAAAAAAAGTCCCTATGACCACCAACCCCACTCCCCACCCCTGGGGTCAATTAAGCAGAGGGAAAAAAATGCAATATGAAGGAATTTCTTTAAAAATCTCCTCTAGAACCATCAGTTAGAATCTTTTGATATTTGGTATACTATCTCTCTAGATTCAAGTTTGTTTTTTGGCTCTCTGAGCCTGATTTTTAACTTAGTGCAATATGATGAAATTTCATTGAAAATCTTCAGATCCACCATCCGAATGCTTTCATATGTGGTATACAGCATCTCGGGGTGTGTGTGTAAGATTTAAGTTTGTTCAAATTGGGTCCCTGTGTTAATATTTGTGCTTTATTTGATCGAGGGGTAGTGACATAACAACCCTTGGAAGTTTGGCAGTGCTAGTCTACAGCTGATAGAATTGGAAGCAGTTAGGAAGACCCAGTATAATAATCCTCTGTCATGGACACTAGAGTTATGAATAATTTCATGACTGCATTCCTCTGTAGTGTTGATGAACCTTGACTAACTGAATGTGATCCAAAATAGTTCTTTGAACCACTTTGTCAGGTGAGCGATTTAGGCCCCTTGGGGCCTGTTGTTATTGATGTCTCTTCAAAAAATAAAGATTTAATCGCAGATTTGGGTAATATAAAACTGGAAATAGTATGGAAATGGTTGTTATGTTATAAAATTTCAAAGGAGTGATTTTCATCACCTCATTTAATCACGTGAGTGACTTTTGTAAAATTATGTCAGAATGTTGTGTATGCCTTCATTGTCACTCAATTTCGACGACATCTGCAATCAGTTTATCTGTGTTTTGGTTTGCTTTGAGTTAGTTCAGAACTCAATTATATCTGGTTATGTACATTTCCCCAGGCTTTCTTCCTGTGGTTAAAATATTCTTTATGTTATGCCGATGATGAGGGTAATCTTGAAGGTGCACATCTTATGGTTTTTGACTGTACAATATCTTCTACAGACATTATTTTTATTATTTAGGCCAACACATTAATAATATTTGGGATTTTCAGCCTTATATTTATGATGTAAGTACCCTGCCTCCACCCCCACACACACTATACGGGAGCAAGTTATCTGTACATAGTTATATTTCTAACAGATAAGGAATGATTTTTCTTCTCTTTCAGTCTCGGAATTAGTTTCAGCTAGTGGATAACCATTTACTGGAAGTTACTTTGTAACTCATATTTTGTAGTGAAATTGTTTTCTTAGGTTACAATACATTGTATTGTTAGCTCAACTGACTGAAAGTCAGAGGGAGCTATTACCTTCAATTGGCGGCCGGTGGCCATTAACTTTTCAAACTTGTCTTCTTCAAAACCAACTGAGCCAAATTCAAACATATATGGCACAGACCATCTTTGGAGTATACTCTTTCTACTTTGTTCAAGTGAAGTTGCTGCCATCTTTGCCCTGTGGTTAATTCCCCAAAAGCGTATAAATTTTTAAAAATCTTCTCTTGAACCACCAGAAAGAATGCCTTAATATTATGTATGGAACTTTCTTTGGTGGTGAAGATTAAAGTTTGTTCAAAGGAAGTTTGTAGGTCAATATTTGGACTCTCTGTGGGAGCATGCTCATATTGGACTCCACCCGCCATTTGTATTTCAAGAACCGATGGTCTGATTTGAAACAATTTTAGATGTAGTTTAATTGGGTCATGAGTACTTGATTGATGCCCAGAACATTTTTTTGCAGCCCCATGGGAACTCCAGGGGCTGAAAATAGAAAAAAATTCAAACGCCCATATTTCAAAAACTGCACAGACCTGAATATCTAAGTATTCTTCTTCTTCAGAATTTTTGGGCCAAGTCTAAACTAAGTTGGTACAAAGCATCTTGGTGAAGTTTTACTCTTCTGATTTTTTTCTCCAAAAGTTAGTATTCCCCCTGGGGTGGGGTTAATGCCCCATAAGCCTAAAATGCTTTAAAAATAATCTCATAAGCCACACAGTAATGCTTAGATTTCTGGTGTGGAACTTTAGTGCTGCAGATTTAGGTTTTTTCAAAGGAACTCTGTATGTCAAAATTTTGGACACCCTCAACTTTTGGGCTCCACTCAAAATTTCTGTTTCCTGAACCAATGGCCTGATTTGAACCAAAATAGTATAACTGGGTCCTAAGTACTTGATTTATTCTTGAAAAAAATTTTTGGAGGGGAGTCGAGCGGACCACTGAAGTTAAAAACCACTTTTTTGAGAGTTCACAGAATGGAGCTTTGTTTTTGCCCGAGAAGCTTTCCTAGGACCCACATAAACAAATGGCCAAAAAATTGCTTTTGGTTGTGTTATGGCAAATCAAGAAAATTGCTCATGCGACATGTCCATCAAATACTGACACACTCATCTCTTTTGACAACTTGAGCCAGGTGAGTGTTTTAGGCTCAATTGAGCCTCTAGTTTTATTTCTTTTTCCATCATTGTACTGGAAATATTAGAGTATTAAATTATTTTTTATTGCTGATTATACAACTTAAGTAGTATGAGTAGTCTATTAGTGGCATTATATTTCAGTATTTGACAATATACTTTTATACTTGCAGTTGTTTCCTCCTGTTTTATGCCTCAGGGTGCTTCCATTTAATAGATATGGTATTCTAAGCACTTTGATGACTCCCACAGATTGTGTTGCCTGTACTGGATATTGACCAGTTCATCTTTGCATTGTACATGTGGTGATTGGCTAAATCAATCTTTGGTTATCACTGAAATTTTCATCTAATTTTTTTTTAGATTGGGTAGCACAGATCATTCCGGCATCACCTCAACTTCCAAGGCCTTCAGCTATTGCTAAACATATGTCTTTACATTTGGAGATTATTTATCAATTGACACTCTGCAATCTGCTGTGTCTCATTGGGAGGATAATGCAAACATTCGGTCCAAATAATTAGATTCCTCAATTGTATACCAACCTCTCATAGAATATATCATCTGCTAAAATTCAGTAGGTTCTGGTAATCAGATTTTATGAGACATACAATGTCTAATTATAGATGACAAGAAGATTTGTGATGATCAACATAACCATGAGAGTTATATACTTACAGTGTAGTCTGATATTATTAACAATTCATGATGAGAAATGACAATGACTTGGTGTGGGAGAGATAGAATGACTAGAAACAACAATCACTTAGTTCTGCAAGACAAATTGAGGTTGGGTACTATTACAACAGAGAGAAATATGCTTGTGTTCCCCAAAGCTCCTGTGTCCTGTGTCAAGCTACATAGTGCCAGTAATTCAATTTTGCTTGGACACAGAATGTCTCATGGCATAAACAAGGTGATCTTCAACAGGCCATTATTTCATTTCAGTTGACACAGGCTACTTACTCTAGTAAGATGTATACTGTCAGATGTTGGTGAGAACATAAACCATGATCATAAATGACAATAAGTGTAGTTGCTTGACATCTATTAAAGGAAGACTATTACTGACATAGAATATCATTTCGGACGGAATTTAATTACACTAACAAAGCCTAGATTCTGCTCGGCAGAAAGTAATCACAGATCTGTACTCTGGTTAAGAATATAGATCATCTTTCTATCTTGACCACCACTACTATAAAAGTGATAAGTATGACTGACGGAATCTGATTTCACTTTACGAAGCTTAGATTTTGCTTGACAGCAAGTAGTCACAGCAGATCGAACAGTTATGAAACCTAGCTTTCACACTATAGCAAGTAGTCACCAGACATGTTAAGTTTCACGATTTTGACGAAAGGCTCCCAATTTGTTACGCCATCTCCCGACCTCACAATCGGGAGGGGGGGGGACATATTCTCACAATGTTGAGACCCCATGTTTTGTTTTGCAAACATTCATCTCAAGTTTTCAGTTTACTGTACTAACTACTATAAACAAGCTGAGTGGAACTTGGAAGATAGAAAAAGTATTTCAAACAAATTGCCTTACATTTACCTGGCCGTAGATAATTCAGATGTGTGAAAGAATACCTGAAAACAGTGAAAAAAATAAGTAGGTCAAATATGAACCTCCACAGTCGAAATTAGAAGAGATATTGGTGAAATTATTGGGGTGAGAAACCAACAAAAATGATTCATATTCCATGATTTAATTCAGTAAAAGTTGACAAAATCACAAGAAATATGACTTACTTTGTGTTTCTTTCATTTCACTGGCCTTTGAAGTGGGAATCGTAAAAAATGGGACAGATTTTGGTGTTTCTTGCGGTTATGTCAAATTAACAAAATAAGCACAACAATTGCATATTATCCCCAAACCATGGTAAACGCTTAGTGACTCCTCCAAAAATAAGGACTATTGATTTTGGCTAAAATGTAGCTTTTTTGTAAATTTTTGCATCTTGATAAAGCACCTAATCTTACTTTCCACTGGTGGAGCCTTGGTCTGAAATCCTAGAGGACCATGGCAGTGAAGTGGTGGGGGAGGGGATCTCAGAACTGAAGGCACTGTACTTGTACTGATTGCAGGAAATCAAAAACAAATATTTTTAAATTTGGGTGGGTGGGTGTCCCCCCCCCCCCCTCCCCCCTTTCCCTTATTTTTTCTGACTTGAATTTATGGTATGTTTGGGGGGGGGGGGGGGGCAAATTGCCAATATTTTATTTATTTATTGAGCATGATTTCTAAAAGTAATTTATGAGATGGAGTGGGGTGGGGGGGAATTACAGTTTTTGTCTTGTACGGAAAAACAAGCTTCGACGCGTAAAAATCTCACCATTTTGAGTTTTTCAAACTTAACATGTCTGGTAGTCACGGATTGACACAACTAGGACTATACCAACTGTCTTGTCCATAGCTACTGTCAACGCATAAAGTAAGAATCTCAGATGGAATCTTATGACACTTCTATAAAACCTAGCTTCCGTTCGACATAAGGTAAACACAGATTGATGTTATCATCAAGAATATAGATCATCACCTTATGTCGACTGTGACTAGTATGAAAGTGAAAAGTAGTCATATTCAGACTGAATCTAATAACACTTTATTAAGCTTTGATTCTCCTTGGCAACAGTTATTCATGGATCGGCACTACTTCTCAACTGTGACTACTACAAAGGTGAAAACGATAATCATTATAGTCAATTTTGAGAGAGTCTTGGTGGTCATCAGAGAAGTTTATCTTAGAGAGGAGACCTTTTTCTCCCAGTCAACATTTACATTCATCTGGAGTAGATAGATCAGTGTCTCATTGTAAAGGCTCTACACCAAGATCCACTCAAAACTTTCTATCACAGTTTTCTCGATCCATCACTTGCATTACTGAGACTTTATTACCGGAACAACGTTCTTGTCAGAATGAACGTTCACCTTCGAAGGCAGGAGGGTGATTCAGTTTTTCAATCATGAGTTGCTAGGGATTCTTTAGCTGTCTTCTCTTAATACCAAAGGAAAATGGACAGCTTAGCTTATCAGGCTTGGAAATTTACGCGGGCAATTTTGATAGCATGCGTGAAGCCCGCGTATTTTCAATTCTACGTGGCCGATATTTTGGCTCCCATCACTGTCAGAATTTCCTAGGTACTCTTCAAGCTTAGATATCGATTGATTTGCCTAAGATGGGTTAAGATCAACTACAGTCGGAATTTTGTGGAATCAGTCTTTGTCAATATCAAATGCCATTTTGTGTTGCTGCTGTCCGTGCTACAGTGTCTGTGATTTGCAGTGTTGGGATCAGAGGTGAGCCGTGCATGTTTTTGAGAGACACGAGAATCACACCTGCATTGTGCAATGAAATTTAGTCTATTGCACAACAGTTCTGAGAATTGATTATTGAGTGAAATGGCTGAATAAACTCAAAAAGTCATTGCGTAAAATTAAATACTTTTAATGAGCAGAATACAACAGATCAGATTGATTATAAAATTGTAAATGCAGGGCTTGAAAAACAGCACAAACATTTTTTTGGGGGGTAAACAGATGACTGAAGAACAATCTTGTTATCTTTGTAATTACAGCTGTACTTGCAGGGGGAGGTTCTTGGAACAGACAATATAATCACCGAATGATATGAAATTGGTAATGCAGGGGGAGGTTTTAGGAACAGACTGAAAATGTATTTTATGCAGAGTAATCGAAGGAGGACACCCAATATCCCATATTTCATTCTGTTATTAAGAACAAAGTTTCCATAATTCAAAGTGTCATATATTTGTTAATTTTGCAATGAGAAATAAAGAAAGCATGTGTAATCGTCTCTCATTTTTTCCATTGTATATTCCATTCCCACGTCAGGAATAGGACATTTTCTAGATCTGTCCTACTGGGCTACAAACTGACTTTGTCAACATTTCACACATTGCATGCACATTTACTGAACAGCTGATTGAAATTGAAAACTTCATCTGTTCGACTTCGCTTTTTGAAATAAAAGTTGCAAGTTTACCCTTTTGCTTTTATTTTCATCCCCAAGGTGAACAGAGGTTGTGTTAGAAATATATGCGTATTTTGCAATGTTTTATTTTCATATTTTTAGCTCAACTTTGGCGAAGCCAAACTTGAGCTTATGCCATGGCCAGTCGTCCGTCTGTCCATCTGCCCATCCACAATTCAATACGGCTCAAGCTAGAGGCCGCATTTATGAACCGATCTTTACGAAACTTGTTGGGTACCTTTGTTATGACCATGGGACAAGAACGAGTGTTTTTGGGTCTGATCCAAAATTCAAGTTGGGCGCTGGCAGCCATTTTGTACAAAATTAGGTGCAATCAGATTTTTGCGCAGAACTTCCGTATGAAAGCGCTGATTTGAATAATTTTTTGTATGAATGTTTAGTACCATGGGATACATCACACCATATAATACAGGTTTTTTTCTCATGCGTAAATTATGCAAAGTAGACTAACTTTGATGTTTTTTGGTGTTACTTTCAGCACTATAAGCGCAAATGCCAATACGGCTCGGGCTAGAGGCCGTATTTATGAACCGATCTTTACGAAACTTCTTGGCTACCTTTGGTATCACTGTGAGACGAGGACGAGAGTTTTTGGGTCCGGTCTGAAATTCAAGATGGCTGATGGCTGCCATTTTGTACAAAATTAGGTGCAGTCAGATTTTTGCACAGAACTTCCATATGAAAGCGCTGATTTGAATAATTTTTTGTGTGAATGTTTAGTACCATGGGATACATCACATAGAATATGGGTTTTTTTCTCGTGCAGAAATTATGCAAATTAGTTGAACTTTCATTTTTTCAGTGCTTCTTACACACAGTAAGTACACATGTCAATACGGCTTGGGCTAGAGTCTGTATTTATGAACCGATCTTCACGAAAGGTCTTGGGTACCTTTGTTATCACCTTGGGACGAGAACGAGTGTTTCTGGGTGCGGTCTAAAATTCAAGATGGCTGCCAGTGGCCATTTTGTATCGAAATAAGGTCTAATCAGTTTTTTGTACACAACTTCTATATGTCTCATGCTAGAGGCCGTATTTATGAACCAATCTTTACGAAACTTTGTGGGTACCTTTGTTATCACCGTGGGATGAGAACGAGTGTTTTTGGGTGTGGTCCGAAATTCAAGATGGCCACCAGCAGCCATTTTGTACCAAAATTAGTGCAATCAGTCTTTTGTACAGAACTTCTGAATGAAAGTTCTGATTTGAATAAATTTGTGTATGAATGTTTAGTAACATGGAATACATCACATATAGTACGGGTTTTTTTCTCGTGCGGCAATTATGCAAATTAGATGAACTTTGATTTATTCAGTGCTACAAATCAGTGCTACTTATACACTGTAAGTGCACATATCAATACAGCTCGGGCTAGAGGCTGCATTTATGAATCGATCTTCACAAAACTTCTTGGGTACCTTTGTTATCACCTTGGGAAGAGAACGAGTGTTTCTGGGTGCGATCCAAAATTCAAGCTGACTGCCAGTGGCCATTTTATACCGAAATTAGGTCCAATCAGTTTTTTTGGTCACAACTTCTATGCAGCACGTATTTATGAACTGATCTTCACGAAACTTCTTGGGTCCCTTTGTTTTCACCTTGGGACAGGAATGAGTGTGTTTTGGGGTGCCTTTGTTATCACTGTGCTATGAGAACAAATATTTTGGGGTTCAGTCAGACCCACTCTGGAACTCAAAGATTTCTTTTCTAGTTTAGCATCTGACTGTCACCCATCTTTACAATACTTTACCTATACATTTGTTACAGGCTACGGTCAGTATTTATGTACAGACCATTACAATACTTTATATGTACCTTTGTTATCAGGTCATTACCTAGATGTTTGTCATTGCTGTGTCACATACGATACATGTACATGTCTTAAGTTGAGCTACCGTGTCATTGACACTTTCATTCTTTAATTTTAGTATCATTTTAGTGAATGTTACACGTGAGTGCAATGTTGAGTCAACTTGAGTAGATGTGTGCCATACCTTGCATAAGCAGAGACTTGAAGGCCAATGGGGAGCGTGGTGGCTCAGTGGTAGACTGTTGGACTTCTGTGCTCGAGGTCCTGAGTTTGATCCCCATCCGGGACAACCCGTGTTGTGGCCTTGGGAAAGGCACTTTATCCCAGTTGCCTACACGGAGGCACGATGACGCCATGTACTAAGGCATACTGCACGTCGATGGTGCACATGTCTTCAACTGCTGTAACCCTGCTTGAGCGGAGCTTGAAAAGAGAATATTGAGCAGCTGACAGTTGCTCGTCGATGCTTGGTGGTTCTCTCTGGGTACTCCGGCTTCCTCCATCCATCAAACTGTCACAGTCACGATTAGCCATTGTGCATAAATATGTGACCTTAAACACCAATAAATAAATGAAGGCCAATGAAGTGGAGCGGGACCACTTTTCTCTGGGTCCACTGGTCAAGTTATCCTCGGGCCAAGTTCTTCCCAACTAAAATAACTAAGCAGCAGGGGTGGAGGACCTGCCACACTAACAGTTTATTGCTCCTGCTTCATGAAGGAAGCATATTTCAGTCGGAAAATGTTCAGCAAAAAAGGGTTAGGCAAAGTGACAAGGGCTATTGGCACCTGTCAGTGGGGTTCACGTGGGCGGTTTTGTAGCACTTGTCAAATTTTCATATGGCCAGGCCTGGCTTATACAGTTGCAGACTTAAGCTATATGAATCTTTCCATAAATGCTATTTATATTCATTATGGAAATGTTCAGGCCTGTAAGGAGTTTTATTACCAAGAGTGATGCTTTTTCACTACATCTTTTTGTTCACTATATTTTTTCTTTTTTTTAATTATACTGCATATGGGAACTAAGTACAATCCTTGTTCAAAGATATAGTATATCCTTTTTTCTCAGCTTTGTTTTTTTGCTCAAATCACCTTGGACATTCACTTATATGATTCACTTATATGATGATTTGAGTGATTGTGACAATCATCTTAATGCCTTCGTTCATTCTCGACATTTTCCATTTACAGACTAATCATATATTCTGCAGTATCATGGCCATCTATTGTTTTAACTGCTTCTGTTGCTTGGCTTTCAGCCAATTTCATATACAATATCCTTTGGCGTGTCAGTTTCAAGTTTGTGGAAATCAAGTCCCCGAGTTCATATTTGGGCTTCCTATAATAAATTCTATTTAAAAATCATATTTAGATTCACCAATCGAAATATTTTGATATTTGGTATCCTTAAGGGGGTCAAATTCCAATTTGTCCAAATCAAGTCTGTGTTTTCATATTTGGTCTCCCAAAATGACTGAATTTTCACTTGGTGCAATATGAGGAATATTCTTCAAAGATCTGCTTCAGACTCACCTGCAGAATCTTGATATTTTCTTTTTTGCAGTACTATGACTCCAAAAGAAAAGTTTGCTTTAGACTAGACATCAGGCTGTCCTGATTTGTGCCCCTCCCCCCCCCCCCCCCTCACTCTGTTGGGTTTGAAATTTATCCTATAACCCACTGGAGAATTTACTGTTCATTGATTTACCCACATACTTCTGAAATATCGAGATGGAGACTTCCTCTGGTTGGCGATTAAGACACAGCCCCCCCCCCCCCACCCCACCCCCCCCCCCCCCCCCCCCCCCCCCCCCCCCCCCCCCGCCCACACACACACCTTTTTTTCTTTTTTTTTTAAATTTTTGATGAGTAATCCAAGATTTTATTGATGTTTTTAAGTTGAAAATTTCATGAAATTATACATGCAATACTTAAATTACTCTAAACATTAGTTCCAGAGCTGAAATGGTTAACCGACTAATGGGCCCCATGTCTTGATTGATCCAAAAAGTAATTGATCGATTAACAGTTACTTTTGAACTGCTGTATTATATGGGTTTCCAAAGGAACAAACTTGCTCCAAAATAGACATCAATTATATGAGAGAGTGTAAAGGATGCAATTCATGTGTCGGCATACTTGTTCATTTGCATGATCATTATACTGTATCAGAAACTTTAAATGGTCATTCTTAACTCTTTGCCCAATGCGGATAGCAGACGTTACTTGCAAAATAAATTCTTGAATTACTAAAATCAAATTCACTTTTTGTCTCAAAAATATAGCTTAAGACTCCTCATTGGAACAACCTTAAGGAGCTTGCTGCAATGAGTGGGTCATAAGCTATGTTTTTGAGACATAAAACTTGAATGGAGTTTTTTGTATAGTGCTGGCCTGTTTTGTCCATTAACATTGGATAATGGGTTAATACTGTAAATCATCAATGGTACAGAAATTATTCAGCTACCTGTCAGTGCAAGTGATCAATCTGTTAACCAAGGTTAATGCATTCAGTTTCTGCCAATGACTTGAAGCTTCCTACAATGGTCCAATACAGTGTCTGCAGAACAGCAGTGCACCAAGTATAACTTACATTCAGCAATTACTTTAGTTAATATTTGTTCTGTTGATTGTAGGAGAATGCCAGTAAAAGGTATCAGTGATTCAGCAAAGACCACAGAACAGCTTGAAATTGAAAGGATAGCTTACTTGAGAAAAGAACTTGCGAAAAAAAGAGAAATGTCACAGAAATCTTATCAGAAAGCTATGGGATCAAAGGGTTATATCCCTATCTCTTCATCAAAAGAGCCAACAGCAGCTGAGGAATTTCAGTTTAAAACAGATTCCCGTATCAAATCTCATGACATGGAAACCAGAACTGATGTAAAAAATAAGGATTTTATAAGTGGTTTAAGATCTCAAGATAAAAGCAGTGTAGGTATAAATAAATGTATCTGTAACAGTTTTTCCCTGTGCCAGTGAAAGTCAAGCAAGAATATTGCTATTAGGCCAAATAAAACAAGAAGGACGCCAACGCCCTATAGCTCACCAACATTCCTCTGTGATAGTAACTTTAGCAAACACAAGAACTGTATCAAACAGGCTCATAACATGCGACAAAGCTTACCTAAACACAACCTCTTAAAAGTAAAACACAGAAACTGACATAAACACTAAGTTAAACATGAAATTCTGAGCTAAACAGAAAACTAAACGCAACTAAAAATGTCAAGAAAAATGTTTAAAATGCAGGGTATGAGGGGTTAATCATGGAACAATGATACCGAGGAATATGTATGATGAATATAAATGCCATTGGAAGAGAAGGAGCACAGCAGCTGACCTAAACACTTAGTTAAACATGAAATTCTGAGCTAAACAGAAAACTAAACGCAACTAAAAATGTCAAGAAAAATGTTTAAAATGCAGGGTATGAGGGGTTAATCATGGAACAATGATACCGAGGAATATGTATGATGAATATAAATGCCATTGGAAGAGAGAAGGAGCACAGCAGCTGACCTAAACACTTAGTTAAACATGAAATTCTGAGCTAAACAGAAAACTAAACGCAACTAAAAATGTCAAGAAAAATGTCTAAAATGTAGGGTATGAGGGGTTAAATCATGGTAAAATGATAATAATCATCATATAGCAGCATTATAAAATAGCCCAAGAACATTAGGTTTCACTAGGGAAAAAAATCGGAGAAAGCTGATTTTTTCAGGGAATGTCGAGTACATGTCACTGAACGATTAGACAAAAGTCCCCTAAAATCCCAGTTGAGCTTTTTTTTCTACAGCCTTTTTTCGAAAACGCGTTTGAAAAAAAACATGTCACTGAACGATTAGACAAAAGTCCCCTAAAATCCCAGTTGAGCTTTTTTTTCTACAGCCTTTTTTCGAAAACGCGTTTGAAAAAAAAAAAAAAAAAAAATCGCACGAACTTTGTAACCTCGAATTGATCCAACTGTATTTTTTGTTTACGCGTATTTCGAGCTACATCATGTCTAATATACATTTACCTAGAGGAAAATGTGCATTCTGTGACAATTTCTGCGAAAAATTATTGAAAATTCACAAAAAAGTATCGGATTTACGCAAAAAATGACGATTTTCCTAACGGATTTGCCCAAAGGGTCGTAGTACAGAACGGGATGTTAGTTGGACAGACGATAAAAAATCCAACACCATTTGAAGACTTTTATCATTGCTTACAAAATAGACATTATGGAAGACCCCCTCTGCTTCTGGCCGAGTTCCCCTTTTGGCATAAAATTCGTCAGCATGAGAACTCAACTATTTTCGGGCTTGGAACCGAACAGACACGTCTGTGTCTGGCAGCATTAGATCAATAAATAATATTTACAGAACGTACAAAAATCAATAAATAATATTTACAGAATGTACAAATCAATCAACATGGATTAAGTTACATTGACTATTATCAACGCTATATACAGAAATGACATGACCTATATACATATTATTCATCGAACTCAGAAATTTCCGACAGGACAGTGTTTCTGTGGTTGTTACAAGAATCCGAACTGCAATTACACAAACCTGAGCAAGAGAGTCCTGCCTTCTTACACCCACACCTTTTTGTACAAGCACTCTTGCAACCACAACTGATCAGATTCAGTAGGTTATCGGGGGCACATGGCTTTGTGGCTGCAGTCGGTACAAGAAGTCCATTGTCTAGCGACCACCCCCAATCCGTCGGAGGAAGCGAAGTGCCCAGCCATTGTTGGACCTGGAGATAACATCTGTAGACATGTTGTTGTGCAGCATCGCTGCTTGGTGGGAGTGAGGCTAGGTCGCTGGGTTTATTCAGTTTAGATTTTGCTACATAACGCTTGTAAGTGACATATCTATATTGGTCGAGAGAGGAAACAGTTTTACTCCCTTATAAGATCAGGAGAAGTTGTTCCCCGGCAGCGGCTACTGCACTTGGTGTACTGTCATCCGCCAAAATTGTGTTGACATACTGTTGTGAGTCGCTAGTAACATCGGAGACAATTGTACTGAATACTTTCTTCTTGCCAACTCGAAAGAGTGCAGAAGTAGTGTCACAACCACTTATAGAATGTGCTACAAGGAGGTTGCTTCTATGGTCACCCATTTTGGTTGCTATTTCACTAACTGAAACTCGTAAGTTTGGGGTAATGGAATACATCATGTGAATATTACATCCCGGTTAAACTCGAGAGGTAAGAATGACTAACAAGTCTGTGTCTGTTCCCACAACGACAACATTGTTGTCATCTTGAGCGATGTCAAGTGCAGTTTCAGCTATCAGTACATCAGCATCAGCCTCGGCCTGCTTGGACTGAATATTGATAGCAGATAGCTCCTGCATTAGAAGATCGATCAGTTGGGTTTTGTTCTTGGCATTTGCAAGGAAATCGGATTGAGGTGTGGTGGCTGGTAACTCGGGTGAGATATTGATATCAATGGAATACCTGTCTTTAGATCTACGGGCTTGTTCCATGCCCTTTGTCGACATTGTACAAGCATAACCATTAAAAACAACCACGACGTTTGCCCCCAAATGTCTCACTACATAATTGGAATATGATGTACATATGTCCTTATATGACGACTGTTTAGGCCATACAACTGCCCTCAATAAAAATCCACCATCTACAACAAACAGAGAATGTTCTGGGATTTTAGTTTGCTCGGAACCGTATGTTTTGAGGATCTTACCGAGCGTGCTTTTCTGTGTCTTCCTCATTCCAGCAGAATCAAACAATGCTGGTGGTTTCGGGGCGAGTTCATATTTGAGATACTCTTCCATCTCTGCTTGTGACTGAATAACACATGTGATGCGGTTGAACAGAATTGTGGGGTCAATCACTACCTTACTTCCACGGACTTTGATGCTATTTGCCATCGATGCGAAAGACTTCACAGTGTCAACACATCGTAGTTTGATGCTGTTGAACATTTTGCTTACAACATTCGATACACAACATTCACCAATTTTGCGAACTTGGTCACAGTTCACAGTTTCGTCGGCCACTAGCCCGGTCGCTATAGAGACTAATTGTAGTGGATCTCTATTCTGAAAGGGGGAATGCACTCTGAGCCAGTTCAATAATTTGGTGATATCATTGGCATCAGTCAATTGTGAGCTTTGACGGAAATCCCGATGTTGTTCGCCATGACCAGTGTGAACATGAACAAAATTTTCGAGAGCATTACATATCGGAAGGCAAAGAGGTAGTCCATGTACCCATTTCGCAACAGTGCTATCGGTTATTCCCCTGCCATGTGTGAGACCACCAGGGAGCTTGAACATTCTCATTAAACACTGCTCTATGGTCTGATCAGAATATATCCCGTCCCAGAATTTATCTGAGCGCCTTATGGTAAAGTAACCTTTCTCAGTGAACAACTTCAAATCATCCTGTTGCATTATTTCTGTTAGCTCATTCATCTGCTGCAAATAGAGATGAGAACTTTTTGCGCATGCAAAATGACCACCTGCGTGAAATACTGGAATCATATTGCGAACACAATATGTGTGGAGTTCCCAGTCGCCTGTGCGCTCTGCTCTCAAGAACAACTGGAGAAGACCTATTTGCTCGTAGTATTGTACCCAAAGCTTTCCTGTGCGTCCTACGGACGCATTCTGGAGCAGTTCATGTAATTTTGACAGTAGATGGTTGACACTTTATTGATTGACAGCGTCAGCTGTTGTACAGTGACCTCTGGCAAGTCCACAGAATATTTCATTGACTTCTGTGCAGTCTATGTTATCTAGTGTTCGGCTTTCTTCAAACACAAGTTTTGTAATGGCAATTTGTGTTAGCAGGGGGTATGGTTAATATTTCACACGTTTCACCAGTTCATTATGGAATAAATGACTATTGTTATATATCATTATAAAGCCACTGCTTTTCTGCAATTTTTGATATATAATTTAACTCCCAAAGTAGTTGTAGATTTGATTTAATGGACGTTGTGTACCGTTGTGTGTATGAAAACAATAAATTTTTTTTCGTAATTTTGTACATTTTCGTGAATATTTCACCATTGAGTGTGAGGATTGGTACAAAGTTGGCATTTTCTGTTGGGGATATGTATTCTCAATATAATTCAGCACGATATTTATGATTCTCACCCTACTAAGGCGAATAAGAATGAGAAATATGGAGCTGGGTCGAATTTTTTTTTTAATTTTTTTTTTCATCAAAAAAACGCTATAACTAAAAAAGCTCAACTCGGATTCGCGGGGACTTTTCACACTTTATCCGCAATGTGTGTCCCGGAAACATATAAAAAAATCAGCTTTCTCCGATTTTTTTCCTTACTTTCTCATTTTGATGTCTAATGTGCCTGGACTAAAAGCCATGATATGGAAATAGGGCGAATAAGTGACCTAAACAGAAACTTTAACTTTATTGGACACATAAGCTGACACCGATGCCGACTCTGACGCCGACCGATCGAGCCATGCCATAAGCTCACACAACTAAAGTTGGTTAGCTAAAAAATGAATTAATTCTTAGGCAATTTTTTTTTCAAATCAGTGAGGGAGGGAGGATTTTATTTTTAATTTTTTTTTTTGTGTAAAGGGTTGAGTATACTCAGTAAATCTCTTTGCTGTCTTTCCACTTGAAAAAGAGAAAAGGTTGTATTTTAGTGTAACTATAGCGTACCTTTTATAACTAACTGCCGTAACAACAGCTAAAAGGATTTGTATTTTATTGTTCTTTTTAATGGTATAGATCTGTCAAACATCATGATCCATTAGAATAGGCCCCAGTAACCAATGCTTGGGGTAGGAGTCCTTTAAAATGGGAAACGTAGCTCTAAATGATTGGTTAAACTTGAGTTTACATTGGTGTTGCTGCCATTGTGCAGAAATATATGACCTTAAACACCAGCAAATAAATAACTAATTAAATCATGATCCAGTATATCAGAATTTGCCTTGATACAGTTTATGGGAGAGCGCCTCTGGGCACTCTCCCATAAACAGCAACAAGAAAAACAAATTTACTGCAAACACCGCTAAATAATTATATGTCAAGAAATGTGAAAAAATGACCATTCCAAGTTTTCACAAATTCTTAAAAAAACATGGCATAATAAAAATGTCTAATGAGGAGGTTCAAATCCAATGAGGGAGGGCCTGAGAATCAAAACATTATCTTTTTTTTAGCCTTATTACTATTTTTTGTCTGTCCATGCAATATCAACTATCAAGGACAGATAGTCAAACATGTACTTGTGAAAACTAAGTTACCCTTGTCAGTGTAGTACTTAGAGTTGATAGATCAATGGTTAAGGTTACAGTTGCATCTTGTTCCATTTCCCTACCATTGTCTATGTATATCCACTTGATTTCTTGCTAGTTTTTAAAGCGTCAGAAGTCATACTTGTGCACAAGTTAGTGCTAAGATGCTCTGATGAATTTTGAGAAGCTCACAGGGTGAAGTTAAATTTTGACATTTATGCCATTTAGAGCAATATTTACTAGATCACATCTTTTAAGTGGGTACTGAATCCCCATCAAATTATCCAAGCCAGTGTTAAGTGGGTACTGAATCCCCATCAAATTATCCAAGCCAATGTTATATTGGTTTTTATACCCCCCGCAAACAAAGTTTGGGGGGATATATAGGAATCACCCTGTCCATCCGTCCATCCTTATAAGCGCAACTCCTCCTAAACCGTTTGAAGAATTTTCATGAAACTTTACACAATGGAAGAACTCCATATGAAGATGTGCATGAAGCAATATAATTCCATTCTGACATTTCCAAGGAGAGATAATGTAACTTATACATTTTAATGTACCAAAAAAGCTACAAATCCTTATAAGCGCAACTCCTCCTAAACTGTGTGAAGAATTTTTTTGAAACTTTACACAATTGAAGAACTCCATATGAAGATGTGCATGAAGCAATATAATTCCGTTTTGACATTTCCAAGGGGAGATAATCTAACTTATACATTTTAATGTACCGAAAAGGCTACAACTGTGGTGTGGGGGGTATCGGTTTGTGAGCTTGCTCACAGTACCTCTAGTTATTTTTGTTATGTTTTGTACCTGTGTATATTTAAACAATATCTCAGCAAATTCCTCATGGGAACCCTGTGAAGTGGATCAGTGCTTGTTTACTGTGATAAACAAGTTCTGTTTTACTGGTAAAATGGGACCTGATTGCCAATTAATGTGCTGGGAGTCCTCTCAATTGGACAGCAAAGGTAAAAGAAATGTGTTGAACTTGACTTCATACCTGTGTTGTTGTCTTGATATAGCCATACCCTTGTGGGTACCCCGGGAAGTGGGACAGTGCTGGTAATCAAGTTCTGCCTTACTGGTACAATAGAACCTGGTAAAATAGAACCTTGGAGGGAGTCCTCTGAAGTGGGCAACATGGGTATAAATAATTGTTTAAACTTTACTTCAAATTTAAGTTGTGATGATATAGCCATAGATGTGACCTTTACCCAACGAATCGGCCACATCTGCCCACATAATATGCAAATTCAGCAGCTGAAAAAATATTTTTCAAAAAAATTGGAGAAAACCATATCTTGTGACCCCTCTTTGGAACGAGCTCGTTCAAATGAGGGGTCACGTGATATGGTTTCGTTGAATTTTTTTGAAAGATTTTAAAAAAATGATATTTAAAATAATAAATTTTGATAACGTCTGCATTGGGTAAAGGGTTAAACACCAAATAAATAATCTCAAATTGTCAAGCAACAGTGGTTATACAAATTTCCCCAAAAATATTCTGGTCATTTATAGGTCAGTTTGTAAACGGTCACAGTCATAGTTCAATCAAATTTTACATCAATTCCATTTTCAGTGCATGGTGTTCTGAGGAATGTAGCTTCAATATTTTATATAAAAATATTCCAAATCATTGTGACAGAATATCTATTGGTGTCATTTGTCTGTTTGTTATACTTTGTATATATGTGTATGACTTCATGATTCTGGATTAAACAGTTCTATCATATTAAAGGTCATCCAGGATTCAAACCCAGTAGAGCATGGAGGTTTTTTGGTGTTTTGGTTTTTGCCAAAAAACCGAACCGACACAGGCAAAAAAAAACATCCATACGTTTTTTGCATACTTGACGTTAAACTTCGAAATTTACAACAACCCCCTCGTAATCTCATTTTGAAAATGACAACGAACGTCAGCAGAACGAGAAAATCCAAAAGCGATTATTTCCATATAATTATGTTCGTGTTTTAGTCGCTCCCAGGTATAAGTCGCACCCAATATTTTCAGCCAAAATACCTCCCCTGCGACTATTACATGTACCTTTGTATAAGTCACAACCCGACTGTGAGAATAGCCGGTGGGGCCTACACAACAACGAAAATGGCCTGTGAGTGTGGGCTTTTACTGCACAAAATTAGGTGAGTGTCGGAACACGCACGTGAACGTTTTGTTTTTTTATATTTTTTCATTCCAGTCATATTTGTCTCACATTAAATGCATGAAATAAAATAATAATCAAAATTATATAGGGTTATTTACTTTCACCATTTATTTCCCACGTGATACTCGCTGCTGTAAATCCATTTTATTTTGCACATAACAACATGAGGGTGAGTTCATACTCTTTATTTCGAAAGGAGACGAGAGGTCCAGCGAGGGATCAAGGAACGGGACAGTGAATGGAGTCTCTGTATTATGCCGATGTTAAACATAACAGACAAGTTTCAAGTGAAAATTATTTATTTTATCGAAATTAAAACTGAACACAAAATAACAAAGCAGGTATATAATGTATAGCAGTGGCGGCGCCAGATTTCGATCGGGGGGAGGGAGGTGCTAAGTAAGATGTGGAGGTCCAAGGTCGAGATGCTTACAACATCTCCCGAAGGTCGTAGGCCTGAGCCAGGGATGTGGGCATGGGAGAGTGGTTTGGGATCTGTGGGCCATGCCTCAGAAAAAAAAAATCACATTTGAATAATTTGGACGCCATCAGAGCATTTCTACAATGCCTAACATGGTCTTCAAAGGCGCCTAGGTTGTGTCAGATAGCAATTTGAAGTTTTTTGTTTTGTTTTGGTTTTTTGGGGGGTGGGGTGGGGGGAGGGACATTTAGGCATGAACATTAGAGTAAGTCAGTTACACATCAATGGTTTAATCCATTGAGCATGTTTCACATTCAAAATTAAATAGAAATGTGGGAAATAATGAAGAAATTTTAAAAAATGTCTATAAACAATAACAGTTAACAACCTCACGTGATTTCCAGACACGGGTACCACTATGCTAAAAATAAAACATGGAATTGTGGACTTAGTGGAGTACTCTTACTGAACTAGGAAACATGTCATTGGGTACCGGAAAAAGTGGGAGCCTATCTTTCTTCAGTTTTCCAATCAGCATACCAGCATACATTCACTCAAAAAGAAGTAAGCCGAAAATGGGTGTAGGTTTTTTTCAAAATAAGTTAAATAACCAACACAAATATTTAATCTACACATTTTTATTTTCCAATTACTTTCTCCAAATTCTCTGGCAGTTTGAGTTATCTTTGCCGAGAGCGAGCAGTGAGGCCACCAAATGTTCTCACACAATACTGGAACAGTAAATCCTGTACTGAATGTTCCGAAGTCTGATTACTCCAGTTGTAATTGACCACACCCACGACCTGATGTCCCATGTGTTTGTTTCTGTCTGTAAATATTTTTCCAGGATTGGCTGTCGCCGTCAGATCCGTTGTTGTTACCTGTAGTTTTACGAGACCCAAGTGGTAATTGGTAAATATCTGTTTAAATCTTGCACCCAGCCACCCCTAAACTGAGTAACCACTACTATTTAGTTGAGTTTATCAGC
Source organism: Pictodentalium vernedei (assembly GCA_031216915.1). Lineage (NCBI taxonomy): Eukaryota > Metazoa > Mollusca > Scaphopoda > Dentaliida > Dentaliidae > Pictodentalium > Pictodentalium vernedei. The sequence goes on from CM062295.1 coordinate 269,450,036, forward strand.
GATTGGCCTGAGAACTTGATTTGAAAAAAAGAGACATATCGGCTGCCAATATCGGCAGAATTGGTATTTTTTTGCCGATACCCAGCCAATAAGCCATTTATCGGCCAATACCGATAACCTGTACCGATAATCGGCTCATCACTTATCTAAAGGGTAATATAATCAACACTTTTTGGCTTGAAGCACAGACTTTGACCAGGCAGAACTTTTGTCTGCTGAATGTTTCCATCTCGGTACCGATCAACAGCTTGTAGATGTTCAAGTCCATTAGGAGTTATCTTCACGAGAACGATTTCACTGCCAATATTCATCTCCTGTTCGCGCTAGAGGAGATAAATGTTTGTAGGTAAACATTCCATTTTTATTTTCAATTATTGCCTCCAAAATATAGCTTATTATGTCTATTTGTCAATCATTTCCCAGTACAGTGGACCTCACTTAATTAGATATCTTTTAGCTGAATAACCCTGTTAATTATATATAATTTCCAAACGCAAAACCATTTACAATTCCTGTATAAATTTAATTCCTAATGGGCCATAGAGTAAACTCCTGTTAACTGAATAAAAAAGACATGAAATTTGTCAAGAAATTACCCTTAAAGCCACCAAATTTCCCATGTTTACATACCTATTTTCCTCAGTACATTCAATACAGGCAGTTAATCTGCTGTTTCATGCTTGACAGAGCTCCATGAGTTTTGTCAAATAAGATATAATAGAGTAAATGCTCAGTTTATTTCGGGAATACAGGAAAGTGCCCAAATTAGTGATGTACTGATGGTCAAAAGTTGTGAACCGTCACCGATGATTTGAGACCATAATTGGCCGATGCTGATGAATGTTCCAATAAATTGATCGAGTGATGGATCATCACATGTCAAACACCTGTGATAATGCAGTGGCTAATCGTACATGTCAAGTGCCAATTGCCACCGAATACTTCATACACATTGCTTCTTGAAGTTATGTCACATTGATCATTGAGGTCTGAATTCTGCACTCACTCAGTTGCCCTTGTAAAATAGTTTACGAGCTCAATTTGCTCCTGTAAAAAAAACTGTTTAGGGAAACCTGACTGACCCTAGAAAATTCTGCCAGCCCTAAAAACTTTTATGGAGCAAAAGTCACTCATTTAGTTTATTGGAACCGATTTTGGAGTTCAGGCTTTTAAAATTACATGTAGAAACTAGACTTTATGATTCTGGAGAATTATGGCTTTCCCAGATGAGATTCCATAATTTTTCATGCCCCCCAGAGTGTCTGATGAATTGTTTTTAACTGTCTCAGCGAAGTTCCTTTATTAATGTTATGAGAAATGTTGGTATAGTAGTCTCAAATGACTCAGTTTGATAAAAAAAGTGTTTAGGTAAAAACTATCATTAATGGTGGGAGGGGGAGGGTTAATATCAGTATCGTCGTCTGACAAGTTAATGACTGACAAAAGGAATTATGTTTGATTGACACATACCCACCAAGTGCGGTGGCTATTTGAAAATGGTCCATTTTATCTCAAATATGCAAGCCGAGAGGTCCTCGTTTCGAATCCCACCTGCGGCAACCATGTTGTGTCCTTGGGCAAGACACTTCACCCCCATTGCCCACATGGGGGCACAGTGACGTTGTGCACTAAGGCGTACTGCATGTCGATGGTGCACCTGTCTTCCACCAATGCTAACCCTGCTTTTGTGGAGTTAGTGTGTTGGGGGCACTTGACAGTTGCTTGCCGTTGCTCGGTGGTTCTCTCCGGGGACTCCGGCTTCCTCCACCCGTAAAACTGTCATGGTCATGGTTAGCCATTGTGCAGAAATATGTGACCTTAAACACCAATAAATAATAATAAATAATCTCAAATATATCCAAGATATTGATGTCTGGCAGTTTGTAGAGGGTTAACAAGTGCTAACAGGAATAAGTTTCCAAACAACTTGTAATGTCACACCAAGAACTGCGATTGGTCATTTTTACTTAAAAATCTGCAAGATGTTTTCAGTGAAATCCAGGGAGAACAGGAATTTTAAGCTTTCGATGGGTATCATTCTTTATCCAGCCCAAAATGGGTTAAGGGTTGTTTTTAGCTCAACTTTGACAAAGTCAAATTTGAGCTATTGTCATGGCCCGTCGTCTGTCGTCTGTCTGTCCGTCTGTCCGTACGTCAACAATTGGCTATGGCTCGATCTTTACGAAACTTCTTGTGTACCTTTGTTATGACCCTGGGACGGGAACGAGTGTTTTTAGGTGTGGTCTGAAATTCAAGATGGCTGCCAGTGGCCATTTTGTACCGATGATGCAAAAATCAGTTTTTTGTACAGAACTTCTGTATGAAAGTTCTGATTTGAATAAAGTTTTGTATAAATGTTTAGTACCATTTGATACATCACATATAATACGGGTTTTTTTCTCGTGCGTAAATTATGCAAATTAGACTGACTTTGATTTATTTAGTGTTACTTTCAGAGCTGTAAGTGCCAAGCTGCTATGGCTCGGGCTAGAGGCCGTATTAATGAACCGATCTTTACGAAACTTCTTGGGTACCTTTGTTATGACCGTGGGACGAGAACGAGTGTTTTTGGGTGCGGTCCGAAATTCAAGATGGCTGCCAGCCGCCATTTTGTACCGACGATTCAGAAATCTGTTTTTTGTACAGAACTTCCATATGAAAGCTCTGATTTGAATAATTTTTTGTATGAATGTTTAGTACCATGTTTAGTACCATGGGATACATCACATATAATACGGGTACGTACGTAAATTGTGCAAATTAGACTAATTTTGATGTTTTTTGGGGTTACTTTCAGCACTGTAAGTGCAAATGCCAATACGGCTCGGGCTAGAGGCCGTATTTATGAACCGATCTTTACGAAACTTCTTGGGTACCTTTGGTATCACCGTGGAACGAGAACGAGTGTTTTGGGAACCGGTCCGAAATTCAAGATGGCCGATGGCAGCCATTTTGTACAAAATTAGGAGCAATCAGATTTTTGCACAGAACTTCCATATGAAAGCCCTGATTTGAATAATTATTTTGTGTGAATGTTTAGTACCATGGGATGCATCACATATAATACAGGTTTTTTTCTCGTGCAGAAATTATGCAAATTAGATGAACTTTGATTTTTTCAGTGCGACTTACACACAGTAAGTACACATGTCAATACGGCTCAGACTAGAGTCTGTATTTATGAACTGATCTTCACGAAATGTCTTGGGTACCTTTGTTATCACCTTGGGACGAGAACGAGTGTTTCTGGGTGCGGTCTAAAATTCAAGATGGCTGCCAGTGGCCATTTTGTACCGAAATTAGGTCTAATCAGTTTTTTGTACACATCTTCTATACAGCTCAGACTAGAGGCCATATTTATGAACCAATCTTTACGAAACTTCTTGGGTACCTTTGTTATCACCGTGGGATGAGAGCGAGTGTTTTTGGGTGTGGTCCGAAATTCAAGATGGCCACCAGCAGCCATTTTGTACCAAAATTAGTGCAATCAGTCTTTTGTATAGAACTTCTGTATGAAAGTTCTGATTTGAATAAATTTTTGTATGAATGTTTAGTAACATGGAATACATCACATATTGTAAGGGGTTTTTTTTCGTGCCGAAATTATGCAAATTAGATGAACTTTGATTTATTCAGTGCTACTTACACAATGTAAGCACACATGTCAATACGGCTCAGGGTAGAGGCTGTATTTATGAACCGATCTTCACAAAACTTCTTGGGTACCTTTGTTATCTCCTTGGGATGAGAATGAGTGTTTCTGGGTACGGTCCAAAATTCAAGATGGCTGCCAGTGGCCATTTTGTACCGAAATTAGGTCCAATCAGTTTTTTGTCACAAGTTCTATACAGCTCGTATTTATGAACTGATCTTCACAAAACTTCTTGAGTACTTTTGTTTTCACCTTGGGACAGGAATGAGTGTGTTTTGGGGTGCCTTTGTTATCACTGTGCTATGAGAACAAATATTTTGGGGTTCAGTCAGACCCACTCTGGGACTCCAAGATTTTTTCTAGTTCAGCATCTGACTGTCACCCACCTTTACAATACTTTACCTATACATTTGATACAGGCAACGGTCAGTATTCATGTACAGACCGTTACAATACTTTATATGTACCTTTGTTATCAGGTCATTACCTAGATGTTTGTCATTGCTGTGTCACACACTATACATGTACATGTCTTTGTCTTGACAAGTTGAGCTACAGTGTCATTGACACTTTCATTTGAATACCTTTAGTACTTACAAAAATAATTCTCAGTGAATTCTTCTTCCTCTTATGTTGATCTCTCCTCTTAACTTTGGCTGCTGTGGGTATGCAAACACCGACCATTTTATCCAAATTTTGATGTTTGAGATCCTGCCTAGGGTTAACAAATGCTTTCTGGGATATTTTATACATGCAACTTGTAATATCACACTAAGATCTGAGAATTGGCAATTTTTCTTGAAAATCTACAAGATGTTTTTAGCAAAATTCTCGGATAACATGAATTTTTAACCTTTTGAGGGGTATCGCTCTGTAACCAGTCCAAAACGTGTTAATGCTTGGTTTTGTGAATACCTTCATTATTTACAAAAATGATCCTCGGTGAATTCCACTTCCAATGAAGGTGGTAATGTTTATCTCGCATGTACACATTGGGTGTTATGGGTGCCCAAGAACAGCCCATTTTCTCCAAATGTCTATGCTTGGCAGCCTCTGGAGGGTTAACAAATGCTTACCGGAATATTTTGTCCATGCAACTTGTAGTGTCACTCAAAGACCTCAAATGGTCAATTTTTCTTGAAAACTTACTAGATTTTTTTTTAAAATCTACAGAAAACGGGAATTTTAAGCTTTTAAGGGGTATATCTCCTTAACCAGTCGAAAATGGGTTAAGGCCTCAACTTTTGAATACCCTTACTACTTACAAAAATTTTTCCCTTTCAGTTTTGCGTCTGGTAAAAGAAGTTATGTTTCATGTTGTTGATGTCCAAAAACAGACTATTTTTTCAAAATTTTGACATTTAGCAGCCCATGGAGGGTTAACAAATGCTTACCAGAATATTTTATCTATGCAGCTGGTAATTTGACACCAAGACCTATCAATGACCATTTTCTCTTGAAAACCTATAAGATGTTTGTTAAGAAGTCCAGGGAAAACAATAATATTTTAAACTTTTGATGGGTATCGCTATTAACAACCCCAAAATGGGTTAACGCTTGGTTTTTTGAATACCCTTATTAATTACAAAAATGGTTCTCGGTGAATTCCACTTCAATCAAAGGAGATTATGTTTATCTCTCGGGTATATGTTGGGTGCTGTGCATGTCCCAAAACAGCTCATTTCAACAAAATTACGAGGCTTGGCAGCCTGTAGAGGGTTAATAAACGCTCACTGGAATATTTTGTCCACGCAACTTGTAATGTCAAAAGACCTGCAAATAGTCAATTTTTCTTGAAAACCTACAAGATGTTTTTAGAGAAATCCACAGAAAATGGGAATTTTAAGCTTTTAAGGGGTATTTCTCGAAGGCCTGTCCAAAATGGGTTAAGACTTTGATTTTTGAATACCCTTAATACTTATAAAAATGTTTCTGTATAAATTTGGTGCTTGATAAAAGAAGGCACTTTTTTTGTGGCGTACCCATTGGGAGCTGTTGGTGTCCAAAAACAGCCCATTTTATCACAATTTTGACTTTTAACAGCCCATGGAGGGTTAATAAATGCTCACCCGAGTATTTTGTCCATGCAACTTCTATTGTCACACCAAGACCTCGCGTGACCACTTTTCTTGAAATTCTACAAGACTCGTTTAGAGAAATCCACAGAAAACATGAATGTTTTGGCTTTTGAGGAGTATTGCAGTTTAACCAGCCCAAAACGGGTTATCGCTTGGTTTTGCTGAATACCCGTATTACTCACAAAAATGATCCACGTTGAATCCCACTTCCAGTAAATGAATTTAGGTTTATCTCGTGTGTATCGTTTGGGTGCTTTAGGGGCCCGAAAACCACCCATTTCATCAAAATTTTGATGTTTGACAGCTTGTGGAGGATTAACATATGCATTGCCTTAATATCTCTTGTGTTTAAATGGTCGTGTCAAAGACAGGTCTAACAGTGATGAATGTTTAAAAAAAATCTACAAGACGTGTTTCGATATAGTGCATATAAACCCTAATGTTTACAGTTTCTGACGAAATAAGGGTTAAATTACATCCCCCCCAAAAAAGGAAAAGTAATAATCCATAAAAAAATGGTCTTTTCCAGAGGGAAAACCCTAATAAATATATCGAACAGTATAAATAAGGAGCAAGTGGCAAGTTCCAGTTCAGCAAAGAAAACCACATTTGATAAGCTGATGAACAATTTACAATGCTTTGCCGTTGGTGGTGACAGGTCATGACTATTAATGAATATCATGTAGAGTTTCGGGTATAGATACCGATAGGCACAAATCTTGTCCTATAGTCTAAAAATGTCATTGGTGCAAGTATAGTGTACACCAGTTTTTTAGCTCACCTGACTGAAAGTCAGGATGAGCTGTAGTGATCACTCACTGATCGTCGTCCGTGAACATGGTGTTTGCACCTGCGCCTCCTAAACTGAAGAACCAATTTTAGTTAAATTTGGGGTGATTATGTGTTCTGACATTGCAGTTTGTTTTTGTTCAAATAGAGCACAGCCCCTTAACTGGTAGAGTGCTAAATTATTTTTGGTCATCAAAATTTCTTCACATATCTTTACCTTGTTACAATTTATGGGAGAGTGCCTACAGGCACTCTCCCATAAATTGTAACAAGTCAAGTCATTACAGACTAAATCACATCACATCAAATATAATACAAAGCACATCCACTGACTATGAAGGCTTCAAGTTGCAGTACCTTCACCTCAGAGTAAAGCCCAAATACGGGCTTCCAGCACTCTACCAGTTAAGGAGGGGTGGGGGAAAATGCTCCAAAAGTTTTTGAAAAATCTTCTCATGAATCAATGGGTACAATGACTTGATACTTGGTTTGGAGCTTTCTTTTGAGGTTTAGAATCAAGTTTGTCCAAACAAGGTTTGTGGAGCAATATTTGCCTCTATAATGGGAGGGGCAAGATTTTTGATCCCGCCCAAAATTTCTGTTTTCTGAACCGATGGTCCTATTTGAACCAAATGTGGTATGTAGTATTATTGAGTCATAAGTACGTGATTTGTGCAAAAAAAAAAAATATTCCTGTGGCCTCTCAGTAACCCCAGGAGCTAAAATAGAAATATCTTCAAACTCACATATTTCCCAAACCACACAGAACAGAGAACTTTTATTTGTTATGAAGCATCTTTAGGACCAGTAGAATGGAATGGTAAAAAAAAATTGTCATCAGTTGTGTCAGGATATTCTCTTGGGGCAGCTGAGTCAGCATATTTGCAAAAAAAATTTTTTTTAAATTTTCTTCAGAACCACTGTTAAGAATCTTTTGATATTTGGTATACAGCATCCATAATGAAGCCCCTTGGTTTATATTTGGGCTCAATATAGGAGGCCAAATTTTTAACTTAGGCAACATGAGGAATAAGCTTTCAAAATCTCCATCAGAACCAACAGTCAGATTCTTTTAATATTTGGTATACAACATTGCTATGTGGGTCAGATTCAAGATTGTTCAAATCAAGTTCCTCGGTTAATATTTGGGCTTCCTATGGGATCCCGATTTTAAATTAGTGCAATATCCACCAGTCAGAATCTTTTGATATTTGGTATACAGCATCCTTAGGGAGGCTGGACCTCATTTTGTTCAAACCAAGTCCCTGGTTCAATATTTGGGCTCCTTATTGGAGCCCAAATTTTAACTTATTCCAGTATGAGGAATAATCTTTAAAACTCTTCTTCCCCAGAAACACCAGTCAGAATCATTTAATACATAGCATATAATCTTTACATGGGATGGATTCAATTTGTTTAACTCAGATCCATCGGTTAATAATTAGGCTCTCTAAGGGAGCCCGAATTTTAGCTTAGTGCATCATGAGGACTAATTTTTGAAAATCTTCTTCAAACCCATGAGTCAGAATCGTTTGATATTTGGTATACAGCATCCTTATTAGGGAAGTCAGATTAAAGTTTGTTTAAATCAAGTCTCTGACCTAGGACTTGACCTAGGACTTGGTTATTTGATATGTGGATGTGTCACCATGAGACCGCATGTCATGACCTTCATGTGACCTTGACCTCAAGGTCAAATTTATGTACTTCAAATAGGGAGTAATTGTCCAAACCAGATTTTTTTTGTTTTTTGACCTAGGACTTGGTTATTTGACATGTGGATGTCTCACCATGAGACCGCATGTCGTGACCTTTATGTGACCTTGACCTCAAGATCAAATTTATGTACTTCAAATAGAGAATAATTATCCAGACGAGAACTTTTTTGTTTTTTGACCTAGGACTTAGATATTTGACATGTAGATGTATTGCAATTAGACCGCATGTCACATGTAATCATGACCTTCATGTGTCCTTGACCTCAAGATAAAATTTATGTACTTTAAATAGGGAGTAATTGTCCAGACCAGATTTTTTTTTTTTTTGGACATGTGGATGTGTCACCATGAAACTGCATGTCCGCTACCTTGATGAACTGCATATGAGCTTGACCTCTGACCTCAAGGTCAAATTTATGTATTTCAAATAGGGAATAATTGTCCAGATCAGAACTTTTTTTGTTTTTTGACCTAGGACTTAGATGATTGGCATGTGGATGTATCACAATGAGACCACATGTTATCATGACCTTCATGTGACCTTGACCTCAAGGTCTAGTTTATGTACTTTAAATAGGGAGTAATTATCCAGACCAGAATTTTTTTTTTTTGACATGTGGATGTGTCACCATGAAACCGCATGTCTGCTACCTTGATGAACTGCATGTGACCTTGACCTCTGACCTCAAAAGGAAGGGGAGACATATGTTTTAGTGTGCTAAAACACTTTCTAGTTGTAACTTGGTAGGATGACTCCTTATGATGTCTAGATGAGAATTTCCCCATTTGGGCGTGATCTGCCAACCGTGACGACCGACTACCCGAGCCCAAAACCCGAAGACCTTTAGCACAGTCTACAGGTCATATTTATTGAGTAATTTCATTGTAACATGGGGGTTGACTTCATATAATGTCTAGATGAGAAAGTCCCCTTTTGGACGTGATTGGGCAACTGTGATGGCTACAGGGGCCCGAAGCCCGAAAACTTTTAGCACAGTCAGTAGGCCATATTTATGAAGGGATTTCATTGTAACTTGGTAGGATGACTGCAAATAATGTCTAGATGAGAACATCCCATTTTGATTGAGATCATTCAGCCTTGATGGGTGCCCAAGCCCAAAAACCTTTAGCATAGACAAAAGGTCATATGTATGGAAGGATTTCATTGTAACCTTTTAGGTTGACTCCATATAATGCCTAGATGAGGTCATCCCTCTTTGGTCGTGATTGGTCAACTGTGATGGCTACAGGTGCCCGAAGCACAAAAACCTTGAGCACAGTCTACAGGTCATATTTATGAAGGAATTTCATTGTAACTTCGTAGGATCACTCCAGATAATGCCCAGATGAGATTGTCCCCTTTGGATGTGATCATTCAACCATGATGGCTGCCCGAGCCCGAAGCCCAAAAACCTTTAGCACAGTCTACAGGTCATATTTATGAATGGATTTCTTTGTAACTTGGTAGGTTGACTTCATATAATGTCCAGATGAGAACGTCCCCTTTTGGACACGATTGGGCAACTGTGACGGCCACAGGGGCCCGAAGCCCTAAAACGTTTAGAACAGTCTACAGGTCATTTTTATGAAGGGAGATGAGAACATCCCGTTTTGGTCGCGATCATTCAGGCTTTATGGCTGCCCAAGCCCAGAAATCTTTAGCATAATCTATACGTCATAGTTATGGAAGGATTTCATTGTAACTTGTTGGGTTGGCTCCATATAATGCTTAGGTGATGACATCCCGTTTTGGTCGTGAGTGGTCAACTGTGATGGTTGCAGGTGCCCGAAGTCCAAAAATCTTGAGCACAGTCTTCAGGTCATATTTATGAAGGGATTTCATTGTAACTTTGTAGGATCACTCCAGATGATGCCCAGATGAGAATGTCCCCGTTTGGTTGCGATCATTCAACCATTATGGCTGCCCGAGCCCAAAGCCTGAATACCTTTAGCACAGTCTACAGGTGATATTTATGAAGGGATTTCATTGTACCATGATAGGATGACTCCAAATAATGTCTAGATGAGAACGTCCCCTTTTGGTCGCGATCATTCAGCCTTGTTGGTTGCCCGAGCCCAAAACCCCAAAACCTTTAGCATAGTGTACAGGTCATATTTATGGAAGGATTTCATTGTAACTTGTTAGTTTGACTCCACATAATGCCTAGATGATGACATCCCCTTTTGGTCATGATTGGTCAACTGTGACTGCTTCAGGAGCCCGACCTTGAGCACAGTCTACAGGTCATGTTTATGAAGGAATTTCATTGTAACTTCATAGGATCACTCCAGATGATGCCCAGATGAGAATGTCCCCTTTTAGTTGCGATCATTCAACCATGATGGCTGCCCGAGCCCAAAACCCAAAAACTTTTAGCACAGACTACAGGTCATATTTATGAAGGGATTTCATTGTAACTTGGTAGGTTGATTTCATATAATGTCTAGATGAGAATGTCCCCTTTGGTCGCAATTGGGAAACTGACGGCTACAGGGGCCCGAAGCCTGAAAACCTTTAGCACAGTCTGCAGGCCATATTTATGAAGGGATTTCAATGTAACTTGATAGGATAACTTGTTTTGGAGTAATTTCACTGTAACTTGGTAACTTTTGTTGATATACGTTAACTGTGAGGGCCACATACATTAACTGTGAGGTCATATTAACCCACCCCTCAGCTCTTTAGTACAGTGTACACGTCATATTATTTTTATCAAAAGCATAGCATACAGGGAACAGAAATGAACATATTCCCAATTAAAACAATTCTTGTCTTATTTCATAATCCTTTCATAAACATTGAACATTATCCTTTTCATTAAACACAACACACAAGTTAAGCTACAGTGTCACTGACACTTTCATTTTTTTATCAGTGTTGGTCTCCGCTCTGTAAAGTTCTGCTTGGCCAATTGAAACATGTGGGTTAGGCATGATGAGAGGAAGAACCCTATTTATTTTGAGATCATTGTGCTAAAGGTCAAGGTCACTGACCTTGAACGTAAACATTTACCAGAGTTAGCTTCTCTAATTGAAATTTTGCTTGCCTGGTCAAAACAAAACTTGGCTTATGGGTTGAGCATGATGAAAAGAACCCTATTTTTTTTTTTTTTGGGGGGGGGGGGGTATTGTTGGAAAGGTAAAGGTCACAGTGACCTTGAATTTAAAGTTTTATTACTCAAGAGTAGGTTTCGGCTCTCTAATTAAAATGTTTTTTGCCTGATTGAAATCAAATGTGGCATGTGGATTAACCCTACGTATTTTTAGGTCATTGTGCCAAAGGTCAAGGTCACAGTGACGAACTGAAAATTTTATCTGTCCAGATCGAAACCAAACTTGACATGTCATCAAATACAGGTAATCTTATATGTATTATTTGAGTAAATACTACCAACAGTGGCTGTGTTAATTTAATGTAATATATTACTAAGGTTACTGTATCAGGGTGATTTTGGGGGGATTGGCCATCCCTGGTGGCTACCTCTAGTTGGTGTGGTTGTAGACCAGTCTGAGGGAAAGGATATCCACATATTGTGGGTTACGTCCATGATTAGTTACTACAGTTTTGCACCTTTTTAATCTTTAAAAAATTGTCCCTGTGACGTATTTGCATTGTTTTTTGTCCATGGCAATCATTTTTGTTGAATGGCAGCAGAAAATTAAATAATTTTTGTATTGCACATGTTTACATTGCTGGAGGGGGCTTATGCAATGCACTATTTTCTTGTTAACCGATTCATTTGAAATTTGATAAGTTGTTACACTTTTGTAAGTTTTTGACGAATTTTGATTTTCACCATTATTTGTGTATAACTGGAGTTACACACCTTGTTAGTAAAATTTACCATTGTTTTTTTCAGCTTCTTGTGAACACTGATTCTTGTGAACACTGATTACTTCAATTTTCAATCAATATTTTTTTGACAGTTTACATGCTGATATACTTTAGTATGTTCTTTACAAAGTTTGACTGTGCAATTACTGGAGTTATGCCCTTTGTTAGTTCAATTTATCATTCATTTATGCTTTATCGGTCCAGCTCGTCAGTTAGGGTATAATTGCCTTCATCAATGGCTCTTGTTTGAAGCTTGATATGTGATAAACTGTGATAAGTTCTTAAAGTTTTATTTCCACTTTCCACTCTTATCATTACATATTACTGGAGTTAAGCCCCTTATTAGGTTAGTTAAATTTATCAGATGCCCCCTCCCCCTGTTACAGTCCAGGGTAAAAGACAGATTACCAACCAAAATGCTTGTCCACCTGATTCCTATATTTTCCACAGAATGTTTTCAAAACTTAGTGTGAAGTATCAGTATGAAGTGTAGATGTGCATGTGGGCAGTCATTTTGATTTGACAGGTTTTGCACAATTATAGCCCTTGTTTACTTGCTTAACTCCTACTACATTTTCTGTGATAATGAGCCAAAATTTGGCACAAAGGGACAATTTTTTATTAGGAATAACATCATTGGAGCAATTTTACATGCAACATTTCATTAATCCTTCAACCATTAACTCATCAACCAATAAGGTATACAAAATTACAATGTCAGTTCTCATATGCTCATTTTTATGCATGTCAAAGTCAGAAAAGTCAGCAGGGGTTACGGAAGTCGTTGGACTATCTTGTCACATATTTATGGTGCATGAAATTTTTCTTGGTATATGGAAATTTGCTTTATACTGTTTCAGGAAGCTGTCACAGGTCCCAAAAAGGCCACAATACCTCAGCCATTTCATCTTACAGAGAGTCACAAGTCAAAACCCAAGGCCATAGATGGTTACAAGTCTGTTGCTGAACAAGTTGTAGCATTTCATAAGCAAACTCCAGACAGATTTCGACAGAAAGCAAGAAGTTTGTATTTTATTTCCATCTTTATAAGATTAACTTTATAAAAGCTCTTTTTGATCTGTACAGACTCAAAACAAGTCTTACTGAACAAGTTAGTAACACCACAATTATTTCAACAGAAAGTAAAAAATGCATTTTATTTCCCTCGTCAGCTGTCTTCAGTGGATGAAATTTAAAGATCTCAAAATAATTTATTGGTTGAAAAAGTTCTAGCACTTCACAAAAACTGCAAAAAAGTTTGAAGAAAAGCAAAAATATGTGATTCACTTGTCACAAGAATAACTCTTGAAAGCCCAGTCACTTACCGAACCACTCTTTTCAGAACAAATTATATTTCACATGCCATGACAGATGCACACCACTTGCAAGTGCAAGGACTTCAGATTTGAATACCACAGAATGCCTTTCAACACAATGGCTTGAACAAACACTGTGCTGGCACTGATTAAGATGACATTTTTACTCCAGAGCCCTGATCACCCTTTGATGATTATATCTATAGGGAATGACAAAGTTTAAGCTGTTTTCCAGTCACACTGCTTCACCTGAGATTGAATTCTAACCATCACACTGCATTTTCTGGTTTTTATTACGCGCCTGTTTTGTGAAATCCCCATCTACAGCACCACTAAACCATGTTTAAAATGAAAATCTGTTCCACACATATGTATGGAACAGAAATCGTTGATGGACTATTTTTATAATGAAACAAAATTTCACCGGAATTTTCTACAAATCGTGCAATGCAATTATCTGAAATCATAACACGAGTTCCCCTCGCAAATTAAAAATGTGTTCTTTTTATTGATAGTTGTCAAATGAATTGCTGAGTGTCCTTTTAATAATTGTTTTATAGATGTGAAGGCATGTAATAAACACAGAACAACATGCATTTGTGAATGATTTAATTGATATGGCACTTGTGCCATTGCGAAAGGATAAATCTCTAGGCCTGCGGCCTCTCATTCTATCCTGCGCTAGCATTTGTGCCATATCGATTAACCCATTTAGACACGTGTGTCATTCTGTGTATATCTGGCCTGCCACTCATAGTAGTTGGTAAGTTTTTATTGAATAAAGCCCTCCATCAATACCCAAAAATTGTAGATGCTGAATGTGACCATAAATCTTTCTTTAAACAACTTTTGCAGGTGAGCACCTCAGACTCCCTGATGCCTCTTGTATTGTATTTCAGAGACCCTTTTTGTTGACACTCACAGTAGAGTTGCTTTGAAACTGAACTTTCAAACTTGCTATGTTATTTAAGCATCAAATATTGATGCCTATCAATTTTTTTGGACAAAGATGGAAGATGGCCATATAACGTCAATTTTTATTGTTCCTCAGAGGTACCTCAGAAGTCTCTGTTCGTTCAAACATTAAACCTTGAAGTATCCTTGTAATAAGTACTCACATTTGTTATGTATTATGTGTTTATGTCCATGTGTGCTTCCGTGCATCCGTCTGTCCGAATGTCTGTCCATCTGTTCACATTTTAACTTCAACATAATTGCTCAGATTTCGATGAAATTTGATACGAATGTTCATTATCATGAGATCTTTAAGCAGCATCACCTGTTTTGATGATGGAATATTTTTTCTGTGAGTTATGGCCCTTTGAATATACAAAAGTAGGCTATTTTTGTCCATTCGCCTCGGATCTCTGGTATTGGGTTATTGGATCCCAATAAAATTTGGAATGAAAATTGCTTATGGGAAAGGCTTTCAAATGAGTCTCTAATAATATTTCTTACTTTTCTCTTTTAAGACTTATCTCCCTTTTTAACTTTGAAAATTTGCTGTTTGCCTCGTAAAATCGCCAATTTTTCATCTATTCTCATATTTCAGGTTTGGGTTATCAGATTTCAATGAAATTTGGATTGAAGATGTTTACGGGAAAGGCTTTCAAATGAGTCTTGTCCCTGCAGTAAAACAAAGAAAGTACATGCAAATCATCTTCCCACATGTTGCGTTATGTCTTTGTTCTATAAGGTTTGGGTTATCAGATTTCAGTGAAATTTGGAATGAAGATTGTTTATGGGAAAGGCTTTCAAGTTAGTTATGTCCCTGCTGTAAAACAAAGAAAATACATGAAAATCACCTCCCCACATGTGTCATTATGTGTTTGTTGTACATCTCTTATGTGGATGGTCCAATTGTCAGTAGACTTCAATAACAGGTGTTTCTGCCTATCACCATTACCTTGCTATAAATTACAGACAATAATTCTGCTGTTTGCCAGATACAATAGCCAATTTTTTGTCTGTTTGCCTCATATCTGTGGTTTGGGTTTTGCTGCTCTCATTGAAATTTGGAATGAAGATTGTTTATGGGAATAGCTTTCACAGTATCATGGCTCATTTCTTCTCTTGTCATTGTTTGGCAGTATGCACCATGGGGGTATGCCCCCCCCCCCCCCTCCCCTGTTAAATGAAATTTGTTCGTTCAGTGTGTAAAATTGTTAAAGTATATCTTGCCTAATTTTCAAAACAGGTCAGTCATTGAACAGAAAACGAGAAAGAACCACATCTCCTAAAGGGGTAACAATTCCAGAAACACCAAATCTGGAAACAAGAGGAAGATCACGGCCTGTTACAGCTCCTAGTCAGCAAGAAATGGAAGACAGGGAACTTGAAGACATCAAAAAGTATTTATTCCTGTTTGTTATATTTAATCAAGTTTTGATGCAATGAGACTCAACTAATAGTTTGAAGTAGGGTGGACGGGCATAAATAATTGGTTTCCAGTTGATAACTTTCGTTCTGTTAAGCGCAGGTCCACCAAATTTACAGGGTTAGTACCCACATGAAAGGGGAGGTACCCTGTTGATTTTCAAGTTTGTCAATCCAAGATCAAGGTCACTGTTACTAAAATTAACACATTTTGGTTTCTGGTTGATAACTTCCCTTTAATTTATCACAGCTCAACCAAACTTCCAAGAAGTGATCGTATATGGACAGTGAAGAACCCTATTGATTTTGGACATGGTTGTCTGTATGTCAAAGGTCTTGCAACAGTTACTATAAGTAGAAGTTTGTCAGAAATTGCATTTTGGGCACTAATGTTTGTTTTCTGTGTTCACCAGATTTACTGATTGGGTACACCTATTGGAGAGAAAGACTCTTATTGATTTTGTTGTCTACAATCGAAAATTCAAAGGTCACAGGACCTGTTAATATGAATGGAACATGGTAAAAAAAGAAAAAATGATTTCTTAGCAATAACTTTTGTTCTGCATTATGCTGAACCACAACATTTACAGGATTGGTACTTCATGGTAGAAGAAGAATCCTATTGGTTTTTAGATTTGTCAATGAACGGTCAAGGTCACTGTTACTAAAAATAACACTTTTTGGTTTTTAGTCACTACTATTACTATAAATGTGACTTTTTAGAACATTATTTTCACAACTTGACTTGTGCATATGTGATCTACTCATTGGATCTTTTACTGAAGGGTGAGTGGTTTCTGATAAGATGATTTCAGGCTATTTATTACCAGAAGGTGTTTAATTTGTAAATTTGCATGCAGATAGAATGACTGTCAGCCTTTATTTGATAATATACCAGCTGAAAATTATAGAGGTTAACAAAAACCAGTTGTCTTATTTCCATTGCATATTTTCCATTTTTCCTTTTCAAAGAATAGAACAAAATTCCAAACATCATTAGCTCAACTTGACAAAATCAAGCTGAGCTATTGCCATCACTTCTCGTCCATCGGCGTACGTACGTTAGTACCAACATCCACAATTTTCTTTGGCACACCTCACAGGTCGCATTTATGGTCAGATCGCTTTTAAACTTGGTATGCTTGTTTGGGGTGACCTCTAGATGGGAGCTATCAATTTTCTTCAATTTTCGTTAAAAAATGTTGCCACGGTCAACGTTCTTAGAACTTTGTTTAGTCAAACCTCAATATTTCCCTTTGGCACACCCTACAGGGCACATTTATGATTGGATTGCTTTGAAACCTTGCTTGCTTGTTTGAGGTGACCTCTAGATGGGAGCTATCGATTTTCTTCAATTTCCATCAAAAAATGTTGCCATGGCCAACATTCTTAGAACTTTGTTTAGTCAGACCTCAGTATTTCCCTTTGGCACACCCTACAGGGCACTTTTATGATCGGATTGCTTTGAAACCTGGCATGCTTGTTTGGGTGACCTCTAGATGGGAGCTATCGATTTTCTTCATTTTTTCGTCAAAAAATGTTGCCGCGGCCAACGTTCGTAGAACTAAGTTTAGTTAGATTGGTATGCTTGTTTGGGGTTACCTCTAGATGGGAGCTATCAATTTTTTTCTATATCTGGCAATAAATGTTGCCGCTGGCAACGACCTTTGATGAAATTAGTGCAGTTATGCATCAAAATATCCCCTTGGCAAACCCTGCAGGGCACATTTATTATTGGATCACTTTGAAACTTAGTATGCTTGTTTGGGGTGACCTCTAGATGGGAGCTATCGATTTTCTTCATTTTCCTTCAAAAATGTTGCCACGGCCAACGTTCTTAGAACTTAGTTTTTGTCAGACCACAATATTTCCCTTTGGCACACCCTACAAGACACATTTATGATTGGATTGCTTTGAAACCTGGTATGCTTGTTTGGGGTGACCTCTAGATGGGAGCTATCGATTTTTTTCCATTTCCATCAAAAAATGCTTCTGCGGCCAACGTTCTTAGAATTTAGTATAGTCAGAAGACCTCAATATTTCCCTTTGGCACACCCTACAGGGCACATTTATGATTGGATTGCTTTGAAACCTGGTATGCTGGTTTGGGGAGACCTCTAGATGGGAGCTATCGATTTTCTTCAATTTCCGTCTAAAAATGTTGCCGCTGCCAATTTTTCTTAGAACTTAGTTTAGTCAGACCTCAATATTTCCCTTTGGCACACCCTGCAGGGTACATTTATGATCGGATTGCTTTGAAACCTGACATGCTTGTTTGGGAGGGACCTCTAGATGGGTGCTATTGATTTTCTTCCATTTCCTGGCCAACGTTCTTAGAACTTAGTTTAGTCAGACCTCAATATTTCCCTTTGGCACACCCTACAGGGCACATTTAGGATTGCTTTGAAACCTGGCATCTTTGTTTGGGGAGACCTCTAGATGGGAGCTATCGATTTTCTTCCATTTTCGTCCATCAAAAGATGTTGCCACTGGCAACGATCTTTGAACTTAGTTTAGACATCAATATATTCCTTTGACATGCCCTACCGCACACATTTATGATCAGATCGGCTTGAAACTTTGTATGCTTGTTTGGGGTTACCTCTAAATGGGAGCTGTTGATTTTCTTTGATTTCCATCAAAAAATGTTGCCACTGGCAATGACCTTCGATGAACTTGGTAAAAACTTAGTGCAGTTAAGCATCAATATTTCCTTTTGACACACCCTGCAGGGCAAATTTATGATTGGATTGCTTGCAAACTTGGTGTGCTTGTGTGGGGTGACATCTATATGGGAGCTGTCGATTTTCTTCCATTTCTGTCAAAAAATGTGGCCGCTGATCTTTGAAATTAGTTTAGTTAGAACTCAATATTTCCCTTTAACACACCTTTCAGGGCACATTTTTGATCGGATCACTTTGAAACTTGATAAATGTGTTCGGGATGACCTCTAGATGTAAGCTATTGCTTTTTTTTCATTTCCATAAAAAATTATTGTCGTTATCACCAGCCTTTGAACTTACTGCATTTGTGCATCAACTTATCCCTTTTGCACTCTCTGCAGGGTATATTTATGAATTCCATAAAAAAAAAAAAAAATTAACATCTTCCTTTGGCATGCCTCAGAGGGCACATTCATTATCAGGTTGTTATGAAACTTTGTATGCTTATGCAGGGTGACAAAGATAGGAGCTATTGATTTTCCTTTCATTTCCATCAAAAGCTGTTGCTGTTAGCAACAATCTTTGAATTTTTTGCATTTGTGCATCAACATTCTTTGACATGGGCTGCAGGCCACATTTATCATAGGATTGTTTTTGTACTTAGTGTGCTCATTAGGCAAG
Source organism: Pictodentalium vernedei (assembly GCA_031216915.1). Taxonomy (NCBI): domain Eukaryota; kingdom Metazoa; phylum Mollusca; class Scaphopoda; order Dentaliida; family Dentaliidae; genus Pictodentalium; species Pictodentalium vernedei. The sequence goes on from CM062295.1 coordinate 269,469,144, forward strand.
ACCTTTAGATAAGAGCTTTTGATTAGCATTTATTTCTTTGAAAAAAGTTGCCATTTACAATAACCTCTGAATATACTGCATTTGTGTTTCAATATTCTTTTTTTAGCCAGTCTTACAGTTTACATTTAAAAATGCATGGATTACTCTGACATTGTGCACACACAATGCTGTTATGTTGAAATATCATCAAATAACATTGGTACCAATGATCTTCAATTTTGCCATTTCATTTAAAACTTACCAAGTTCAAGTTTGTCAAGTTGAGCTACAGTGTCATTGACACTTTCATTTTTGTGTAGGGCACCCTTAGACAGTATTTTTAAGTACACTGTTATTAGCAAGTGTGTGTGTTGCCCCCTCAAGCGTTATTTAAAACAATGGTTATTACAAAGATGGGGAGGAACCTTTCAATTCAGGAATATTCATATGATGTTTCAGAACCTGCTTGTCTTTTGAGACTAAGCACTGAATGATGACAGCTCTTGCAAAGGTGCTCTTGAGCAGTCATACCAGAATATAAAATCAGCAAAAATCCCAAGCTTCTTTTTAAACCCATATAAATATTCATTATTCAAGCTGATTTTCTCTTATTTGGGATGACAAAAGTTTGTACTCAATGGAATGTGCTGTGTAATTAACTAGGCCAAGTTTCTAACTACTTCCATGAATGGGGATGATGACACTGATCAGTATTTGCTTTGTTGCTGTAGTGTTGTAAATTGCATTCATCTTTGATTATGCAAACTTTCAATTTTAAACTATGCAGCTGCACCATAGCATGCCTGGATTCGAAAAGCAGAGCACAAAAAACGTGTCGCTTGTAGCACTTGCATTAAACATCTTTTGCAGACCAATTGATTCAAAATTTCATGTAAACTTTTCCATGGAGTGCAAACCATTCTGCACTGGTAGCATTGTGCTAAAGCCGAGAGGTCCTCGGTTCGAATCCCACCTGCGGCAACCGCGTTGTGTCCTTGGGCAAGACACTTCATCTCCATTGCCGACGTGGGGGCACGATGACGCCGTGTACTAAGGCGTACTGCATGTCGATGGTACGCATGTCTTCAACCAATCTAACCCTGCCTGTGCTGCAGTGCGGAGTTACGATGTTGGGGAGCTGGCAGCTGCTCGTCGTTGCTCGGTGGTTCTCTCCGGGTACTCCGGCTTCCTCCACCCGTAAAACTGTCACGGTCATGATTAGCCATTGTGCATAAATATGTGACCTTAAACATCAATAAATAAATAAGCCTTGTGCTAGATCAGGTTCGTAGACCGGAATAACAGAATCGTGCAAATGGCGCACATCAGTTATTGGTTTTAATCGTGTGAATTAGGCAGAGTCCATGCGAGAGTAAATGACTATTTATACCAGCGTATGCACGCAATCTTGGGCAGTGGAGCACAACCACTCATAGCATGGTGTGCTTTTCATGGGAAAGTTAACATTAAATTTTGAATAAACTAGTCTAAAAAAATATTAAGTGCAAGTGCCACAAATCACCAGCTTATGCATATGAGAAGAATTATGCCTTGTGCACAAGTAAATGCCCTCATATTGAATGTAAATGTTTCGTAGTTGTGTCATTGCATACCCAGGGTTCATACAGCTCTTGAAAAACCCTTGAAAATGAATATTTTTATACTGTACCAATGACCCAGACAGAGCTGGTGCTGACTCTTAAAATATAGGGCCAAACACAAATTTTACCCCCCAATCCCCAAAATTTGCATCTAAAACCAAAGAAAACATGCCCTGAATGGCCCTCCACACTTCACCTCTACTGCGCATGCGCAGTGTCAAGGACGTTCCGAAATTGGCGCCATTAATCATTCTTAGTTTGGCCCTTCATCAGTTAACATCTGACTGATCTTTGTGCTTGTAAATCTCAGTTTAAATGATGCCAGACACATAAATATTAGTGAAATGGTGATTCTAAGGAGGATATAGAAGGAGGAGAGGAAAAATGTGTGACAGAAAATTATCAGGGCTGTAACTTAAAATTTTTTAATGAAATTATGTTAAGTTACCTATTTTCGAGGCAGCAGCCATTTTGTTGTCATTTTTGTTATCAAGTTACACTGATTGTTCAGTGTTTTCCTCTCTCCCTTTCCTTTAAGTCCCCTCTTGCTATTCTCCCATGCTTTTGGCATATTTTCTGTAATTTTATTACTAAAATTTCTTGGGAGTTTTAGCTGAATAACAGAATGAATTCTGTTCTTTTCCCCATGTTTACGTCTTCACCTATGGGTGGTTAGGCGTTGTGTTCTGCATCTACCATCTGATGTTCTGCAGTTTCTTCCCTGGAAGTCTCTGTTTTGCATCAGATAGTGTATTATTGGTAACTGATTTCGGGCTTGGGTGCCTGGAGTCTTATTTTAGTGTTTTTACACTTATTATTTACATTTACAACAGCCCTCTGTGTGAGGGGGGATTTCTTGAAAATAATATCTTGATGTTAATTTAATCATAACTAGATACATTATTATTGTTCGTAAGTGTTGCATAAATCGTTTAAAATATTTTAAAAATTTTTGTCCACACTTAGGCTTGGGATCCATTGGGGCTCAACGTTACTTTTCAGAAACTTGGGCTGTTCTGAAAAAATATTTTTTCAAAATATTTTGATTTCAATTATTTTTTCTATGTTAATGGATCATATTATTATTATGTATTTTGATTGTCAGGGGTTGGTGCGAGTACTAGGACTTTGTTTTCTTTTCACTTTGAAAGGATTTTGGTCAATTGTAATAAGAGGAAATCTTCCTCTGACTTTATAATCATTCTATATGTAGTCAGTGTACTCGCACTAACTCCTGTTCTGTATGTGATGATTTCGATGACAACATGGGAAGCTTGTGTCACGGTATGTTAGTGGGGAATTGGACATTCCGGTCCTTTCCCTGCAGGGTCACTCTACTTTATCAATTTCTATTTCAGACGATCAAGATTAGGGTGATGTATCCGTGATGTCTTCCAAAAGTGTGCCTCCGTCGTCACAATTAATGAAGGGCTAGCGGAAAAGTGCTCATGTAAATACGCCAAAATTGCCTAAGAGGACCCTAGTAGGTTCGACGGCCTTTGACGTCCGCTAGCTCGCCCGGTGTAGCGTCCATTCATCGAATGGTTCGGCAGCCGGGTTCGTCCGTTGCGGTCTAGAAGGAGTTTTTGGGTGATGCGAGCACTATAAATCAACCAAATGCACACCCAGTGACGGCGGATTAGAGGGAGAACGGAGGAAGCCTTTTAGTCCGGTTCCTAGCTCGTCCAGGTCCATCCGGAGGGCGAGCGAGAGAGGCCGCTCTCTCGTACAACAACATCTGGCCCCAGATGTTGTGGTACAAAATGTTTCGCATTCGGAGCATACGTCCGCCGCTCGGGACGCTCCGACATATAGTCAGTCCGGAGAGACTGTCAATAAGGCTTCCTCATTCTCATGGTAGCGCAGACGACCGCTCTTGGCTACATGACCTCGGATATCCAGTCAGCTTCGCCAATCAGAGAATCATCGGCGACCAGGTCACACCATCCGGTAGCCAGGGACACGAGGCCTGCAGATTCCGGACGTTCGCATAAGAAAGTGTGCGGGAGTCAACGTACACGGAGCTTCCGGCGGCAATGCATCGTAAGACCGCTACTGCACAGGCCTCGGGGACGGACATGCTGTCCCAAATAGCACAGCTTATCGCAGCATCCCAGCAACAACTGTATCTGTCGCATGATGTATTATCCGACGATGCTGGGTCGGGACGCTCCGTGGAAGCAGGTACGGACGTCCGAAAATTTCATCCGGTCCGACGGGATACCGAAAGGGATTCGGAGGATTTCGAGCTTTCCCTTTCGGAACAACATATGCTGTTGTGTATGTCATCTGACTTGATCTTCTACAGGTTCTTTTGTCGGACCAGAATGCTGCGATGCCGGATAAGAAACTGATAGCGTCGGTGGACTTAGAAATTTTTGGTTCGGTTCAGGGACATCGTCTCTCAGTTCCGACATAGTCCAATAATGTCACACAAACTTTCGAATTATTGACCGACGCTATATATATTATTATATGCTTGCTATGACCAAGCATTTCTAGTTTCTTGTTCGCAAAGTTACGGAGATGTCTTTCAAAGTGTGCCTCTGTCGTCTTAGTTAATGAAGAGCTAGCGGCAATAAGTGCTCATGGAATATGTCTATCGCCTAAGAGGTCCCTTGTAGGATCGACGGAGTGACATTCGCTAGCTCACCCGGTGTAGCGTACATTCATCGAATGGTTTGGCTGCCGGGTTCGTCCGTTGCGGTCTAGGAAGGAGTTTTGGGTGATGCGAGCACTATAATAACTTTAGTACTCACCCAGTGACGACGGATTGAGGACAGATCGGAGGAAGCCTGTTAGTCCGGTTCCTGGCTCGTCCAGGTCCGTCCGGGCTGTGAGCGAGAGAGGTCCCTCTCTCGTCCAACAATATAGGGGGGCCGCATGTTGTGGTTCAGATATTTTGCATTCGGGGCATATGTCCGCCGCTCGGGACGCTCCGTTTTATTGACAGTCCGAGAGACTGTCGATAATGCTTCCTCATCCTCACAGCAGCGCACACAACCTCACATTGGCTACGTGACCTCGAGTATCCGACCAGTTTCATCATTCAGTGATTCCACGGCGAACAGGTCACACCATCCGGTAGCCAAGGGACATGAGGCCTATACTCTCCGTTCGCTCGCATAATAGTAGTATGCACGGGGTAACGATCACGGAGCTTCCAGCGGCAATGCATCATAAGACCCGCTTCTCCACAGGCCTCAGTGACGGACGTGCTATCCAAGTTAGCACAGTTTTTCGCAGCATCCCAGCAATCGACAGTTTCTCGGTCGGATCAGGTATTATCCGACGGCGCTTGGTCGGTGCGGTCCGCGGTTGCATCAGGTTCGGACGACTGAACGCTTTATAGGGATCCGACAGGATGGCGAAAGGGATTCGGACGATTTCGAGTTTTCCCTTTCAGAACATCGGAAGCTGCCATACATTTCTTCCGGCATTATCTTCCAGTGGTTGTTCCTTCGGACTACATTGCTGCGATGTTGGATAAGAGACTTATAGCGTCATTGGACACGGAATTTTCGATCGGTTCAGGGACATTGTCCCTGACTTACCGACACAGTCCAATAATGTCATTAGAACATGTGTATTATTTATCGACGCTATATATATATATAAGCCTGCTACCAAGCATGATAGTTTTGTTTCTTGTCCGCAATGCTCAATTCTGCCTTTTATCATTCATAGGAATAATTTATTTTGGCAGAACAGGGCATACCGAGAGTTCATATGCGTTTAGACGGCGTGGTTAAAGACTGGAAATTATCTTTTTCGCCGTCTATGTCTTTTCCAACCACAATGTTGGAAACGACAATGATGTCTAATAGACTTAACTTAGACGCTTTATCATACGTAATCCACCTTACTGAGGCGTTATCATTACGTCTTCTAGAGAAAGAATTCCGGGATATGATCCTAAATGTGATTTCTTTTGAGGGCAGTAGTTTGTTCACGTATAACTCCGCCCTTCAGTGGCTCCTGGAGTTGGTTAGACGTGACGCAGCCCTAGCTACATCCATGTGCGTGGATAGTAAGGTGAAGAACTCTCTCAGAGTCGCTTCGGTCTCGGAGAAGCTTCTCTTCGACGGCAACTTTTCAGCAATCCATGAATTGCTCGATTTACACGTTCTCTTGTCTATCTAGTGTAGCAAGAGATTCAGACTGGGGCAAACATTCAGTGGTTGACTCAGAGAGTGCCACTGCAGTTGCCGGATCCGAGTTTTATAATTATGACGGTTGCCAGTCAAACAGGCTGGGATACAATATTGATCCCAACGGATTCGAAGTGCCAGGGTCTTTGGGTTCCGCAGTCTCTAGGCAAGCACTTATCTTCCACGGAATAATGTTTTTTAGGCTTGCTTTATATCATTGGATGAACATTATTCAGAAACGCATGTCCAAATCCTGTCCGATAATACGACAGTAGTGGCGTATCTCCGGAACCAGGGAGGCACTCATTCGTTTCCGTTATTCAATTTAATGGAAAGAATCCTTCTGTTTGTTATAGTACACCAAGTTCTGCTTCGGTCCGTCATATTCCGGGTCGTCTGATTGTATTACCGGACTCCCTTTCACTTATGGGTCGCTTGTTGCCGTCAGAATGGTCTCTCAACAAACAAGTATTCAATCAGATTTGCTTTCAATGGGAGCGCCCAATGATAATTTATTTACGACACAACTTTCTATCAATTGCAGACGTATGTGTTTACATGTCCGGATCTCTGAGCTTATGTTGTTAACGCTCTATTGATCTAATAGGACGGAATGATAGGATATGCATATCCTCCTGCGCTGTTGTTTCAGCAAGTATTGCTAAGATAAACAACCACAATACATTTCTGTTGATAGCATCTCTGTCTTCACAGAGACCGTGGGTAATTTTACTCAGATGTCTACTGTGGGACTTAACACGAAAACTTCCTCCATGAGAGGATCTTTTTTTGCTGGGAAAAATCGTGTCATCTTCATCACAACCCGCAAGGTCTCAACCTTCACGTATTCAGTTGTGTGGTCCTTATTGCATTGTAAGCATTGTACCGGACGAGCTTTGGACGCGATTTCTTACTGTAGGAGAACCTCTTCTTCGCTATACTATGCGGCTAAAGTGGAGGCTCTTCCGTCGTTGGTGTAGGGATCACTATGTTGATATTGTTGATCCCTCCATACTAGTCATTGCAACTTTCTAGTATACTTGTTTGACAAGATTTACTGCAGCCTGTTACTATTAAGGTTATAGGTTTTGTTATCTCATACCTATGCACTCTATGATAGTTTGCAATTGAGTCTTATGTCTCTTTATCTAAGTCAGTTAGTAACTTTTCGATAAATAGACTTAGAATCATTAGATTAAATTTCTATACGGAATTTAACTTCGGTTCTTATTTAGCTAAGTAATCATTTGAGCCTCTGGAAACATTAGTTTTCAAATTCTGACCTTTTAGACAGTAATTCTGTTGGCTTTTCTTTTACTGAAGAGTCAGTGAGCTTCATGCACTATCGGTGGATGATTCTCACTTTCGTAGTTTCGGAATCACTACTTCCTTTACTATTTAGGTTGGATTTTTGCATAAGAGTCAGGCTCCTAATAAATATCCGGAACCTATTGTTATTAAGGTCCTTCCGTCTTCGTACGGGCATAGGCCTTTACTCTGTCCGGTTAGAGTTTACGTATTTATAAACAGATATCTGTTTATTACTACGGGCGTAAGCTTCTTCTGTCTTTGATGCCTAATAGAAGGACGTTACGCTCCATTCTATTGCTAATGGATTCAATTAACTATCGATACTGCTTATGGTATATCATTGACTCAACAGTTGTGCTTCAGATTTAGGCTCATGAAGTAAGAGTTCTTCTACATCTTGGGCTTACATTAATAGTGTCGCTATTATACATTTTTGAAGGCTGCTCATTGCGCTCAGCCATCCACATTCATGAATTTTTATCTCAGAAATATCGAGTCCATTTCTGGAGGCCTCTATTGTTAGGTCTATTATCTACTGTTCAGAATGTCATTCACTTAACAGTTGCTACTATAGCTAGGTAGGCTGTCTGTTTCGGCAGTGACTCCGTTCTGCTGCCCTCTTCGCTCTGGGCTATTTGACCCAGGGCAAGAAAAGGGGGGGGGGGGGGAGGGTGTTCCCTTGGGTCACCTGTTTTACTATGAAAACAAGGGGATACCTCCTCCGGAGTTAGTAATTCTGAGCTGTTATTGGGATGGTTTTTTAGTGAGAAGTTAAAAATTCATTCAGGTCTTAGTTTTTAAAGTATAGCTTTGAATATAGCACGTGTCAACGGACGTTATTATACAATCCTCAGACACTTTTAAGGAGTATAAAGAGTCTCTATTCTTTAGACTTACTTTATTTATTGGCTTACTTTAAAATTATTAGTATAAGGATTATACTAGATATTAATAGAGTACATGGATGTATGATGCTCAATTTTGGAAGGTGTTGTATCTTTCTAATTTATCATAAATAAGAAAGATACATGTAAGGCCTAATACTTCTTTTTCCCTAGAGGGGATGACTCTATTTTATATAATTGAGCGTATTCCAACTTGCTCTATGTCCTTGGCCCTCCAGCCTTTTCACTATTCAGCTATGTTTGGGTCATTGGTACAGTATAAAAATGTTAAAAAATTTATAGTAATTTATATATTTTTTATACTTACCAATGACCCAGACGGGGATGGCCCTCCCAGGAGTTGGGAACTCTTGCCTCCCCGCTGAGTACATAGCGCTTACCAGGCACTGGTTGTAAGAATGATTAATGGCGCCAATTTCGGAATGTCCTTGACACTGCGCATGCGCAGTAGAGGTGAAGTGTGGAGGGCCATTCAGGACATGTTTTCTTTGGTTTTAGATGCAAATTTTGGGGGTTGGGGGGCAAAATTTGTGTTTGGCCCTATATTTTAAGAGTTAGCACCAGCTATGTCTGGGTCAATGGTAAGTATAAAAAATATATAAATTACTATAAATTTTTTAACTTTTTCTTGAAAAACCCCGGAATTTGAAATTAGCCCTTGAGAAACCCTTGAACTTTCAGAAATCTCTTGAAAAACCCTTGAATACCAAGCTATTTCCTGGGCATTGTAAATATGTGTACTCGCCTTTTACTTGTTTGTTGCGCTCGTGTCGCTCAGTTAAAAAAAACATAAAAAAGTATGGAACGTTTTACCAAGATTACTGTAACACAGATCACACTTTGGGTACCAGTACTTCCTGACTTCCAAAGTCAGATCCGTGTCACATGAATCTTAGATTTTTAGAGCTCATACAACAAGCTGAATAATATATGTAGCCCTTGAAAAAAAAAAGGAAGCCCTTGAAAAACCCTTGAAAACCCTTGAACTTTGTGAGCAAATTTTTGTATGAACCCTGATACCTTTCCAATGTATATACATAATAAGGGGTTATATGATTAATTCACTATAAAATCAATTATTAAGATATTTTTAATATGTACCAATGACCCAGACTTAGCTGATGCTAACTCTTAAAATTCTAGGGCCAAACACAAATTTTGCCTCCCCAATCCCCAAAATTTGCATCAAAATCCAAAAAAAATATATGTCCTATGTAGTCCACCATACTTTTCATACTTTTATCCACTGAGCATGCTCAGTGTCAAGGAAGTCAGAAATTGGAGCCAAAATCCTCATTCTTTGGGTACATTTCCGTGGGCCATTCCGAATATATTCAGAATTCACCTGACTAGTGTGTCATGCGCAGTGCAATTACAGAATCTTATTCTCAAGGAAACGTTCATTTCACGTTACATGATATTCAGAATAATCGATATTGATGAAGATTGCATTTCTTGTCGAAGAATTAACCGACGACACAGAAAAAGTTGGTTGCATTATCGGCAGCTAACAAGAATTATTCTGTGCACAGGCTCTCAACAAATTATCAGATTTTATCATTTTTAATAAAATATATATTATATTATCAATACTAAAAAATAAGTGTTGATAATATAACATATATTTTATTAAGATTGATAAAATCTGTTAATTTGTCGAGTGCCTGTGAATGGAAGTAGATTCGAATCTTAATGTAACTGCAATGTGCAAAACCTTTGGAAGCTTTGAACCTTGCAATAGCTTTCAACAATGTTTTATTTTATGGTAGAGTGAGACGTGGCTGATGCAATTTGGTCTCGACACCGAATTGGAATTATAAGAATAGTCTGAATTTATTTTTGAATGGTAGAGTGAGATGTGGCTGAAACAAATTGGTCTCAACACCGAACCAAATTATAAAGATAGTCTCAGTTTATTTTTCTATGAAATTAGAGAGCTAAAGTACAGACTTGGGTACCAGGATAAGGCGTCGCCTCACAGAAACTTGGCCAGTAAATATATATGGGGCCAACAAGAGTCATGTGTTACGGCTTATTTCTAAATAGGTCAGTGGCATAGTGTGCATTTGTGGCAGGGGGCGGGGGAGGGTCCGGTCAAAATGCCAAAGTGCATAATTTAATCACCTATTGGATGAAGATTTTATGCGTGTGGCTGCGTTGTGCTGTAGAACAGAGGAATTAAAGAGTCCAAAAGATTTCCCTATGATACGGCAGTAAAACTCGCGTTGGACACCTGTCACAAAAAGTCAGCTAGAGACCAGGTGGCAATCAGATGTTTGGGCTCGGTGTATAAAGTTGGTAGAGCTACATGGGACTTGCTCCGAGTCCTCGCGTGTTAAAGCGAATGGGCCGTAGCAGTACAGTGTTACATGGGGTAAAGCATGATAAGGCCCATTTGGGTTTGGCGCAATTCTGTAGTCGCAGTTGAGTCAAAGAGGCCTTGTAGGCTACTAGAGTGACATCACAAAAGAGTCATGGGCACGAGCGACGTCAGGGCGAGAGGGCGGCTGTGCACTGAGAATGCTTGTGTCATTGTAACAATGGAGGAGTGAGTGTGTGTGTGTGGAGGGGGTGGGGGGTACAGTGTTATATAGGGTAAACAGGCTACGGAAAGAAGACGTTGTGCTATAGCATCGGTAAAAGCATCAGGTCGAGCCGTATTGGAAAGGCCCAAAAGCCCCAGCGACGTTAAGGCCCCGCTGACCGACAGACCACATCCTGAAAAATCCAACGGATTTGTTTACGTAAATAAAACTGCTTCAGTGGTCAGGACCTTCTTCAGAGACCCTTACCATATGCATGGGGATATACGTGGGCTTCTAGCCATATACTGTACATACCAACACATATCGCTCTTCTACTTTACAAGGTCTGTACCCAGTCACACAGGCCTTAAAATCCCACTCTAATACCACATCTGTGAACCATAAAGGTTTTATTTGCACAACCGCGTGGGAGTGCGGTGGCTCAGTTGGTAGAGGTGCAGGCTGCAAGCCGAGAGGTCCTCGGTTCGAATCCCACCTGCGGCAACCACGTTGTGTCCTTGGGCAAGACACTTCACCCCCATTGCCCACATGGGGGCACGATGACGCCATGTACTAAGGCGTACTGCACGTCGATGGTATGCATGTCTTCAACCAATCTAACCCTGCCTGTGCTGCAGTGCGGAGTTACGATGTTGGGGAGCTGGCGGCTGCTCGTCGTTGCTCGGTGGTTCTCTCCGGGTACTCCGGCTTTCTCCACCCGTAAAACTGTCATGGTCATGATTAGCCATTGTGCATAAATATGTGATGACCTTAAACATCAATAAATAATAATAATAATTGCACAACCGCGTACAAAAGGTTGATGGTTGCACAGATGACGGAACTTGTCAGTTCTTTTCTTAAATTGCACAAGTGTAACATGAAGGGACTAGGAGGTATGCACCCCCCACCCCCAAACAAACAAAATCACATTAATTCTCACCCCTGAAGGCGTACTTGTACGCTATTTTTCGTTTGTGAGTGGAGGGGGGGGGGGGGGGCGGTATTTTGGCTTACAGTACTGACCACGAAAACACCATTCTGAAAGGTTCTGCTGTGACATTTTCATGACACTCCCCCCCCCCCCCCCCTCTCCTCCATTCCCAATTACATAACTTCTGCAATTGCAATTCCGTAAAAGAAGACATCTTTCAGTCCCACCACTTTCCTATAATAAAACCCAATCAATCAGATTACTAAACTGTTATAACAGATAATTAGTTTGTTTATTGAGGGTTACGGCACTTTCAAATGCCAAGGCCATATTGTGTCGAGCAGTTTTACAGATGGAGAAAGCCGGAGTATCTAGAGAAACCATTGCACAGCGACAAGTAACTGCTAGACTCTCCAACGGACTCACCAGACACAAGCCAGATGAGCATTAGTTGAATGCACGCGTGCCATCAACGTGCAGCACATCTAAGAACACTTTGCATCTGTGCCCCTGTGTGCGCAGTTAGGAGTGACTTGCTCACTGTCACAATGCAAGTGGTATGGACCTTTTTCGAACTTTTGACCTCTCGGTCACAAGTCCGATGCGCCAGTCAATGAGCCGCCGTGCTCCCCATTAGTTGCTTTTAAAAGATAACTATAACAGATCATTAATTGGTAAAAACAGGTAAGGACAACTTAATCTGTTACAACAGAATATTAATTGGCTATAACTGTATAAAAACTGTTAAAAACAGATTATTAGTTGGTTATAACACATTACTAATTTGTTAAAACAAATTATGAATCTGTTATAAAAGTTTATTAATCTGTTATAACAGATAAATAACTGGAGGCGGGTTGGCACTAATTCGCCACCGTTGAAAACAAATTTCGGCCTCAAGATTTGTGATGTGCAAAACCATTGAGTCAGTGCGCAATACTGCGCATGTCTAGAATAACGTTTATTCCTCCTCGTGAGGTGGATTAACAGAATACATTCCGAATACTATTCTAGAATACATTTACTTGAACAAAACGACACGAATCACATTCTGCCTTATCTGCGCATGTCCAGAATAACACTAGTATTCTCGAATGGCCCACGGAAACGTACCCTACATTTGGCCCTAAAATCAGTAACAGCTCACTGATATTTGTGCTTATAAATCTCATTTAAAATGATGCCAGATACAAAGTCATGAAAGAATTGGTGGATCTAAGGATGAAATAAGAGGATGAGAGGAAGATTCAGTGGAAGGATGTGTTCAGGGCTGTAACTTATAATTTTTATGCAAAAATTATTTCATGTTCCCTAATTTCAGGGCATAGTCCTGATGTTTACATTCTTGTTATGAAATTTCCATGGTTTAGTGTTTCCTCTCTCCCTTTCCTTAATACCCCCCTTGCTATTCTCCCATGCTTTTGGCATAATTTTTGTAAATTTTTTTACTAAAATTTCTTGGGAGTTTTGGTTGGTAACAGAATGTATTTTCTGTTTTTCCCCATGTTTACGTCCTCACCCTTGGGTGTTTAGGCGTTGTGACCTGCATCTACCATCCGATGTACTGCAGTTTCTTCTCTGGAAGTCTCTGTTTTACATCGGATAGTGTTTAAATTGGTGACTGATTTTGGGCCATGTTTACAGTGCCTGGAGTCATGTTTCCGTTTTTTGTACACTTTTGCTTATGTTGACATCGGTTACTTCTGATAGTCATTACTTGTCTTCTGTTTACTTCCGCTCATAGCCAGATACATTAATATTGTCCGTAAGTGTTACATTAATTTTTAATAATGTTTTAAAATTTTTGACCACACTTAGGCTTTTTGGGGATCCATTTGAGCTTATTGTTCCCATTGGGAACTTGGGCTCTTCTGAAAATTTTTCAAAAAAGTTTGTTGGGCTTTCTCATCCTCATGGCAGCACACACGACCGCACCTTGGCTACGTGCCCGCTGATAACTAGCCAGCTTCGCCGACCAGGGATTTCACGTCGACCAGGTCACGCCATCCGGTAACCAGGGATACGAGGCCTTTACAATCGGGACAGGCGCATAAAAGAAGTATGCGAGATTCAATGTCCCAGGAGCTTCCAGCGGCTAAATCATGTAAGACCGCGGCTCCACAACAGACCTGCTATTGCAGATAGCTCATCTTATCGCAGCATCCCAGCAGCTGTCGGAAATCTTTTCCGATCAGGAATTGTCTGAGGAAGCTGGGTCAGTTCGTTCCGCTGCAGAGTTAGCAAGGGACGACCGAGATTATCAAGTGGTCCAGCCGGATGGAGAAAGGGATTCAGAGGAGTTGGAATTTTCCCTTTCGGAGCAACATAAGGTAGCCGTAGATTTCATCTGGCAATACCTTCCTGATGTTGTTCCTCCGGACCAAAATGCTGCGGTGCTGGATAAGAGACGGATAGCGTTGTTGGACACAGACATTTTTGTCCAGATTAGGGACACCGTCCCTGAGTTTCCGACCCAGGCCAGAAATGTCTCACAGACATTTGATCTTTTGAATGATATTATATTCAAACTTGCCTCCAGGACAGGCAAATCCGGTTTCTTATCGGCCAATGCTGTACAGCTGCCTTTCATCAATTCAAGGAGTAAATTTGAAACGGCAGGTCATGGCATTCCGAGAGTTCCTCTGCGTCTGGACGACCAGTCTGAAGACCTAGAATTGTCTTTGCCATCGTCTATGTCTATTCCAGCCACGACCTTGGATACGACAATCTAATGTTGCAGTCTAACGAAGAGCTAGCAGCTAAAGTGCTCATGGAGATACAACAATTGCCTAAGAGGTCCCTAATAGGATCAACGGCGTTGTTGTCCACTTGCTCGCCCGGTGTAGCGACCATTCATCGAATCTAGTGCCCTCCCAATCATTCACCCACGTGGGAATGAGCTAAGAGATGCACAACAATCTAATATCCACAGATATTTTATCTCAGAATTGGAGTGTGAAGACTCATTCGCTCGAATCGAACATCGTCTTGACAAATCAAGTAAAACAAGAGATTCAGACTTGGGTAGATATTCAGTGGTTAACTCAAGGAGTATCACTGCAACCGCTGGATCCGAGTTTAACGATAATGACAGATACGAGTCAAACAGGTTGGGGCGCAACTCTGAGCCCAACTCGTTCAGGGTGCCAGGGTCTTTAGGATCCGCAGTTCCTAACAAGTGCATAAACATCAAGATATGATGTTAGTATGGCTTGCACTACGTCAGTGAATGAAAATTCTTCAGAATTCGCATGTTCAAATTCTGTCCGATAATTCGACAGTAGTAGCGTATATTCGGAACCAGGGAGGCACTCATTCCATTCCGTTATTCAATTTAATGGAAAGGATCCTTCTGTTTGTCCTTGAGCATCAAGTTATTCTATCGATCCATCATATTCCGGGTCATCTGAACGTTCTAGCAGACTCCCTTCTCGGATAGGTCGTATGTTGTCGTCAGAATGACTCTCAACATCGAGTTTTCAATCAGATTTGCTACCAATGGGATCGTCCAATGGTAGATTTTTTTGCGACACATCTCAACTATCAGTTGCAGACGAATGTGTTGCCATGTCCAGATCCTCGAGCATTTGCAGTAGACGCTCGCTCGATCTCTTGTGACGGATTGATAGGATGCATGTATCCTCCAGTGCCATTGATTCAGCAGTTATTGCTCAAGATAAAGCAGTCTCACTGCAAATTCTGTTGGTAGCATCTCTGTCACCCCAGAGACCATGGATAAATCTACTCAGGTGTCTGCTGTGGGACATGCCGCAGAAGCTTCCTCCATGAGAGGATCTTCTTTCGTAGGGGAAATCGCACACACTGCATCACAACCCGCTTGGTCTCAACCTTCTCGTACTTCCGTTGTGCGGTCCTTCTTGCACAGCAAGCAATTTACAGGATGAGCAGTGGACGCAATTTCTAACTGTAGGAGGGCCTCTTCTTTGCTAATTATGCTGCTAAGTGGAAGGTTTTCTCAAGGTGAGGTAGGGATCATTCTGTTGATACCTATACACATCATGATAGTTTACAGATTGGATCTAATGTCTCTTTATCTAAGTTACAGAAAACTTTTCGATAAATAGACTTAGAACCTTAGATACCTAAGTGGAATTTAGCTTGGGTTCTTCTTAAGATTAAAGAAGCACCATTTGAGCCTCTTGATACAGTGGACTTCAAATTCTTATTTTACGAGACGGCTTTCTCTAAGCCTTCTGTTTGGCTAGAAGAGTTAGTGAGCTTCAGGCACTATCTGTTGATGATTCTCACTATCGTAGTGTAGGTAATTCTATTACCTTGATTACTAAGGTTGGATTTTTGGCTAAAATCAGGCTCCTATTAGTATCCGGAACCTATTGTTATTAAGGCTCTTCCGTCTTCAGACGGGCATAGGCCTTTAATCTGTCCTGTTAGAGCTATACGTTTTTTACAAATGTAGATCAGAGTTTATCAGAAAGGGACGTAAACGTCTCTTTCTGTCTCTGTTGCCTAATAGTAGGGACATTACGGTCCATTCTATTGCAAGGTGGATTCAATTAACTATCCGTACTGCTTATGAAAAATTATCTTCAACTCAGCAGTCTGTGCTTAAGATTTCGTCACATGAAGTATCTGTTCCGGCAGCATATCTGCCCTCTTTGCTCTGGGGTATTTGACCCAGCACTAGGGAAAGGGGGGGGGGGGGGGGGGATGGTACCTGCTTTACAGTGAAAAGCAAGGGAATACCTCCTCTGGAATCAGTAATTCCGAGTCAGTGCCGGGATGGTTTTAAAGTGTAAAGCTAATTCATATAATATTTTTAGCTCAACTTGACAAAGTCAACCTGAGCTATTGCCATCACTTCTCGTCTGTTGGCGTACGTACGTACATACGTCCACAATTTCCTTTGGCACACCTCACAGGTCGCATTTATGATCAGATTACTTTGAAACTTGGTATGCTTGTTTGGGGTGAACTCTAGATGGGAGCTATCGATTTTCTTTAATTTCTGTCAAAAAATGTTGCTGCGGCCAACGTTCTTAGAACTTAGTTTAGTCAAACCACAATATTTCCCTTTGGCACACCCTACAGGGCACATTTATGATTTGATTGCTTTGAAACCTGGTATGCTTATTTAGGGTGACCTCTAGATGGGAGCTATCGATTTTCTTCAATTTCCGGCAAAAAATGTTGCCACGGCCAATGTTCGTAGAACTTAGTTCAGTCAGACCTCAATATTTCCATTTGGCACACCCTACAGGGCCCATTTATGATCAGATTGCTTTGAAACCTGGTATGCTTGTTTGGGGAGACCTCTAGATGGGAGCTATCGATTTTCTTCAATTTCTGTCAAAAAATGTTGCCGCGGCCAACGTTCTCAGAACTTAGTTTAGTCAAACTACAATATTTCCCTTTGGCACACCCTACAGGGCACATTTATGATTTGATTGCTTTGAAACCTGGTATGCTTATTTAGGGTGACCTCTAGATGGGAGCTATTGATTTTCTTCAATTTCCATCAAAAAATGTTGCCGCAGCCAACATTCTTAGAACTTAGTTTAGTCAGACCACAATATTTCCCTTTGGCTCACCCGACAGGGCACATTTATGATTAGATTGCTTTGAAACCAGGTATGCTTATTTACGGTGACCTCTAGATGGGAGCTATCGATTTTCTTCCATTTCCGTCAAAAAATGTTGCCACGGCCAACGTTCTTAGAATTTAGTCTAGTCAGTCCACAATATTTCCCTTTTGTACACCCTACAGGGCACATTTATGATTGGCATGCTTGTTTGGGGAGGCCTCTAGATGGGAGCTATCGATTTTCTTCGGTTTCTGTCAAAAAATGTTGCCACTGGCAAAAAAAATGACATTGGTACCAATGATCTTCAATTTTGCCATTTCATTTATAACTTACCAAGTTCAAGTTTGTCAAGTTGAGCTACAGTGTCATTGACACTTTCATTTAAAAAAGTGTAGCTCGGTGTGAAACATTTGTATATGTCACGGATCATACGAGCGCTAATATGCAATCCTCGAACACTTTTTAATGAGTATAAAGAGTCTCATTATCTGGACTGTCTTTAATTATTGGCTATAAGGGATTAGTATAAGGGATTATACTGGATGTTAATAGAGATCTTTGATGATTATTGTGCTCAATTACGGAATGGTATTGTGTCTTTCTTTTTTTGATTCAAACAAGAAAGATACATATAAAACCTGTGCTCCTCTTCTTGAGGGGATTATTCTGTTTATATGTAATTGAGCCTATTGGATTTTTCTTCATGTCCTAGGCCCTCCAGCCTTTTTTCTATTCACCTTAGTCTGTGTCATTGGTACAGGATAAAAATGTTAAAAAATTTATAGCAATTTATATATTTTTTATACTTACCAATGACCCAGATGGGGATGGCCCTCCCATGAGTTGGGAACTCGTACCTCCCCACTAATTACATAACGCTTACCAGGCACTGGTGGTAAGAATGAGGATTTTTGCTCCAGTTTCTGACTTCCTTGACATTGAGCATGCTCAGTGGATAAAAGTATGAAAAGTATGTAGGACCACATAGGACATATATTTTTTGGATTTTGATGCCAATTTTGGGGTTTGGGGGGTGGGGGGCAAAATTTGTGTTTGGCCCTAGAATTTTAAGAGTTAGCACCAGCTAAGTCTGGGTCATTGGTAAGTATAAAAAATATATAAATTACTATAAATTTTTTAACTTTTCAGCTCAACTTTAACGTAGTCAAATTTTTTAGCTCAACTTTGACGTAGTCAAATTTGAGGTTATGCCATGGCCCGTCGACTGTCTGTCCATCAACAATTCAATATGGCTAGAGGCTGTATTTATGAACCGATCATTACAAAACTTCTTGGATTCCTTTGTTATCACCGTGGGACGAAAATGAGTGTTTTTGGGTGAGGTCTAAAATTCAAGATGGCCACCAGCATCCATTTTGTACCTTAGTTAGTGCAATCAGTTTTTTGTAGAGAACTTCTGTTAGAAAATTCTGATTCGACTAAATTTTTGTGTGAATGTTTAGTTACAAGGAATACATCACATACAATACAGTTTTTTTTCTCGTGGCGACATTATGCAAATTAGATGGACATTGATTTATTCAGTGCTACTTATACGCAGTAAGTACACATGTCAATACAGCTCGGGCTGGGGGCTGTATTTATGAACCGATCTTCACAAAACTTCTTGGGTACCTTTGTTATCACCTTGGGACGAGAACGAGTGTTTTGGGGTGCGGTCTCAAATTCAAGAGGGCTGCCGGTGGCCATTTTGTACCAAACTTAGGTACAATCAGTTGTTTGTACAGAACTTCTGTATGAAGGTTCTGATTTGAATAAATTTTTGATTGAATGTTTAGTAACATGGGGGTAAGGAAGCAGGAGGTAGCCTGTTGGGAACTAAAAAAAGAGTCTTTTTCTCGTGTAACACACGAATTCCGAAGTTAGTCTGGGTTGCCGATTAGTCGACGTCGACTCGACTTTGGGGTGTCGACTAGTCGACTTTGAAATTCCATAGTCGTTTGAGCACTACTTATACACAGTAAGTGCACATGTCAATACGGCTCGGGCTAGACGCTGTATTTATGAACCGGTCTTCACGAAACTGCTTGGGGTACCTTTGTTATCACCTTGGGACAGGAACGAATGTTTTTGGGTGCCTTTGTTATCACTGTGCTGTGAGAATAAATATTTTGGGGTTCAGTCAGACCCACTCTGGGACTCAAAATATTTCTTTTCTAGTTTAGCATCTAACTGTCGCCCAACTTTACAATACTTTACCTATACATTTCTTACAGGCTATGATCAGCATTTATGTACAGACTGTTACAATACTTTATATGTACCTTTGTTATCAGGTCATTACCTAGATGTGTGTCATTGCTGTGTCACATACTATACGTGTACATGTCTTACACAAGTTGAGGTACAGTGTCATTGACACTTTCAATTAATGATTCAAGCATGGGCCACCTGGGGTTTAATTAAATTCTGGAAGATGCACAAAAACAGAATGACGTGCCTGGATTAGGAACCAGGCACATATTTTATTGTGCGCCTGCATTTTTGAAACCAAAACCGAAACTCTGATTGTGTTAATGGTATGGTCAGGTTATTATGTGTAGTTGTTTAGAATCAGTATAAATGAAAAAAAAAAAAAAAAATTCATCTGACTGAAAAGGGCCAAGACTGAAGACAAATTTAGAGTGTGTTTATGGGGGTGGGAAGTGAGTAGGGGGAGTATTTCTTGTCTAGAATTATCATTAATTATTAATGCAAGTAAATATTGTCCCATGGTAACCCCATTAAGTGAAGCAGTGCATGTTTGCTGTGGTAAACAAGCTCTGTTTTATTGGTAAAATAGGACCCAGTCACCAATGCCTGGGTTGAAAGTCCTCTAAAATTGGCAACAATGGTATAAACAATTGGCTGGACTTTACTTTATATCCGTGTTGCAGTTACAATTAGTCATTGTGCAGACCTTAAATACCAATATATAAGTAAATATTGGAGAATTGGGGGTACATTTATGAGTATTCAATGTTGATTAGTCTTGCCCTGAATGGAATTCAATCCTTCGCCTCCTGCAGATAATTATTTTTTTCTGAATTAACAGCCTGTCTGTGGGATTTGTTTGGGGAATCACGTTGTATTTTCTATTTTTTGAAAAACAGTTAATCACAGTGGGAAGGGGGTTAATTATGACCTGGGTTCACACAGGTCCTTGAAGTCATTGAAAGTGCTTGAATTTGGTACTTACTTTTCCAAGTTCTGGAAAAACAGGTTTTTTTGCTGGCTCCTCTGGGCTCCTTGAAATTCGATCGGGTGTGTGGTTATTTGCCATTAGTTTGCTTGAAATAGTCTAATAGAAATATTTGTTATTCAATTTCAAATGAATAAAAGCTTACAAAATAATCATAGAGACACCGAATTCAAGGTACCACAGTTTATGGGACGACATGCTATTTTTTTCTTCTCCATGACAAATTTTCTGATTGAATGTTTGTATTTTCATAAATATAAATGCTTGAAACTGCTTAAAATCTATCTTTGAAAAAGTTGTGATGGACCTTGAAAGTGTTCTTGAAAGTCCTGGAAATTTTTTTTCTTGAATGGTTTAAGAATTATCGAACAAGATTGCTTTGGTCCTGGATATCTCGAGAGCCGAAACGAGAGCCAAAGGCTCAAGTTATATCCTGGGCCAGAGCAGTCGATCCCGTTCAAACGTATGTGCGGTTCTGTATTTATCACACACCTCCCATGTAACAACCAGTCTACAGAAAAATTGAACTAAAAGCACCTTTCAACTGGATAATAGCTCTGTTTCTTTCGTTGCCAACAAAACATCACTGTTAGGTGGTGGGGTAACAACCCTAATTTGCTTTTTGTCCCCCGACCCTTCGGGGGACTATTGTAATCAGCAGTGTCCGTCCGTCTGTCCGTGCGTGTGTCTGTCTGTCCGTCCGTCCGTCACACCCTTGTCCGGATGATAACTTTAGTTTGGATGATTTTACTGAAACTAAATTTGGTATGTGTCTTACTTGGGTGGAAATGCAGGTCAAGTTCGAAAATGGGCACGCTCCACTGATTTCTACTGGATTTATTCCCCTTTTTCGACTTAAAAAATACAGTTTTTGTGTTGTCCGGGTGATAACTTTAGTTAGGATCATTTGATTGAAACGAAATTTAGTATGCCGCTTATTTGGGTGGAAATGCAGGTCAAGTTCGAAAATGGGCACGCTCCACTGATTTTTACTGGATTTATTCCCCTTTTTCGACTTAGAAAATACGGTTTTTGTGTTGTCCGGATGATAACTTTACTTTGGATTATTTGATTGAAACGAAACTAAGTATGTGGTTTAATTGGTTGGAAATACAGGTCAAGTTAAAAAATGGCCATGCTCTGTCTATTTTTAGAGGAGTTATTCCCCTTTTTTGACTTATAAAATACACTTTTTGTGTTGTCCGGATGATAACTTTACTTTTGATCATTTGATTGAAATTAACACCCTTAACCTCTCATAAAGACTATGCTCTTGGAACAAATTGCATCCTAACCGCTCCCTTGAATTTGCCATCTTGGTCGGGGGACCGGGGGCGTTGCCCTTGTTAATGTTTACGGCATTCAGTTGGTCAAAACCAATTGATGCCGATCAGTGTCATGGTCATGATGATCGAACTTCAAATATTGTCTAAACTGCAGGGAATAACACAACAAAAAGTTTTTAAACAGCTAATAAGTTGAGCACACTCCATCATTATATGACCCGTTGTGGAAAGTATTTGTCAAGGAACAAGAAGTCAGAATGTTATTTTTATTTTATAGATTTTTTGACTCAAATCTGATTGTTTAAATATCCCATATAAACACATCTAAATAAGGAACTTGGATTTTCCAAGCGATCTCGACGCCAGTGTATTCGACCAATGATGATGTGATTTATTTAGACAGTTTCCTTCTCTGTTTACATCGGAAACCAAATTGAACGTGTTTTGTATCATCACTTGTGTGAGACAACTTTATATTTTTATACTAATAACCAATGGCCCAGACTAGCTGGTGGAAACTCGATATTATCAAGGGCCAAACACAAATTTTGAACCCCCCAATTCCCAAAATTTGCATACAATACCGAAAATTAAAAGTCCTATCTGGCCCTCCATATTTTTCCATCTGCACATACGCAGCAGTTGGGAAGAGGCTGGAATTGGCCCCAACATCATTCTTTGTTTGGCCCTAAAGTCAGTAACAATGATCTGACATCTGTGCTTTAAAATCTCCTTTTCTGAGGACGCCAGACACAAATCAATGCAAGAATTGGTGGATCCAAGTCTGTTAATGGATGATGGAAGTGACCAACGGTGGTTTCAAAGGTTCAGGGCTGTAACTTTATAATAATTATAGAATTATTTCATGTTTCCCATTTTCGGGACATATGCCTGACGTCATCATTCTTGCTAATGATTATTCCACTGTTTGTCGAGTGTTCCTTCCCTATCCTGCCATGAACCCTTTCTGTTAAACTCCTAAGCTTTTTGGCTATTTTGTAATGAAATTTTTTATTAAATTTCTTGGGAGTTTAACGTGTATTACAGAATGTTTACTCTGTTTATCCCATGGTTACGTCCTCACCCCAGGGGTATTAGGTCATTTTTGATCTTGCATCTTCTATCCGATGTGTCGTTTTTTTCTTCGTATGAAGATCTAGCTTTGCATCTAGTAGCATTTAAATCGGTTACTGACTTTGGGCCTTTTTGTGTGCCTGAGGTCTTGTTTCCGTTTTTTTCTTTGACATTGTTTACATTGGCAAAAAACAGAAGACCGCTGCTCCTCAAGCGAGGATTGCACATCTAATCGCAGCATCCCAGCAAGTGCAAGAGCAGCCTTCTGAAGACTCCGATGGTGAGCTGTAGAACGGTGCTGGGTCAGTCCAGTCATCTGCACACTCAGATGCGATGGACTGAACATCACAGCTGAATCAGTCGGATGGTGAAAGGGACATGGAAGAGGATTACCCTTCCCTTTCAGAACAGCATATGGTAGCTATGAATTTTTTTTCATCAATACTATCCTGATGTGTTCCATCTGATCAGTAAGCGGCGACTACCAGAGAGAAACCACTGTCGTCTCTGGACGCAGATTTCGTGCGGAGGAAAGAGGATGTTCTTTCCTTTGGCCATGTTAACAACGCCATATTCAACCTCTCCAGTGCTAAGAGGAAGGCGGTTTCTTATCGGCATCTTCAATAAATATACCATTCCTTGGACCACGTTCATTTAAAATGGTTGGACAAGATGTCCAGAGAGCTACTCTGCGTTTAGATGAGCAGGCCGGGGATTTAGATATGTCCGTTCTATTTCATCCAATCGAGCAAATCTGGATGCGATGTCCTACGCAGATCACCTCACCAGAGCTATGGCACAAGGTCTTAATGGGAAGGCATTTGAGGACATTTGTTCCTCACTTAGAGTTCCTTTCAAGGCAGTCATGTATGCCATGTACAACTCTGCCCTGACAATGGCAATTGGAGTTGATCAGATGTGATGCTGCCCTTGGGTCGTCATCACTTATAGATGATAAGGTGAAAAGCTCTCTCCGAGTCACTCCGGTCTGCAGATATAGTCTATTTGATGACAAGCTTTCGTTAGTCTATGATCAGGCTACAAAGAAAGCTTCCAGTGCACTGCTACTGAAGTCTGTGTCTCAACAACATGTTTCAGCAGACCGTGGTAAGCGAGGCCGTTCCACTTCAAATCAACTAAAACAAAATCCCTCTTATACTTACTCCGGAGGCGTCAGTAGCGACTCGGGAAAGGGGTGCAGTTCTAATCCAGACTATAGGTCGGACGCCTCTAAGCCGTTGGGACGAGGTTCTGCACGGGGAGGACGTAGTTTCTCCTCCCGTAAGCCTCGTAAGTCGTACAGGTGATGTAAAAGACCTCTATTGCTTACCAGTTGGTGGAAGGTTATCAACTTCGCGAGAAACTGTATAGAAGTCA
The DNA here is from genome assembly GCA_031216915.1 of Pictodentalium vernedei. Lineage (NCBI taxonomy): Eukaryota > Metazoa > Mollusca > Scaphopoda > Dentaliida > Dentaliidae > Pictodentalium > Pictodentalium vernedei. The sequence goes on from CM062295.1 coordinate 269,493,053, forward strand.
CGGAAGATCAGTGGATGAGAAGTGTAGTCTCGGAAGGCCTACGCCTATCATTCATTACAAAACCCCCACTTAAAAGATGTCCACGTTGGACAAATCTTCCGACGTATCCTTTCAAAAGAGAGTCTCTCCTTGCGGAGCCTTCAGGTTCTCTTATTGAAGGAAGCAATAGAGGTTGTTGATAATAGACTTCTGTTGCTTTCCACTTAGCAGAAAGTTATCAACCGTGCAAAAAGTGGATGAAAATTGCGAAGATCAGTGGATGAGATTGTAGTCTCGGCAGGCCTGCAACTATCAGTCTGAGCTAAACTCCACTTACAAGAAGTACGTACATGTTGGAAAATCTTCCGGCAAATTCTTCCAAGAGAGTCTCTCCTTGCAGAGGTACAGGCTCTCCTATTGATGAAAACCAATAGAGGTCGTCGAAATATTCTACAGGTTTTTTCAAGTCACCTGTTTCTTGTCCTGAAGCCAGACGGATAGTGCATAGATAGGCTGAGACAGCTGTCTTGTTTGGAATAGAGCCGTTAGAGGGAATAAGTACGTCTTTTCCCTTTCGGTGTTGCATTCCTTGGCATCAAGACATTTAATGTCATTGTGGACGCCATAGTAGCCTTATGTACTGTTACAGCGGTCTTTTCTTATAATTAGAGGCTAGTGTTGTAAGTCTCCATTTAGTGAGCTTTCAAAGGCCGCTAGTGACACAGATATGTCTTCACATAGACAAAGACTCATTACTGTGTAGCTACCTTGAGATTACTGTCTCTTTGGGAATTACGACTGTTAGAATAGCAGCTCGTCATTCCCTACCTTGCGCGACGATGATTGTAAATCTCCTTTTAATGAGTTTTCAAGGTCGCTAGTTACACCAAGATATCTGTCTTCACAGAGAGGAAGACTTCTAAGCTACGTTAGCTAGGCTCTGACCACTGTCTTTTGGGAATAAAACCGATAAAGGCAGAGTGCTTTTCGGTTTGATTTCCTAGGTGTCATAGCCTTGAGTCTTATTGTTTACAACATTGTAGCCTAGCTGGAATCATGAGCGATGTTTTTTTTTTTTTTTTTTTTTTTTTTAGTAATTATGCAGTCACATAACTGAATTTATTATCTCTTAGGACTACTGTCTGTTTGGGAATTTAGGGCTGTTAAAATAGCAGCTCTTCATTCCCTACCTTGCGGTACGATAGTTGTAAGTCTCTGTTCAGTGAGAATTCACGGAGATGAAGATGTATAAGCTACAGCTAGCGTTGTAAGTCTCCTTAGTGAGCTTCTAAGGCTGCAGTTATCAGTCTTTTATTGTCTTCACGTATAAGAAGACCTTCAGCTGCTTCATCTAGGCTGAGTTTGTTGTCCTATCGGACATGATACCGTATGTTAGAGGAGGTTATTCTCTTCCTCCTGGTATGGTTTTGTGTTAGTTATATGGGGCTATTAGCTCTATTGATGCCGCCATATTTACGTAGTGTGATTATGTCTATATGGTGTATTATTAGCTCACCTGACTGAAAGTCAGGGTGAGCTTTTCTGATCACTTTTCGTCCGTCGTCCCTCGTGAAGGTGGTGTTTGGGCCTTTTTCTCCCAAACCACTGGCCGCATATTAATGAAATTTCATGTGAGTAGGGATTATATAAGGGCATTTTGATTTTTTGTCAAATTAGGTTTCGGCTCATATTGAGCAGAGGGATGAGGCAAAAATGGTCCAATTCTTGAAAAATCTTCTTCTCAAGAACCAGCAATAGCAGAGACTTGATATTTGGTATGCAGCTTCCTTTTTAGACTCAAGTTTGTTCAAGAGAAGTTCGAGGGGCTATATTTGACGATGTTAAAGGAGGGGCAAAAATTTTGGCCACGCCTCAAATTTCTATTTTCCAAACTGCGAGGCGGATTTGAACCAAATTTTACGTGAGTGCTTATTGGGTCATAAGTACCTAATTTATGCAGAATTTTTTTTCCCTATAGCCCTATGGGAACCACAGGAGCTAAAAATAGAAAAAAATTAAAACGCCTATATCTCCAAAACTGCATGGCAGTGAGAATTTTTATTTGGTGTGAAGCTTCCTTGGGACCAACAGAAAGGATTGGTAAAAAAAAATTGCCATCGGTTTTATCATAGGGTACAGTTTCGGGACTTTGAAAAAGTGCTGAGTCAGCACTTTTTAACACTGTAGGCAATGGGAAAAACATTAAAAAATCTTCTTGTCCAGATCCAGCAGGCAGAATCTTTTGATATTTGGTATGCAACATTGTAGGGTGGATCTGATTCAAGTTTGTTCAAATTGGCCCCCTGGGTTCATATTTGGGCTCAGTATAGGATTTCGAACTTTTCGCATTTCATGCAAATTCTTAAAAAATCTTCTTCTCCAGATCCAGCAGGCAGAATCTTTTGATATTTGGTATGCAACATTGTGGGGTGGATCTGATTCAAGTTTGTTCAAATAGGCCCCCTGGATTCATATTTGGGCTCATTTTTGAAGCTCGAATTGGAACTTAGTGCATTTCAGTCAAATTTCTTTAAAAATCTTCTCCAGATCCAGCAGGCAGAATCTTTTGATATTTGGTATGCAACATTGTGGGGTGGATCTGATTCAAGTTTGTTCAAATCGGCCCCCTGGATTCATATTTGGGCTCACTATAGAAGCGCGAATTCGAACTTAGTGCATTTGAGGCAAATTTCTTAAAAAATCTTCTCCAGATCCAGCAGGCAGAATCTTTTGATATTTGGTATGCAACATTGTGGGGTGGATCTGATTCAAGTTTGTTCAAATCGGCCCCCTGCGTTCATATTTGGGCTCACTACAGAAGCTCGAATTGGAACTTGTGCATTTCAGGCAAATTTCTTTAAAAATCTTCTTCTCCAGATCCAGCAGGCAGAATCTTTTGATATTTGGTATGCAACATTGTGGGGTGGATCTGATTCAAGTTTGTTCAAATCGGCCCCCTGGGTTCATATTTGGGCTCAGTATAGGAGCCCAAATTTGAACTAAGTGCATTTCAGTCAAATTTCTTTGAAAATCTTCTTCTCAAGATCCAGCAGGCAGAATCTTTTGATATTTGGTATGCAACATTGTAGGGTGGATCTGATTCAAGTTTGTTCAAATTGGCCCCCTGGGTTCATATTTGGGCTCAGTATAGGATTTCGAACTTTTCGCATTTCAGGCAAATTTCTTAAAAAATCTTCTTCTCCAGATCCAGCAGGCAGAATCTTTTGATATTTGGTATGCAACATTGTGGGGTTGATCTGATTCAAGTTTGTTCAAATAGGCGCCCTGGATTCATATTTGAGCTCACTTTTGAAGCTCGAATTGGAACTTAGTGCATTTCAGGCAAATTTTTTTTAAAAATCTTCTTCTCCAGATCCAGCAGGCAGAATCTTTTGATATTTGGTATGCAACATTGTGGGGTGGATCTGATTCAAGTTTGTTCAAATCGGCCCCCTGGATTCATATTTGGGCTCACTATAGAAGCGCGAATTCGAACTTAGTGCATTTGAGGCAAATTTCTTAAAAAATCTTCTCCAGATCCAGCAGGCAGAATCTTTTGATATTTGGTATGCAACATTGTGGGGTGGATCTGATTCAAGTTTGTTCAAATCGGCCCCCTGCGTTCATATTTGGGCTCACTACAGAAGCTCGAATTGGAACTTAGTGCATTTCAGGCAAATTTCTTTAAAAATCTTCTTCTCCAGATCCAGCAGGCAGAATCTTTTGATATTTGGTATGCAACATTGTGGGGTGGATCTGATTCAAGTTTGTTCAAATCGGCCCCCTGGATTCATATTTGGGCTCACTATAGAAGCGCAAATTCGAACTTAGTGCATTTGAGGCAAATTTCTTAAAAAAATCTTCTTCAGATCCAGCAGGCAGAATCTTTTGATATTTGGTATGCAACATTGTGGGATGGATCTGATTCAAGTTTGTTCAAATCGGCCCCCTGCGTTCATATTTGGGCTCACTACAGAAGCTCGAATTGGAACTTAGTGCATTTCAGGCAAATTTCTTTAAAAATCTTCTTCTCCAGATCCAGCAGGCAGAATCTTTTGATATTTGGTATGCAACATTGTGGGGTGGATCTGATTTAAGTTTGTTCAAATCGGCCCCTGGGTTCATATTTGGGCTCAGTATAGGAGCCCAAATTTGAACTAAGTGCATTTCAGTCAAATTTCTTTGAAAATCTTCTTCTCAAGATCCAGCAGGCAGAATCTTTTGATATTGGGCATGCACCATGCTAGGAGGGGGGGATTCAATTTTGTTCAAGCCAAGTCCCTGGGTTCATATTTGGGCTCACTGTGGGAGCCCGAATTATTACTTAGTTCAAAATGAGGAATTTTCTTTAAAAATCTTCTTCAGATCCAGCAGTTGGAATGTTTTGATATTTGGTATGCAGCATCCTTAGGGGGTGAGATTCAAGGTTGTTCAAGCCATGTCCCTAGGTCCATATTTGAGCTCACTTGGGGAGCCTGAATGATAACTTAGTTCAAAATGAGGAATTTTCTTAAAAAATCTTCTTCTTCAGATCCAGCAGTCAGAATGTTTTGATATGTGGTGTGTAGCATCCTGGGAGGGGGGGGGGGGTCAAGTTTGTTAAAGCCAAGTCTGTGGTTTCATATTTGGGCTCACTGTGGGAGCCCGAATTATAACTTAGTTCAAAATGAGGAATTTTCGTTAAAAATTTTCTTCAGATCCAGCAGTCGGAATGTTTTGATATTTGGCATGCAGCAACCTTAGGGGGCTGAGATTCAAGTTTGTTCAAGCCAAGTCCCTTGGTTCACATTTGGGCTCACTATGGGAGCCCGAAAGACAACTCAGTTCAAAAAGAGGAATTTTCTTTAAAAATCTTCTTCAGATCCAGCAGATGAATGCTTTTGATATTTTTTATGCAGCATCCTTTGGGGGTAAGATTCAAGTTTGTTCAAGCCATGTCCCTAGATCCATATTTGGGCTCATTGTGGGAGCTTGAATTGTAACTTAGTTCAAAATGAGGAATTTTCTTAAAAAATCTTCTTCTTCAGATCCAGCAGTCAGAATGTTTTGATATTTAGTGTGCAGCATCCTTAGGGGGGTGAGATTCAAGTTTGTTAAAGCCATGTCCCTGGGTTCATATATGGGCTCCCTGTGAGAGCCCGAATAATAACTTAGTTCAATATGAGGAATATTCATTAAACATTTTTTATTTGGTAGGAGGCTTTTCTTAGGAGGAGCAGATGCAACTTGTTGAAATCAATTCTCTGGGTTGATATTTAGGCTACCATGTCAGGTGAGCGCCCTCAGGCCCCCTGGGGCCTCTTGTTTGTTCATCACTTCCCTCTCAGTCCTTAGTGGCATTATGGAGTCGGTCAGACGTGAAGGAGCCCTACGGTTCCTATACTATTTGATAACTAACACAAGCGATTCAAGTTATGTGGGTCAGGGGGGGGTTCGATGGAATTATCTGCACCCCGCCATGTGTTAAGAGGTAATTACAAGGCTGAACATAGATTTCTTCCAGTAAGCCTCGTATGCATTCAAGTATATGCATGCCTTTCATGGCTCCTCGATTGGCAGCTGGGTCGTGTTCTAACGGCGACCTCATGAGAACATCCACTATTTATTTCGTTTGTTTCCTGTGGTTGTTCGTTTATAAGTCATATTCGAGCATATGATTCCTTATCAATAAAATTGCTAGCCTTTGTGTACCTGTGTGGCTGACATGTCGGTTATCTGGGCGACATTCTCCAATGTGGCAATTAGTCCAGCCTGAAAAGTTTCACCCCGAGCGGTCTTGCCTTTTCTTACGACGTATGAGTTTATTACTCAGTTAACTGTATATTAACGTAGTATTATTCATTCAGTTTCCTGGTTACACTTGTATCACTCGGTCATACCATGGATACAGGCTGTATTCAGATGAGTACATGTGGGATTTCATTGCTCGCGTGCATAGTATGTTATATTTATTAGGCAGACGCATTATGTTCTGCTTATAGAGCTCATGAGAATTTTGGGGCTATTTGGATCAGTTATGAAACTGCCAATAGGCCACCTATGCATACGTTCACAATTCTTGGCATCATTATTTGGAGTATTATATTCTTTCTCCGAACAGTCATTGGTTGTTACGGATCTAGGAAATAATGAATTATTTCGGGGACGGTCTGTGACGGGTCTGTTAATCATAGCTCGTTCCATGTTCTATATCAAGGTTTCCTTGAGATACAGTACACACTCTCATATTTTCGCACGTTCGATTGGAGTGTTATTATTGGAATTAATTGTTCACCTGAAGGGGGTCGCCTGTTGGTTGCCTTAGAAGCGTGTTTTCTCTTCAGATAGTTTCCATTGGGTTTCAATTAGACAAGTGTATGATTGTACACATTATATCACCGGTTTTTTAACCTATCTATGTATTCCAACTCTGGTATATGTTAGAAGTATGTGCTGTTAATTACCGGGATTGCCACGATAGCCTTACTTTCTGAAGTGACGTTAAGCACCAATAATTAATTATAATTAATATCCAGGTGCCTGTTGGGCGAATATATATTGATTATTTGGTAGCTCTTTTCACTGATTCCAGAGCGCTCCCCTCCTTGTTTTGAAGAATATTCCTTCAAAAAAGTGGGGGGGGGGGGATTTTTCTTCATCTCCTCCAGCTTGATAAGTGTGTAACTATGAGTGGAGCTGTTTTGTCTAGATTATTACGATACCAAGATGCAGCTTGTTTATTATTTATATATGGCATATGTTTGTGGGGGTTAGTCTCTCACTCTCGAATACCCCATTCTAATTTAAGGGGCTTAGTCCGGACTAGCTTTAAAAATTGTGGGCTCATTACACCCATTTAGCATAATCTTTCATGCTGAGATTACGGAATTACTTGTGCATGGCTCCTTATTTATGATATGTCTTCTCTATTATTGTATAGAGACATACATGTAATTCCTTTTAAATTTATTTTCGTTTCACCTTGGAATGCAGGCTTAGGAGCTATATTTGGTGTGCTAATTCTTAAGTCCTGGGCCCTGCACCTTTTCACGATTTAGCTAGTCTGGGCCATTGGTTATTAGTATAAAAATATGATAAATTTAAAGTAATTTGTATATTTTTTATACTTACCAATGGCCCAGACGGGGATGGCCCTCCCATGAGTGGGCACTCATACCTCCCCGCTGAATTATTATTAGTACGCTCATCTACAAAGAATGATATCGGCGCCAGTTCTGGTCTCTTCCTGACTGCTGCGCATGCGCAGATAAAAAAAGTAAGGAGGGCCAGATAGGACTTGTAATTTTCGGTATTGTATGCAAATTTTGGGGATTGGGGGTTCAAAATTTATGTTTGGCCCTTGATAATATCGAGTTTGCACCAGATAGTCTGGGCCATTGGTAAGTATAAAAAATATACAAATTACTTTAAATTTATCATTTTTATCGCATAGGCAGAACAGTGGAAATCCTGTGATTTACATTAATAGGGGTTTGATAAAACCCAATATGATACAATAAGATATTTCTTTGAAAACTTCCTTGAGTGACAGGTTAGTCATGAGGCTGTTAGACTCACCCTACCCCACCACCACCACACATAAAAAATCCATTTTATTCACGTATGTTCAAATACAAATCTGTAGAAGGCAAAATTATTTTCTTGGTCAAACAATATTTGATTAAACCAGAGGCTCAAGTGAGTCTAAAATGCTTACCTGGATCAAGTTGTCTGCAGGGAATTGTGACTGCGTAAATGTGGAAAGTGTGAGATTTTTAATTTGTCCAGTGAGGGTAAGAATGCTTTTTGAAAGTTGATCCACATTTTTATGGCCAGTTTGAAATTCATGAGTAAATGGCTTAGTATTGTATAGTTAAGGAGATATGCCATTTATTCTCAAAACCAATGTTTTGCCACTATCAGATATATGATACCCAATAATACTGAATACAATTTTGGTTTAAAGCCAACAGGTTTTGAAAATAGAAATTTTGTTTGGCAATGCCTCTCCCAGGACGAGCACAAATATTATCCAAAGAACTTTCTTGGAATAAAAATGAATCTACATCGTTAAGGAAAGCGGCACAGCAAATTCCAAAACATTGTAGCCATTGGTTCATAAGAAGATGATTGTTCAGTCCTTGTGCCATTACGAAAAGTCCCCATATGGTCCCTCTAAAACTACAGCCAATGGTGTCATGTTTTTTTCAACTAATTTTTAGCTCAACTTTGACGAAGTCAAATTTGAGCTATTGTCATGGCCCGTCGTCCATCCGTCCGTCTGTCCGTACGTCAACAATTGGCTATGGCTCGGGCTAGAGGTCGTATTTATCAACCGATCTTTACGAAACTTCTTGGGTACCTTTGTTATGACCGTGGGACGAGAACGAGTGTTTTTGGGTGCAGTCCGAAATTCAAGATGGCTGCCAGCCGCCATTTTGTACCGATGATGCAGAAATCTGTGTTTTGTTCAGAACTTCCATATGAAAGCTCTGATTTGAATAATTTTTTGTATGAATGTTTAGTACCATGGGGTACATCACATATAATACAGGTTTTTTTCTCGTGCGTAAATTGTGCAAATTAGACTAATTTTGATGTTTTTTGGTGTTAATTTCAGCACTGTAAGTGCAAATACCAATACGGCTCGGGCTAGAGGCTGTATTTATGAACCGATCTTTACGAAACTTCTTGGGTACCTTTGGTATCACCGTGGGACGAGAACGAGTGTTTTGGGGTCCGGTCCGAAATTCAAGATGGCCGATGGCAGCTATTTTGTACAAAATTAGGTGCAATCAGATTTTTGCACAGAACTTCCATATGAAAGCGCTGATTTGAATAATTTTTTGTGTGAATGTTTAGTACCATGGGATACATCACATATAATATGGGGTTTTTTCTTGTGCAGAAATTATGCAAATTAGATGAACTTTGATATTTCAGTGCGACTTACACACAATAAGTACACATGTCAATACGGCTCAGACTTGAGTCTGTATTTATGAACTGATCTTCACGAAATGTCTTGGGTACCTTTGTTATCACCTTGGGACGAGAACGAGTGTTTCTGGGTGCGGTCTAAAATTCAAGATGGCTGCCAGTGGCCATTTTGTACCGAAATTAGGTCTAATCAGTTTTTTGTACACAACTTTTATACAGCTCAGACTAGAGGCCATATTTATGAACCAATCTTTACGAACCTTGTTGGGTACCTTTGTTATCACCGTGGGATGAGAGCGAGTGTTTTTGGGTGTGGTCCGAAATTCAAGATGGACACCTGCAGCCATTTTGTACCAAAATTAGTGCAATCAGTCTTTTGTACAGAACTTCTGTATGAAAGTTCTGATTTGAATAAATTTTTGTATGAATGTTTAGTAACATGGAATACATCACATATTCTAAGGGGTTTTTTTTCGTGCAGAAATTATGCAAATTAGATGAACTTTGACTTATTCAGTGCTACTTGCACAATGTGAGCACACATGTCAATACGGCTCAGGGTAGAGGCTGTATTTATGAACCGATCTTCACAAAACTTCTTGGGTACCTTTGTTATCACCTTGGGACGAGAATGAGTGTTTCTGGGTACGGTCCAAAATTCAAGATGGCTGCCAGTGGCCATTTTGTACCAAAATTAGGTCCAATCAGTTTTTTGTCACAAGTTCTATACAGCTCATATTTATGAATTGATCTTCACAAAACTTCTTGGGTACCTTTGTTTTCACCTTGGATAGGAACGAGTGTTTTTTGGGGTGCCTTTGTTATCACTGTGCTATGAGAACAAATATTTTGGGGTTCAGTCAGACCCACTCTGGGACTCAAAGTTTTCTTTTCTAGTTTAGCATCTGACTGTCACCTACCTTTACAATACTTTACCTATACATTTGTTACAGGCAACGGTCAGTATTTATGTACAGACCATTACAATACTTTATATGTACCTTTGTTATCAGGTCATTACCTAGATGTTTGTCATTGCTGTGTCACATACTATACATGTGCATGTCTTTGTCTTGACAAGTTGAGCTACAGTGTCATTGACACTTTCATTTAAATCCTGATGATTCTGTGATCATTACAAAATGTTTAACATGAAGTTGATAATTGACATACTGCTGACAAGTTTTAAAAATTTTTGTTTCTTTCTATTTTTTCGGAGGGCATGGAGTGGGAGGGGGTGTGGATGGGCCCAGTCTTGTCATTCCATCTTAAGGGAATGCAATGCTATTTATGTCCTTGGTAATGAAGCCAGGAATCTAGAAGTGAGGTAATTTTAACTTAATTTCAGGCATCAGTTCAGAGCCAACCCAGTTAATGAAAAGATATTCCAGCATGCCCATGGAATTAAGAAAGTTAGAAGCAAGTCTGTAACCAAGCCAGTGGAGTTCAATTTACCAGGAAACAAATTCATCAAAGCGAATAAGTCACAGGAGGAAGAGAAAAGAGTTGAATTCAAAGCACAACCAGTTCCTAAAAAAATATTGGAGGGACAAGTGGTATGTATAATACAAAATGTAACAGTACCTGATGTTTCCAGCCTTTGTGTCCTGAAAAATGGAGGTGAGCCATTGGTAGCTCTCCTTGTTTTCCAGAAGGGCTTTCCTCGGTTGCTCAATAATTTATAATTTCAGGAGTGCATCAAATTCAGTGAATGAATACTTCAGCACATTTGTGTACAATAAAATCTCACGTCATCTGTAGGTAATAAGATTACTCACAAAATCATTGTAGGAAGTGTTTTATTTATTCTATCCAACCGAGAAACAGACCAAACCTGCACCCAGGATGATGACATTTCCATCAGTTCATTGTGAACTTTGAACTTATGAATATTTAAGAGCTGTTCAATGGCAATGAGGACGTGGAAAAGGCATCCCTGTCACTTTTGGTACCAGTTTAACCCTTTACCTAACATGAAAAGCAGACGACACTTGCAAAAAAAATTCTTGAATAACTAATTTTTTTCATTTTTTGTCTCAAAAACATAGGTTATGACCCCTCATTGGAACGAGCTCGACGAGCTCGTTCCAATGAGAGGTCATAACCTATGTTTTTGAGACAAAAAATGAAAAAAATAATGAAAATTAATTGGCGATTTTTGAGAATAGCGCTGGCCGGTTTTGGCCGTTACGTTGGGTAAAGGGTTAAAAATGAGTGACAACCAGCGATCTCAAAAGTTTTTTTTTTTAATCACTTCGAAAATTTGTTAGAGATATTATTTTACAAATTAATAATGGATTCAAATAAACATATACCTTATGTGTTATCCACACATCACATGAGGTGCAGTTTTGGGGTATGTACGCTGGTGGAAACACAAAAACAAAGAGAAAGAGAAGTCTGCTCAACAATAAACCATTCAGACATTAATAATGACCAGGCCTGAAAGTAAGCAGTCTGACATTTGCAAAATGAGGTCCCCAGAGGGTGAATTTGATCATGCTATCCCATAAAGTGGGCCAATTTATCCTCTGGGTACCTCTTTTTGTTTAGTTTAGAGACCCTGATTCAGACTGAGGTTCACAGAGGGTACATTTAGTGATGCAGGGTGGCATCACTAAATTCACCCTCTGGGGACCTCAATTTGCAGATGACAGTCTGCTTATTTTCTGGCTTGATAATGACCGCTTATGTGAACATTAAAATGGCCAACATGGGTAAAAACAGTTAACTAAACTTGACTTTAACTCCATTTTGTGAGTTTGATCCCCGTCCGGGATGACTTGCGTTGTGTCCTTGAGCAAGGCACTCTATTCTGGTTACCTACATGGGGGGGGCACGCTGATGCTGTGTACTAAGGCGTACTGCATGTTAATGGTGCACATATCTTCAACCGCTGTAACCTTGCTGGAGTTAGAATGTTGAGGAGCTGATATTTGCTTGTCGATGCTCGGTGTTCTCTCCGGGTACTCCGGCTTCCTCCACCCGAAAAAACTGTCAGGGTCATGATTAGCCATTGTGCATAAGTATGTGACCTTAAACACTAATAAATAAATAACTCCATTTTGTAGTCACGATTAGCCCTCGTACAGAATTATGTTCCCTTAAACACCAGTAAATGAATAAATTGTTAAGCACAAATTTTCTTTTCCCTGTGTATGATCTTGTATGATTTTAAATCAAAATAATATCATAACACTGTGCAAGTTTACAAAAAAATAAATTTATTAAAGACATTGATTTCAGCTTATTTGGATGGAATATCACTTGTTGTGCTGTTCAGATATTGACAGAAATCTTACTGTAATTTTAGTTTATCTCCTCAGCCTCTACAGGCCTGATCGGCTTCAAACTTGAAGGTGTGTTTATTTCTATCCGATATGACTAAATGGAATGTTTGGTGGCAATTGTGTCTCAAGACAGGTGTTGGTAAAACTCTTTCTGATTTGGATTGAGGGAGGTACCTGAAAATGCCACCTATCAAAAACAATGCGTGGCATAGGTCTCATCCACTAGTATAATGGAACACAGCACTTAGTTTAATATATCCCAGAAACCATTTTCTGGCTGCAACAATTTTCAACTAAATTGTTTCTTAAATTTATTATCGATTCTAAATTAAACTTTAATGCATGCAACTAACACCCCCCCCCCCCCCCCCCCCCCCCCCCCCACCAAAAAAAAAAAAAAAAAAAGGTGTTGAACGAGTATTGAGAAATGTGCATACCCCACAATTTTTTGAGTTGCAACAGTTTTTATTTTTAACTAAATTATTTCCACATAAATTATACTCACACTAAACTGCCCTGAAAAATGTAAAATTAATTCTGCATGGAATGATGATGACTAATAAAATAACAGATTGATAAGACATCACACATCAGTGAAGTAACATATCCCTTAGCAAAAAAAAAAAGACTTTGGACATTGGAAATATGGGTTAATCAGTGTTTCAAGTCACAAAGCTGACAGTAAGGCTATTAAACTGGTGGAGTCCTAAATTATATTTCAAAGGTGATTTGAAATGGGAGTATTTTATTTTCAAAGATGCCATGCAACCATTACGGGAAGCCTTAGTTTAGCAAGATTTGTAGCATTTTTAGCACAATTGTTTTGTCACAATTTATTGGAGAAAGCCTGTTGGTACTCTCCAATAAATTGTAACAAAACAACTTTATTTCAACATTTATTTTCTGCTGAAAAAACAGTAAGCCTATGCAAATAGTGTAAAGCCTCTAAAGTGGCTTTCAGCACTTTTCAATAGAGCCATGATGGTGGCTTCTAGCATTCAACCAGTTAAAAAAAAATCTTATTTCTCTGGCACTTCCTCCTCATTGCACCGTAAACCAATGGCCCAGACTAGCTGGTGCTTAACTCAAAGTCATTAATGGCCAAACACAAATTTTGAACCCCCCCCAATTCCCAAAATTTGCTTACAAAACCGAAAATTAAAAGTCCTATCTGGCCCTCCATACATTTACTCTCCACACATGTGCAGACATCAGGTGACCGGAATTGGCGCCAACATCATTCTTTGTTTGGCCCTAAAGTCATCAACAATGAAATGACCTGTGCTTTAAAATCTCCTTTTTGAGGATGCCAGACACAAATCAATGCAAGAATTGGTGGATACAAGGCTGTTGTTGGATGAAGGAAGTGTTCAACAGTGGTTTTGGACGTTCAGGGCTGTAACTTTATAATATTTATAAAATTATTTTATGTTTCCCAATTTCAGGACATATGCCTGACATCATCATTTTTAGCTTAACTTGACAAAGTCAAGATAAGCTATTGCCATCACGCGTGTGGAAGCCTGTTAGTCTGTGAGTCTCTTCACATTTTCCTTAAGCACAGGCTACACCCCGTAGTTCTTGTCTGATCATCACGAAATTTCATATGCAATTTTGGGGTCATGTCTAGATGAGAACGTCCACTTTTGGTCGCGATTGTCAACCAGTATGGCTGCCCGAGCCCAAAGCCATTAGCACAGTCTACAGGTCGTATTTATGAAGGAATGTCATTTTGTAACTTAGTAGGATGCCTCTGTAGAATGGCTAGATGAGAATGTCCCCTTTTGGCTTTTGGTCATGATCTGTCAGCTATGATGCAGGCCTTAAAATTTGTCTCGATTCACGAGAATCAGTTTCGATTCTCGCGTGTTCCCGTTGTGAGAATCAATTTTTAATTCTTAAATATTTTGAATTTGAGAGTACTGTTATTCCCTTGTGAGTGAATAATGTACCTATGCCATAGTAAAAGGCAAATGTCATATTTTTTTTTTAGAGAGTTTACCCATTGAGGACCCAGCTTCCATTTTGTCGAGTTTCTCATACATGTGCATGCAGAATACACGATCCATCATATAGGCTTTTGGTGGTCTTGATAGTGGAAATTACAGAATCGAGGAAGTGGTGTCTAGTGAAGTCTTGGCTGCCTACACAGGCAGCCAAGACTTCACTAGACACCACTGCTAAGTGAGGTTTTGTTAGAGCATTCTCCTGGTTTTTAAAACCACTAGAATCTACTACAAGAAACAAATGAACATTTTGCGCGAATCAAATGTTGATTCTCGTTGTTTTCCTTGCGTGAATCATTTGCGCGAATCGATTTGGATTCGCGCATGAATTTTAAGCCCTGATGATGGCTGCCCAAGCCCGAAACCTGAAAACTTTTAGCACAGTCTGCAGGTCATATTTAATATGGAGGGATTTCATTGTAGCTTGGTAGTATGATTTATGATGTCTACATTAGAACGTCCCCATTTGGTCGCGATCTGTCAGCCGTGACAGCTGCCCGAGCCCAAAACCCGAAAACCTTTAGCACAGTCTACAGGTCATTTCTTATCAACCTACCTCAATTGTTCACTACAGGCTTGCACTACAGTGGAAGAACCTAACTCGGATAAAATACTCTCTATTTTAATCTTTCCCAAGATTTGGGAAAGAAAAGTGGTGTAAAAACACCACGAAAAAATAAGCCAAAACTGGGTCGAGCGCCATCAGCGCACACCCAGTATGGGACCCTCTTCCATAGTACAAATCCACGACTACCATAAAACAGTGCGCAATGCGTCAATTCGCCATTCTTTTGATTATCCGCACACGTGGTGGATGTGTGCCATCTTTGCTCAGTAACAGTGATATTTTAACTCATCGATAATGGTTTTCCTGTGACTGGATTTATGGATCTGGAAATCGTAAAATAACAGGACTGTGTTTTATATATTCTCGTTTATATTTTCAACCACATTCTCATTGTATATTATTTATTATTCCGTTTTCGCGAATGGTTTGTTTTCGACATCATGCGATTCGACAATGAATTTTTCGGTTGATGAATTAATTTTTGGAGTTAGGTGTCAATCTGGGACTGTCTGGACAGGATTTCTTCACTCTGTTGAGGGCTGAATTTCTGTTTTTTCGGTCCCTGTCGACCGTGTGGGTTCTGTCATGTACCCACCGTTTTTTTTCTTCCACCTTCTCATAGTTGAGGGTGTTCTTCTACTTTCTGTTTCTGTTGAGTTCACCTTTTTCTTCTACTGCTCTCACCTCTGTTATTTCCAGTTCGGTTCCTTTAGGGCAATTCCTTTTGCCCTCGCCTTGTTGCGTTCTCGTGGCCGTTTCTTCCGCACCCGCGGGTGGTGTGGAATGCTGTTGTTTCGGGAACCTCCTGACTCAACCACGTCTGGTGTGAGTTTGCCACCCTCCGTGGAGGATGTGCAGCTCCTCCCGCCCCCATGTTTCGGGCCCCCCCCCCCCCCCCCAGACCCGACCACATCTGGTGTGAGTTTGACACACACCCCCTCTGTGGGGGATGTGCAGCTCCTCCCGTGGGGGGTGGGGAACGCTATCGTTTTGGGGTCGCCCAATTCGACCACGTCTGGTGAGAATTGTTCCCCCTCCATGGGGGATGTGCAGCTCCTCCCGCACCAGTGGGGGGTGGGGAACGCTGTCGTTTCGGGGCTTCCCGACTCGACCATGTCTGGTGAGAGATATTCCCCTTCCGTGGGGAATGTGCAGTTTTTTACCATGGTGGATACTGCAGGAGCTGTTGGATTTCTGGTGAAGAGATGCCTGGTTCCGGGACTATGCGCCCTCTCCAGTCGACATCTGAGGCTGTCACTAGGGTTGTGACTCCTCCTTTGAAGGCCGAGCTTGGTGGCGCTCTCCGCTTTTCCGCCAGTTCCAACAGCTCCCGTCGTATCTGCTGCTACTGCTGTTCCGTCTACAACATCATTGGGCACCGTTTTTAGCTGGCCTCGGCTTATCCCTGCAAGGGTCTGCAGGGATGTCTGTAATGTGGTTGTGGGGTATCGGCCTCAGCCTTCCTCGACTTCCACTCTGCGAAGTCGGATGGGGCTGCCGACTGAACCCCCTAGTGTGTCCTCTCAGCCATTGAGCACCGTAGTTTTATACCTGCAGTGGTCTGCTGCGGTGTCTGGTTGTGTAGACGTGGGGGTATCGGCCTCAGCCTTCCCTGACTTCAACTCGGCGAAGTTGGAAGTGGCTGCCGGCCGGACCCTCTACTGTGGTCTCTGCGCCGTCGAGCACCACAGTTGTCATTGGATTTGGATGTTCTTAGTGGGACACTATGAACTCCGTGGCGTTTCCGTCCACTCATTCTGGCCACACGACCAGTTTTGGGGGACCAACGTCTTTTGTGCAGCCTGGACCTTCTGCCCTGCAGAGGTCCGCGGTGACTCTCATGAGTTCCCGCTATGTTGATCCTCTGGGTGTGTCACACCCCTATACACGTCAGCCTTCAGACATTTCGGCAGAGGTGAAGACACTTTGCCGGTTCGTTCCCCTGTCGAACCGGCCAGTATGGGCAGGAGCTTAGGGAGGCCCTCTTCTTACTCACTCAGGTTCTGTCAAAAAGCCTTCCCGTTGCTTCCAGCGAGGCAGCGAGTGGTTTCCAGGTGCCCCTATGGCGCCACCTCCCAGGATTGGAAACAGGCCGCTTTCTGTTCCCCCTGGTGTTCCGACACCATGGGAGGCATCGGCTGGTTTGCCCACGATGGGGTATGTGTCTTCCGACTCGGGGGAAGAGTCAGACATGCTTGATGTCAAGAGTCAGCAGTCTTCGGACTTGGGGGCAGCTCTTGATTTCGTGTTTCGGTTCCTTCCGGATCTCAAACCATCTAACCAGTCGACAGTGTCAGCCAGGCCGCGATCATCGGTCGCGCGCCAACAGCCTATGGAGCAACCTGCTTCTGGGTGTCTTCGACCGTGCCAGTCGGTACAGTTGGTTAAAACATTTTCAGCCTTGGACTCGAAGCTAAGTTCCAAGGCTATGAAGGCTCAGTTCTTCACCAGGGTTGACACCTTTTTGCCTCCGGAGCGTTATCGTTCATATGATTCCGCCAATCCGTCGGTCTACCAGACTTCGATGGTTTTGGATCAGGACTCCAATTCCCTCAGGCTTTCTAAGTCCAAGTCTGCCGCCATTCTGATGACGACTCTGGAGTCCACATTGGGCTTATCGAGAGAGATGCTTGGTATGCTTTCTCTCTCCGATCACGTCGTCTCAGCTTTAGCTGCTTATCGGCCTCCAGATACGAGGTACAGGCTCCTTTGCGTGTGCTGTCCAAGGAGCTCATGCATCTTACTCACACGCATGCCTGTAACACGGCTAATCTGGAATTAGTTCGAAGGGACTCTGTGCTGGACACAGGCCGATCCCTTCCTGAGGAGCAGTGCGCTACTCTTCGATCTGCTTCTTTGGCAGGTCCGCAACTTTTCCATGGTTCTGTGTTGGCGGTCCGGATGACGTCCTACATCATTCCAAAGATCAGCTGCTGTTTCTTCAGCTTGATCAGCCTTCTAGGGTAGGCAGGGGCCGTTCCAAGACTTAACAAGTACCCTCTGCTTCCTCTGCGAAGCAAAGGGGCTGAACCTTCTGCCACCGCTTCTACTTCTTACTCAAGGGGTAAGGGTAAGCGTCGGCAGTCTTGAGGGAAGTCCCAGGATTCTTTATTCAGTAGAGGAGGTGTTTTCTCCTCTCGCGACCCTCGTCGGGGTTCGAAATGAAGGTCCTCACCTCGACTCGTCCCAGGTTGGAGGAAGGATAGCAGAGTTCTCAGACCGTTGGGCCACCATCACATCCGATCCTTGGGTGTTAGATGATGTTCGGTTCGGGCTGCGAAATACCTTCCGAAGGCACCTCACTCTGTCCAGGGTGCCTCTTCCAACCACAGTTCCTTCAGACATTTTACGTCGGGAACTTTTGTCCACGGAGATAGACAATCTCCTGACAAAGGGGGCGATTGAGGTCATCAAGAACATTAGGTCAGTGGGTTTCTATTCCCGCCTGTTCATGGTGCCGAAGAAGGACGGCCGACTCCGACCGGTTATCGATCTGAGTTTCCTGAACCAGTCTATCATTTCTCCCAAGTTCAGCATGGAGACTTTCAGGTCGGTCCTCCGTTCAATTCACCAGGGAGATTTCGCTTCCAGCTTCGACCTGCGAGACGCTTACTTTCACGGTCCGATTCATTGGGTGTTACGGAAGTATTTTCTGGGGCGAGTTTACCAGTTCAAGGCCATGCCTTTCGGCCTCAACCTGGTTCCTTGGGCCTTCACCAGACTGATGTCGCATGTGATAGCTTTCCATCGCACACAGTCCAGGGTGACTACTTCGGCATATCTGTACGATATCCTCCAGGGGCATTCCAGTGCTGCCTTACTGGAGTCGGATGTCGCCACTCTGTTGAGCTTGCTCACTCGCTAGGTTTCCGAGTCAACAAGGAGAAGTCGGACATGGTCCCTTATCAGTCGTTTTATCATCTGGGGATGGCTTTCCGCACACAATTCAATTTGGTGGCGGTTCCCCAGGCCAAGGCTGTGATTCTCTCAGCTTTTGCTCTGACTCTGTCCCAGTCCACATCCGCGACGGCTCGGAGTATTCTCCGGCTAATCGGTCTCTGCTGTTCGGTGACGGATCTCGTTCCTCTTGGTCGGCTGCGTGTCAGACCTCTCCAACACTTTCTGCTCAGTTGTTGGAGGACGAATGTAGATTTTATGGATCTGGTGCTTCAGTTCCAGAATATCTTTATCCTCACCTTCTCCTCTGGGCGGATGTCCAGTGGCTTTCGCAGGGTGTTCCGTTGGACTTACCAACGTCCGATCACGTTCTGACGGCAGATGCCAGCGATCTCGGATGGAGTGTGACGTTGGATCCTCTAGGTCTTTCCATTCACGGGATGTGGGACCAGGATCATGCAGCTCTACACATCAACCAGAAGGAGCTTCTTGCTCTTCTGAGTTTCAGTCGGTGGATCCTTCACTTGTCGAATTGCCAGGTCCTTCTGTTGTCCGACCATTCGACGGTGGTTGCTTACATTCGGAACCAGGGTGGCACGCACTCTGTTCCAATGTACGAATTGGCTCGGGATCTTCTACTGCTCGCTCAGGATGTCCACGCCGGGGTGGCTGTTCATCACATTCCCGGTCGTCTGAACGTCCTAGCCGACTCCCTGTCCCGTCTGGGCAGGGTCATTTCCACCAGGTCGATGCTCCACATGGTGGGTTCCATCGATCTTTTGCGACTCGTTGGAACCATCCGGTGGACACTTTCATGTCCCCGTGTCCAGATGCTCTGGCTTTCGCCCTGGATGCTCTGGCCCTCCTTTGGGATGGTCTAGTCGGCTACGCCTTCCTACCAGTTCCGATTCCACCTCAGGTTCTCACTCAGAACCTGCAGTCGTCGAATCCTTTCGATCACACCTGTCGCCTCGGTGGGTGTGGATCAATCTGCTCCGCTCTGTTAGCGGCGGTTCCGGCATGTCTCCCTCTACCTCGCGACATTTTTATACTGTACCAATGACCCAGACATAGCTGGTGCTAACTCTTAAAAATATAGGGCTAAACACAAATTTTGCCCCCCAATCCCCAAAATTTGCATCTAAAACCAAAGAAAACATGTCCTGAATGGCCCTCCATACTTCATCTCTACTGCGCATGCGCAGTGTCAAGGACGTCCCGAAATTGGCGCCATTAATTATTCTTTGTTTGGCCCTTCATCAGTTAACATCTGACTGATCTTTGTGCTTGTAAATCTCAGTTTAAATGATGCCAGACACATAAATATTAGAGAAATGGTGATTCTAAGGAGGATATAGAAGGAGGAGAGGAAAAATGAGTGACAGAAAATATTCAGGGCTGTAACTTAAAATTTTTGAATGAAATTATGTTAAGTTACCTATTTTCGAGGCAACAGCCTGTTGTGGTCATTCTTGTTATCAAGTTGCACTGCTTGTTCAGTGTTTTTCTCTCTCCCTTTCCTTTAAGTCCCCTCTTGCTATTCTCCCATGCTTTTGGCATATTTTCTGTAATATTATTACTAAAATTTCTTGGGAGTTTTAGCTGGATAACAGAATAAATTCTGTTCTTTTCCCCATGTTTACGTCTTCACCTATGGGTGGTTAGGCGTAGTGTTCTGCATCTACCATCTGATGTTCTGCAGTTTCTTCCCTGGAAGTCTCTGTTTTGCATCAGATAGTGTATTATTGGTAACTGATTTCAGGCCAGGGTGCCTGGAGTCTTGTTCTGGTGTTTTTACACTTATTGTTTACATTTACAACAGCCCTCTGTGTGAGGGGGGATTTCTTGAAAATAATATCTTGATGTTAATTTAATCATAACTAGATACATTATTATTGTTCGTAAGTGTTGCATAAATTTTTTAAAATATTTTTAGAATTTTTGTCCACACTTAGGCTTGGGATCCATTGGGGCTCAACGTTACTTTTCAGAAACTTGGGCTGTTCTGAAAAAATATTTTTTCAAAATTTTTTGATTTCAATTATTTTTTCTATGTTAATGGATCATGTTATTATGTATTTTGATTGTCAGGGGTTGGTGCGAGTACTAGGACTTTGTTTTCTTTTCACAATGAAAGGATATTGTTCAATTGTAATAAGAGGAAATCTTCCTCTGACTTTCATAATCATTGTATAATGTAGTCAGTGTGCTCGCACTAACTCCTGTTCTGTATGCGTTAATTTCGATGACAACATGGGAAGCGTGTGTCACGATATGTTAGTGGGGAAATGGCCATTCCGGTCCTTTCCCCGCAGGGTCACTCTACTTTATCAATCTCTATTTCAGACGATCAAGAACAGGGTGATGTATCCGTGATGTCTTCCAAAAGTGTGTCTCCGTCGTCACAATTAATGAAGAGCTAGCGGAAAAGTGCTCATGTAAATACGTCAATTGCCTAAGAGGACCCTAGTAGGTTCGACGGCCTTTGACGTCCGCTAGCTCGCCCGGTGTAGCGTCCATTCATCGAATGGTTCGGCAGCCGGGTTCGTCCTTTGCAGTCTAGAAGGAGTTTTGGGTGATGCGAGCACTATAAATCGACAAAATGCACACCCAGTGACGGCGGATTAGAGGAGAGAATGGAGGAAGCCTTTTAGTCCGGTTCCTAGCTTGTCCAGGTCCATCCGGACTGCAAGCGAGAGAGGCCCCTCTCTCGTACAACAACATCTGGCCCCAGATGTTGTGGTACAAAATGTTTCGCATTCGGAGCATACGTCCGCCGGTCGGGACGCTCCGATATATAGTCAGTCCGGAGAGACTGTCAATAAGGCTTCCTCATCCTCATGGTAGCGCACACGACCGCTCTTGGCTACGTGACCTCGGATATCCAGTCAGCTTCGCCAATCGGAGAATCATCGGCGACCAGGTCACACCATCCGATAGCCAGGAACACGAGGCCTGCAGACTCCGGACGTTCGCATAAGAAAGTATGCGGGAGTTAACGTACACGGAGCTTCCAGCGGCAAAGCATCGTAAGACCGCTACTGCACAGGCCTCGGTGACGGAGTGCTATCCCAAATAGCACAGCTTATCGCCGCATCCCAGCATCGACAGAATCTCTGTCGCATCATGTATTATCCGACGACGCTGGGTCGGGATGCTCCGCGGAAGCGGGTACGGACGTCCGAAAATTTCATCCGGTCCGACGGGATGCCGAAAGGGATTCGGAGGATTTCGAGCTTTCCCTTTCGGAACAACATCAGCTGCTGTGTATGTCATCTGACTTATCTTCTAGAGGTTCTTTCGTCGGACCAGAATGCTGCAATGCCGGATAAGAAACTGATAGCGTCGGTGGACACAGAAATTTTTGGTTCGGTTCAGGGACATCGTCCCTCAGTTCCGACACAGTCCAATAATGTCACACAAACTTTCGAATTATTGAACGACGCTATATATATATTATTATATGCTTGCTATTAACAAGCATGTCCGGTTTCTTGTTCGCAAAGTTACTGAGATGTCTTTCAAAAGTGTGCCTCTGTCGTCATAGATAATGAAGAGCTAGCGCCAATAAGTGCTCATGGATTACGTCAATCGCCTAAGAGGTCCCTAGTAGGATCGACGGAGTTGACATTCGCTAGCTCACCCGGTGTAGCGTCAATTCATCGAATGGTTTGGCAGTCGGGTTCGTCCGTTGCGGTATAGGAAGGAGATTTGGGTGATGCGAGCACTGTAATAGACTTTAGTAAACACCCAGTGACGACGGATTAGAGGACAGATCGGAGGAAGCCTATTGTCCGGTTCCTAGCTCGTCCAGGTCCGTCCGGGCTGCGAGCGAGAGGGGTCCCTCTCTCGTACAACAACATATGGGACCGGATGTTGTGGTACAGTCATTTTGCATTCGGAGCATATGTCCGCAGCTCGGGACGCTCCGTTATATTGACAGTCCGAGAGACTGTCGATAATGCTTCCTCATCCTCACAGCAGCGCACACGACCGCACATTGGCTACGTGACCTCGAGTGTCCGGCCAGCTTCGTCATTCAGTGATTCCACGGCGAACAGGTCACTCCATCCGGTAGCCAAGGGACACGAGGCCTATACACTCCGTTCGCTCGCATAATAGAAGTATGCACGGGGTAACGAACACGGAGCTTCCAGCGGCAAAGCATCGTAAGACCGCTTCTCCACAGGCCTCAATGACGGACGTGCTATCCAAGTTAGCACAGTTTATCGCAACATCCCAGCAAACGACAGATTCTCGGTCGGATCACTAATAATCTGACGGCGCTGGGTCGGTGCGCTCCGCTGTTGCATCAGGTACGGACGACCGAACTCTTATAGGGTCCGACAGGATGGCGAAAGGGATTCGGACGATTTCGAGCTTTCCCTTTCGGAACAACAGAAGCTTCCATACATTTCTTCCAGCATTATCTTCCAGAAGTTGTTCTGTCGGACTACATTGCTGCGATGCTGGATAAGAGACTAATAGCGTCATTGGACACAGAGTTTTGGATCGGTTCAGGGACATTGTCCCTGACTTGCCGACACAGTCCAATAATGTCATTAGAACATTTGAATTATTTAACGACGCTATATATAAGCTTGCTACCAAGCATGATAATCTAGTTTCTTGTCCGCAATGCTCTATTCTGCCTTTCATCAATTCTAGGGAATAATTTATATTGGCAGAACACGGCATACCGAGAGTTCCTATGCATTTTGACGGCGGGACTGAAGACTGGGAATTATCTTTTTCGCCGTCTATGTCAATTCCAACCCCACGATGATGGAAATGACAATGATGTCTATTAGACTTAACTTGGACGCTTTATCATACGTAGACCACCTTATCATTACGTCTTCAAGAGAAAGAATTGCAGGATATGATCCTCAATGTGATTTCTTTCAAGGGCAGTAGTTTTTCCACGTATAACTCCGCCCTTCAGTGGCAACCTGGAGTTGGTTTGACGTGACGCAGCCCTAGCTACATCCACGTGCGTGGATTGTAAGGTGAAGAACTCTCTCAAAATCGCTTCGGTCTAGGAGAAGCTTCTCTTTGATGGCAACCTTTCAGCAATCTATCAATTGCTCTATATACACGTTCTCTTGTCTATCAAGTGTAACAAGAGATTCAGACTGGGGCAAACATTCGGTGGTTGACTCAGAGAGTGCCACTGCAGTTGCCGGATCCGAGTTTTATGATTATGACAGATGCCAGTCAAACAGGTTGGGGTACAATATTGATCCCAACGGATTCGAAGTGCCAGGGTCTTTGGGTTCCGCAGTTTCTAGGCAAGCACTCAACTTCCAGGAAATGATGTTATTTTGGCTTGCACTATGTCATTGGATGATCATTATTCAGAAACGCATGTCCAAATCCTGTCCGATAATACGACAGTAGTTGCGTATCTCCGGAACCAGGGAGGCTCTCATTCGATTCCGTTACTCAATTTAACGGAAAGAATCCTTCTGTTTGTTATAGTACACCAAGTTCTGCTTCGGTTCGTCATATTCCAGATCGTCTGATTGTATTAGCAGACTCCCTTTCACGTAAGGGTCGCTTGTTGCCGTCAGAATGGACTCTCAACAAACAAGTATTCAATCAGATTTGCTATCAATGGGAGCGCCCAATGATAATTTCTTTGCGACACAACTCACTATTCAATTGCAAACGTATGTGTTTGCATGTCCGGATCCCTGAGCTTATGTTGTTAACGCTCTATTGATCTAATAGGACGGAATGATAGGATATGCGTATCCTCCAGCGCTGTTGATTCAGCAAGTATTGCTAAGATAAACATCCACAATACAATTCTGTTGATAGCATCTCCATCTTCACAGAGACCATGGGTAAATTTACTCTGGTGTCTACTGTGGGACTTACCGTGAAAACTTCCTCCATGAGAGGATCTTCTTTCGCTGGGGAAATCGTGTCAACTTCATCACAACCCTCAAGGTCTCAACCTTCACGTATTCCGTTGTGTGGTCCTTCTTGCACGGCAAGCATTGTACAGGACGAGCTATGGAAGCGATTTCTTACTGTAGGAGAACCTCTTCTTCGCTATACTATGCGGCTAAACTGGAGGCTCTTCCGTCGTTGGTGTAGGGATCATTATGTTGATATTTTTGATCCCTCCATACTAGACATTGCAACTTTCCAGTATACTTGTTTGACAAGATCAACTGCAGCCTGTTAGTATTAAGGTTATAGGTCTATGTTATCTCATACCTATGCACTCTATGATAGTATACAATTGAGTCTTATGTCTCTTTATCTAAGTCAGTTAGAAACTTTTCGATAAATTGACCTAGAATCCTTAGATTAAATTCCTATATGGAATTTAGCTTCGGTTCTTATTTAGCTAAGTAATCATTTGAGCCTCTGGAAACAGTAGTTTTCAAATTCTGACCTTTTAAGACAGTAATTCTGTTAGTCTTCTCTTTTACTGAGGAGTCAGTGAGCTTCATGCACTATCGGTGGACGATTCTCACTTTCGTAGTATCGGAAACACTGCTTCCTTTACTACTTAGGTTGGATTTTTGGTTAAGAGTCAGGCTCCTAATAGTATCCGGAACCTATTGTTATCAAGGTCCTTCCGTCTTCGTACGGGCATAGGCCTTTACTCTGTCCGGTTAGAGTTTACGTATTTATAAACAGATATCAGTTTATTAGTACAGACGTAAGCTTCTTCTGTCTTTGATGCCTAATAGAAGGATATTACGCTCCATTCTATTGCTAATGGATTCAATTAACTATCGGTACTGCTTATGGTATATCATTGACTCAGCAGTTTGTGCTTGAGATTTCGGCTCATGAAGTAAGAGCTCTTTATACATCTGGGGCTTACATTAATAGTTTCGCTATTATAGATTTTATGAAGGCTGCTCATTGAGCTCAGCCATCCACATTCGTGAATTTTTATCTCAGAAATATTGAGTCTATTTCTGGAGGCCTCCATTGTTAGGTCTATTATCTACTGCTCAGAATGTCATTCACTTAACAGTTGCTACTATAGCTAGGTAGGCTTTCTGTTCCGGCAGTGACTCTGTCCTGCTGCCCTCTTCGCTCTGGGCTATTTGACCCAGGGCAAGGAGAAGGGGGGGGGGGGGGGGGAGGGTGTTCCCTTGGGTCACCTGTTTTATTATGAAAACAAGGGGATACCTCCTCCCGAGTTAGTAATTCTGAGCTGTTACTGGGATGGTTTTTAAGTGATAAGTTTATGTTTTTAAAATTCATTCAGGTCATAGTTTTTAAAGTATAGCTTTTGAATATATCACGTGTCAAACGGGCATTATTATACAATCCTCAGACACTTTTAAGGAGTATAAAGAGTCTCTATTCTCTAGACTAACTTTATTTATTGGCTTACTTTAAAAATTATTAGTATAAGGATAATACTGGATATTGATAGAGTACATGGATGTTATGATGCTCAATTTTGGAAGGTGTTGTGTCTTTCTAATTTATCATAAATAAGAAAGATACATGTAAGGCCTAATACTCCTTTTCCCCTTGAGGTGATGACTCTATTTTATATAATTGAGCTTATTTGAACTTGCTCTATTTCCTAGGCCTTCCAGCCTTTTTACTATTCAGCTATGTCTGGGTCATTGGTACAGTATAAAAATGTTAAAAAATTTATAGTAATTTATATATTTTTTATACTTACCAATGACCCAGACAGGGATGGCCCTCCCAGGAGTTGGAAACTCATACCTACCCGTTGAGTACATAGCGCTTACCAGGCACTGGTTATAAGAATGATTAATGGCGCCAATTTCGGGACGTCCTTGACACTGCGCATGCGCAGTAGAGGTGAAGTATGGAGGGCCATTCAGGACATGTTTTCTTTGGTTTTAGATGCAAATTTTGGGGATTGGGGGGCAAAATTTGTGTTTGGCCCTATATTTTTAAGAGTTAGCACCAGCTATGTCTGGGTCATTGGTAAGTATAAAAAATATATAAATTACTATAAATTTTTTAACTTTCTTTGCCAAAGTCGCCCGAGGAGGTTTCACGTTGACTCGACTTCATTGTGCCTTTGCACATGTCTTTTATCGGGTCCTGTCTCCTCCGTAGTGGTTTTTCGAGACACGCAGTGGAGTTGCTTTTCTTCAAGGAGGCACTCACTCCACTGGTTTAGCCTCTGTGGCTAAGTGGAAGGCTCTTCTGTCGATGGTGTGCGATCACTCTGTTGCTTCTGTCACTCCTTCGACCACACTGCTTGCGGAGTTTCTGGTATATGTTTGTTTCTGGGGGTCTCCAGCAATGGGTACATGTCCATGCTTCGGAGACATTTTTTCATATGTGATACCACATTGTTTCGACACTCATCCTTGCCTCTCCAAGCTTGTTCTGCTCTTTTCCTTGAAAAGGCTTGGGACTTTGCAGTTTACTCCAAGATGGTCACTTTCTTGGGCGCTGCACTGCTTGGGGGTGGGGGGCGTTCACGCCTTTATCCTGGATGAATATGCATTTTCTCACATGCCAGATCTCTCCTGCATCCATTTCTTGATGGATTTGTCTTGCTATTCGTGCAGCTTCCGCTCGTCTTGCTACTGGTGATTGTATTACCAATTGTTTTTTCTGCCACGAGGTACATGCATTGTCTTCCTCTTTTAATAACTCTGTCAGGTTGTCGGATGACGGATGTTATACTGGCAGCCTTCTGGAGAAATGCTACATTCTCCTTTTATCTGCGACAGTTGCAGGAGCCGACAGAGAACCTTGGGTCCCTCTTTCTTTGGCTCAGGCTGTTTCTATCCCAGGCTTTCAGCTTTTTTCAGGGTCAGTTCCAGCTTTGTGCTGTTACTGCCCTTTCTGTCTGTGCGTCGCACTTTACCATATGCCTCATCTTTCATTGTCTTTTCTAATGTTTGTGATGCTATGGTTTGATAGGCCTAGGGATCTTTTCCTCTGTCCACGGTCCCAGTGCTATTGAGTTATGTGTGGGTTGGTTATGTGATTCCCTCCAGCCTTTTGTCTATTCAGCCTGTAGTAAACAATTGAGGTAGGTTGATAAGAAATATAAATTTTAGAGTAAATTTCCTTTCTTTTTATTTTCTTATTATACCTACCGAAATTGTTTACATGGAGGCCCTCCCGTCTTCTTATCCGGGTTAGAATCCTTCCTCCCTGCTGATCACATAACTCCTGTGTTGTTCGGAATTGTTGTTTTACGGTAGTCGTGGATTTGTACTATGGAAGAGCGTCCCATACTGGGTGTGCGCCGATGGCGCTCGACCCAGTTTTGGCTTATTTTTTCGTGGTGTTTTTACACTACTTTTCTTTCCCAAATCTTGGGAAAGATTAAAATAGAATTCCCGTGGGAACCCTGGGAAGTAAGCAGCACTTGTTTACTGTGGTAAACCAGTTCCGCTTTACTAGTAAAATAGGACCCAGTCACCAATGCTTGGGGTGAAAGTTCTCTAAAATGGGCAACATGTTGATCAACGATTGACTAAACTTGACTTCATCTCCATGTTGTGTCACGATTAGCCATGGTGCATAAATATGTGACATTAACCACCAACAAACAATTAAAATAGAGAGTATTTTATCCGAGTTAGGTTCTTCCACTGTAGTGCAAGCCTGAAGTAAACAATTTTGGTAGGTATAATAAGAAAGGAAATTTACTATAAAATTTATACATTTATGGGGGGATTCATTGTAACTTGGAGGGTTGACTTCAAATAATATCTAGATGAGACTGTCCCCTTTTAGACATGATTGGGCAACTGTGATGGGTATAGGGCCCCGAAGCCTGAAAAACTTTAGCACAGTCTACGGGTCATATTTATGAAATGATTTCATTGTAACTTAGTAGGGTGACTCCAAATAATGTCTAGATGAGAACGTCCCCTTTTGGTCGCGATCATTCAGCCTTGATGGTTGCCCAAGCCCAAAAACCTTTAGCATAGTCTATAGGTTGTATTTATGGAAGGATTTCATTGTAACTTGTTCGGTTCACTTCATATAATGCTTAGCTGATGACATCACCTTTTGGTTGTGATTGGTCAACTATGTTGGCTACAGGGGCCCGAAGCCCAAAAACCTAGAGCACAGTCTACAGGTCATATTTATGAAGGGATTTCATTGTAACTTCGTAGGTTGACTTCGTATAATGTCTCCAGATGATGCCCAGATGAGAATGTAACCTTTTGGTTGTGATCATTCAACCATGATGGCTGCCCGAGCCCGAAAACCTTTAGCATAGTCTCTAGGTCATATTTATGAAGGGATTTCATTATAACTTGGTAGGTTGACTACATATAATGTCTAGATGAGAACGTCCCCTTTTGGACACGATTGGGCAACTGTGATGGCTACAGGAGCCTGAAGCCTGATAACCTTTAGCACAGTCTACAGGTCATATTTAAGAAGGAATTTCATTGTAACTTGGTAGGATGACTCCAAATAATGTCTAGATGAGAACGTCCCCTTTTGTTGCGATCATTCAGCCATGATGGCTGCCCAACCCTGAAGCCCGAAAAAATTTAGCACAGTCTACAGGTCATATTTATGAAGGGATTTCATTGTAACTTGGTAGGTTGACTTCATATAATGTAGAGATGAGACCGCCCCCTTTTGGATGCGATTGGGCAACAGTGACATCTACAGGGGCCTGAAGCCCAAAAACCTTTAGCACATTCTACAGGTCATATTTATGAAGGGATTTCATTGTAACTTGGTAGGTGACTCCAAATAATGTCTAGATGAGAACATCTCCTTTTGGTCGCGATCATTCAGCCTTGATTGCTGCCCAAGCCCAAAACCCCAAAACCTTTAGCACACTCTGTATGTCGTACTTATGGAAGGATTTCATTGTAACTTGTTAGGTTCACTTCATATAATGCTTAGATGATGACATCACCTTTTGGTCGTGATTGGTCAACTGTGACTGCTTCAGGGGCCTAAAGCCCGAAAACCTTGAGCACAGTCTAGAGGTCATATTTATGAAGAGATTTCATTGTAACTTCGTAGGATCACTCCAGATGATGCCCAGATGACAACATCCCCTTTTGGTGGTGATCATTTAACCATGATGGCTTCCCAAGCCCAAAACTCGAAAACCTAAAGTACAGACTGCAGGTCGTATTTGTGAAGGGATTTCATTGTAACTTAGTAGAATGACTCGGTATAATGTCGTGATGAGGACATCCCCTTTTAGTTGCAATCGGTCAACCGTCATGGCTTCACATGCGTGAAGCCCGAAAACCTTTAGCACAGTCTTCAGGCCATAGTTATGAAGGGATTTCAATGTAACTTGATAGGATGACTTGTTTGGGAATAATTTCACTGTATCTTGGTAACTTTTGTTGACATACGTTAACTGTGAGGTCACATACATTACCTGTGAGGTCCACATTAACCCACCCCTCAGCTCTTTAGTACAGTGTACACCTCATATTATTTTTATTAAAAACATAGCATACAGGGAACAGAAATTAATACATTCCCAATTATCACAATTCTTGACTTATTTCATAATCCATTCCTAAACATTGAACATTATCCTTTTCATCAAACACAACACACGGACAAGTTAAGCTACAGTGTCATTGACACTTTCATTGAAAATGATTATTCCACTATTTGTTAAGTATTCCTTCCCTATCCTTCCATGAACCCTTCCTGTTAAACTCTTAAGCTTTTTGGCTAATGTTTTTATACTGTACCAATGACCCAGACTTAGCTGGTGCTAACTCCTTAAAATCAAGGGCCAAACACAAATTTTGCCCCCCAATCCCCAAAATTTGCATCAAAAACCGAAAATTAAATGTCCTATGTGGTCCTCCATACCTTTTATCCACTGCGCATGCACAGTGTCAAGGAGGTCTCGAAATTGGCGCCAAATGTCATTCTTTGTTTGGCCCTAAAATCAGCATCACCTCACTGATATTTGTGCTGTAAATCTCAGTTTGAATGATGCCAGACACATAATTATGGATCAAATGGTAGATCTAAGGAGGAAATAGAAGGACGAGAGGATAAAACAGTGGCAGAATATGATCAGGGCTGTAACCTATAATTTTTATACGAAATTATTTCATGTTGCCTATTTTCGAGGCATGGCCCTGATGTTGTCATTCTTGCTATGAATTTACCTTTGTTTGTTCAGTGTTTCCTCTCTCCCTTTCCTGTAATGCCCCCTTGCTATTCTCCCATGCTTTTGGCATAATTTTTGTAGATTTTTTACTAAAATTTCTTGGGAGTTTTGGCATGGTAACAGAATGTATTTTCTGTTTTTCCCCATGTTTACATCCTCACACCTGGGTGTTTAGGCGTTGTGATCTGCATCTACCATCCGATGTACTGCAGTCTCTTCTCTAGAAGTCTCTGTTTTACATCGGATAGTGTCTAAATTGGTTACTGATTTTGGGCCATGTTTTCAGTGCCTGGAGTCATGTTTCCAGTTTTTGTACACTTTGTTTACTTTGACAGCAGTTACTTCTGATAGTGATTACTTGTCTTCTGTTTAGTTCTGCTCATAGCCAGATACATTAATATTGTCTGTAAGTGTTACATTAATTTTTAAAAATGTTTTAAAAATTTTGCCCACACTTAGGCTTTTTTGGGATCCATTTGGGCTCATTGTTCCCATTGGGAATTTGGGCTCTTCTGAAAATTTAAAAAAAAAAAAAAATTTTTGAAATTATTTTTCTGAAATGTTATAATGGATTATATTATTATTATGTATCTTTGTTTCAAGGGTTAGTGCAAGTACTCTGACTGTTTATATTTTTTCAAGATGAAAGAATATTGTACAAATTGTAATGCAAGGAAATCTTCCTCAAATTATCAGTCTTTGTACTCTCACTAATTCTTGCTCAGTGTGTGCTAATTGGAGTGCCAAATGTTGGAGACGTGTAGCACGGTGTGTTGTTAGCGGTGAGGGGTCCATGCCGGTCCTCTCTCCGCAAGATCACTCTATCAGTCTCTTTTTCAGAGGAACAAGAACAGGGTGATGTTTCCGTGATGTCTTCAGCAAGTGTGCCTCTGTCGTTGCAGTCTAACAAAGAGCTAGCGGCAAAAGTGGTCTTGGAGATACAACAATTGCCTAAGAGGTCCCAAGTAGGATCAACGGCGTTGTTGTCCGCTAGCTCGCCCGTTGTAGCGTCCATTCATCGAATGGTTCGGCAGCCGGGTTCGTCCGTTGCAGTCCAGGGAAGCAGTTTGGGTGATGTGAGCACTATAAACATCGAATGTGCACACCCAACAACGACGGATCCGAGGATAGTAGGGAGGAAGCCTGTCAGTCCGGAAGCTAGCTCGTCCAGGTCCACCTGGACCACGAGCGAGAGAGCCCCCTTCCTCTTACAGCAACATCTGGGACCAGATGATGTTGTATGTGACGCTAATCAGTCGGAGCATACGTCCACTCCATCTGCTCGGGATGCTCCGTTACATAGACAGTCTGCAGCGACTGCTCTTTTGGCTTCCTCATCCTCACGGCAGCACACACGACTGCACCTTGGCTACGTGACCGCTGATATCCAGCCAGCTTTGCCAACCAGGGATTCCATGTCGACCAGGTCACGCCATCCGGTAGCCAGGGATACGAGGCCTTCACAATCGGGACGGGCGCATAAAAGAAGTATGTGAGACTCAACGTCCCAGGAGCTTCCAGCGGCTAAATCATGTAAGACTGCGGCTCCACAGGCCTCCGTAACGGACTTGCTATCGCAGATAGCTCAACTTATCGCAGCCTCCTAGCAGCCGACGGAACCCTTTTCCGATGAGGAATTGTCTGAGGAAGCTGGGTCGGTTCGTTCCGCTTCAGAGTCAACAAGGGACGACCGAGATTCTCAAGTGGTCCAGCCGGATGGAGAAGGGGATTCAGGGGAGTTGGAATTTTCCCTTTCGGAACAACATAAGTTAACCGTAGATTTTATCCGGCAATACCTTCCTGATGTTGTTCCCCTGGACCAAAAGGCTGCAGTGCCGGATAAGAGACTTATAGTGTTGCTGGACACAGACTTTTTCGGCCGGATTAGGGACACCATCCCTGAGTTTCTGACCCAGTCCAGAAATGTCTCACGGACATTTGATCTTTTGAACGACACTATTTTCAAACTTGCCTCCAAGACGGGGAAGTCTGGTTTCTTATCGGCTAATGCTGTACATCTGCCTTTCATCAATTCAATTTGAAACGGCAGGACACGGCATTCCGAGAGTTGATCTGCATCTGGATGACCAGGCCGAAGACCTAGAATTGTCTTTGCCGTCATCTGTGTCGATTCCAGCCACGACGTTGGATACGACAATCTCGTCTAACAGGGTTAGTTTAGATGCATTATCGTATGCAGATCACCTTACCAGAGCGTTATCCTTACGTCTCGAAGGAAAAGAATTCCAGGATGTTCCAACTTCCTTAAGAGTTCTTTCGATGGCCATAGCTTATTCTACATATAACTCTGCCCTTTCAGTGGCAAATCTGGAGTTAGTTAGACGTGATGCTGCCCTAGCTACATCCACTCGCGTGAACAGTAAGGTGAAAAACTCTCTTTGAGTCGCTCCGGTCTCCAGTTAGCTTCTCTTTGACGGCAAGCTTTCCTTGATCTATGATCAAATCACTAAGAAAGCTTCAGACTCTCTGCTATTCAAGTCTGCTTCTAAAAAGTCGGATTCAGTGGAGAAGAGTAAGACAGGCACTTCTGGGATGAGTACGTCCAAGGGAAGTTCCAATAGAGGGTCTAAAAAGTCCTCTAGGTCTTACTCCAGAGACCGTCAAGGTAGTGACTCAGGTAGGGGCCGTAATACTGGCTGTGAAAGTCAGTCAGATGCCCCTAGGTCGACGGGGTGAGATGCGGGTCGTGGAGGACGTGGTTTCTCCTCCCGCAAGCCTCACTTTTCTGACTCAGAATTGGAGTGTCAAGATTCATTTGCTCGATACAAACATCGTCTTGTCGAATCAAGTCAAACAAGAGATTCAGACTTGGGCAGATATTCAGTGCTTAACTCAGGGAGTTCCACTGCAATCGCCGGATCCGAGCTTTACTATTATGACGGATGCCAGATTGGGGTGCGACCTTGAGCCCAACGGATTCGAAGTTCCAGGGTCTTTGGGATCCGCAGTTCCAAAACAAGCACATAAATATCAAAGAAATGATGTCAATTTGGCTTGCGCTACGTCATTGGATGAACATAATTCGGAATGCACACGTGCAAATTCTGTGCGACAATTTGATGGTAGTAGCGTATATTCGGAACCAGGGAGGCACTCATTCCATTTCGTTATTCAATCTAACGGAAAGAATCCTTCTGTTTGTCCTAGAGCATCAGGTTCTTCTATCGGTCCGTCATATTCCGGGTCATCAGAACGTTTTGGCAGACTCCCTTTCTCGGAGGGGTCGCATGTTGCCGTCAGAATGGACTCTCAACAAACGAGTATTCAATGAGATTTGCTACCAATGGGAGCGTCCGATGGTAGACTTGTTTGCGACTCATTTCAACAATCAGTTGCAGACGTATGTGTCGCCGTGTCCAGATCCTCGAGCGTTTGCAGTAGATGCCCTCTCGATCTCTTTGGACGGAATGATAGGATATGCGTATCCTCCAGCACCTTTGATTCAGCAGATACTGCTCAAGATAAAGCAATCACACTGCAAGATTCTGTTGGCAGCATCTCTTGTCACCCCAGAGACCATGGATAAATCTACTCAGGTGTCTGCTGTGGGACATGCCGCGAAAGCTTCCTCCACGAGAGGATCTCCTTTCGCAGGGAAAGTCGCGCAGACTGCATCACAACCCGCAAGGTCTCAACCTTCACGTATTTCCGTTGTGGCGTCCTTCTTGCATGGTAAGCAATTTACAGGATGAGCAGTGGTCGCAATTTCTAACTGTAGGAGGACCTCCTCTTCGGTAAATTATGTGGCTAAGTGGAAGGTTTTCTGTCTGTGGTGTAGGGATCATTCTGTTGATATTTATGATCCCTCCATTCCAGACATTGCTAATTTTCTAGTCTGCCTGTTTGATGAGATCAAACTGCAGCCTGTTACCATTAAGGGTTCTAGGTCTATGCTATCTGATACCTATGCACATCATGATAGCTTACAGATTGGATCAAATGTCTCTTTATCCAAGTTAGTAAAAAACTTTTCGATAAATAGACCTAGAACCCTTAGATTAATTCCTAAGTGGAATTTAGCTTGGGTTCTTCTTAAGCTAAAAGAGGTGCCATTTGAGCCTCTTGACATGGTGGACTTCCATTTCTTACCTAATAAGACAGCTATTCTTTTGGCCTTCTCTTTGGCTAGACGAGTTAGTGAGCTTCATGCACTATCTGTTGATGATTCTCACTATCGTAGTGTAGGTAATACTATTACCTTGACTACTAATGTCAGATTTTTGGCCAAGAATTAGGCTCCTAATAAGTTTTCGGAACCTATTGTTATTAAGGCTCTTCTGTCTACAGATGGGCGTAAGCCTTTACTCTGCCCTGTTAGAGCTATGCGTATCTACAAACGTAGATCGGAGTTTATCCGAAAGGGATGTAAGCGTTTCTTTCTGTCTCTGCTGCCTAATAGAAGGGACATTACAGTCCATTCTATTGCTAGGTGGATTCAATTAACTATCCGTACTACTTATGAAAAATTATCTTTAAATCAGCAGTCTGTGCTTAAGATTTTGGCGCATGAAGTAAGTGCGCTGTCTACATCTTGGGCTTACGCTAATAGTGTTGCGATTTGATGAAGGCTACATATTGGTCTCAGCCTTCGACATTCACGAGTTTTTATCTTAGAAATATTGTGTCCATTTCTGGCGACCTGCGTTGTTTAGGTCCGTTGTCTGTTGCTCAGAATGTCGTCCACTAAACAGTTGTAACTATAGTTATACAGGTTTTCTGTTCCGGCAGCGACTCTGTCCTGCTGCCCTCTTCGCTCCGGGTATTTGACCCAGGGCAAGGAGAAGTGGGGGTGGGGGGGATGGTGTTCCCTTAGGTCACCTGCTTTATAGTGAAAAGCAAGGGAATACCTCCTCTGGAGTCAGTAATTCCGAGTTGGTACCGGGATGGTTTTAAAGTGTAAAGCTAATGTTTAACTCGTTCATGTAATATTTTTAAAGTGTAGCTCGGTGTGAAGCAATTGTATATGTCACGTGTCATACGGGCGTTAATATACAATCCTCGGACACTTTTAATGAATATAAAGAGTCTCATTTCACGGACTTCCTTTATTTATTGGCTTTCCTTTAAAAAATATTAGTATAAGGGGTTATACTGGGTGTTAATAGAGGTCATTGATGTTATTGTGCTCAATTTCGGAAGGGTATTGTGTCTTTCTTGTTTGATACAAATAAGAAAGCTACATGTAAGACCTGTTCTCCTTGAGGGGATTATTCTGTTTATATGTAATTGAGCCTATTGGATTTTCCTTTATGTCCTAGGCCCTCCAGCCTTTTTTCTATTCAGCTAATTCTGGGTCATTGGTACAGTATAAAAATGTTAAAAAATTTATAGTAATTTATAGTAATTTATATATTTTTTATTCTTACCAATGACCCAGATGGGGATGGCCCTCCCATGTGTTGGGAACTCGTACCTCCCCGCTGATTACATTACGCTTAGTAGGCTCTGGTTGTAAGAATGACATTTGGCGCCAATTTCGAGACCTCCTTGACACTGCGCATGCGCAGTGGATAAAAGGTATGGAGGACCACATTGGACATTTAATTTTCGGTTTTTGATGCAAATTTTGGGGATTGGGGGGCAAAATTTGTGTTTGGCCCTTGATTTTAAGGAGTTAGCACCAGCTAAGTCTGGGTCATTGGTAAGTATAAAAAAATATATAAATTGCTATAAATTTTTTAACTTTTATTGAAAGTTTTTATTAAATTTCTTGGGAGTTTAACATTTATTATAGAATATTATTCTGTTTCTTCCCCAGGGTTATGTCCTCACCCTAGGGGTGTTAGGCCATTTAGTCTTGCATCTTCTATCTGATGTATCGTTTTTTCTTTGTATGAAGATCTAGCTTTGCATCTGATAGCATTTCAATTGGTTCTTAATTTGGGCCTTTTTGTGTGTCAGATGACTTTTTACATTGATGTTGTTTACATTGTCAGCGTCCTCATATATAGGTAGTTTTTAGCTTACCAACTTTAGTTGTGTGAGTTTATGGCATGGCTCCATCGGTCGGCATCAGCGTCGGTGTCAGCGTACGTGTCCAATAATGTTAAAGTTTCTGTTTAGGTCACTTATTCGCCTATTTCCATATCCTGGCTTTTATAATGCTGCTATATGATGATTATTATCATTTTACCATGATTTAACCCCTCATACCCTACATTTTAGACATTTTTCTTGACATTTTTAGTTGCGTTTAGTTTTCTGTTTAGCTCAGAATTTCATGTTCAACTAAGTGTTTAGGTCAGCTGCTGTGCTGCTTCTCTTCCCATGGCACTTACATTCATCATACATGTTCCTCAGGATCATTGTTCCATGATTAACCCCCTCATACCCTGCATTTTAAACATTTTTCTTGACATTTTTAGTTTCGTTTAGTTTTCTGTTTAGCTCAGAATTTCATGTTTAACTTAGTGTTTAGGTCAGCTGCTGTGCTCCTTCTCTTCCCATGGCACTTATTATACCCCCACTTTCGAAGAAAATGGGGGTATACTGGATTACATGCATCCGTCCATCTGTGCGTCCGTGTGTGAGTCCGTCCGAAAATATTCAGAACTTAAGTAAATTATTATTTTTTATAATATTTGTTGGTCATAGGTATGCCCACACTAGTTATTTTTTTTTTATTTTTTTTTTTATTACTTGTTGACTACGAAATTGTGTCCGTCCGAGCCAAATTTTGTCTGTTCAGTCTGTATCTCAGGTATCGAATGTTCTATTGCAATGAAATTTGCCATGAACACTGCTTATGGTTTTGTATTTAAAAAAGGGGTTCAACGATATTTCTCACATTCTCCTTTTTAGAGTTATCCCCATTTTTTGACTTAGAAATTGTAGGAAATAGACATTATTTGTCTGTTCAGCCTGTATCTCAGGTATGGGTTATCGGATTTTGGTGAAATATGGCATGCAGTTTGCCTATGACAAAGGCGTCTGCCTCATTGCATAAAACTTCCAAACACCAAACAATTTACCATACCTTTTGACTTAGAAATTGTTGAAAACTTTCAAAGAAAATTAGTGCTGCCGCGGTTAAGACTTTCTGATCGGTTAACTAGCGTGTTTGACCGTGGTTAACCGCATTTAAGGTACCTATATTTGTAGTGTGTTCTTGCTTCAACTGTAACTATTATATCGGGCCGGCCAATGTTATTTACACTGACCATAAATAATAATAAAGAAGTATTCTATTTAGTCGTTGTTGTTCAATCGCCCATGTGTTTACATCCGTGCGTGTACCGGAAATCAACAGGTTTGTGGGGCCAATATGGATGAAACCATAAAAAATACAAAATCATCAAAATAACAACGAAAAAATAAATAATAACACATTAAATATTTGCCAGCAATACCTGGAGAGACGTATTTATTTATTCCATGAACTCCAATTCACTGATGTGTAATGTCCGGTTATAAATTACGCACACGTGCACCAGGTGAAGTTAGTTTCAATAGCACCAACAATGCTTAAGTGGGACAACAATTTGAAAATAATATGCGCTGTAACCTGCGCATTTGTTGTATTTTTATTGGTTTTTCTGGAACGTTCTTGCGCGTTCTGGAAAAACCAACTTAATCACAACAACTGCGCAGGTTACGGCGCAAATGGTGCTCTGATTCTGAAACTATGAAGTTTCAGTCACAAACAAGCGTTGGATTTTCTTGACAGGGATGAGGACATTGGGGTGATAAACAAACAACGAGAAACAAATAAATGAGAGTATTTTTTAAATCTTTAATAATAATTTTCCTTTATTCTTTTATTTTATTCACCACGTGGTAACTCGTGAAAACTTACCTATTTCCATTGCATCCCAAACTGCCCCAAATTGGCAAAACGTAACTTGCAACTAATTCTTTTTGACTGCATATATTTAAAAATGGGGGTGCGACTTATACATGGTCTTTAGGGAAATGGGAGAAATTCCAAGTGTGAGTTTGGGGTGCGACTTATACACGGGGGCGACTTGTACACGGACATATATGGTGAGTATAGTGAATGTAAGGTTAACCGGTTAAAACATTTTCTTGACCGGTCAAAGTTTTAACCACAGGTTAACCGGTTATCCGGATAACTGCGGCGCACTAAAGAAAATGGGAGTGGGGGGGGGGGGGGGGGGGGCATAATGGATTGGGGTTATCGGATTTCAGTGAAATATGGCATGCAGTTTGCCTATGACAAAGGCTTCTGCCTCATTGCATAAAACTTCCAAGCACCAAACAATTTACCATACTTTTTGACTTATAAATTGTTGAAAACTTTCGAAGAAAATGGAAGTGGGGGGGGGGAGTGGGGTGGAGGTATACTGGATTGTGTCCGTCCATCTGTGCATCCGTCCATCTGTGCATATGAGATTATTCATAAATGATATTTGTTGGTCATAGGTATGCCCACACTTGGCGCTACACCACGTGGGGGTATGCACCGGATGAAAGTCCAGCTCTTGTATTCATCATACATGTTCCTCAGTATCATTGTTCCATGATTAACCCCTCATACCCTGCATTTTAAACCTTTTTACTTGACATTTTTAGTTGCGTTTAGTTTTCTGTTTAGCTCGGAATTTCATGTTTAACTTAGTGTTTAGGTCAGCCGCTGTGCTCCTTCTCTTCCCATGGCACTTATATTCATCATACATGTTTCTCAGTATCATTGTTCCATGATTAACCCCTCATACCCTGCATTTTAAACATTTTTCTTGACATTTTTAGTTGCGTTTAGTTTTCTGTTTAGCTCGGAATTTCATGTTTAACTTAGTGTTTAGTTCAGCTTCTGTGTTTTAGTTTTAAGAGGTTGTGTTTAGGTCAGCTTTTTCGCATGTTATGAGCATGTTTGATACAGTTCTTGTGTTGCCAAAGTTACTATCAAAGAGGAATGTTGGTGAGCTATAGGGCGTTGGCGTCCTTCTTGTTTTATATTCTATTACTGTAGTATACTGTAGGATACATGGATTACTATTCCAGTAGTAGCATAGCTCAAAAAAATTTGGATTTTGTCCACACTTAGGCTCTATCAGGATACCCTTGGGCTCTTAATGTTCCCTTTGGGAAAATGGACGTTTTTTCAAAATTTTTTGTTTACAAAAAATATTTTGAATTTAATTATGATTGCTATTATTCATGTATCTCATTTATATACATATATTGTTGTGGAGTTTGGAGGACTGATATTGACTTTAGTTGATACACTCCTGTGGACTCTTGTCATTCGTGTGTTGTACTGGGATGACTGATGGAGTCTGGTGCCGTGGTACGTTGTTGGCGGTGAGGTTCTGAGGATCAGAGCCTCTCACCGCATTTTAATTCATTCTGTCAGTTTCTATTTCAGAGGAACATGAACATGGTGATGATATTCTGACACTCATCCAAGTGTGCCATCGTCGTCGCACTCCGTGGAGCATATAGAGCTAGCTGCAGTGCTCGTTATTGCAAAAGTTAGGGCCTTTTGTTAAAGGTTTTAAACTCTTGCAAGCAGCTAGCTCGACCAGTGAAGCGGTACTTCATCCGTGACATTGGGTAAGTCCGTTGCGGTCTAAGAAGTGGATTGGGTAGAGCGCGCACTATAAGTCAGCACGTTCTTGTACTCGGGAACGTCTAATCTAGCAACATTTGGGGTCAGATGTGGTTTTGAGAAACTTGCATAAGCCGGAGCATATGTCAGCCCTCCACTCGGGATGCTCTGTTTAGTCTGCAGCTGGGGTTGGCTTCAGTCAAGGCTTCCTCCGCTACGTTTCACAAGACCGAAATGAAGTTATCTAGTTGGAAATTTGCACGAGACGGAGCATATGTCCGCCCACTGCTCGGGACGCTCTGTCTAGTCTGCAGTCAGGGTCGGCTTCAGTCACGGCTTCCTCCGCTACGTTATTTAAGCACACACGACCGCATCCTAGCTACCCGACTTCGGATATCCAGCCTGTTGCACAAAGAAGGAACCACTCTTAAGCCTGTGAAGTCGGACCATCCAGTAGCTAGGGAGACGAGGCATTGATCATCGGGACGTTCGGAGAAAGGATCCGTTTCCGACACACTGTCCCAGGAGCGGCATGCGGCTAAGGAACGGAAGACCGCTGCTCCTCAGGCCTCGATGACGGACTTGCTGTCGCAGATTGTGCAGCATCCCAGCAAGTGCAGATGCAGCCTCCCTCAGACTCAGAATCTGAGCTGTCGGATGGTGCTGTGTCGGTCTAGTCTGTTCACTCAGATGCAATGGACCAAGATTCACAACTGATTCTCTCGGGTGGTGAAAGGGATAAGGAAAAGGATTACACTTCCCTTTCGGAACAGTACATGGTTGCAATGGCTTTCATCCATCAATACTACTCTGATTTTGTTCTGCAGAATCAGAATGCTGTGATGACAAGAGAGAAACCACTGGTGTCGTTAGGCGCAGACTTTATCCGGACAAAGGAGGAAGTCCTTTCTTTTCCAGTTCAGTTTCTGCAGGTGTCTCCGGCCTTTGGCCTATAGACTCCGCCATATATAGAACATGTTCATTTAAAAATGTTCGAGGAAGATGTTCAGAGATTTCTTCTGCGTTTGAATGAGCAGGCCGGGGATCTAGAGGTATCCTTACCTGCATCATTCACTATTCGCTCAGACACACTTGAGACGGCAATTTCTTCAAATAAAGCGAATTTGAACGTCATGTCTTACGCAGATCACCTTACAAGAGCTATGGCGCAACATCTCAAGGGAAAGGAATTTGAGGATGTTCGTACCTCTCTTAGAGTTCTTTCCATGGCAATTATGTATACCACGTATAACTCCGCCCTAACAGTGGCTAATCTGGAGTTAATCAGACGTGATGCTGCCCTTGTGTCGTCATCACTGATAAGATGACAAGGTGAAAAGCTCTCTCCGAGTCACTCTGATTTCCAGACATTTTATTTTCGACGACTAGCTTTCGTTAGTCTATGAACAGGCTACTAAGAAAGCGTCTAGTGCTCTGCTTTTGAAGTTGGCATATCAATGACCCACTTCAGCAGACAAGAGTAAAGGAGGTCGTTCCAGACAAAAATCGTCAAAAGGAAACTCCTCACAAGGGTACAAGAAACCCTCTTATAATTACTCTGGAGGTCGTCAGTATAGCGACTCAGGAAAGGGGCGTAGATCTGATCGAGACTATAGGTCAGATGCCCCTAGGCCGACGAGACAAGGTTTTTCGCGGGGATGATGTAGTTCTTCCTCCCGTAAGCCTTGCAGGTCATACAGGTGATGGTTTAGATCTCTATTGCTGTCCAGTTGGTGGAAGGTTATCAAGCTCCGCAAAAAAATGGTTTATAATCACGGAAGATCAGTGGGTGAGAAGTGTAGTCTCGGACGGCTTACGGCTATCATTTCAAGCAAAAACCCCACTAACAAGTTGTCTGCGTTGGACAAATGTTCCATCAAATTCTTGCATAAGAGAGTTTCTCCTACCGGAGGTATAAGCTCTCTTATCAAGGAAGCAATACAGGCCGTCGAGAATCAGGATTCTCAAGATTTTTACAGTCACCTGTTCCTTGTACCGAAGCCAGACGGCTCCTTCCGACTGGTAATAGACTTGAGCTGGATAACAAGCTTATCATGGCTCCAGAAATTTTTTTATGGAGACCATTCGTTCGGTAAAAATGAGTGATCGACTATCCAGCAAGCATAGATCTAAAGATGCGTACTTTCATGTTCTGGTACATCCAGCATTATAAAGGTACCTGTGGTTCGCCGTACAAGCGAAGGTGCATCATTTCAGAATCAACACGGTAATATCATACTTACGAGCTCATTCGTCTGTGGTAACGTCGGCTTACTTGGACGACCTTCTACAGGGATACAGCAACAGAATTATTCTTCAGAACGATGTTCAAAGTCAGCTTCTATTAATCCGATGTCTCGGTTTCATCGTAAACGAGAAAAAGTCGGATCTAGTTCCGTACAAGTCGCCTATTCACTTGGGAATGAGCTTTGAGACTCACAACTATCTGATTCATCTGCCGTTACCCAGAGCGAAATTAGTCAGTAGTTATGCTCGCTTTTGTCTACGCTCAGACACATTAATAGTGAGGGAATTCATGCGACTGTTGGAGCTGTGTGGTGCTGCTGTGGATCTCATTCCGATGGGCCGCCTGCGCGCACGTCCCCTCCAGATATTCTTTACTCAGAACTGGAGTGTGAAGATGCTTTTGCTTGAATCAGTATTGTTTTAACGGACCTAGTAAAACAAGGGTTCAAATTTGGGCAGATATTCACTGGTAAACTCAGGGAGTTCCGTTGCAACTGCCAGATTGCTTTCACGATTATGACAGATGCAAGTCAGACAGGTTGAGGCGCGACCCTACATCCTGCAGTCTTGAAGTGTCAGGGTCGTTAGGGACCCTCGTTTCCAGGAGAAACACATAAACATCAAAGACATGATGTCAGTATGGCCAGCGCTACAACTTTGGATTCACATAATAACAGACGTCCATGTTCGAATTTGGTCGTACATCTCGACAGTAGTAGCGTACATCGGGAACCAGGGCATCACTCATTCATTACCGTTATGCCAACTAACAGAGAAGATTTTCCTATACGTCATAAATCATCATGTTCATCTTTCTATCCGTCATATACCAGGTCGTCTGAACGTACTAGCAGACTCGCTCTCATGGAAAGGTTGCAGTTGGAGTGGACGCTCAACAAGCAAGTATTTGGGCAGATTTGCTACCAGA
Source organism: Pictodentalium vernedei (assembly GCA_031216915.1). NCBI lineage: Eukaryota > Metazoa > Mollusca > Scaphopoda > Dentaliida > Dentaliidae > Pictodentalium > Pictodentalium vernedei. Next base: position 269,536,525 of record CM062295.1, read on the forward strand.
GGGATCGCCCCATGATAGATCTATTTGTGACGCACTGGAACAATCAGTTACCATCGTTCCTGTCGCCATGCCCAAACCATTGAGCGTATACAGTAGACACTCTACCTATCTCATGGGGATGAATGATAGGATATGCGTATCCACCAATTTATTTGATTCAGTAGATTATGTTTAAGATCAAACAGTCTCATTGTAAATCCTACTAGTACCACCTCTGTCTTCACAGAAACCTTGGATCAGTCTTAAGTGTCTGTTATGGGACGTTCCCTGGAAGCTTCCTCCACGAGAGGACCTTCTTTATCAGGGGAAGTTTTTGTTCTTCACGTCTTTCTAGTGGCATAATGGAGTCGGTTTGACTGAGGGAACCATTGCGGTTCCTATATTATTTTATAACTAACACAAGAACGATTAAGAAATGCGGGTGAGGAGAGTTTGATATGACTTCGAATCCCCCCCCCCCCCCCCCCCCCCCCCCCCACACACACACACACCACCGCCAATGTGTTTAGAGGCGATTATCGGGCAAGACGTAGTTTTCTCCCGCAAGCCTCATATAAGTTTAAATACATACATGCATTTCATGACTTCTCGATTGGCAGCTTGGTCGTGTTCTATGGCGACCTCATGGGCACATCCACTTTTTAGTTGGTTGGATTCCTGTGGTTGTTCATCTATATGTCATATACGAGCGCATAATTCATCATAAATTAATTGCTAGTCTTTGGGTACCTCGGAGGCTGCCTAGCCAATTAACTGGTATTCAGATGATAACATGGGATTTCAATGCTCACTCGTATAATAATGAATTATTAAGCAGACACATTATTGTATGTTATGGACCTTAGAAATTATGAATTATTTCGGCGGGCAGTCCCGTGTCGAGCCTGGTAAATCATACCTACTTCCATTTCCAGATCCAGGTTTCTATTAATGTTGGTACTCAATCGAATACACCTTGTTTACACTCTCGTATATTCACAGGTTTATACTGTCATAGATATCGGATAGTACACGTCGGGGAGTATTGTTACTGGAATTTATTGTATGCCCTAAATCTGGTCGCCTGTGGGTTACCTTGGAAGTATTTTTACTTTCATGTGTATGTTATATATTATATCTCCGGTTTTCGACCTATTTGCACATGCCAACTCCGGTGTACATTATGTAGCGGGTGATATAAATTACCGGGATCGTCACTATAGCCTTAGCTTCTGAAGTGGCATTAAACACCATTTATTAATAATAATTAATACCCCTGTGCCTGTTCGACAAATATTTATATTGTTTTTTGGTACCCGCTTTTAACAATTGCATAGAGCTCTTTCTTTTTAAAAAATTCTTTCAAAAGAAAAGGTGGGGGGGGGGGGGGGGATTTTTTTTACCTCTCCTCCGGCTTGATAAGTATGTAACAATGAGTTCAGCTGTTTTGTCTGTAATTATATCCTGCATACAGCTGGAGTTTTATTAGCTCACCTGACTGAAAGTCAGGGTGAACTATTCTGATCACTTTTCGTCCGGCGTCTGGCGTGAAGGTGGTGTTTGGGCCTTTTTCTCCCAAGCCACTGGCCGCATATTAATGAAAATTTCATTTGAGTAGGGGTTATATAAGGGCATTTTTGATTTTTTGTCAAATTAGGTTTTGGCTCATATTGAGCAGAGGGATGGGGCAAAATGCTCCAATTCTTAAAAAAATCTTCTCATGAACCAGTAATAGCAGAGACTTGATATTTGGTATGCAGCTTCCTTTTGAGGTGTAGACTCAAGTTTGTTCCAGAGAAGTTCGAAGGGCTATATTTGACGATGTTAAAGGAGGGGCAAAAATTTTGGCCCCGCCCCCAAATTTCTATTTTCCAAACCGCAAGGCCGATTTGAACCAAATTTTACGTGAGTGCTTATTGGGTCATAAGTACCTAATTTATGCAGAAATTTTTTTTCCCATAGTCCCATGGGAACCACAGGAGCTAAAAATAGAAAAAAATTAAAACGCCCATATCTCCAAAACTACACGGCACTGAGAATTCTTATTTGTTGTGAAGCTTCCTTAGGACCAACAGAATGGAATGGTAAAAAAAAATTGCCATTGGTTTTATCATGGGGTACTTTTTGGGGACTTTGAAAAAGTGCTGAGTCAGCATTTTTTAACACTGTGGGTAATGGGAAAAACATAAGACTACTTTTCTCCCAAACCGCTGGTCCAAAAGCTTTCAAATTTCACATATAACATCTTTGGAAGATTGTTTCACATGTTTATTGAAATCAATTTTCCTGGGTCGATATTTGGGCTCTCTATGGGAGCCCAAATGTTTAAATTAGTGCAGTATGAGGAGTAATTTTTAAAAATCTTCTTCTTCAGATCTACCAATAAAGAATCTTTTGATATTTGGTATGCAGCATCCTTAGGGGGGTGAGATTCAAGTTTGTTGAAGCCAAGTCCCTAGGTTCATATTTAGGCTGAAAATTTGGGGTCCCGTTGCGGATTTAGAAATTTTGGACCAAAACCCAAAAATTATTTTTTTGTTTTTTTCTGCGTTTTGGTCAATTTTAAGACAAAATTTTTTTTTTTTTTTCCCCCCTGAAAATTTGGGGTTCAGGTGGGACTTAGAAAATTTTAGACCAAAATCCGAAAAAATTTTTTTTTGTTTTTTCTGCATTTTGGTCAATTTTAAGACAAAAATTTTTTTTTTTTTTTTTCCCCTGAAAATTTGGGGTCCGGGTGGGACTTAGAAAATTTTGGACCAAAATCCGAAAAAAATTTTTTTTGTTTTTTCTGCGTTTTGGTAAATTTTAAGACAAAAAAAAAAAAAAATTTCCCCTGAAAATTTTGGGGGCGCGGTGGCTCAGCTGGTAGAGGTGCAGGCTGCAAGCCGAGAGGTCCTCGGTTCGAATCCCACCTGCGGCAACCGCGTTGTGTCCTTGGGCAAGACACTTCACCCCGATTGCCTACACGGGGGCACGATGACGCTGTGTACTGAGGCGTACTGCACGTCGATGGTGCGCATGTCTTCAACCAATCTAACCCTGCCTGTACTGCGGTTCAGAGTTCAGAGTTACGATGTTGGAGAGCTGACAGCTGCTCGTCGTTGCTCGGTGGTTCTCTCCGGGTACTCCGGCTTCCTCCACCCGTAAAACTGTCACGGTCCCGATTAGCCATTGTGCACAAGTATGTGACCTTAAACACCAATAAATAAGAAATAAATATACCTGAAAATTTTGGGTCCGGGTTGGACTTAGAAAATTTTGGACCAAAATCCGGAAATTTTTTAGGGTTTTTTTTTTATGCATTTCTGCCAATTTTAAGACAAAAAAAAAAAAAATTTTTCTACTGAAAATTTGGGGTCCGGGTGGGACCAAAATCCGAAAAAAAAATTTTTTTGTTTTTTCTGTGTTTTGGTCAATTTTAAGACAAAAAAAAAAAAAAAAATTTTTTTCCTGAAAATTTGGGGTCCAGGTTGGACTGAGAAAATTTTGGACCAAAATCCGGAATTTTTTTTTTTTGGTTTTTTATGCACTTCTGTCAATTTTAAGACAATTTTTTTTTTTTCCCTGAAAATTTGGGGTCTGGGTGGGACTTTTTTTTTTTTGGTTTTTTCTGCGTTTTGGTCAATTTTAAGACAAAAAAACAAAACAAATTTTTTCCCCTGAAAATTTGGGGTCCGGGTTGGAGAAAATTTTGGACCAAAATCCGGAATTTTTTTTTTTGTTGTTGTTTTTTATGCATTTCTGTCAATTTTAAGACAAATTTTTTTTTTTTTTTTCCCCTGAAAATTTGGGGTCTGGGTGGGACTTGGAAAATTTTGGACCAAAATCCGGAGATTTTTTTTTTTTTGGTTTTTTATGCATTTCTGTCAATTTTAAGACCAAAAAAAAAAAAAAATTTTCCCCTGAAAATTTCCGGGTGGGACTTAGAAAATTTTGGACCAAAATCCGAAAAAAAAATTTTTTTTTTGGTTTTTTCTGCGTTTTGGTCAATTTCAAGACAAAAAAAAAAAAATTTTCCCCTGAAAATTTGGGGTCCAAGTTGGACTTAGAAAAATTTTGGACCAAAATCCGGAAATTTTTTTTTTTTTGTTTTTTATGCATTTCTGTCAATTTTAAGACAAAAAATTTTTTTTTTTTTTCCCCCCTGAAAATTTGTGGTCCGGGTGGGACTTCAAAAATTTTGGACCAAAATCCAGAAATTTTTGGGGTTTTTTTTATGCATTTCTGTCAATTTTAAGACAAAAAAAGAAATATTTTTACCCTGAAAATTTGGGATCTGGGTGGGACTTAGAAAATTTTGGACCAAAATCCGGAAATTTTTTTTTTTTTTTTATGCGTTTCTGTCAATTTTAAGACAAAAAAAAATTTTTTTTTTTACACCAAAAATTTGGGGTCCGGGTGGGACTTAGAAAATTTTGGACCAAAATCCAGAAATTAGTTTTATCGTTTTTTATGCGTTTTAAGAAGAAGAAAAAAATTTAGGCTGAAAGTATTTTGTTTGGGAAAAAAATCTGTTTTTTATGCGTTTATCTCAATTTTGGGACGTAAAAGTGCAGGAACTGAAAATAGAAGGAAAATCCTGTATATTGTGTGGGCACAATCGCTTCATCTAGTTGGTTGGTATATGCTTTTCTTAGGAGGGGCGTATGCAGCTTATTCAAGTCAAGTCCCTGGTTTGATATTTAGACTACCATGTCAGGTGAGCGCCCTCAGGCCCCCTGGGGCCTCTTGTTGTATATGTCGTTTGTTTGTGGCGGGTATTCTCTCATTTTCAAATACGCCATCCTTATTTTTGAGGCTTAATCCAGGACATGTAATTCCTAATAATTTTAATTTTCTTTCATCTGGATTACAGGATTGGAACTATGTTGATCTACTAATTCTGAAGTCCTAGGCCCTCCGCCTTTTTGCGATTCAGCTAGTCTGGGCCATTGGTTTACACTGTAAAAATATTATAAATTTAAAGTAATTTGTATATTTTTATACTTACCAATGGCTCAGACGGAGATGGCCCTCCCATGAGTGGACACTCATTCCTCCCCGCTGAATTATTATGTAGTACTCTCTTCTACAAAGAATGATGTTGGCGCCAATTCCGGTCACTTCCCGACGTCTGCGCATGCACGGAGAGTAAATGTATGGAGGGCCAGATAGGACTTTTAATTTTCGGTTTTGCAAGCAAATTTTGGGGAGGGGGAGGGGAAGTATAAAAATATACAAATTAATTTAAATTTATAATTTTTTCCACCTGGAAATCTCTTCTATGACACTACTTTGCACTTACAGGGCAAATATTTAACCACCGTAACCTTGTTTGATAGAGCTCTGTCAAACAGGATATAGTTGGTTAAATTTTTAACTATATTATGGAAAATTTTCACTGCTGAAAACGTTGGTTTGCCACATAATAAAGTAGTTAAATTTCTAATTCTGACTATTTTCAGAACTTTATTGTGAATAAACAGAAAAAAGCCTCCCTCTCTCATAAAATTGAGGAATAATTGCCCGAGAAATAAGAAAAAAAATTGTATAGGCCAATGCAGGATGAAAAAGAAAAAAAATTTGTAAACAAATTCACAAGTATGTCATTGGCAAATACGTTAAATTAATGTAAATTTTGACACAACCAAAAAAAATACAACTTATGGGAATCAATTTACTTGTTACCCTCTTTCAGTATTTAGGAGGGAAGCCAAGTAGATAAGGCTGCATTAACTCCTTGCGTGCTGCTGTCGGATATTCCATCCAAAGGCAGGACTTCTATTGCCCCTAAAATAAGTATAATTTGGGTACATTTAATCAAGCATTCCCTGTAAATATAATGGCCTTTTTCACCAATGATTTCATGAGTTATATTCAGATGAATTTTTCATAAAACCTAGTCATGGCTGCTGTAAAAAAATATCTGGAAAATACTCAGCGTGTTAAGAGTAAAAGGCTGGAATTCTGAGGATTTTGAAAGTATGGAATCATTCAAGTCATCTGAAAGCTTCGAAAATAAAAGTTCACTTCTAACTTACTCCTGTTGCAAATTTATTCATATAAGGAGAGAAAAAATGTTTTTCAGACGGAGTGAAACCAGTGTTTCTGCTAGGGGAAAATAAATGAGGCCATTTAATGGGGCATCCAAGAGTTGTCGCTACCACAGGCCAACCCTGGTCCGGCCTGTGGTATAAAACTTTTTAATTTGGGGTCCCCAAACCCCTATTTTGTTGCTTCCGAGGGATATTTTGAGGTTTTTCACAGCGATATTTGCGTAGGTTTTCACATTCCAAGAGCCCTTAATTGCGTAAGAATAAGGACAATGAGGAGAAATTCAGGTGAAAAATCATTCATTTACACAATAAATTTCAGTGCTGTTGATTTGAGGAGCGTTGTTGCACTCATGCTTAATTTGCTCTTCCAAATGGGAAACAAGAAGCTCTATTTTTTGCACTTCTGTAATTTTAAAGAAAATAGATTCAAGATTCCATTGCACAAATTAAAATACACAAATGAGGTATGAACAGTATACCTGCAAACTGTTGTCATTTTAATTAACGATGACAAGAATTCATCTACAGAAGTTCATGCGTTTTCAGCACATGCTTGTTTTGGGTAAGTGTTGGGAGTAATAAGATTGGTGAGAAAACAAAACGTCACATAATGATATTTACTACTGAGTGTAGTTTTACAACTCGCATTACATGGTGCACATACTGACCAAACAAATTACACCATTTTGTCACGTGATGCATTTAATATACAATGAGGTTAGTGTTAACAGTTTGTCCAGCTTTTCATTGGGGGTTGATTCAGTTATTCAGGACTCATGGAACGATTGCGTCATCAGAGTAGTCACTTTTCTATGAATTTTCTTTACGGAAATCAAAAGAAGTCTAGAAATGGCACTTCTACAATCTGTGAATCAATTATTTATCGGGGAACGAGCAGGTCAGGGTGAATTTTAACATGTTGATTAATGTCTGGAAGGTTCTCTGGTGAGGGAATGTAGCCAGTTGACGACCGCTGTGCTTGTATTTTGGATACCTTGGTGAAACATTTTGAGGCATATATACTTCTCAATGGCATGTGTACCAGAATCTAAACAATAAGATGCTCATGTGTGAATGTTGGAAAACAATAAGGTTTTGACAGACTAGTTTCCATCCATATTCATGTGCTGTTCAGCAAAAAAATTTTGTAAATACTTTCTATCTCACTCTGTACAGTGAAAACATTTTACTACTTCATGTATTAGTTAAAGAAAATGCTATCACTCGCAGGACAGACTGGTCATGTTGATTCCCAAAGCAAGGCTCTGTGGATGCAGTTTAAAATGCTAAAAGTGGATCATGCTCATATTTCAGACATAGAAGGACAAATCAACTTGAGACCAACACCAAATATTTAATAAGTTGAGGCTCATTGTTGGTTCAAAATATGGGTCAATTGCATCAGCATGAAGTCACTGAGTACATTTTTAAAAATATATATTGGGAATCACATTTGGAAACCCTCTGATGCTTTCTGAACCATATTCAAGGATTTTAATACTCAAAACATGGATTTTAGTGCTCTTCAAACATCACAACTAGATGAAGCATGTTGATTTTTTTTCTCAAAAAAATGAAGCTTGTCACAGTGGCCATTTCTTACTGACACACCACACAAATTCAACCTTTTTGTATGCACATCTTTATCTCATTTTGAAAATATGCAAAATTTTAGTTTGGGTCCCTCAAAGTATGGACTCTGGGAAGACTATAAATGTCAAACAGACAATAAAAACACCATGCAGCTGTGTTTGCCAGGTTCCAGCTGTGCACAGCACACAAGCCTGAGAATTATGCATAGCACACAGGCCTGGGACTGATTATCCACTTTAGAGGATCTCTCCAATTGTCACTTTTGCTTGGCAAGGATGCTGTTCAATTGTTCGTTTCCCACTAGTGGATCATCTTCTGTCTCCTGTCTCCAACTTTCTCATGTAATTTTGTGTGAAAATGTTCTAATTAACTCCGAACCCCTCTGGTAATATTTCAAAATTTTCGTCATTGAACCCACATTGCCCATGCAGCAAGAACAATTTACCAAATGACATTTTGTTTGACAGAACTCATTGAGCTCTGTCAAACAAGATATAATTTATTAAATTCTCAGTTGCATTGTGGGAAAAATTTACTGCTGAAAACTTTGGTATTTTAACATCAGAGTGCAGTGTGTTAATCCTCCAGGATGTCTACATTTGTGATAACTCACAAGCTTAAGTGATAAGAAAACTACCTTTTTCAAGTTTTGAAGAACATTATCACTGGGAATGTCATTTTTTTTTTTCAATAAGGCTCTGGCTAGAGGTTGTATTTATGAACTGATCTTCACAAAACTTCTCGGGTACCTTTGTTGTCGCCCTGGAACAAGAACAAGTGTTTTTGGCTTCGGTCCAGAATCCAAGATGGTTATCGATGGCTATTTTGTGCCGAAATTATGTGCAATCAGGTTTTTTTGTACAAAACTTCTATATTTATTGCTGACTTTTCCTTTGGAAGGAGTTGATGAGTTTATTTTTAGCTCAACTTTTACGTAGTCAAATTTGAGGTTTTGTCAGGGCCTGTCATCTGTCTGTCCATCTGGACGTCTGTCTGTCCATCAACATGGCTCTGGCAACAGGCCGTATTTATCAACCGATCTTTATGAAACTTCTTTGGTACCTTTGTTATCACCGTGGGAGGAGAACGGGTGTTTTTGGGTGGGGTCCAAAATTCAAGATGGCTACCAGTGGCCATTTTGTACCGAAATTAGGTGCAATCAGTTTTTGTTCAGAACTTCTATATGAAAGTTCTGATTTGAATAAATTTTTGTATGATGTGTATATTCAAATGTGTTGAAGCCAAATTCCTGTGTTAATATTTGGTGTTTTTGTGATCACTTGCCATCCGTCGTATGTCATCTGTCATCTGTGAACATGGTGTTCGTGACTTCTCCAAAACCGCGGGATCAATTTCATTTATATTTGAGGTGATTGTTCTGTAATTGCATTTTAATTTTGTTCAAATCAACTGACCCAGTCACATAGGGTGGGTGAAAGTGCTTCCAAACTTTAAAAAATCTTCTCATGAACTGATGGGTACAAGGACTTGATATTTGGTATGAGCTTCCTTTTGAGATAAAGAATCAAGTTTGTTCAAAGTTCATAGGATGATATTTGCCTGTGTAATGGAAGGAGCAAGATTTTTTACCCCACCCACAATTTCTATTTTTTGAACTAATGAGCTGATTTGAACCAAATTTGGTAAGTGGTATTATCGAGTCCTAGGTACTTTATCGTGCCAAAAAACATTTTCCTGCATCCCTGTGGGAACCTCAGGAGCTAAAAATAGACATATTTTAAAATGCCTATATTTTCCAAATTGCATGGAATAGAGAAATGTCATGTAGTATGAAGCATCCTTAGGACCTTCAGAATGGTTTGGTTAAAACAAATTATCGGTTGTGTCATAGTGCACTGGAGGGAACGAAAAAATGCTGAATCAGCATATTTGCAAAAACTTGAAAAAAAATTTCCAGGGCCACCAATCAGAATATTTTGATATTTGGTGTAGATGGGTCAGATACAAATGTGGTAAAATTAAGCCCCTTGGTTCATATTTGGGCTCAATACGGGTGCCCAAATTTTAACTTTGTGCAATATGAGAACTATTCTGTCAAGAATCTTCTCCATAACCATCAGTCCGAATCTTTTGATATTTGATATACAACTTCGTTAAAAGGTCAGATTTAAGTTTGTTCAAATCAAATCCCTCAGTCAATATTTTGGCACCCTATATGGGGTGGCGGGGGCAAATTCTAACTTCATGCAATATAAGGAATATTCTTTAAAAATCGTCTTCTTCTTCAGATCCACCTGTCAGAATCTTTTGATATTTGGTATACATCATCCTTTGGGAGGTCAGATCTAAGTTTGTTCAAACAAAGTACCTAGGTTAATATTTGAGTTGGAGCCTCAACTATAACTAGTTCCAGTATGAGGAATAATCTTAAAAACACTTCTTCTCCAGAACCATTAGTCCAAATGTTTTGATACATGGTATACAAAATCTTTAGAGGGTTCGGATTCAGGTTGTTCAAACCAAGTCCATTGGTTAATAATTGGGCTCTCTATAGTGCTGGGCGATATCGACCCAAATAAAAACCGCGATATTTTCGGGATGATATCGAGGTTTACGGTATTATCGCGATATTTGCGGAATTAGTGCAAAACAGTCGTTGACTCACTGCAGCCCTGCAAATTTGAAAGAATAGCCTCGGCAAAACAATATTGCTGCTGGTCAAGCAATTTGCGTCGGCAAAAACACAAATCAACCATGTGGTGTGTTTAAAATTAAATCTGAAAAATTTATTACGAATGAGCACAACCAGCGCCACTTGATAGTTCTGCAGATTTTCATTTGAACATGGGCGCAGCCATATTAGACATACTGCACACAAACTGTGTGTTTTCTCTTTTGTCATTGGTTAAAATTGTAAAAAGCTATTTTTAAACAGATGGTTAATGTGGGGATACAGAATCAGACATTCTCCAGTGCGAGAATCAGGTTCGGGGTCGTTTCGGCCTCAAAGTTTTTTTCGGGACGTTTCGGCCTCGACCGGGGCCGAAACGACCCACCTGTCGAGGCCGAAACGTCCCGATTTTTTTTTTGTTTTTCAATTATTTTTTTTTTTATAGTTTTTTGGGGACGTTTTTTATTGGTAAAAATTTTTTCTCATGGTATAAAATGGAGTGTCGAATAACGTGAAAGAAGGTAACTTGCCTCAGTCTAAAAGTGATTAAATTAAGTTTCTCCAAGAAATTAGAAGATTGAGAACAAAAACCAAACCTGCCTTCACAATTTCGGCCAAATTGGCCTTTTGCAAAGCATTTTTTTTAAAGATTACAAAGCGTACCTTGACCCCCAAACATTACAGAATAAAACATCAAGATTCTTAAATTATCCAATAGCTGGGCCTACAGAATTTCACACAACATGTACACTTGAATACCAAATATCAAAGACAAGCTGTCTCAAAGCGGTTCATTAAGTCAGAAATTGTGTCACAGAAGGATGTGAGACATAATAAAGACATCATATGTCTTTTTCTCATTCATTTTACCTGTGGGTTTTAATGGATTTTCTGGATTTTTTATTCCTTACTTTGGTGAGTAGTAAAACACTTTTCAAATTATGGAGGCCAAAACGTCCCCTTCCAAGTGTCGTTTCGGCCTTGGGACGTTTCAGCCTCGATATTTTCCCTGATAACTTTTCGTCTTAGGTTTAAAAAAATATCAAGGCCGAAACGTCCCGGGGTTGAACTGGTAAAGGGCCGAAACGTCACGCTCCTCGAGAATCCATGTAAATTCACCGTGTGGGGATCCTGAGATATTTACGTCATTGTTTTGTCTAATCAATTATAAGAGTTCCCAATTTGTTCGACGTCGGGGGAAAATGCCTGCTATTATGTGGGAATCAGTTCACAAAATAGTTTACCGGTAAACACTTTTGGAAGGTCCCAACTTAACAGTGCAGTATATTTCAGAAGTTATTGCCTGTTCCTTACCAATACGGATGCTAATTCACGAAGTATTGCCCCTTTCGTCAAATTATGTACCGGTAGGTCGATGTTGGTGTCATTGCCAAGTTATGCCAATGACGTTGGCGATATTTCGGTTTTTCGAAAATGAGGCGATATTACTAACGGTATTGATTTTGAAACCGGCTAAGTCGGTATATCGGCAAACCGCCCAGCACTAGCTCTCTATGATGGAATATTCTTTAAAAATCTTCATCTTCAGACCCACCCCTCAGAATCTTTTGATATTTGGTCTACAGCATCCTAATAGGGGTCAAATTCAAGGTTGTTCACATCAAGTCCTTCGATCAATTTTTGGCTCTCTGTTGGAGCCCGGAGTTTAACCTGAGAATATATGATGAATATTCTTTAAAAAATATTCTTATCATGAAACCCAATCAGAATCTTTTGATATATTGTATACACCATCCTGAGGGAAATTAGATTCAAATTTGTAAGTTCCTGGGTTAATATCTGGACTCTCTGTTGGAGCCTGAATTTAACAGTCCAGTATGAGGAATAATTTTTAAGAATCAGGGGTCAGAGTCAAGTTTGTTTAAATCAACTCCTTCGGTTAATATTTGAGCTTTCTATACGAGCCGGAATTTCAACTTGGTGTAACATGGGAAATAATCTTTAAAAATCTTTTTCAGATCCACCAGTCAAAATCTTGTTAATATTTGGTATACACCATCCATATAGGGGTCAGATTCAAACATTTTTCCCCTAGTGGTCCCATTGGGAGGCTGAATTTTATCTTAGTGCAATATGAGGAATATTCTTTCAAATTTTTTTTCACGAAACCCTCTGTTAGAATCTTTAGATTTTTGGTGCGTGAAAACATCATTCTTATGGGAGTCGGATTCTGGTTTGTTAAAATCAAGTCCCTGGGTTAATATTTGGGGCCTATTCCCTTTTGGAGCCTGAATTTCTAATTTTAACTAAATCCAATATGAGGAATAATCTTAAAAAATCTGTTTCTTGAGATACGCTAATCTAATGTTTTGCTATTTGATATACAACATCCTTAGAGGGGTCACATTAAGTTTGTTCAAATAAAGTCCCTGGGTTGATATTTGTGTTCTCATTGGGGACCCAAATTTTAACTCTGTGCTATATTGGGATTTTTTATACCCCCTGCAACGAGTTGAGGTATACGGGAATCACCTTGTCTGTCCGTAGACATAATTTTGTCCGGACATTTTCTCAGACGTTTATGGACCATTGTCATCAAAATTTGGTATATATGTTCACCACCATAGGAACCTGTGCACCTGTGATTATAGTTCCGGTCAGACTATGTTTGCCAGAGTTATGCCCCCTTTTTTTGCATGTCTTAGAATGCTAGAATTTTGTCCGGAGATTTATATTTTGTAACCTTATTGATGTCTCGTCGCATGTTCGATGCAAGTGTTATTCAAAGGTATTCTTTTCAGAGTTATTGCCCTTTATGAACTTAGAATTTGGTTCATTTTTTTTACCATCTGTCACCGCTTGGGTGCAAACTCACATTTTTTAACATGATGGGCATTCCCAATACAGTAGCGTCCTGTTAATTGAATAGCCACTTTGCTAGTGAGAATTATTCAGTTAACAGGAGTATTCAATTCAACTTTCCTGTATTCTAGATATAAACAGAGCATATATTCTATTATATATATTGTTTGACAAAGCTCAAGGAGCTCTATCAAACAAGATATATTAGATTAAATGCCTGTATTGGATGTACCGAGGCCAAATAGGTCTATGAACAAAGGAAACTGGGGAGAGTCAGGGTAATTTCTCGACAAATTACAAGAGTTTTCATTTAACAGGAGTTTACTTTATAACCCACATGCAATCAACAGGGCAAATTTATACTGCAGGTATGGTAAATGGTTTTGTGTTTGGAAATTATATTCAGTTAACACGAATATTCAATTAAAGGATAACCAATTAAGTGGGCTACACTATAAGTGCATTTTTGTTCATCACTTCCCAATTTAGAGGTCTGAAACACTGATTTGAATAGGTTTTAACCCTTTACCTAACATGAAAACAAGGTGACAATTTCAAATATAATTCTTAAATAACTAATCTTATTAATTTTTTGTCTCAAAAACATAGGTTATGACCCCTCATTGGAACGAGCTCGTTCCAATGAGGGGTCATGACTTATGTTTTTGAGACAAAAAATGAAAAAAATAATGAAAATTAATTGGCGATTTTTTAGGATAGCGCTTGCCTTCTTTGGCCTTTATGTTGGGTAAAGGGTTAAAAAGTGTCAAAAGTAAAATACATATTTTGCTGTTGTAAAATCATGTTTCTGCAAAAGTTCTTTGCAAAGGCAGATTTTCAAACTCTCATGGCTGGTGAATGAAAACATTGCATGGGCACAACTGAGTTTGAATATGAGAATACCTCTGCATATTGGTTCTGATTTTGGATTGTGTCCTGACAGGTAGGCATTATAGATAACTTCTTTTAAAAGGTAAAAAAATCATATTGTTTCTTGTCTCTATTGCAGGGAGTAAAGCCAGCAAAAGAAATACCTGTAACCATTCCCGAATCACCTGCCTTTGCACTGAAGCATAGAGCTCGAATACCCGTTGAAGTTCCTGATGAGGTGATTGTGTTTATATTTTTGTTTTGCTCTGTTTCAATACTTACTAGTTGAAGAACAATAATGGCTGAAGAAAGTTTTGCTATTGAGTTATTTACTCCAATAGCGTTGCTATGATTAGTTGATGAATCGACTAATCATTGATAAAGCTATTATCACCAGTTATTTTTATGTGTGGACTCGACTACAAATTTCTATGAAAGTGTATATATCACTATCCTGTTGGTTGAAACATAGATGCTGTTGAACACAAAAAAACAATGCCGGGGGTTGATTATCCTGACACAAATATGCATTAAACAGGTAGGTAGACACAATACTGACAACAGATGACAGTGTTGTATAACAGTTGGCCAACATCATGTTCTGAGTTCATTTGACTTTTGGTGAATGATGATACCCGAACATTAAATATTTGCCTGTCCACCTATAGTCAGAAATTGAGCTGCGACAGTTTAAAATGAAACATACGTGTCATATGTGACAGATCTGTAGTCGGTGAATGATTTGCTTCTGAAAACAAAGCATCAAGAACTTTTCTATCTAAGCCTTATTGGTTGTAATCCCCGGTTAGTCCTTGGATGGGTGACCGTCTGAGCGATCGATTCAGACTCCCGCGTTGTGTCCTTGGGCAAGGTACTTAACCCCGATTGTCCACATGGGGGCACGATTACGGCGTGTACTAAGGCCTACTGCACGCCGATGGTGCGTATGTCTTCAACCAATGTGATCCCTGCCTGTGCTGCTGTGCGGAGTTACGATGTTGAAAAGCTGGCAGCTGCCTGTCATGCTCGGTGGTTCTGTCCGGGTAATCTGGCTTCCTCCACCTGTAAAACTGTCAAGGTCATGATTAGCCATTGTGCATAAGTATGTGACCTTAAATCCATTTCTGTATGCCAGGCTTATCAGGGTAGCTAACTGTACCTATACAGTTCAGTGAGTCTGTGTCGGTACATTTCTTTGCAATTATCACAGCATTCCCCATAGAAAGTGGTTTCTTATGATGATGATTAGTAAAACATGATGGTGGCTCAGTGCTTAGAGCATTAGACTTTAACCTGAAAGGTTAGTTTAAACATATTTTATTTGCCAAACAATACATGCAAAAGGGATTGGAGAAAAGTTATTTCAACTTATTTAAACTCCTCTCCCGTTAACAAAATAACACAATTTGGCGATAAAACAGATTTTCTGCAAAATATAAATGTGAAAACACAGAAATTGAGACTAAAATAAAAGAACATTACAAGGAACATTGGAAATTTACCAGAAGTTAACCATGACATTACCAGATCATCGTTTTCAGAAGACCCCTGAGGAATCCATTTGTGCGGTCGAGGAAGGATTTCTGAAAAGATTGTGCTGTCTCAGAAAAATATCTTGGCAAGTGAATCGTATCGAGGAATTTAGGCACGCTGCGACAGCGATCCGATGCACCTGCACACTGAATCTCCATCTTAAGATAGTGACACAGTGCGTCGGTGTACCGGAGTACTATCATGGGATATGGATACTCTTCTGAGGCTCTTGGAATCCATATTCTGAAAGGTTGATGGTTCAGTATTGACCAGTGGTAACTGCATTGTGTTCTTGGGCAGGATGACACTTAATTCTGATTGTCTGCCAGTGGACACAGTGGTCTAAGGCATACTGCCTGTTGATGGTGCACTTGCCTTCAACCACTGCTAACTTTGCTTTTGCCAGGTTAAAAAGTTTGAGAGTCTAACAGTTGCTCGCTGCTGCTCAGTTTTCTCCAGATACTCCAGCTTTCTCCACCTATTAGACTGTCCAAAATGATATGACCCTAGATGTTAAAAATGTCTGAAAACCCCAATAAGCAAACAGACGATATAGTGCTGAAACGGTTGGCCCATTTATGTAACTGTCTGGCACAACTGGATTTCAACCAGATATCTTAATTTCAGCCGCTGGTATTATTGTAGTGTCTACGATGCAAAATCACTAAGGAATGGCGAGAAAACAGTTCAAAACACTGCCACCTAACTTCCGCAAAAAGTAAACAAACGAAAACCATTGAATGCCAACGAAAATCGTTGATGTGCAAACGATCATTAACACATCATAACTGTGATCACCCTGCATTGCCCGGTAACAAAACCAGGCCTTGCCATTTGAAAGTCACAGGCACGCAACATGCTGCAAACCTGAAACAAAGTTGACATGTGCAATTTGTTCCCATGTGCATGCATTTGAAGTGAGGGATGATTGTCATTGATATTACTCAAAAATTTTCCAACCAGGTTGTAAATTGTAGTTAGGCATAATTAACTGTATTAGGCTATTAGCAAAGAGCCTCTTACTCGAATGGCTTGAATTTGATGTGATCATATCAACATAGGGTGAATATGTACTCCTAATTTTTAGCTTAACTTGACATAGTCAAGATAAACTATTGCCATCACGCGTGCAGAAGTCTGTTAGTCTGTGAGTCTGTTCACATTTTCCTTTAGCATGGGCTACACCCCGCAGTTCTTGTCGGATCATCACAAAATTTCATATGCGGGTTTGGGGTCATGTCTAGATGAGAACGTCCCCTTTTGGTCGCGATCGGGCAACCGGTATGGCTACCCAAGCCCAAAACCCGAAAACTATTAGCACAGTCTACAGGTCGTATTTATGAAGGGATTTCATTGTAACTTGGTAGGATGCCTCTGTATAATGCCTAGATGAGAACGTCCCCTTTTGGGCATGATCCGTCAACCGTGATGGCTGCCCAAGCCAGAAACCCAAAAACTTTTAGCACAGTCTGCAGGTCATGTTTAATATGGAGGGATTTCATTGTAACTTGGTAGGATGACTCCTTATGATGTCTAGATGAGAATTTCCCCATTTGGGCATGATCTGCCAACCGTGACGACTGCCCAAGCCCAAAACCCGAAAACCTTTAGCACAGTCTACAGGTCATATTTATTGAGGATTTTCATTGTAACTTGGTGGGTTGACTTCATATATTGTCTGGATAAAAAGGTCCCCTTTTGGACGTGATTGGGCAACGATGACTGCTACAGGGGCCTGAAGCCCGAAAACCTTTAGCACAGTCTACAGGTCAAATTTTTGAAGGGATTTCATTGTAACTTGGAACGATGACTCCAAATAATGTCTAGACGAGAACGTCCCATTTTGATCGCGATCATGCAGCCTTGATGGGTGCCCAAGCCCAAAAACCTTTAGCATAGGCAAAAGGTCATATTTATGGAAGGATTTCATTGTAATCTGTTAGGTTGACTCCATATAATGTCTAGATGATGACATCCCCTTTTGGTCACAATTGGTCAGCTGTGATGGCTACAGGTGCCCGAAGCCCGAAAACCTTGAGCACAGTCTACAGGTCATATTTATGAAGGGATTTCATTGTAACTTCGTAGGATCACTCCAGATGATGTCCAGATGAGATTGTCCCCTTTGGTTGCGATCATTCAACCAGGAGGGCTGCCCGAGTCCGAAGCCCGAAAACCTTTAGCACAGTCTACAGGTCATATTTATGAAGGGTTTTCATTGTAACATGGTAGGATGACTCCAAATAATGTCTAGATGAGAACGTCCCATTTTGATCGCGATCATTCTGCCTTGATGGGTGCCCGAGCCCAAAAACCTTCAGCATAGGCAAAAGGTCATATTTATGGAAGGATTTCATTGTAACCTGTTAGGTTGACTCCATTATCCTTTTCATCAAATACAACACACAAATTAAGCTACAGTGTCATTGACACTTTCATTTGAGTATCTTTTTGTGCTCACTGCTAAGACAAATGTCACAAACAGTTCCACGTGTACATTTACTTATTTATTGCAATGAAATTTCTAGTGGGAATATATTGTGAGTCATGAAAAGGGTGTAGTAAGAAATTATATGCATCATTGACCAAGAGCCCTGAATTGTTTGACATTGACCATTGAAAAACAAATTTTAAAATGCAAGATTTTAAAATAGTTTTTTTTATGACATACGCTCATATATGGTTTTTCGGAATCACGATTGTAAAGTACCAAACAGTCATTTTATTTTGGAAGCACCATTACTCACACTGAGGAATTTTTTCAGCATTATAATCTGCAATGAACAACACCCCATCAAAGAGAAGAAGAATGTCAAATTTGTCTGTTGAAGACTATGTTACATTGACAGGCACTTGCTTTCTGCTGCCCACCCAGAAAACAACCTGCAGTGCACTCGACTTTTGGCAGTTTGTTACAAACATTTATCTGCAACTTACCAGCCTAAGCAACTGATATAACTGTTCATTCAAAATTCCAACACCTTAACCCTTTCATTTTATATTGAGTTTGGTAGCTTTGACAATTCTTGTGTCAGCAAAAGAATTCTTACGTCTCGCGGTCAAATACTATTTATTTTCCCAATGCTATCCCTCAACTGGTTGAGTGCTAGAAGCCACTATCAGGGCTTTCAAAACAATTAGGCTACCAGAGCCAAAGTCAACATTTTCCTTACTCACGTTTCGTATTCAGTCAAACACAAATAATATTTTATTCATATAAATTTGTATCAATACAAATCATTGGAGAGTGCCTATGGGCACTCTCCAATAATTTGTAATAAAACAAATATCGATGGACAAATCTAGACCATCAAAAATAATATAGCCCTCAACCAGTTAAGCTATAGGTACAGCGGTTATCCAGTTGATGCCTTTCCAACTGTAAATCGACAAATGTTTGATAGCTTTGACAATGCTTGTGTCAGCAAAGGAATTCTAATGTCTTGTCAAATACTATATATTTTCCCAACGCTATCGCGTAAACTATAGGTATAGTGGTTATCCGGTTGATGGCTTTTCCAACTGGTTATGCCGATAACCGGTTGCAAACTGTAAAAAATTTACTTCCATTTCCGTCAAAAAATGTTGCTGCGGCCAACATTCTTAGAACTTAGTTTAGTCAGACCTCAATATTTCCCTTTGGCACACCGTACAGGGCACAGTTATGATCGGATTGCTTTGAAATCTGGCATGTTTATTTGGGGTGACCTCTAGATGGGAGCTATCAATTTTTTTCCATTTTCGGCAAAAAATGTTGTCAGACCTCAATATTTCCCTTTGGCACACCCTACAGGGCACATTTATGATCGGATTGCATTTAAACCTGTCATGCTTGTTTGGAGTGGCCCCAAGATGGGAGCTATCGACTTTCTTCCATTTCCATCAAAAAATGTTGCCACGGTCAATGTTCTTAGAACTTAGTTTAGTCAGACCTCAATATTTCCCTTTGGCACACCCTACAGGGCACATTTATGACCGAATTGCTATGAAACCTGGCATGCTTGTTTGGGGTGACCTCTAGATGGGAGCTATCGATTTTTAGCTCACCTGACTTTCCGTCAGGAGAGCTATAGTGATCACTCACCGTCCGTCGTCCGTGAACATGGTGTTTGCGTCTTCTCCTCCCAAACCGCTGAACCAATTTAATTGATATTTGAGATAATAGTTTGTTATGACATCGCAATTTGATTTTGTTCAAATCAAGTTCCCTCGTCCATGGGTAGGGCCACACCCAAAAAGTGTGCTGAAATCTTAAAAAATCTTCTTCTCATGAACCAGCAGTAGCAGAGACTTGATATTTGGTGTGCAGCTTCCTTTTGAGGTGTAGACTCAGATTTGTTCAAGAGAAGTTTGTGGGGCTATACTTGGCGTCGTTATGGGAGGGGCAAAATTTTTGGCCCGCCCAAAATTTCTATTTTCCAAACCGAGAGGCTGATTTGAACCAAATTTTATGTGAGGGCTTATTGGGTCATAAGTACCTAATTTATGCTGATTTTTTTTCCCCGTAGCCTCATGGGAACCGCAGGAGCTAAAAATAGAAAAAAATTAAAACTCCCATATCTCCAAAACTGCACGGCACCGAGAATTTTTATTTGGTGTGAAGCTTCCTTAGGACCAACAGAAATAATTGGTAAAAAAAAATTTCCATCGGTTTTATCATAGGGTACAGTTTCGGGACTTTGAAAAAGTGCTGAGTCAGCACTTTTTAACACTGTAGGCAATGGGAAAAACATTAAAAAATCTTCTTCTCCAGATCCAGCAGGCAGAATCTTTTGATATTTGGTGTGCAACATTGGAGGGTGGATCTGATTCAAGTTTGTTCAAATCGGCCCCCTGGGTTCATATTTGGGCTCAGTATAGGAGCCCGATTTCGAACTTAGTGCAGTTCAGGCAAATTTCTTAAAAAATCTTCTTCTCCAGATCCAGCAGGCAGAATCTTTTGATATTTGGTATGCAACATTGTGGGGTGGATCTGATTCAAGTTTGTTCAAATCGGCCCCCTGGGTTTATATTTGGGCTCAGTATAGGAGCCCAAATTTGAACATACTGCATTTCAGGCAAATTTCTTTGAAAATCATCTTCTCCAGATCCAGCAGGCAGAATCTTTTGATATTTGGTATGCAACATTGTGGGGTGGATCTGATTCAAGTTTGTTCAAATCGGCCCCTTGGGTTTATATTTGGGCTCAGTATAGGAACCCAAATTTGAACTTAGTGCATTTCAGGCAAATTTCTTTGAAAATCTTCTTCTCAAGATCCAGCAGGCAGAATCTTGTGATATTTGGTATGCAGCATCCTTAGGGGGGGTGAGACTCAAGTTTGTTCAAGCCATGTCCCTAGGTCCATATTTGGGCTCACTGTGGGAGCTTGAATTGTAACTTTGTTCGAAATGAGGAATTTTCTTAAAAAATCTTCTTCTTCAGATCCAGCAGTCGGAATGGTTTGATATGTGGTGAGTAGCATCCTTGGGGGGGAGGGGGGATTCAAGTGTGTTAAAGCCAAGTCCATGGGTCCATATTTGGGCTCCCTGTGGGAGCCCAAATTATAACTTGGTCAATATGAGGAATTTTTCTTTAAAAATCTTCTTCTTCAGATTCAGCAGTTGGAATGTTTTGATATTTGGCATGGAGCAACCTTAGGGGGCTGAGATTCAAGTTTGTTCAAGCCAAGTCCCTTGGTTCATATTTGGGCTCACTATGGGAGCCTGAATGACAACTTAGTTCAAAATGAGGAATTTTCTTTAAAAATCTTCAGATCCAGCAGATGAATGCTTTTGATATTTTTTATGCAGCATCCTTAGGGGGGTAAGATTCAAGTTTGTTCAAGCCATGTCCCTAGGTCCATATTTGGGCTGATTGTGGGAGCTCGAATTGTAACTTGGTTCAAAATGAGGAATTTTCTTTAAAAATCTTCTTCTTCAGATCCAGCAGTCGGAATGTTTTGATATTTGGTGTGCAGAATCCTTAGGGGTGTGAGATTCAGGTTTGTTAAAGCCAAGTCCCTGGGTTCATATATGGGCTCCCTGTGGGAGCCCGAATTATGACTTAGTTCAATATGAGGAATATTCTTTAAAAATCTTTTTTTAGATCCACTGGTCAGAATATTTGGATATTTGGTTTCAGCTTTTCTTAGGAGGAGCAGATGCAACTTGTGGAAATCAATTCTCTGGGTTGATATTTAGGCTACCATGTCAGGTGAGCGCCCTCAGGCCCCCTGGGGCCTCTTGTCTTCTATTTCCGTCTGTCAAAAAATGTTTAGTCAGGCATCAATATATTCCTTTGGCATGCCCTACTGACCACATTTATGATCAGATCATAAACTTTGTTTGCTTGTTTGAAACTTTGTATGCTTGTTTGGGTTTACCTCCTGATGGAAGCTATCGATTTTCTTCGATTTCCGTAAAAAAGCCACTGGTAATGGCGTTTGATGAACTTAGTAAAGACTTAGTGCAGTTAAGCATCAATATTTCCCTTTGACACACCCTGCAGGGCACATTTATGATTGGATCGCTTGCAAACTTGGTGTGCTTGTGTGGGGTGACATCTATATAGGAGCTGTCAATTTTCTTCCATTTCTGTCAAAAATTGTTGCCGCTGACCTTTGAACTTAGTTTAATCAGACCTCAATATTTCCCTTTAACACACCCTTCAGGGCACATTTATGATCGGACACTTTGAAACTTGGGATGTGTGTTTGGAGTGACCTCTCGATGTAAGCTATTGCTTTTTTCTTTTTTTCATTTGCATAAAAAATTATTGTCATTATCACCAGCCTTTGAACTTACTGCATTTGTGCATCAACTTATCCCTTTTGCACTCCCTGCAGGGTATATTTATGAATTTCCATAAACAAAAACAAAAAATCATTGCCACAAGCAATGAATTTCTACTTCGTGCATTTGTGCATTAACATCTTCCTTTGGCATGCCTCAGAGAGCACATTCATTATCAGGTTGTTTTGAAACTTTGTTTGCTTATGCAGGGTGACAAAGATAGGAGCTATTTATTTTCTTTTCATTTCCATCAAAAACTGTTGCTGTTAGCAACAATGTTTGAATTTATTGCATTTGTGCACCAACATTCTTTGACATGGCCTACAGGCCACATTTATCATAGGATTGTTTTTGAACTTGGTGTGCTCATTAGGCAAGACCTTTAGATAAAAGCTATTGATTAGCATTCATTTCTGTGAAAAAAGTTGCCATTTACAATAACCTCTGAACATACTACATTTGTGTATCAACATTCTTCCTTTAGCCAGTCTTACAGTATTCATTTAAAAATGCATGGATTACTCTGACGTTCTGCACACACAATGCTGTTATGTTGAAATTTCATCAAATAACATTGGTACCAATGATCTTCAATTTTGCCATTTCATTTATAACTTACCAAGTTGAACTTTGTCAAGTTGAGGTACAGTGTCATTGACACATTCATTACAATATGGATAATTTATCAACTGACCATCTGTTGACTGATCAGTTGATTCTGAAAACTGGTATTTATGGCAGCTTGAACCTCCTTTAAAAATTGCTTTGCTGGAACTCTGTCAGCAGACTTCTTGGAAGTCTGTAGATCATGTTTAATGCCCAAGTTAATAATGCCCCGACCGCAGAAGGAAGATTCGGGCGTAGATAGTGAAGCCCTCTGTCCGTACAAACGTTTTGCATTGTAACTTCAAATCCATCAGTTGGATTTGGATCTCCTTTGGTATGCTGATAGACCCCCATGGGGGGACAGATATGTGCATGGAAGGGGTTCCGTCCAATAATTTTTCCCAGAGTTATGGACCTTTTTCACTTCTTGGACTTAGAAAATTTTGTCTGTACAAACATTTTGCATTGTTATGTCAAAGCCATTGGTTGGATTTGGATCTATTTTGGCATGCTGATAGACCCACATGGGGGAACGGATATGCTCAAGGACTGGGTTCCGTCCAATAATTTTCCCCAAAGTTGTGGCCCTTTGAAGGGGGATTCGGTGGTATATGGTGAAGCCGTCTGTCAGTCCATACAATTGTTTTGCATTGTAACTTAAAAGCCATCGGTCAGATTTGGATCTCCTTTTACTATGCTGATAAACCCGCATGGGGGGGGAATGGATATGCACAGGTAATGGGTGCCGTGCAATAATTTTTCCAAGAGTTATGGCCCTTTTAATTTTTTCGACTAAGGAAAAAATTGTTGACCTCTCTGTTGCATTCACTGCGTGTTGGATTTGAAAACCATTTATTTGATCAGATCATATTTTTAGGGGTTACTTGTGGATGACAAGACAATCCTTTTCAATTTTGGTGCAGCTGGCCAATTCAATATGGCATCCATGGCATTACGACACCATCTGTACACCCCTTTCAATTTTTAATTTATATATATATATACACGATATTGAGATTGATCAAACAAAGCTCCCTTTTATTTTTTGACAATTTTCAGATATGTTGTTCCAGAATTATGGGACTTCACTGGCCTCTCAAAGACAGGTGGTCTTTCAATGAAGGTTTTACTATACTGCATACAAATGAAATCTACAGTAATTTTGTGGCTTGTTCTAATCACACCTTTATGTTTAAAGACCTATTTCAGGCTTTTGAAATCTCAGAGCATGTGCTCTGACCGTACTATCTTTAGGAGGCTCTGCTGACAATAGACAAAACGCTTGGGCAGTAATTTCTAGTTAGGTCTTGGCTCTGCCTGTGGTAAACAAGCTCTGTTTTACAGATAAAATAGAACCCAGTCACCAATGCTTGGTTTGGAAGTCCTCCAAAATGGGCAACATGGATATAAACGATTGACTGGACTATACTTTATCTCATGTTGCAGTCAGGATTTGCCATTGTAGTATGTGACCTAAAATACCCAATAAATAAATAGATAAATTCACTTGGAATCACTGCTAGGCAGTTGGACATGTACAGGTTGTAGTCTAGTGGCAATTCAGGACAGTTGCCCAGTCCATTGAGGGTTAACAAAACGGAAAAGAAAATCAGTCACTTCTTTCATGCTTTCAGCTATTATCAAGTCTCAATAAAAATAAATGGCGAATGTAGGAAAATTTGAAAATTCAGATGGTACCGGTATTCAATGATTGGTTCGGTTCAGTTAAGTTTTTTGGTATCTCCATTGTATCAGTTCGGTTTTTCAGTATATTGCCCACCTCTACTGATGAGAGATTGTACAGTATAGTTTAGAAGAAAACAAACATTGAAAAAGTCACACATTTTTCATAGATTGCTTTGCCAGATATATTGAGTGGAAGGTTTGTAAGTCTGATTTTTTCTCCATTCTGCTTCAAAATTTACCTAGTTGGTTTATCAACACTATATAATATATATAAAAATAATTATCCTTATTGACATTACTAATGGTATTGGCCATTTTGTGGTGCTAGGCCAGGCCTTTCGGATTGGAGAAACATAGGTGTGTGGCAAACCTCTCCTCTAGAGTTAATTTTGCATACATGATTTTTGCCACCAGCACTAATTTGGTATTTATTTTTGTTCAACTGAACTAGAAAGAAACTCAAAAATATGAGAAAGAACTTTAAAAGAGTATGTTTTCTTTACGACTGATAAAAATGGGCAGAAAATTTTGACTGAATCACCACTGCAATTTGGTCAAATGTTACTGTCTGCTTGTTTGGACACAGCACTGGTCTCTCAAAGACAGGTGGTCTTTCAAGGAAGGTTTTACTGTACTGTATACTGTTCAAATTGCATGCCGTTTCAAATGCAGGGCCCACAGACATGGCCCCCATCACTTTGCATCTAGTTCCAGCCTAGAAATAAGTGTTACCCTGTCTGTCTGTCTGTATGTCTGTCATCCATCCATATGTAAGACTCTTTGGTTTCCATATGATAATTTGAGAACGTATTCAGATGTAATTTGTGCATTACTCTTTGTATATAGATGAAAGCAAGCTTGTCACTTTGGTTGTGTTGAGTTATATTATAAACGCACATTGTATACGGAAAAACAGAAAACATATAACAATGTCAAGTTTTTGAAGTTCTTTAAAATACACTCACTGATGTTCCATTCATTTGCTTTACCTTGTGTATATCCCTTGTGCCAATTCCTTTGCCCCTTGCTCGAGAGAGGATGTGTTATTCCTTGACATAAATGGATTTTCTAAGGTGCTATCAATCTTCTCAAATTCAAAGTCCTGCTCGGCAACACTATTATTGTTTTAACTCTTCACCCAGCACAAAATTTATTTTATTTTTTCAAAAAATTGTGATAAAACCATATGTGACGACACCCAGCTACTGCCCCCTCCCCTCCATTTGAACAAGCTCTCCAAGGAAGGGCCACATAATATGGTTTTGTTGAAACCTTTTTAATTTTCTTTTTATTTCAACTGCTCAGTTTGTAAATTACGTGGCCAGATGTGGTCAGTTCATTAGGTAAAGGTTTAAAAATGGAGATTGCTGCAATTTTAGTAGCTATTCTGATTATTTAGGGTTAACAGAAATGAATATTGAAAGGTGACAGAGTGGCAGACATAAGCCATCATGCATGAATAAGTCTCTTTATTGTTATGTTTTCTTAAACATAAAATGTCTTTCAGGATTCTCAACATTCTGGGCCGACAGCTAGACCAGTGCCCCATATGGGCATACCTTTTCAGCCCACCTTAACTCACAAAACTACTGTTCCTGAACCATTTAATTTTGAAGCTAGGAACAGAGTGAAGAAAGCACAAAAGGAGATGAAAATTCAAGAGTATTATGAGGAGGAGAAAAAGGTTAGAAATTTCTAAACAGACATGGGCTGCTAAACTAGTCAACAAGTCGATGTACCGCACTTTGGTTTTGGGGACTTTCTTTTCATTATGTATACCAGTCTTGATACATATATATTTAAAAAGTATTTTTCTGTTTTTACACTTAGAATGACCATGATGAGAATATGAAGCAAATTTTCTGATTTTAGTTATTTACTCATCACAGGATTATTATATTTCGATAAATTCACACAAAAATTATCTTTTAGACCATATTCTCATGAGTTTATAGAAAGAAAATGGAAGGTAACAAATTCTGTTTTCTGATAAATTAGGACTGTGTAACTAATGGCTTGAGTGGAACTAGGTCCTCTAAACTGGACAAAGAAGGTGTAAATGTCTGGCTGAAGTTTATATTATACTTGATTTGTGGTCATGATATAGCCTTATTTTATTTTATTTTATTGGTGTTTAACGTCACATACTTATGCACAATGGCTAATCGTGACCGTGACAGTTTTACGGGTGGAGGAAGCCGGAGTACCCGGAGAGAACCACCGAGCAACGACGAGCAGCTGTCAGCTCTCCAACATCGTAACTCTGAACTCTGCACCGCAGCACAGGCAGGGTTAGATTGGTTGAAGACATGCGCACCATCGACGTGCAGTACGCCTCAGTACACAGCGTCATCGTGCCCCCATGTAGGCAGTCGGGGTGAAGTGTCTTGCCCAAGGACACAACGCAGTTGCCGCAGGTGGGATTCGAAATGATATAGCCTTAGATGTTGGATTTTATCTTAAACATCAAAAAATGAAAGAAAATTTTTTTTTTTTTTTTTTATAAATTTCTTGTTTTATGAAAAAATACATTTTTTCAAAACAAAATACAGAAATTTCAGCTAATTTGGTTATGTCCTCATCCTTAAGAATGGTAATATTGGGATAATTCAGTTTTTTCAGCTGCTTCGAAAAATAGAGATTTAAGGATGGAGGTTTGTTTTTCCTAACACAAGTTGAATAAGCTAGTTCCAGTAATTCTTCCTTTATAACATAAAATAGCATTTATTTATTACAAGCTATAGATTATGACCCTTCATTTGAATGGTCTTGACTACTTTTCAATAAGGTGTCAAAAGCTATGAACATGAAATGATTCTTCTGTACAGACTTTTTTTTTGATCCATCAGAATCACAAGATAAAATACTGAAACAAATACGAAAAATCTCAAAACATAGGTATAAACAAAATTGCCTGCAGGGATTTTTTGTCTTGTGTTGGGTGTAGGTTTTGGAGCATTGTAACTCTTTGATAGGGCAGCAGATTGATCAATAGGTGAATTTAAATCTAGCCAGTCTCACTTGCAATGTGTATTTGAGGCACAAAACTCCATTTGCTCATATGGGAGCTTTGTGGTGCAGTGTTCAGCGTCATATGGCTTTGTGATCGTATACATGACCTCAGGTGATGCAAATGATGCTTGATTCATTTTTGGAGTTATTACCTGTGCTGGACTTAGGTGTCAGGGAATTGCCCAATCCATGGTGTTGTACTTGTTCCAGAAAGAAAAATTTAAGGCATCTGTAGAACAACTTGTGTTGAGGAAAGTATCAGTTTATCTGAAATAAAACTTGCCAATTTCTTCTCTATTTTGAGATACTGAAAATCTGTATCAAGGCTGGTATTCAAACTATATGTGTATAGATTTGTTTTCAAGCCATTAAAGGTGTTTATCTTTGTTTTCTTCGCTTATGTGTAGGAAGAACATGCGACAAAACCCAGAGCACATCCTGTTCCGCATGTGGGAATTCCATACCAGCCTACATTGTCACATAAGTATACTATCCCTGAACCTTTCTCATTTGAAGAAAGGGACAAACAGGTATCTACAAGGAAGGAAGAAAAAATTCAGGAAATGTTGCAAAAGGAAGCGAAGGTATTAAGTTTGTGTGCATTGTTTTTGATAAATGAAATGGAAGGCATGACAAATTTTCAGTAGAAGTCTTTTTTAGTGATATTAGGCCATACAAAGTTGATTGTCTCTTTCTCAGGCCATTTTTTCCAAAAAAGCATGCGGGCGGGCGTTTTTTTTTTTTTTTTTTTTTCATTTTCTCCCCGAGAGGTTGTTTGTGGTAATTTGACCCCCACCCAAACGCCTGGTGGACCATGCAAAATTTCGCAAATATATTGGTTATTCACCACAGGGGTGTTGGGTCGTAAATGAAGTGGGGTTTGAATGTTTGTTTTTTCAGTGAAACATGAAAATTATAACACAGGACGAAAGTCACGAAACGCCTCGTGGGTGAAACGTCTCGGGTTGAAACGTCTCTGGGACAAATCAAATGTCGAAGTGCCAACTTTCAGAGACTTATTTGACCAAAAAAAAAAAATCCTTTCACAACCTGCCTAATAAAATCGTGAATCGCAATTTTTCCCCATTATATTCAAAATTATCACAACCCATTTGAACGGGCAGTTCATCCATAAATCATATTTTTTTGAAATCTGAAAATGAAATACAAAACGAATGTTTGCGTGTTTTTATTAACCAATTCGACTGCACATACCTGCCTATATGCGATTTATTTTCAACTATGACTGTTACTTTTATATCAAGCAACGGTTACTATTAGTTATCCAATTATCCTGCATCTCAAATGCATTTATTTAAATTAACTGGGAAACTCGTAACGGTTTCAAATAACAGAACACAAATTCCCAATGACGGCCATTTACAATACAAATGTTACTAAAAATAAATGCCAGGAGACTGTGTTCCATTCAACATAGCACCTGACTTTGCAGACTTTCTGAGGGTTGGTGCGAATCAAACGTGGTGCGAATCGACCATTCCCCTTTGTGACTGTTTGTTGTCAGACTGAAAGACACCTTCCTTCTTGCTGTCATTATGACTTACCTTTTACAGAATAAAACACTTTCTGTCGTGAATATTGCAAGAACCCACCCACTTCATTAAGGTATGATGTAGAAAAAGCTTGAAGTGTGTTAATTTAAAATTTGCGAACGCATCGATATCGATTTACCGAAATGAGCACAATATCTCAAATTTTTTGAAGATTTTTTTTTGTGTCATAAAAAGGTTGCATGCGCACCAAAAATGACCATGCGCGCGGGCCTGAGAAACAGAGGTTCTTTTTTTGATGGCCTTAACAATAATTTTGAAACTTCTTATTGGCATGTAAAACAGTTTTACTTTTTACCCTACCTCCTGTGCAAAGCCTTGGAATGAAACTCCCAGGGTTAAAAAAAAAAATGTTCCATTCTTGAGGGAATCCAGGTCGGCAAATACGACTTTTTGTCTTAAGTGTATTGTGGATTGATAGATGGTTTGTTGTGTTTAATGTCTTTTATACAGTCGATTGGACCCACTTAAATGTTGTTGCTCTCATGAAGGTGGCTTCTCCCATTGTCAGTTTTCTTTATGCAGAGTCGCCATAGTAGTATTCAGCCCCCATTTGTTCCCCCCCCCCCCCTTTCCTCTCGAAATGTGAGGCAGTGCTCATTTAGTTAGGTAACCAAACTTTGTTTTACTGGTATAATAGGACCTGGTAAGGTAACCAGTGCCTGGGGTTTCAGTTCTTTACAATGGGCTATGCCGGTGTAGACATTCAGCAAGAATTGAGTTTTTTTTTGCTTTTTTCATGTTTATGATGTAGCTACAGATGCTGAAAGTCAAATTAAACACCAATGAAGAAATAAAAAGTAGCTTTTAACAACATTATCAGGTTTTTTTCTTAATGATTAAATCACTTGAAAATGAATGAATTTTGCACCTCAGATTTCAAGCTTTTGGAACCCTTGAGAAAAAGTGGTTGTCTTGTTTTCATCATGGTTCAGTGGAACCCTATAATTGAATATAAATAGCCACATTTGCCAATAAAATTTATTTAACAGGAGTATTCAATTAACTGAGAAATGGTCACTATGCCCAATTCTATTCCAGAGATAACCTGAGCATTTCATGAATTGCATGTACTATATCTCCATAAGCACTGTCAAACATGTTGTAATAAATATATTCAATGCCTGTAATGGATGCAGTGAAGCAAAATAGGTCAATAAACTAGAGGAATTCGGTGATTTTCAGGGTTAATTATTTTTTTGACATATAAGATTTTCTATTCAATTGACAGGAGTTGACTCCATTATATATTTGCAATTAACAAGTCAAATTTTACTGAAGTTATAGTAAATTGTTTTGTGTTTGGAAATTATAGTCAGTTAATGGGGTTTAACCCCTGCCTCCTAGTAGGAGGGGGATGTAGGAATACTTTCCAAGTTTCTTCCCCGTAACTCACTCATCACCCACAAATGAGTTTTCACTGGGAACAAAATGGTTTTACTTTGGGAGCATACAGGCTCATTGGTAAGAGCATTGAACTTTAAACTGAAGAGTTGATTGTTTGATTTGCACCTGTGTCATCTTGCTGTGTCCCTGGACAAGACACTTTATACTGACTGCCTTCTTGGGGGCACAGTGGCACTGTACTAAGACATACTGTATGTCGATGTGCACTTGCCTTCAACCAATTCTAACTCTTCTTTTGCCGGGTTAGCATGTTGCTTATCTGTGGTTGTCTCCAACTCTGTCTTCATCCACCTGTAAAACTGTCTCCACACGATGTGACCCTGGTTGTTGAAAGTTTTGTTACATCCTAATGAACAAACAAATATTTAAGTCTGTCTGTACATTGTTTTTTTTTCTTTTTTGTTATTTGTGTGCATCCATCACCACATTGTTTCTAGACCATGGTCCAGATATTATTTGACATGGAGGTCCTAAATATTAATGGGTTTTATAGGTGGACTGTATACTTTATATACCCTGCGGAGGATGTATAGCGCGAATACTAATCTACTTTACCAAGTAATATTGAAATTTTAGTATCGAACAGTTTTGAAAGATATTTCTGCCATTAGTTGAAAATAAATCAGCAAAACATTAAACCAAAAAGGAGGCGAAGAAAAGAACATGGATTACTTATTTCTAACATGTTTATAGAAAAAACTTGTACTTATAAGATCTGTATGTGAATCAAGAGTATTACCCTGGCCAAAGTAATACAATTAATTTAATTCTTAAATTGCCATTGTATCATGCCAAGTAGTTTATCGAGTTGAACTTGAGCATTCACTGTTTCTGAGTATTATAGAATTAAGACATAGAGGAGGGTGTGTACCAAAAATACTGTTCCATGTCTGTATTGGTGTTGTGTCAATTCTGAATTCTGACCAATACCAAAATTTATAATATGATTACCACAATTAGCTCCCAATTATAGATTGTCCATCAATTCTGGTTTGCTGGAAAATGATAGTCTGGGAATTTCCAAATTCATCACGATTTCAGTGTTTTCGTTTTTGTTAACTTTCAGGTGCAATTTTTTTCAGCTTACCTACTTAAAGTGGTGAGCTGTTATGATGGGTAGGTACAACAGTTTCCATGTCTGCATCTGTTGTATGTGTCCAATTTTGTAAGAGTTTGTTTTTAGGTTTAGGTCATATTTTTATACAACAACCAATGGCCCAGACTAGCTGGTGCTAACTCAAAAATTAATCCAGGGCCAAACACAAATTTTGCCCCCCAATTCCCAAAATTTGCATGCAAAACCGAAAAAATAATGTCCTATCTGGTCCTCCGTACTTCTCAGACCTGCGCATGCACAGTATCCAGGAAGACACCGAAATTGGCGCAACCATTATTCTTTGATTGACACTTTGATTGGCACCGAAGTCAGCAACATTGAACTGGCATCTGTGCTTTTAAATCTCGTTTTTGAGGATGCCAGACACAAATCAGTGGTTAAATTGGTGGAACCAAGGAATAATTAGATGATGGAAGTGAACAGTGGGAGGTGATGTAAATATGGCTAGAGCTACAACTTTGGATTCACATAATAGCAGACGTTCATGTTCAGATTCTGTCGGACAACTCGACAGTAGAAGCATACATCAGGAACCAGGGTGGCACTCATTCGATTCCATTATGCGAACTAACGGAGAAGATTCTTCTATACATCATGAATCATCATGTTCAGCTTTCTGTCCATCATATACCGGGTCGTCTGAACGTACTAGCAGACTCGCTCTCTCGGAAAGGTTGCCTGTTGCCATCGAAGTGGATGCTCAATATGCGAGTATTCAGGCAGATTTGCTACTAGTGGGATCGCGACACACTTAAACAATCAGTTACCGACGTTCGTGTCACCATGTCCAGACCATCAAGCATACGCAGTGGGCGGTCTGTCGATCTCATGGGACGGAATGATAGAATATGTGTATCCTCCAGCTCCATTGATTCAGCAGATTCTGTTAAAGATGAAACAGTCTCATTGCAAAATCCTGCTTGTAGCACCTCTGTCATCACAGAAACCTTGGATCAATCTTCTCAGGTGTCTGTTATGGGACTTTCCCCGGAAGCTTCCTCCATGAGAGGACCTTCTTTATCAGGGAAAGTCACGCACACTGCATCACAACCCAGAAGGTCTCAACCTTCATGTATTTCTTTCCATCCCACCGTACCAAAATAAGTGCTTTAGCTCCATGTTACATTAAAACAAGGAAAAATATAGAATTTTGACGTCCCTGTGTCGAAAATTCAAAAATTTTAGCCGAACCGAGACCACCTGGGCCAATTGTGCCGGCGCACAAAACCGGGGTCCTCCTATGTACAGCATTCGAATAATCTCCCTTGTCAATCCGGGTTGTTCTTCCTCCTTTTTTCCTCATGCAAATAGGATCAGGGAGAATTGCCTCTGAAGATTTTTCCGAGTTTATAGCTGCCTATGGTATTCTGGAAGGGAAACGACATCTGTTACATCGTTTTTAGGAAGTGCACTAATGAAGCTGAAAGTCTGGAGGTGCTATTATGCTGGGAAGTGATTTTTCAAAAATATTTGTCAAAATCATGACGTATTGCCTTTCACAAACTCTCCTATTTTCGAGTTTCCTGTGTTGTGTTTTCCTGATTTGGATTCGTGGTGGACTCTCAAATTCTCATATATCGGTGTTATAGAGGGATCTTTTTTATTTATCCTTACCCTTGCCACATCCCTTCCTTGAGTTGTTAGCGGGTTTTCGAGTTGATAGTTTCGGAAAACAATGTTCCGCCAAATCTGATCATGAATTAGGTAGACGTCGTTTGTTCTTTTCCGATACTATCTGGTCGAGAGCATCTTATTTTTTCTGCCTCTCGACCTGGGATTTGCCTAGGTTTTATTTTTGTTCTACTTATAGTTTGACAGAATTTACACTTGCCCTCTGCCGTTTTGGGATTTCTGCGGGTATGTAGGTTTTATTAGGTCACCTTGCGTATGTATTAACATTATATATATTTATATATTACCGTTCTTATCTTCTCCTTCTCACCTGTCTTCTGTAGCATCGATTTTTCTTTGCTTTTTTGCATTGTTTACGTTTCACTTGAGTTCTTTTGAGTAATTTCGCTATATTTAAGGTTATTAATCATCGGGGAAATAGTTTTGACAGCTAAGATGATATATTTGTGGTGACCCTTGTTGTTTTTTGACATACTTACTCATTGGTACATTAGGACATTGCCGTTACCAATATTCCTTGGAAAGCTCACAAAAAAAAAAGTTTTTTAATTTTTTGGTGCTCTATAATATTTTTTGGGGGTAATATAGTTTATATTATTTTATTTAAACTATCCTTAGGCATATAATTGAGGATCAATAATGTTTTTCCAAGGATCCTTCTTAGTGTTTTTGAACACTGATATTTTGGTAAAAGGTTGTGAACATCATATTATTGTTCTTACCCTTTTTTCTCATATTTTCATATATTTCAGATCACTTGAATTTTATTATGCCTGCTGTGGTGCCGTGTCAGCATCCTAAGCATGTCAACGATGACCATTCCGCTTGTGTGTGGTTTTCTGGCTGCAATTCAAGTCATCTTTGTGGATTATGTGGTAATTGGCCCCGTGAACTCTGGAGACAAGTAAGGTCTATTAATCAGAAGAATTCCAAACATTCTTCCACTGCCAAGAAATTGGTGGCTACTCCACCTCATCAGTCAGTGGAGTCTCCTCCACCTCCTGTATTGTCACCTCATGATTCTACACATTCATCTTCACATGATAATCATACTCGTCTCATTCCAGGATCTTCTATTCCAGGTGAGTTGCAAGCCATTTCACCTGCAGCCGGTTTAGACCTTCCTGCGTGGCCATTGGATTTGGCACAATCCTCGATCACTCCTGCAGTCGGTGCAGACCTTCATGCACGGTTGTTGGATTTGGCACAATCCTCGACCACTCCTGATGCTGATAACCCATCAGCATCAGTCGACTTTCATCAGAGCGCACATTCACTTTCTGGTGAACAAGGTCCTTTGCACTCCTCGGCTCATTCTCCCAACTCATCGCCTTGATGTTCCGCACTCCAGGGATACTGGACATCATGCATCTTTATCTACGCCTACGGACTATCATGCCAGGGACTCTCTGGTCCAAGGCATACGACTTTCCAGGCATGAGTCACACCAGTCTGCTGGGCAGACTCCTTTTTCAAGCAGAGATGCAGGAGATCATTACAGTTGGTCCCGTCGGGATCAGGGGCATAGCCGCCCAAGTCGACTACATAGGTCTATTACGCCTACTAGTCATTCCGCTAGGAGTAGCAATGACTCGTACTCTGAATTGGCTAAGGCCATATCTGATCAGTCTCTCAAGCGATCTTGCCACAGAAACGCTCTAGAAGACGGGACACTCCGTCCCCTACGCTTAGGCATAGACGTGAACGGACCGATGGCATGGCGGATCATCGATCCCCTGGTACACACCATACATCCGGAACTTATTATTACATTTCCACTGATGAATTTTCTGATGATGAAGACGGTGATGACTTTTTTTCCAAACGTCTGACTTTAGAGATTCCTTGCAGTTTATTTTCTCTCGTCTTCCGGAGGTTGTCCCCAAAGACAATCCTTGTGGCTCACATAAGCCTATTTCATCAGTGGACAAACGCTTAGCCGTCGATCATACGGCTACAGCAACGCCTAGGCCTGGTCAATCTACTCAGATTAATGATGCATTCCTTTCACTCGACACTAAACTTCCTGACAAGTCGAATAAAAATGCATTCTTTACCAGGTCTAATACGTATCTTATCCCGAAAAGATATAAGATGTACGATGTTTCCAACGAGGGTATTGCTCAGAAGCCTCTTCTGGTGGATCCAGATGTATCCTCCTTACGTCTATCGGTTTCACGAACTCTCAACGTTCCACAGATGTTGATCAATAATATGCTGTCATTATCCCGAGAGATGATTGTTATGCTGTCATTATCTGATCATTTGGTAGCTGCCCTAGCCTCTAGGATTTCTGAGGTATAGAGTTTAGATGACACTACGGCTCCCCTGAGATTGCTGTCAAGAAGTTTGATGAATATTATTCATGCTCATTCTGTTAATGTTGACAATCTTGAGTTGTTATGCCGTGACCAAATTCTGGACACTAATAGATCACTCCCAGAACAACAACGGCGTCAGTTACGCTCTGCTCTACTATCTGGCCCTCAATTATTCCATGGCCAGATTGAAGATGTACGTCAAAGCATTCTCACACATTCTCAGGACCAGCTATTGCTATCCCAGCTGGCCTCCTCTAGAGGATCTAACCACAGCAGAGGTTCTTCTCGATCCTCATCTCAATGGCCCGGCTATCCTGATTGATCTCAGCGTAGATCTCCGGTCAGAAAGAATTTGCCTAGCCACTCTTCCACCCGAAGATCGGCTTCATTGGCACCTCAAAGAAGCAATAGACGGGGTGCCCACAGTGGAGGAAGGGGTTTCTCCACCAGAAGACCTCCAAGAGGTAGGAAGTGACATTTTCACCTCATTTCGCTTCCAGTGGGAGGAAGGATTGCACTTTTTCGGAAACAATGGCAGAAAATTTCGGTTGACCCATGGATTCTTCAGGTCGTTCAGTCCGGCCTGTTCATTTCATTCCCAAATCACCCTCCATTGACGTGCAATCCAGTAGCCACCAATCTTCCAACAGACCTGTCTCGGGTAGCTTTATTGAATTCAGAAATAGCATCCCTGTTGGATAAAGAAGCGATCAAGGTCGTATTCAACTAAGAGTCTCCAGGGTTTTACAGCAGACTCTTTCTAGTGCCAAAGAAAAACAGACAACTCAGACCTTGTTATCAACCTGAGCATTCTGAAACTCTCCATCAAAGCTTCAAAATTCTTGATGGAGATGTTCAGGTCCGTAAGGAGCTCGATTCACGAGAATGACTAAGCAGCCAGTATAGATCTGAAGGACGCTTATTTTCACATTCCCATACACCAGGCATCACGGAAGTTCCTCAGATTCTCGTTCTGCGGCATTAGCTAGCAATTCAAATCAACGCCGTTTGGTTTCAATCTAGCTCCTTGGGCCTTCACACGTCTGATGAATTGAGTGATGATGTTTCACCGTGTGCTTTCATCAGTAACAACTTCAGCTTATCTAGACGACATTCTCCAGAGACATTCAGAATTCGTTCGTCTGGAGAACGATGTTCATCAACTCACTCACATTCTACAGTCGCTAGGGCTCCGGCCAAACTTCGAGAACTCAGACCTTGTATCGTGTCGACAATTCATTCACCTAGGCATGGAATTCGACACATCACAGAATCTCGTCAAGGTCCCGTTGACAAGAGCAAAGATTCTACTTGCTTTCGCTCTCTACTTCTCCAAAGCGACTCAAGTCACCGCCAGAGAATTTCTGAGGCTCATAGGCCTCTGCGTCGCCGCCTCAAATCTAATTCCATTGGGCAGGCTATACACAAGACTGTTGCAGCTTTACCTGCTCCAACGATGGATACCGAATGTCGACTCCCTAGACGATTCAATTCCCCTGGACGAGTCGATAACTTGTCATGCGCACAAGTGGACGGATCTGAATTGGTTGACACAAGGAATTCTCCTGGATTCTCCAAATCCAGATCGTATTAGGACTACAGATGCCAGCGATCGCGATTTGGGAGCGACTCTGGATCCTCTAAACCTACAAGCTCAAGGCACATGGTTAGAGAATCAAGCAGGCTTGCATATCAATCAGAAGGAGATGTTAGCAATTCTTCTGAGCCTGAGGCGATGGTCTCATCTCCTGTCGTTTGAACCTTTAATTGATGTTGATATTAAATTCCTCATAGACAAGACGGCTTTCCTTCTTGCCTTTGCTTCTGCTAGACATGTAAGTGAACTTCACGCTCTTTCTGTCGATCCTTTGTTATTTAGAAGTGTTGGGAATTCAGTCATGTTCACTACCAACACCTCCTTTCTGGCTAAGAATCAGCTGCCTAATACAGTTCCGTTACCAATCTGCATTCAAGGACTTCCACCAGAAGTTAACCATCCTGGAAGAAGACCTACTTTATGTCCAGTTAGAGCAATAAGGATGTACATCCATAGGACTCGTTATATAAGGAAAGGTAGGAAGAGATTTTTTCTTTCTCTCATTCCAGGAAGTAAGGATATCTCTCCACACTCTGTTTCATGCTGGATTCAGACAGCTCTCCGTTTGTCTTATGGGCATCTTCAACGGATAGGTTATCATACAATATATCTGCTCATAAGGTTAGGGCCCTGGCTACCTCATGGGCGTATGCTAACTCGGTTTCTATTTCTGATCTCATGAAAGCAGCCTATTGGAGGAACTCTTCTACTTTCTCCAATTTTTATCTTAGGGATTTATCCTCTCAGTCTGGGGACATTCATGCATTGGGTCCCTTGAGCGCTGCTCAATCCATTGTTGTACCTAATCAGTTATAGATACCACTGTCTGCCTCATTAGTTTTTTTATGTGTTATTCTGTCCTGTGTTGTCTCTTCAAGTGTTAACATGGTATGTGAGACAAGCTTTCTCTAGCATTCGCCAGGTTTGTTTTCAGTCTGAGTGGCTTATACCACCAAGGGATGAATGTTTTACGGCCTTGCTGTTTGGCGAAGGTAACCATATACCAGTTTAGGTTTTGGGGTTATGTTTACTATAATAGATACTACAAGAACTTAATATTTCCCTTATTATCTGTTGAGCGACTCCTTAACAGTTTGCTTAAATGGTTATTTCCTATTGAATTATCCCTTTGATGGACATTGAATAACAGGACGACTCCCTTTTAGGGGTAGATTCGCTTTATTGCAGGAGAGTAAAGCTTCTGTTGATGGGACAGGATAACAGTAGTTCTATTGCAGGTATTATACCGCATGCCAAATAGTCCATCTACTGATGCTCAAAGTTTAGTAGACTAGGGTATGGAGTATAAACTATCTTGGTGCTGGGTGGTTTACCTTTTTAAGGTTGACCCAGTCGCTCTGGTCATTTTCATGTGTTAGTGGCCTCTCTGTTTGGTATCTTGTGGCTACTATTGTCGATAGTGCACATATGTTCTGCATTATTTGTTTTCATTGTATATATGTTAAGCTTCACTACAATGTCACGTTGAGACCGAACCACTCTTGCAGAACTCAAGTTAGTTGAATAGCAATTCTCCAACTTCAACAGCCTATTTACATTTGGATTACACTTTGACATATCTCTGTGCACTCCACCTCATATTATCTATACAGCACTTATTTGGGTATGGTGGTGTGGAAAGAAATTAAATTTTTCTACCAAAATTTGTTTTTTTTTATACCTACCATACCAAAATAAAGTATGACCCTCCCGATCAATTTAAAAATATTGAGGGTCAAAATTTCAAAATTGAATACCACCCCACTTTTCATACATATATATGTCAATTCAAAATGAAGGATGAACAACTTGGATTGACAAGGGACATTATTCGAATGCTGTACATAGGAGGACCCCGGTTTTGTGTGCCGGCACAATTGGCCCTGGTGGGCTCGGTTCGGCTAAAATTTTCGACTTTTACTTTCCCTGGGTCTTTGGACACAGGGACGTCAAAATTCTATATTTTTCCTGGTCTTAATGTAACATGGAGCTAAAGCACTTATTTTGGTATGGAAGGTACAAAAAGAAACAGATTTTGGTAGAAAAAATTTAATTTCCATTGTGTGGTCCTTCTTGCACGGAAAACAGTTTACAGGACGAGCAGTGGATACCATTTCTAACTGCAGGAGGTCCTCCTCTTCGTTCAACTATGCATCGAAGTGGAGGGTTTTCTTCCATTGGTGTCAGGATCAGTCAATAGACGCTTATGATCCATCCATACCAAATATTGCCAATTTCCTTGTCTACTTGTTTGACAATCTCAAACTGCAGCCCGTCACAATTAAGGGCTATAGGTCTATGTTATCAGACACCTACGCTCATCATGATAACTTGGCTATTGGATCAAATGCTTCATTGTCCAAGTTGGTTAGAAATTTCTTTATTAATAGACCTTGAACCCTCAGCTTAATTCCCAAGTGGAATTTGGCTTGGGTTCTGTTGAAGCTCAAAGAAGCTCATTTGAGCCATTGGACGTTGTCGAGTTCAAATTCTTGACCTGTAAAACAGCATTTCTCTTAACCTTTGCATCTGCTAGAAGAGTTGGTGAACTTCATGCTTTATTAGTTGATGAATCTCACTACCGTAGTGTGGTTAATACCATTACCCTGACTTTGGAAGTGGGATTTTTGGCTAAGAATCAGACTCCAGACATGCGGCCTGAAACCTATTATTAAGGCTCTGTCGTCCTCGGACAACTGTAGACCTTTGCTGTGTCCAGTCAGGGCTATGCACATATATCAATGTCGATCAGATCTTATTAGAAAAGGAAGAAAGTGTTTCTTTCTTTCATTTATTCCTAACAGGAAGGATATTTCTTATCAACCTACTCACAATTGTTTACTACAGGCTTGCACTACAGTGGAAGTCCCTAACTCGGATAAAATACTCTCTATTTTTGTCTTTCCCAAGCAAGTTGGGAAAGAAAAGTGGTGCAAAAGCACCAATAAAAATAAGCCAAAACTGGGTCGAGTGCAACCGGCGCAGACCCAGTACGGGACGCTCTCTCCCAAGTACAACTCCACGACTTCCGTTGCCAGTGCGCATATACCGTCTCTAAAGACTCATTCTTTTTAAAATCCGCTTCGTGTCGAGATGTTTTTGCACGCTTATCAGTGTTCCACCAGCTCGATGTTTGATGATTCCTGATTCATTATACCACAGTGTATCCTTTGTATTCTCAGGAACAGTGTTTTATATTCTCTTTTTTCTGTTATATGTCCATAATGTATATTTATTTGCTCTCTCTCGGGTCGCGCGCGATTTTCGCGGGCCACGCGGTTCGGACTTAGATTTTCACAATTATTGTTCATGCTTTTTTTGCAAATTTTTCTAATTGTGTTAGAGTTAGGTGTCAGCGGGGTACCATTCCTACAGTGTTTCTTCTTTCTGTTGAGAGTAGTCTTCCTGTTGGGTGGTTCCCGGTCGACCATCTGGGGTCTTTGTTTCTGTCACCTTTCTCTCTTTGGGGGTGTTCTGTTTTCTGATCTCACCTTCTCTGCTCCTCTCACCTCTTTCATGCCTAGGACAATTCCTTGTGGGCAGTGTCTGCTGCCTAAGCATGTGGACGATGTACATTCGTCGTGTTCCTCCTGTAATGGGTGTTTGGCCGAGCGGCCGTGTGGTGTCTGTGGAACATGGTCTTCCACCTTTTGGGCATCAGTAAATCGTGTCGTTCGTTCTCGTGGCCGTGCCTCCCGCTCCCGCGGGAAAGGAGAACGTGGTCGTTCGGGGCCTCCCGAGCCGACTTTGTCTGGTGAGAGTTATTCCTCCTCCGTGGGGGATGTGCAGTCTTTTCCTGTGGTGGATACTGCGGGAGCCGTTGAGTGTTCTGGTGTAGAGATGCCTGGTTCCGGGACTACGGTCCCCCTCCAGTCGACATCTGAGGCTGTCACTAGGGTTGTGACTCCTCCTTCGGAGCCGAGCCGGTGTGCTCTCTCCGCTATTTCACCAGCCTCAACGACTCTCGACGTATCTACTACTGCTGCTGGTCCGTCTGCTTCGTTGTCTGTTTCAGCCGGCCTCGGCTTTTCGCTGCAGGGGACTGCAGAACTGTCCGATACTGTAGACGTGGGATATCGACCCCAGCCTTCCCTGACTTCAACTCGGCGAAGTCGGAAGGGGCTGCCGGCCGAGCCCATCGCTGTGGTCTCGTCGCCGTCGAGTACCACAGTTGTGTCTTTGGATTCGGATGTTCGTAGTGGAAACACTATGAACTCTGTGGCGTTTCCGTCCACTCACTCTGGTCACACGCCCAGTTTTGGGGGACCAACGCCTTTTGTGCAGCCTGGACCTTCTGCCCCGCAGAGGTCCGCGGTGACTCTCATGAGTTCTCGCAATATTGATCCTCGGGGTGCATCGTACCCCTATACACGTCTGCCTTCAGATGTTTCGGCTGCCGCCCGTCGTCCCGCGTCGGGTGTTTTGGAGGATCGTGACCCTTCGCTGGTTAAGAGGGTCAGAGGTGAAGCCACTTTGCCGGTTCGCTCCCCTGTCGCACCGGTCGGTACAGGCAGTGAGCTTAGGGAGGCCCTCTCCTTACTCACTCAGGTTCTCTCAAAGAGCCTTCCTGTTGCTTCCAGCGAGGCTATGGGTGGTTTCCAGGCGCCTCCTATGGCGCCGCCTCCCGGGATTGGAAACAGGCCGGTTTCCGATTCCTCTGGTGTCCCGACACCATGGGAGGCGTCGGCTGGTTTGCCCACGATGGGCTATGTGTCTTCCGACTCTGGGGAGGAGTCCGACATGCTTGAGGTCGAGGGCCAGCAGTCTTCGGACTTGGGGGTGGCTCTTGACTTTGTGTTTGGGTTTCTGCCTGAGCTCAAACCTGCTAACCAGCCGACAGTGTCAGCCTGGCCGCGATCATCGGTCGCGCGCCAACAGCCTATGGAGCAACCTGCTTATGGGCGCCTTCGACCATGCCAGTCGGTACAGGTGGTTGAGGCTTTTTCAGCATTGGATGCCAAGCTGAATTCCAAGGCTTTGAAGACTTCGTTCTTCACCAGGGTTGACACCTTTTTGCCTCCTGTGCGTTATCGTTCCTACGATTCCGCCAATCTGTCAGTCTGCCAGACTTTGACGGTTCTGGATCAGGACTCCACTTCCCTTGGGCTTTCCAAGCCCAAGTCTGCCGTCATTCCAATGACGACTCTGGAGTCCACGTTGGGCTTATCTAGAGAGATGCTTGGCATGCTTTCTCTCTCAGATCACGTCGTCTCAGCTTTGGCTGCTTATCTGCCTCCAGATAAGTTTGACGAGGTACAGGCTCCTTTGCGTGTGCTGTCCAAGGCGCTTATGCACCTTACTCACACGCATGCCTGTAACACGGCCAATTTGGAATTAGTTCGAAGGGACGCTGTGCTGGACACAGGACGATCCCTTCCCGAGGAGCAGCGTGCTACTCTTCGATCTGCTTCTTTGGCAGGTCCGCAACTTTTCCATGGTTCCGTGTCGACGGTCCGGGATGACGTCCTACATCATTCCAAAGATCAGCTGCTGTTTCGTCAGCTTGATCAGCCTTCTCGGGGAGGCAAGGGCCGTTCCAAGCCTAACAAGTACCCTTCTGCTTCCTCTGTGAAGCAAAAGGCTGGTCCTTCTGCCGCCGCCTCTACTTCTTACTCACGGGGTAAAGGTAGGGGTCGGCAGAATCGAGGGAAGTCTCAGGATTCTTCATTTAGCAGAGGAGGTGGTTTCTCCTCTCGCGGGCCTCGTCGGGGCTCGAAATGAAGGTCCTCACCTCGACTCATCCCAGGTTGGAGGAAGGATAGCAGAGTTCGCAGACCATTGGACCACCATCACATCCGATCCATGGGTGTTAGATGTTGTTCGGTCCGGGCTGCGCATATCCTTCCGACGGCACCCCACTCTGTCAAGGGTGCCTCTTCCAACCACAGTTCCTTCAGACGTTTTACGTCGGGAACTTTTGTCCACGGAGATTGCCAATCTCCTGGCAAAGGGGGCGATCGAGGTCGTCAAGAACGTTCAGTCGGTGGGTTTCTATTCCCGCCTGTTCTTGGTGCCGAAGAAGGACGGCCGACTCCGACCGGTTATCGATCTGAGCATC
The DNA here is from genome assembly GCA_031216915.1 of Pictodentalium vernedei. NCBI lineage: Eukaryota > Metazoa > Mollusca > Scaphopoda > Dentaliida > Dentaliidae > Pictodentalium > Pictodentalium vernedei. The sequence continues at coordinate 269,579,768 of CM062295.1, forward strand.
CTGAACCAGTCTATCATTGCTCCCAAGTTCAGCATGGAGACTTTCAGGTCGGTCCGCCAATCAATTCACCAGGGAGATTTCGCAGCCAGCATCGACCTGCGAGACGCTTACTTCCACGTTCCGATGCATCGGGCGTCACGGAAGTATCTCAGGTTCGCTTTTCTGGGGCGAGTTTACCAGTTCAAGGCCATGCCTTTCGGCCTCAACCTGGCTCCTTGGGCGTTCACCAGACTGATGTCGCATGTGATAGCGTTCCATCGCACACAGTCCAGGGTGACTACTTCGGCATATCTGGACGATATCCTCCAGAGGCATTCCAATGCTGCCTTACTGGAATCGGATGTCGCCACTCTGTTGAGCTTGCTCACGTCGCTAGGATTCAGAGTCAACGAGGAGAAGTCGGACCTGGTCCCTTCTCAGTCGTTTTGTCATCTGGGGATGTCTTTCCAAACCAAATTCAATTTGGTGGCTGTTCCCCAGGCCAAGGCTGTGATTCTCTCAGCTTTTGCTCTGACTCTGTCCCAGTCCAGGTCCGCGACCGCTCGGAGTTTTCTCCGGCTGATCGGTCTCTGCGGTTCAGTGACGGATCTCATTCCTCTAGGTCGGCTGCGTGTCAGACCTCTCCCAACACTTTCTGCTCAGTCGTTGGAGACCGAATGTAGATTCTCTGGATCAGGTGCTTCCGTTTCCGGACTCTCTGTATCCTCACCTTCTTCCCTGGACAGATGTTCAGTGGATTACGCAGGGTGTTCCGCTGGACTTACCCACGTCCGATCGCGTTCTGACGGCAGATGCCAGCGATCTCGGATGGGGTGCGACGTTGGATCCTCTCGGTCTTTCCCTACACGGGATGTGGGACCAGGATCAAGCAGCTCTACACATCAACCAGAAGGAGCTTCTTGCTCTTCTTCTTCAGTTTCAGGCAGTGGATCCCTCACCTGTCGAATCGCCAGGTCCTTCTACTATCCGACAATTCGACAGTGGTTGCTTACATTCGGAACCAGGGCGGCACGCACTCGCTTCCGATGTACGAGTTAGCTCGGGATCTTTTACTGCTCGCTCAGGAGGTTCACGCCAGAGTGGTTGTTCGTCACATTCCCGGTCGTCTGAACGTCCTAGCCGACTCCCTGTCCCGACAGGGCAGGGTTATTTCCACCGAGTGGATGCTTCACAGGGCAGTGTTCCAGTCGCTTTGCGATCTCTGGGGACGTCCCCACATCGATCTCTTTGCGACTCGTTGGAACCATCAGGTGGACACTTTCGTGTCCCCGTGTCCAGATCCTCTGGCTTTTGCCGTGGACGCTCTGTCACTCGATTGGAACGGTCTAGTCGGCTACGCCTTCCCGCCGGTTCCGATTCTTCCTCAGGTTCTCGCCAAAATTCGAACCTGCAGTTGTCGAATCATTCTGATCGCTCCCCTGTCGCCTCAGCGGGTGTGGATCAATCAGCTCCGCTCGCTGATGGCGGCGGTTCCGGCACGTCTCCCGCTACGTCGCGACCTTCTTTGTCAAGGTCGCCCGAGGAGGTTTCACGTCGACCCGACTTCATTGTGCCTTCACGCATATCTTTTGTCAGGTCCTGTCTCCTCCGTAGAGGTTTTTCGAGATGAGCAGTGGAGTGCATTTCTTCTTCAAGGAGGCACTCCACTGGTTTAGCTTATGCAGCTAAATGGAAGGTCTTCTGTCGATGGTGTGCTGATCACTCTGTTGATTATGCCAATCCTTCGATTTCACAGATTGCGGAGTTTCTGGTATATCTGTTTGATTCTCGGGGTCTCCAGCCTGTTACCATCAAGGGTTACAGGTCTATGCTTTCAGAGACTTTTTCTAATGTGGGGAAGGGTCGTATCGGCACTAATCCTTACCTCTCCAAGCTTGTTCGGCACTTTTCTTTGAAAAGGCCTCGGACTTTGCAGCTTACTCCATGATGGAATCTTTCGTGGGTGCTGCTTTGCTTGGGGGGGGGGGGGGGGGGGGGGGGGGGGGAGGGGGGGGGGGGCGCTGTTCGAACCTTTATCCCAGGTGGATATGCAATTTCTCACATACAAGACGGCTTTTCTGATGGCATTTGCTTCGGCCAGACGGGTTAGTGAGCTTCACGCCCTCTCGGTTGAACCGGCCTTTTTTAGGAGTTCTCCCAACAGTGTTACTTTTACCACTGATTGCTCCTTTTTGGCTAAGAATCAGTTACCAGATACTACTCCTCCTCCTATCTGTATCAGGGCTCTTCCCTCTGTTGAGGGTACTCGCCCTTTGCTCTGTCCGGTCCGTGCTATTCGCATTTATCTTGATCGGACACGCTTCATACGGAAGGGCAGAAAACGTTTTTTTCTGTCTCTCATTCCGGGTCGACAGAAGATCTCTCCTCAATCCATTTCTCGATGGATTTGTCTTGCTATTCGTACGGCTTATAGTCGTTTAGCAGCTGGCGATTGTATTACCAATCGTATTTCTGCCCACGAGGTGCGGGCACTGTCTACCTCTTGGGCTTATTCTAACTCCGTCAAGTTGTCGGATGTTATGCAGGCAGCCTACTGGAGAAATGCTTCTACTTTCTCCACCTTTTATTTACGCCAGTTGCAGGAGCAGTCGGAGGACCTTTTTGCCTTGGGTCCTCTTTCTTCTGCTCAGGCTGTTGTCTGTCATAGCCATTAGGCTTCTTGAAGGTCAGTTTCAGCCTTGTGCTGTTACTGCCCTTTTTTCTGTCTGTGTGTCACACAGGCTCATATGTCTCTTTTCATTGTCCTTTACCAATGATTGCGACATTATGGTTGATAAGCCTCGGGACCTCTTCCTTCTGCTTCAAGGTTCCAGTGCACTAGGGTTATGTGGGGGTTGGTTATGCGATTCCCTCCAGCCTTTTGTCTATTCAGCCTGTAGTAAACAATTGTGAGTAGGTTGATAAGAAATCTAAATTTTATAGTAAATTTCCTTTCTTATTATACCTACCACAATTGTTTACATGGAGGCCCTCCCGTCTTCTTTACAGGTAAAGAATCTTTCCTCCCCGCTGATCACATAACTCTAACGTTTACGGATTCAAAAAGAATGAGTCTTTAGAGACGGTATATGCGCACTGGCAACGGAAGTCGTGGAGTTGTACTTGGGAGAGAGCGTCCCGTACTGGGTCTGCGCCGGTTGCACTCGACCCAGTTTTGGCTTATTTTTATTGGTGCTTTTGCACCACTTTTCTTTCCCAACTTGCTTGGGAAAGACAAAAATAGAGAGTATTTTATCCGAGTTAGGGACTTCCACTGTAGTGCAAGCCTGTAGTAAACAATTGTGGTAGGTATAATAAGAAAGGAAATTTACTATAAAATTTAGATTTCTGTTCATTCAGTTGCTAGATTGATTCAGTTGGTAATACGCATTGCTTATGAAAATCTATCTTCGGATCAACGTTCTGTAAATAAGATATCCGCGCATGAAGTTAGAATGCTGTCCACTTCTCGGGCTTATTCTAACAGTATAGCCATTACTAATCTCATGAAGGCTGCGTACTGGACACATCCCTCTATATTTACCTCAGAAATTTAGAGTCCATCACCGGTGACCTTAGATCTTTAGGCCCTCTTTCTGTTGCTCAGAATGTCATCCTTTAATGGTTACATCTATAGTATTTAAGCAGCCTGTTCCAGCAGTGATGCTGTTCTACTGCCCTCTTCATTCTGAGGACATGTACCTCAGATAAGGGGACAGGGAGGGGAGACGGTTTTTATTACCTGCGTCGCCAGCGGCAGAGCAGGTCTAGTAACTGCTCGACTCCATCCGTCAGTCCATCCAAAACACTTCTTCCATCAAACTTTTCTTGGCTTCTATGAAAGGGAATGATTTTATTTGGTCTGCTGCTTCATAATGATGAGTTGTATCGTGTTTCTAATTTTCAGATCTGCCGTGCCGCCACTTCCTGTTTGCCGATACTTTGAAATTTGACTGTACTCACTGAACATTGAAATTTTTCGTCACACTTTTCTCGGCTTCTAGGCGACGGATTCATTCAATATTTCACCTGGAGCCTGATAATGTTGAGTTGTATCATGTATGCAATTTTCAGATCTGCCATGCAGCCACTTCCTCTTTGCCGATACTTTAATCAATTGCATGCAGCAACGCAGATCCAGACCCGGTATTGGTCTTGTTTTCCCTTATGATCATCTGGCTTTATAGTGAAAATATAGGGAAGACCTCCTCCGGTGTCAGTAATTCCTGAGTCCATGCTGAGATGGTTTTAATGTGTAGCTCGGTGTGAAGCAACAACTATGTCTCATTTATGTACTGTTTTTAAAGTGTAGCTCACTGTGAAGCATTTGTATATGTCACGTGTCGAACGGGCGTTAATATACAATCCTTGGACACTTTTAAATGAGTATAAAGAGACTCATTCTCTGGACTATCTTTATATATTGGCTTTCCTTCACCGAATTAGCATAATGGGTTATGCTGGCATTAAATGGAGAATTTTATATTATGTAATACTCAATTACATTGTTGGTGTTATGTCTTTCTCATTTCTCATAAAGGAGAAAAACGTATATAATTCCTATCTTCTCCTATTCTCCTGTAGGAGATATCCTTTACTGAAGTGATTGAGAGATTGGATTTTCCCTTATGTCCTCGGCCCTCCAGCCTTTTTACGATTCAGCAAGTCTGGGCCATTGGTTGTTGTATAAAAATATAAATTTTAAGTAATTTGTATATTTTTTATACTTACCAATGGCCCGGATGGGTATGGCCCTCACATGAGTGGGCACTCCTACCTCCCCGCTGTTTACAATATTTAACAGTCAATTATAGAAAGAATGATGGTTGGTGCCAATTTTGGTGTCTTCCTGGATACTGCGCATGCGAAGATCTGAAAAGTATGGAGAACCAGATAGGACATTATTTTTGGGGTTTTGCATGCAAATTTTGAGGACTGAGAGGCAAAATTTGTGTTTGGCCCTGAATTAATTTTTGAGTTAACTCCAGCTAGTCTGGGCCATTGGTAAGTATAAAAAATACACAAATTACTTAAAATTTATAACATACTATGATTCTTGGGCTTAGATATTTCATATGTGGGTTCCCAACAGTATTCTACCTCCAGTCCATGATTTTTATTTTTTTTTTAAATTTAACCAAATTTTGGGTTAAAAACTTTGAATGTGAAAATTTGCGTGTTGGTCATATCGTATGCATGTTATGTTGCTTTAACAAACGTGATTGGTATTTATTGTCTTTTTATAAGAATCAGAGGCAACTAACACCTCCTTACTACAAAATTTAAGAATGTTTGTATTTATTTTTTTTTCACAAATTTTAGTTTTTTGGACAAGTAAATCTGAATTTCACAGTCCAGTGTTGTGAGAGTTTGTTTTAAGGCAGTTGTTCCAGTCAGGTACCCCTCAAGGCTTTAGTATTTAATAGGAGAGTGTACTGGATGCTCCACAGCAGTGATTAACACTCATATTGTGGATCTTTTGTCAATTCTAATCAAGTTTGGGGTAAAACTTGTTTTTTTTCATGTTAAAAGAATTTGCATTTAGGTCATATTGGATACATGTTATACTTCTTTAACAAACTTCTTTGATCTTTATTTGTCTTCTTATGATCTTCAGAGCCTCATTACTACAAAATTTAAGAATATTTTTTTCGAAAATTTCGCAGTCCAGTGTTATAAGAATTTGGAGCTTTTCATTTTGATTTAAGGTCAGCATTTATATATTGTACTTCTACCTAATTTCAGGGGGTGCGGTGGCTCAGTAGGTAGAGGTGCAGGCTGCAAGCCGAGAGGTCCTCGGTTCGAATCCCACCTGCGGCAACCGCTTCGTGTCCTTGGGCAAGACACTTCACCTCCATTGCCCATGTGGGGGAACGATGACGCCGTGTACTTAGGCGTACTGTACGTCGATGGTACGCATAACTTCAACCAATCTAACCCTGCCTGTGCTGCAGTGTGGAGTTACGATGTTGGGGAGCTGGCAGCTGCTCGTTGTTGCTCGGTGGTTCTCTGCGGGTACTCCGGCTTCCTCCACCCGTAAAACTGTCACGGTCATGATTAGCCATTGTGCATAAATATGTGACCTTAAGCATCAATAAATAAATAAATCTACCTAATTTCACAGAATAAGAGTTTTTCTTTAGATCAAGGTGGGGTGACAAAATTAGACATCCTTCTTGTTAAATATCCACTCTTATATAAAAAACATTTTATTTATTACAACCGTCAGTCAGTCTGATTTGTTAGTTCCTGTCTCATTTATATGACCAGATCAGCCAGATCAAATGACTCTTGAGCCATGTTTGATCTTGCTCATCTGTTCTCATCAACTTGGCAGAATATGGTGACTCAGCTCAATTGAATTTGTAATAATCTATATAAATCACCCCCCCCCCCCCCCCCCCCAAAATACTGGTACTGATTCAAAATTTTAATACTGCCCATCTCTTATGGGTACATATGTAATAACCCTTTACCTAACGTAAACATTCTCCAAAATTTTTTAAAAAGCACTTCATGTGACCCCCTCATTGGAATGAGCTCAGTGGGCTCATTCCAATGAGGGTTCATATGATATGGTTTTGTTGAAATTGTTTGAAAAATAATATTTTTTCAACTGCTGAATTTGCATATTACATGAGCAGATGTGACCGATTCGTTGGGTAAAGGATTAAGTAAATTTTGAATCCAAACTGGGTCACTGTGACCAATTTTTTTATGCATGGCCAAAGTGCATATTAAAATATTTCTCTTGTCCAGGTATTTTCAAATGTTCTTTGCTGTCACGCTTGGCAATACTAAGCTTCTTGTGCCAGTTTGGGAAAGAGTCTGAGGCTGATGCCATCAGGAAAATTCACATCATGTGGGCTCAAATTGGGAATTTGTTTTGGAGGAGATCTGTGGGGAAGAAAAATACAAAGAGTAAGGAATGTCACCTTCATATTAAACTGAGAACATTGATTTACATGATCTGATTTTACTTGATTACTAAACTGCAGGCCTACTTTGCAGATAATATAGCCTGTTCACAACTGAATTTATAGAATTGGATTGGAAAAAAATTAGATTAGTGTGCAGACTGAATTATTCCAAGAGGGGATGAATAACTCAGATTTCAGTTTTCACTAAGAATAAAATGACCTGGAAAAGTGACACTGAAAGTTATGTTTATAGATTTTAGCCAATGTGTTTTTAGTCTTAAACTTTATAACAAAGATAGTTGAATGCCTTTTCTAAAACAATTATTAGCTCACCTGACTGAAAGTCAGGGTGAGCTTTTCTTATCACTCTTCGTCCGTCGTCCTGCGTGAAGGTGGTGTTTGAGCCTCTTTCTCCTAAACCACTGGCCACATTTTAATTAAATTTCATGGAAGTAGTGGTTATATAGGGGCATTTTGATTTTTATCCAAAATAGGTTTCGGCTCATATTGAGCAGAGATGTGGGGAAAAAATGGCCAAATTTTTTGAAAATCTTCTTCTAATGAACCACCAGTAGCAGAAACTTGATATGTGGTATACAGAGTCCTTTTGAGGTTTAGAATCAAGTTTGTTGAAGAGAAGTTTGTCGGGCATTATTTGCCTTCGTTATGGGAGGGGCAAAAATTTTGGCCACGCCTAAAATTTCTATTTTCAGAACCGTGAGGTCGATTTGAACCAAATTTGATATGAGATGATAATGGGTCATAAGTAGTTGATTGAGGCAAAAAAAATTTTCTCATTGCCCCATGGGAACCTCGGGAGCTAAAAATAGGAAAAACCTAAAAACTGCCATATCTCCAAAACTACACGACACAGAGAATTCTTATTTTGTATAAAGCTTACTTTTATCCAGTAGAATAGAATGGTTAAAAAAAATTCCTATCGGTTTGATCACAAGGAACTTTTTTCAGGACTTTGAAAAAGTGCTGAGTCAGCACTTTTTCACACAGTAGGCAATGGGAAAAACATTAAAAAATCTTCTCCAGATCCAGCAGGCAGAATCTTTTGACATTTGGTATGCAACATTGTAGGGTGGATCTGATTCAAGTTTGTTCAAATCGGACCCCTGGATTCATATTTGGGCTCACTATAGAAGCCCGAATTCGAACTTAATGCATTTCAGGCAAATTTCTTAAAAAATCTTCTTCTCCAGATCCAGCAGGCAGAATCTTTTGATGTTTGGCATGCAACATTGTGGGGTGGATCTGATTCAAGTTTGTTCAAATCGGCTCCTTGGGTTTATATTTGGGCTCAGTATAGAAGCTCGAATTCGAACTTAGTGCATTTCAGGCAAATTTCTTAAAAAATCTTCTTCTCCAGATCCAGCAGGCAGAATCTTTTGATATTTGGTATGCAACATTGTGGGGTGGATCTGATTCAAGTTTGTTCAAATCGGCCCCCTGGATTCATTTGGGCTCACTATAGAAGCCCGAATTCGAACTTAGTACATTTCAGGCAAATTTCTTAAAAAATCTTCTTCTCCAGATCCAATAGGCAGAATCTTTTGATATTTGGTATGCAACATTGTGGGGTGGATCTGATTCAAGTTTGTTCAAATCGGCCCCCTGGGTATATATTTGGGCTCAGTATAGAAGCTCGAATTCAAACTTAGTGCATTTCGGGCAAATTTCTTAAAAAATCTTCTTCTCCACATCCAGCAGGCAGAATCTTTTGATATTTGGTATGCAACATTGAGGGGTGGATCTGATTCAAATTTGTTCAAATCGGCCCCCTGGATTCATATTTGGGCTCACTATAGAAGCCCGAATTCGAACTTAGTGCATTTCAGGCAAATTTTTTTAAAAATCTTCTCCAGATTCAGCAGGCAGAATCTTTTGATATTTGGTATGCAGCATTGTGGGGTGGATCTGATTCAAGTTTGTTCAAATCGGCTCCCTAGATTCATATTTGGGCTCACTATAGAAGCTCGAATTCAAACTTAGTGCATTTCAGGCAAATTTCTTTGAAAATCTTCTCAAGATTCAGCAGGCAGAATCTTTTGATATTGGGTATGCACCATGCTTAGGGGGGTGAGATTCAAGTTTGTTCAAGCCAAGTCCCTGGGTTCATATTTGGGATCACTGTGGTAGCCCGAATTATAACTTAGTTCAAAATGAGGAATTTTCTTTAAAAATCTTCTTCAGATCCAGCAGTTCGAATGTTTTGATATATGATATGCAGCATCCTTAGGGGGGTGAGATTCAAGTTTGTTCAAGCCATGTCTCTAGGTCCATATTTGGACTCACTGTGGGAGCTTGAATTGTAACTTAGTTCAAAATGAGGAATTTTCTTTAAAAATCATCTTCTTCAGATCCAGTTGTCAGAATGTTTTGATATTTGGTGTGCAGCATCCTTAGGGGGGTGAGATTCAAGTTAAAGCCAAGTCCCTGGGTTCATATATGGGCTTCCTGTGGGAGCCCGAATTATAACTTAGTTCAATATGAGGAATATTCTTTAAAAATCTTCTTTTTCTTTTTAGATCCACTGGTCAGAATCTTTGGATATTTGGTATAAGCTTTTCTTAGGAGGAGCAGATGCAACTTGTTGAAATCAATTCTCTGGGTTGATATTTAAGCTATCATGTCAGGTGAGCGCCCTCAGGCCCCTTGGGGCCTCTTGTTTAATTCAGATTTTGAAAAACCATTTAAGTGATGATATCTTTCCTGGTCTTGTTTTCTGGTCTTTAGTCTTTTGTGATATTTTTTCCATGGTTGAAACCTAGTTGACGAAAATGCAGTTTTGTAAAAAGTATGGTAGGTAGTATTTCCATAGATACTTTTTAAAAATTTGAAAAAAATAATTGCTGTATTTGTGTACTGTGGTGTAATTGTGTACTGGGGTATCATTTTTTTCTGAATACTCTGGTATTTAGTAGTTTTAGCACTTTCTAAATTAAAATAAACAGACATTCCCAATCTGCACTCATCTAAACCTTAACACCTTTTTTTCAGTATCATGATAGAGTTGTCCCTACTTTTACAAAAGCTGTGACCACTTTCTTACAGTGATACATGCATTCCCATAAGCTTTGTTGGCTTCATTACGTTGAAAATTATTGGTTTTCATTAATGCCAACAAGTTTTCAGAAGATATGACATTAGGAGGAATATGATCAAAAGAATTCCAAATAAGTAAACTCAACATCCTGACATTTCTGAATAGAAATTTCGGGAGACTGTTAAAATAGCCGGTGTCTGGGCATCCTTCTGTGCATCTGTCCCACTTTGTTTTCCCATTGATAACTTTAGTTATAGTTGGCCAAATCAAATGAAATTTGGTATGTAGGTGTATCAACATAAAATACAGGTCAAGTTTGAATTGGGGTGCGGATCGACAATGTTTTCCTGAGTCATGCCCTTTTTTCGACTTAAAAAATTCATATTTTTGGGGGTTTTCTGATGCTAGCTCAAGTTATAGTTGGCCAAATCAAATGAAGTTTGGTATGTAGGTGTATCAACATAAAATATAGGTCAAGTATGAACCGGAGGTGCAGTCTGACAATTTGTGCCAGAGTTATTCTTTTTCGACGTCCAAAATTCATTTTTTTGGTTTCCCGATGATAACTTCCGTTATAGCTGGCCAAATCAAATGAGATTTGGTATGTAGGTGTATCAACATTAAATACAGGTTAAGTTTGAATATGGGTGCGGTCCGACAGTGTTCACCTGAGTCATGCCCCTTTTTTCGACTTCAAAAATTCATATTTTTGGGGGTTTCCTGATGATAACTTAAGTTATAGTTGGCCAAATCAAATGAAGTTTGGTATGTAGGTGTATCAACGTAAAATATAGGTCAAGTTTGAATCGGGGTGCGGTCTAACAATTTGTGCCAGAGTTATTCTTTTTCGACTTTCAAAATTCATTTTTTAGCTCAACTTTGACGAAGTCAAATTTGAGCTATTGTCATGGCCCGTCGTCCGTCTGTCCGTCCGTCCATCTGTCCGTCTGTCCGTACGTCAACAATTGGCTATGGCTCAGGCTAGAGGTGGTATTTATGAACCGATCTTTACGAAACTTCTTGTGTACCTTTGTTATGACCCTGGGATGGGAACAAGTGTTTTTAGGTGTGGTCCGAAATTCAAGATGGCTGCCAGTGGCCATTTTGTACCGATGATGCAAAAATCGGTTTTTTGTACAGAACTTCTGTATGAAAGTTCTGATTTGAATAAAGTTTTGTATAAATGTTTAGTACCATGGGATACATCACATATAATACGGGTTTTTTTTCTCGTGCGTAAATTATGCAAATTAGACTGACTTTGATTTATTTAGTGTTACTTTCAGAGCTGTAAGTGCCAAGCTGCTATGGCTTGGGCTAGAGGCCGTATTTATGAACCAATCTTTACGAAACTTCTTGGGTACCTTTGTTATGACCGTGGGACGAGAACGAGTGTTTTTGGGTGCGGTCCGAAATTCAAGATGGCTGCCAGCTGCCATTTTGTACCGACGATGCAGAAATCTGTTTTTTGTACAGAACTTCCATATGAAAGCTCTGATTTGAATAATTTTTTGTATGAATGTTTAGTACCATGGGATACATCACATATAATACGGGTTTTTTTCTCGTACGTAAATTGTGCAAATTAGACTAATTTTGATGTTTTTTGGGGTTACTTTCAGCACTGTAAGTGCAAATGCCAATACGGCTCGGGCTAGAGGCCGTATTTATGAACCGATCTTTACGAAACTTCTTGGGTACCTTTGGTATCACCGTGGGACGAGAACGAGTGTTTTGGGGTCCGGTCCGAAATTCAAGATGGCCGATGGCAGCCATTTTGTACAAAATTAGGTGCAATCAGATTTCTGCACAGAACTTCCATATGAAAGCCCTGATTTGAATAATTTTTTTGTGTGAATGCAAATTAGATGAACTTTGATTTTTTCAGTGCGACTTACACACAGTAAGTACACATGTCAATACGGCTCAGACTAGAGTCTGTATTTATGAACTGATCTTCACGAAATGTCTTGGGTACCTTTGTTATCACCTTGGGACGAGAACGAGTGTTTCTGGGTGCGGTCTAAAATTCAAGATGGCTGCTAGTGGCCATTTTGTACCGAAATTAGGTCTAATCAGTTTTTTGTACACAACTTCTATACAGCTCAGACTAGAGGCCATATTTATGAACCAATCTTTACGAAACTTCTTCGGTACCTTTGTTATCACCGTGGGATGAGAGCGAGTGTTTTTGGGTGTGGTCCGAAATTCAAGATGGCCACCAGCAGCCATTTTGTACCAAAATTAGTGCAATCAGTCTTTTGTATAGAACTTCTGTATGAAAGTTCTGATTTTAATAAATTTTTGTATGAATGTTTAGTAACATGGAATACATCACATATTGTAAGGGTTTTTTTTTTCGTGCAGAAATTATGCAAATTAGATGAACTTTGATTTATTCAGTGCTACTTACACAATGTAAGCACACATGTCAATACGGCTCAAGGTAGAGGCTGTATTTATGAACCGATCTTCACAAAACTTCTTGGGTACCTTTGTTATCTCCTTGGGATGAGAATGAGTGTTTCTGGGTACGGTCCAAAATTCAAGATGGCTGCCAGTGGCCATTTTGTACCGAAATTAGGTCCAATCAGTTTTTTGTCACAAGTTCTATACAGCTCGTATTTATGAACTGATCTTCACAAAACTTCTTGAGTACTTTTGTTTTCACACAGGAACGAGTGTGTTTTGGGGTGCCTTTGTTATCACTGTGCTATGAGAACAAATATTTTGGGGTTCAGTCAGACCCACTCTGGGACTCCCAAGATTTTTTCTAGTTCAGCATCTGACTGTCACCCACCTTTACAATACTTTACCTATACATTTGTTACAGGCAACGGTCAGTATTTATGTACAGACCGTTACAATACTTTATATGTACCTTTGTTATCAGGTCATTACCTAGATGTTTGTCATTGCTGTGTCACATACTATACATGTACATGTCTTTGTCTTGACAAGTTGAGCTACAGTGTCATTGACACTTTCATTTGGTTTCCCGTTGATAACTTCCGTTATAGGTGGCCAAATCAAATGAGATTTGGTTTGTAGGTGTATCAACATAAAATACAGGTGAAGTTTAAATTGGAGTGCGGTCTGACAGTGTTTGAGTCATGCCCCTTTTTCGACTTCAGAAGTTCATTTTTTTGGTTTCTCGATGATAACTACAGATATAGTTGGCCAAATCAAATGAAATTTGGTATGTAGGTGTATCAACATGAAATACAGATCAAGTTTGAATTGGGGGGTGTGGTCTGACAATTTTGAGCAGAGTTTATGCCCCTTTTTCGACTTCAAAAAAAAATTTTTGGTTTCCTGGTGATAACTCAAGATGTTGTTGACTGATTCAAATAAAATTTGGTATGTAGGTGTATCAACATGAAATAAGGTCAATTTCGAATCAGGGTTTGGTCTGACATTGTTTGCCAGAGTTATGTCCCTTTTTCGACTTCAAAAAATTAAATTTGTTTAAAATACCTCGAATTGCACACTTTTTCAGGGGACATGTGGCCAGGCAGCCTTTTATTTTACTTTTACTCTTATCCGGGTGAATGACTGCTGTGAACGATAACTGGGCATTATTAGAACCATCTCTTTGTTTTGCATATATCTTAAATATAGCACAGTTATTCTTCCAATTAAATCCTGTTGTCCAAAACAATACAGGGCTACATGTAATCATGTATCATCAATGATAACAAAAATCAAAAGCTATAAACAGGCCACACTAAGTTCATTTTCAGTAATGTTTCACTGGCCCTTCTTAACGGGTAGAGTGCTAGAAGCCACTATCAGGGCTTTAAAAAAAAAAAACTATGTTTTTCTTGCTCATGTTTCATATTCAGTCAGACGCAAATAATAGTTTGTTTATACACATTTAATCTATTACAAATTATTTGAGAGTGTTAGCACTCTCCAATAATTTGTAATAAAACAAATTTTGAATAACAAATTCAGACCACCAAAAATAATCCAACCCTCAACTGATTAATAACACAAATGGCAGATGGTGGAATCACAAGGATTCATTAAAACTTTGATCAGAAAAAAGTACAATCTCAAATAATGAACACATAATGTACACAAACTCCACTCCAACAAATTATGACGGAAGATCGAATATGCTACAGTGGAACCCTGTTAATTGAATAGCCACTTTGCCAATTAAAATTATTCAATTATCAGGAGTATTCAATTAACAGAGATTGTCACTTTCCTATTTTCTAGAGATAAACTTAAGTGTTTATTCTATTATAACTTGTTTGACAGAGTTCTTTGAGCTCTTGTTAAACAAGATATAATAGATTAAATGTCTGTATTGGATGTACTGAGGCCAAATAGGTCTATAACCAAAGGAAAACTGGGGAGAGGGTAATTTCTCACCATGTTACAAGATTTTTTATTCAGTTAACAGGAATTTACTCTAAAACCTATATTCAATTAACAGGTCAAATTTGTACTGGAGGTATGGTAAATGATTTTGTGTTGGGGAAATTATATTCAATTACCAGGGAAAAACAATTAAGAGATATCCAATTAAGTGGGCTACACTGTATTGCTCTTGGTGCTCTCCTAGAAATGTATGAATGATCAGGTAACTAGATCAAGATATATGAAGGCTTTTCATGCCTTTGTTGAAAAAGTCTATAAATATCACCTTAAAGTTAATTGATGTAATCGGAACTAGTGCATTCATATAAATGACATTTGAAGGATTAGAGTATTTTTGCATAATGAACATAGTGGTTTTATCAGATGGTCAGCTTGTGTAGTTCTCAAATAAGCATATTGTCCCTTTGACCCTTTACCTAGCCTGAAAAGTTGAAAGCACTTGCAAAAAAAAATTCTTGAACAACTAATTTTTTTCATTTTTTGTCTCAAAACATAGGTTATGACCCCTCTTTGGAACGAGCTTGTTCCGAAGAGGGTCACAACCTATGTTTTTGAAACAAAAAATGAAAATTAATTGGCGATTTTTTAGAATAGCGCTGGCCGGTTTTGGCTGTTGCATTGGGTAAAGGGTTATCACAAATTCAAAAGATGAGTGTTAAATAATATCCTGCAACAGACCTTTACAAGTAGTCAGTGCTTCACAAGAAAACATTTGTTCCTCTTTCCTTATATAATAATGTTAAAATAAATGCATGAATCAACAAATATAGAACAAAAATCACACAACTTTGGAAAGTTTTTGAATTACTTTTAGGCAAGAGAATTTCATGCAAATCCATTACCTAGTGGATCAAGTGGTCTTCCTGCAAAGCCTGCAAAACCAATCACAGTTCCAGAGCCATTTAATTTAGAAGCAGATCACAGAGGACAAAAAAGAGCTGAAGAGTGGCGCCATAAGGTTTGAATATCCATTTAAATTTTAGTTAATTGTTTTTAGTCACATCATCCACTGTGCTTTTCAGTTTTCATTCTAGAGCAAATCATATAATCCACTGTTTGTTTGTTTGTTGGTGGTTAACGTCACATATTTATGCACCATGGCTAATCGTGACACAACATGAAGATGAAGTCAAGTTTTGTCAATCGTTGATCAACATGTTGCCCATTTTAGAGGACTTTCACCCCAAGCATTGGTGACTGGGTCCTATTTTACTAGTAAAGCAGAACTGGTTTACCACAGTAAACAAGTGCTGCTTACTTCCCGGGGTTCCCACGGGGAATATAATCCACTACCTACTGTAACAGCCATAAAGAAATGGTGCTATTCACCCAAAAAATTGCCTTTCAGATATTATCTTTTCAATTTTTTTATGACTGAATAAGGAGAATATAGTGAGCGGTTAAAAACCAATAAGTTGTCTTTTTGAAATACTTTTTGTGATCACAGTGGAGCCCACTTAATAAGATATCTCTTAATTGAATAACCCTGCTAACTGCATACAACTTTCAAAAAACAAACATTTTCGATACTTTAGAATTGCATAAAGGTTATCGATTAAACTCCTGTTAATTGAATAAGAAATCTTTTTAAGAATTATTCCGAACAGACACTGAATTCCCCATGTTTATGGACATATACCACACTCACGAAGAGAATGGGGGATATATTGTATTATTTGTGTCCATCTGTCTGTCTCTCCTTCCATCTCTGCATTCATCCATCCGTGCATCTACAGCGATATTTCAGCAGTGAGTGGATGGATTTTAATGAAATTTGGTATCAGTGATAAGTGACCCTTGTGACAAGCTGCTCCTTGTCCACTGCGACTAGCAGCTCTAAAAGTTGCAATGTCGATCTGTCGGTCGGTTTGTTGGTCTGTCTATGACCAACGAGTTTCAAAACTCAATAACTTTTGAAATACTTGATGGAATTACTTTATATTTGGCATGTAAGTGTATCTTATTGATGTCTAGCCACTGTTCAATGCATGTGTTGTTCCAAATATTTTTCTTGGAGTTATGGCCCCTGATGAACTTAGAATTTTGTGACCAACGCATTTCTAAAAGAATAACTTTCAAACTACTTAGTGGAAGGACTTCATATTTGGTATCCAAGTGTATCTTACTGATGTCTAGCCCATGTTCAATGCACATGTTGTTCGATGCACTTGCAGATTGCACCACCCGTCGCAGCTACGGCGTCGATGTTGCGATTTTTTTCACCAGAGTTATGGCCCTTACTTAGTAAATTTTTCGTGATTTTTTGTCATTACTTTGTTTTTAATTCATTTATGCTTCATTGTTCCAGCACTGTAGTGGGGGTATCATTGCCTTCAGCAATAGGTCTTGTTTCATCTGGTAATCTTTTATAAGCATTTAATGTATTTCATTCTGTTTTACAGCGCATATGTAATGGAATAAATGCTTAATTGATCACAAGAATCCATGAAAATGATCATTCTCCTGATAATGGCATTCTCCAGTCAGTTGAATATTTTGCACTGGAAAAGTGCTTATTGAAAAACTATCACAAGCTCTATTTTCTTCCAAACAAAACGTGGGGACTAGAAATTAATTTCTTTTGGTAGAATTTGGGTTTTTTTTATACCTACCATTCTGCTACATATTTCTGCCACTCATTCCCCTTAGGCCATTAAAAAAAAAGTCTTATGTTCTCAGGCACCGCCCACATCATTAAATTTCCACCATGTAAAAACGTTCTTAAAAGTCAGTCAAAATAAAAATTCTGCCTTGTCAAAAATTTTTAGCTGCGACTAGTAGCTCTATAAGTGGCAATGTCGGTCTGTCTGTCGGTTGGTCGGTCTGTCTGTGACCAACGAGTTTCAAAACTCAATAACTTCTGAAATACTTGATGGAATGAATTTATATTTGGCATGTAAGTGTATCTTATTGATGTCTAGCCACTGTTCAATGCATATGTTGTTCCAAATATTTTTCTTGGAGTTATGGCCCTTGATGAGCTACAGTGTTGATGTCGCGATTTTTTACTCTGTCAGTATTTTCGGATCAGAATTTTTAGCAACGGTACACATTTCCCTGTAGTATTTCAACTTCCTGTTTGCATTTTCCTTCAGATTTCTCCATTCTCTGATTTATGGTTTCCATGTTGGTACATGTAGGAACTTTAGATGAAAATGCCCCTTTTATCATTTCAAATAAGTACTGGACTGCACATAATCCAACAATGGAGTGTCTTTGGCATGTCGTCAACAGCCAAGTTGATTGAAGCATTTCGCAATATATGCAATCAGATAACACCAGTCCGGAATTTGTAAAAGATTTCTTCCTGAAATGTGAATATATTGTTTTTAGGTATGTTTTTCAAATTTCAAAATAAAAATAAAAAGCCTCCCGCCCTCATCAAAAATTTGAGGCACAATTGTCTGAGAACATTGACATTTTTTTTTAATGGCCTTATTTTGAAAATACACTTAAGGAGTCAACCAAAGAAAACAGTCTTTGGGGGCCTTTATGTTAAAATCATATAGATATCAAAATACAGAGCACACAATAATGGCACTCTGTACCCTTAATAATCTTCCTTTCTGTCAACATCTGCCATGACATGTGCATCACTTCAAAATTATTTTTTCAAATTTTAAAAACATTATCATTTAAATTCTGTTTAAAAAATCTGAAAGTGTACCTCTTTAACTAAGGGGAAGACATTTTCTGGATTCCAGATGACTGCTAAGATGCCTTGGAAGATTCATCTACAAGTTTAGAGAGAATATCTATTAGTATGGTGGTGCAGAAAAAAGTGATTTGTATCTGTTCATTAACCTGCCTTTGTGCATCGACCCCTTCATCAGTAGATTCATCCAGTTTGATTTCTCGTGATCTATGAGGGTTACAGAATGAAACTGCAACACGGCTTGTGACCTATTAATCATAATACACAAGTATACAAGGAAACATAATTTTCAGAGTCACTGAACTTGCTTAACTAAAAGAAATGTCTGCACTTTATAAAAGACAGATACCTATGTGATGTACCATATATTTCCAAACCATTTATTTCAGGTTATTGAAATATGTTTGTGCTATTATCAACAGTTTGCAGAATGGAATTTATATATAGATGAGTATTTTGGTTATGGGAGCTGAAAATTATGGCCTATCTTGAAAATATTTTAACAAGCTAATTTTTGTGTTGTTCGCTGCAGGATTATCCTGCAAACAACATATCCAAAACCTGCCTTGGGGAAACATTTTTACAGTACTTTGAACTTGGACAGTGTGTAGTGTAAGTAGAGAAAACACTCTCAATGCAATTCTGGGGGACTTATGTGACATGTGTATACTGGGTGATACGTGTATTGTCATTTTAGCTCACTTTAGCTGCTCTATTGTAACATCATTACCATGGTGATATGTAGTGTCAGAATGCATGTTCTTGGAAGGACTTTGATGATGTGGGGATGTGTTTGTACGGTATGTTCGATTGAATTCGACTAGATCTGATTACAGGAAAATTCCAGAGACTGCTATCTTGAGTACCACATAGTACTATAGGGTTGTTAACCAAGTAGGGTATGTCCAATCGATTGACCAAGAGTGTACACGGGCAAAGAAAAAGAGTCCCAAACATAGTAGAATCGGTGTTTTGTTACTCTTTCTAGCTTTTCTGGCCTGCTCTAGATACTCTTGACTCTATCATTAGATCATGTTCTTGCTATCTCTACTGACATCCTCAGTCCTTGACTGAGTCTTATTAGATCCAGTCAGATTGCTGTAGGCTGCATCTGCTAATAGTCCCTTGAACACATTGCACAAGTTTGATATTTCACCCACAAACTGTCAATCCTACACAGCACAGGTGTCACATGTTCAAGTGCTGGAAAGATCGAGTTATACTTTTGTGATAGGTTGCAATGTGCCTCAACAATGTATAGCACATGGGCATATGCAGATGTTTGGGAACTGAAGACTTCTGATTGGAGGACTAGTCTTGGATGGAGAATAGTGTGGACTTAATAGGGACTATTGGGGTCTCGCCCATACACAATTTCATGCCTCTCAGCTACTAGCCAGTGGTTTCGTGGCTTGTAGGTAACTGCCACTGTCAACTATCCCTATCACTATCTCCTAGTAGTACTAATACCTTCTACCCATGCTGCTACTTTCCACCCCAACACTATCACATTGACTCCTACAGCTATTGCTATCGCTGTCTCCTCTCGGTACTGTAAGCTCTATGATTCTACCTTCTATCACTACAGCTGATAGTCTCTACTAACCTACTACTTGTTATGGTACTAAATATCTGATCTCACTACTACTGCTAAATCCCATCAGTCCCATGCTAGGCACCTTCTACTTCTAACATCAGTACCCACTTCTATTGATGATCATACAAACCTGTCTACCAGGCAGTATTCTATGATAACTATCTCCAATACTACATCACTACCCAGATGAAGTCATAAGTTATCATTCATTGAAGTCTAAGCTCATGGACACATATGATAAAACTAGGTTTCTATGGACAGTATCCTTCAATGACTATCCTCCAAAACTACATCATCAGATAACAAGTATCCCTCATTGAAGTCTAACATTGCAGCATAATTTCCTCATACATCAGTACTGTCAGAACCATACATTTCTACTGGCAGTATCCTCCTTTCAGTTTCCTCCCTAGTACAGCACCATGTCATATATAGACAAAACTACATGTATGTTTCAATGAGTCGTTTTGTATTCAATGAGTCAGATGTGCGTAGGAAGAAAACGTCGAGACCGTAGGTCGAGACGTTTTCTTTCTACGCACATCTAACGAATTGAATACAAAACGACTCATTGAAACATACATGTGGTTTTGTATTTATTACATGACCCAAGCACCTACTGACCTAATTTTCTTTTCTATCAACGGTGGTAAACACCATGCACTTTATGCAGTCGCATTGCATAAAAAAAGTCCCGGTTGGAACAGGTTGGTGTGCAATACGGAATTCTGTATTGCACAGCCGTATTGCATAAGAGAGACTGCATGGGCATGTAATAAATATCCGCAAATACCCAGATGGTATGAATAGTCTGAAGTGTAAGGCCAAGTATTAGGTTGTCCCAGTTTTAAGTTCTAGTAGAAATACACCATAGAACTCATAGTGACAGTTCTATTGTTGGCTATAGATAACAGGACTAGTATTTGCAAGAGGTAGTGTTAACAGTAAAGATGTTGTGAGTGCCTGTATTAAAGGTTTAAGCCAGCAGTAATTGTAAAATCAATCACTCACAGTGGTGATAACCAGTAGTAGTTTTAAGGCCAGTAGTTGAGTCCTAGAGCTAAGAAAAAACATTTCAAATTCCTGTATTTCCCAACATATACAAGACAGATGTTTGCTATGTGGTGTGAAGCTTTCGACCAGTAGAATGAGGTGGGAAAAGAAAACTGCAATTGACTGCCTCATTTTATTATGCCCCAAAAAATTTTCGAGGAGGTATATAGTCGAGGTCTCCGTCCGTACGTACATATGTATGTCCGTCCATCCATCTGTCTGTACAAACATTTTGTATTATAACTCGAGCATCAGTTGTCAGATTTTAATGTTCTTTGGTATGGTGATAGGGCAGCTTGAGGGAACGGATGCCCTTGTGCCTAGCATTTCGTCCATTCATTTTTGGTAGAGTTGTGGCCCCCTGTTTTGTTTTTGGCCCCTGTTTCTGACTTAGGTAAATTGTACCATAGCCTGTAGGGCAAAGTGCTCCCAAATTTTTTTTTTGTTCATTATTTTTCTGCGGCCCAGTGCCTATGTATTTACATGCAAGTCTGACTTTGCTACCTTCGGGGACATCAGTACATGCAGTTGCTCTTGTTATTGGTATTTAAGGTTACTTTCAAGATCTATGGTTATATCATGACCATAACTAAGGTATGAAGTAAAGTTTTGTCAATATTTTATACTTATGCTGATGGGAGAGGGTTGGCCCAGTGCTCAGCAGCATTGGACTTCAAACCGAAGGACCGTAGTTTGCTCCTGACCAGTAGTAACTGTGTTGTATCCTTGGGCAAGGCACTTAATCCCAATCGCCCATGTGGGGACTCATTTGCATAGAGTGCTAAAGTGTATCTCACTTTGAAGTGCTCCTGTCTTCGGCCAGTGCTAACCCTGCTTGTGTGGAGTTAGTACGTTGGGAATTCGTAGCTGCTCGGTTCTCTCTGGGTACTTGGGCTTCCTCCACCCGTAAAACTGTCCGATATGAGGTGACTATCACAATATTTTTATACTGTACCAATGACCTAGACCTAGCTGGTGCTAACTCCTTAAAGTCTAGGGCCAAACACAAATTTTGCCCCCCAATCCCCAAAATTTGCATCAAAATCCGAAATTTCAATGTCCTATGTGGTCCTCCATACTTTTTATCCACTGCGCATGCACAGTGTCTAGGAGGTCTTGAAATTGGCGCAAATTGTCATTCTTTGTTTGGCCCTAAAATCAGAAATATCTCACTGATATTTGTACTTGTAAATCTCGGTTTAAATGATGCCAGACACATAATTATGAAAGAAAGGGTGGATCAACGGAGGAAATAAAAGGATGGGAGGAAGAAACAGTGGCAGGATGTGTTCAGGGATGTAACTTATAATATTTTTACGAAATTATTTCATGTTCCCTAATTTCGGGGCATGGGTCTGATGTCATTCTTGCTATGAATTTACCATTGTTTGTTCAGTGTTTCCTCTCTCCCTTTCCTTTATTCCCTCCTTGCTATTCTCCCATGCTTTTGGCATAATTTTTGTAATTTTTTTTTACTAAAATTTCTTGGGAGTTTTGGCTTGGTAACAGAATGATTTTTTCTGTTTTTCCCCATGCTTACGTCCTCACCCTAGGGTGGTTAGGCGTTTTGGTCTGCATCTACCATCCGATGTACTGCAGTTTCTTCTCTGGAAGTCTGTTTTACATCGGATAGTGTTTAAATTGGTAACTGATTTTGGGCCATGTTTACAGTGCCTGGAGTCATGTTTCTGGTTTTTGTACACTTTTGTTTACGTTGACAACGGTTACTTCTGATAGTGATTACTTGTCTTCTGTTTAGTTCTGCTCATAGCCAGATACATTAATATTGTCCGTAAGTGTTACATTAATTTTTAAATATGTTTTAAAATTTTTGTCCACACTTAGGCTTTTTTGGGATCCTTTTGGGCTCATTGTTCCCATTGGGAACTTGGGCTCTCCTAAAAAATTTTTGAAAAATCTTTTTCTTTTGAATTATTTTTTCGAAATGTTATAATTGATTATATTATGTATCTTTGTTTTCAAGAGTTAGTGCGAGTACTATGACTGTTTATATTCTTTCTTGATGAAAGAATATTGTTCAAATTGTAATTCGAGGAAGTCTTCCTCTGAATCTCATGTTCATTGTGTTTCTTGTGGTCGGTGTACTCGCACTAACTCTTGCTCTGTGAATGCCAATTGCAATGACAAACGTTGGAGACGTGTGTCATGGTATATTGTTAGCGGTGAGAGGTCCATGCCGGTCCTCTCTCCGCAGGGTCACTCTAGTTTTTCAGTCTCTTTTTCAGAGGAACAAGACCAGGGTGATATTTCTGTGATGTCTTCAAGAAGTGTGCATCCGTTGCCGCAGTCTAACAAAGAGCTAGCAGCTAAAGTGCTCATGGAAATACGACAATTGCTTAAGAGGTCCCAAGTAGGATCGACGGCGTCGCCCGCTAGCTCGTCCGGTGAAGCAATCATTCACAAAATGGTTGTGATGCCAGGTTCGTCCGTTGTGGTCCAGGAAAGGAGATCGGGTGATGCGAGCACTATAAACATTGAACGTGCACACCCAGCGACGACGGATCCGAGGATAGTACGGAGGAAGCTTGTCAGTCCGGTAGCGAGAGAGGTCCTTCTCTCTTACAGCAACATCTGGGCCCAGATGTTGTTGTACATAACGTTCGTCAGTCAGAGCATACGTCCACTCCACCTGCTTGGGACGCTCCGTTGCATAGACAGTCCGGAGCGACTAGTCTATCAGCTTCCTCATCCTCACGGCAGCACACACGACCACACCTTGGCTGTGTGACTGCTGATATCCAGCCAGCTTCGCTGACCAGGGATTCCACGTCGACCAGGTCACGCCATCCAGTAGCCAGGGATACGAGGCCTTTACAGTCGGGACGTTCGCATAAAAGAAGTATGCAGGATTCAACGTCCCAGGAGCTTCCAGCGGCTAAATCACGCAAGACCGCGGCTCCACAGGCCTCCATGACGGACTTGCTATCGCAGATAGCTCATCTCATTGCAGCATTCCAGCAGCCGTTAGAAACTTTTTCGGATTAGGAATTATCTGAGGAAGCTGGGTCGGTTCGTTCCGTTGCAGAGTCAGAAAGGGACAACCGAGATTACCAAGTGGTCCAGCCGGATGGCGAAAGCGATTCAGCAGAGCTGGAATTTTCCCTTTATGAACAACATAAGGTAGCCGTTGAGTTCATCCGGCAATACATTCCTGATGTTGTTCCTTCAGACCAGAATGCTGCATTGCCGGATAAAAGACTGATAGCGTCACTGGACACAGATTTCTTCGGTCGGATTAGGGACATGGCACCTGAGTTTCCGACCCAGTCCAGAAATGTCACACGGACATTTGAACTTTTGAATGATGCTATATTCTAACTACCCTCGAAGATGGGCAAGTCCGGTTTCTTATCTGCCAGTGCTCTACAGCTGCTTTTCATCAATTTAAGGAATAAATTTGAAACGGCAGGACAGGGCATTCCGAAGGTTCCTCTGCATCTGGATGACCAGGCTGAAGACCTAGAAGTGTCTTTGCCGTCGTCTATGTCTATTCCATCCACGACGTTGGAAACGACAGTCTCGTCTAACAGGATCAGCTTAGACGCATTATGCTACGCAGATCACCTTACCAGAGCGTTATCATTACGTCTCGAAGGAAAAGAATTCCAGGATGTACAGACTTCCTTAAGAGTTTTTTAGAGGGCCATAGCATACTCTACGTATTACTCTGCCCTTTCAGTGGCAAATCTGGAGTTAGACGTGATGCTGCCCTGGCTGCATCCACTCGAGTGGATCGTAAGGTGAAAAACTCTCATTGAGTGGCTCTGGTCTCCGGAGAGCTTCTCTTCGACGGCAAGCTTTCCATAATCTATGATCAGATTACTGAGAAAGCTTCAGACTCTCTGCTGTTCAAGTCTGCTTCTAAAAAGTCGGATTCAGCGGAGAAGAGTAAGACAGGCACTTCTGGGGCGAGTACGTCCAAGGGAAGTTCCTATAGAGATTCTAATAAGTCCTCTTGGTCTTACTCCAGATATCGTCAAGGTAGCGACTCAGGTAGGGGTCGTAATACTGGCCAAGATAACCGGTCAGACACCCCTAGGTTGACGGGGCAAGATGCGGGTCGTGGGGGACGTGTTTTCTCCTCCTGCAAGCCTTGCAGATCCAGGAGGTGATGGTGCAAACCTCTATCATGTTCCAGTGGGCGGAAAGCTATCGAGTTTCTTAACCAATTGGTTGTCGATTACGGACGACCCATGGGTTGGAGATGTGATTTCAGAAGGGCTAAAACTGTCCTTCAAAAGAAAACTCCCGTTAACTTGAAGTCCACGGTGGACTCAGCTTCTGTCAAATCCTCAGAAGAGAGGTTCGCACCTATCAGAAGTCCAGTCTCTTCTGGAGAAGAACGCGATAGAGGTCGTAGAAAACCAGGAATCTCCAGGTTTCTACAGCCATCTGTTTCTGGTTCCGAAACCAGACGGTTCGTTTCGTCCAGTCATAGATCTGAGCTGGATAAACAAGCTGATCGTGGCTCCAAAATTTTTTATGGAGACCATTCGATCAGTCCGAGCGAGCATTCGAGTGAACAACTATGCTGCGAGCATAGATCTCACGGATGCGTATTTTCACGTCATGGTACATCCGGCGTTCAGAAAGTATCTTCGCTTCGCTGTCCTAGGAGTCGTTTATCAGTTCCGAGCAATGTGCTTCGGTCTGAATCTAGCGCCCTGGGCTTTCACTCGAATAATGAACTCGGAAATGACTCATTTCCGAGTTCATTCGTCTGTGGTAACGTTGGCCTACCTGGACGGCATTCTTAAGAGGTATGGCAACGAGTTAATGCTTCAGAACGATGTTCAGAATCTGCTTCAACTGCTCCGACGTCTGGATTTTATAGAAATCGAGAACAAGTCGGATTTGGTGCCGTCCAAGTCATTCACCCACCTGGGAAGGAGCTTCGAGACGCACAACAATCTTGTTCGTCTGCCATTAACCAGAGCAAAATTAATCAGTTGTTAGGCTCGCTTTGGTCTTCACTCCGACATAGTTACAGCGAGAGAATTCATTCGACTGATAGGTTTATGCGGAGCCGCCGTGGATCTTATTCCGATGGGGCGGCTACATACTCGGCCACTCCAAATTTTTCTGACTCAGAACTGGAGTGTAAAGATTCATTCGCTCAATACGAACATCGTCTTGTCAAATCAAGTGAAACAAGAGATTCAGTCTTGGGCAGATATTCCGTGGTTAACTCAGGGAGTTCCACTGCAATTGCCGGATCCAAGTTTTACGATTATGACTGATGCCAGTCAAACAGGTTGGGGCGCAACATTGAGCCCAACAGATTCGAAGTGCCAGGGTCTTTGGGATCCGCAGTTCCTAAACAAGCACATAAACATCAAAGAGATGATGTCAATTTGGCTTGCACTACGTCATTGGATTAACATTATTCAGAATTCACATGTGCAAATTCTGTCCGACAATTCGACGGTAGTAACGTATATTCGGAACCAGGGAGGCACGCATTCCATTCCATTATTCAACTTAATGGAAAGAATCCTTCTGTTTGTCCTAGAGCATCAAGTTCTCCTATCGGTCCGTCATATTCCGGGTCATCTGAACGTTTTGGCAAACTCCCTTTTTCGGAGGGGGCGCATGTTGCTGTCAGAATGGACTCTCATCAAACGAGTATTCAATCAGATTTGCTACCATTGGGAGCGTCTGATGATTGACTTACTTGCGACGCATCTCAAAATCAGTTGCAGTCGTATATGTATCGCCGTGTCCAGAACCTCGAGCGTTTGCAGTAGACGCTCTCTCGTCTCTTGGGACGGAATGATAGGATACGCGTATCCTCCAGCACCATTGATTCAGCAGATATTGCTCAAGATAAAGCAATCTCACTGCAAAATTCTGTTGGTAGCATTTCTGTCACCCCAGAGACCATGGATAAATCTACTCAGGTGTCTGTTGTGGGACATGCCACGGAAGCTTCCTCCATGGGAGGATCTTCTTTCGCAGGGGAAATCTCGCACACTGCATCACAACCCGGAAGGTCTCAACCTTCACGTATTTCCGTTGTGTGGTCCTTCTTGCATGGCAAGCATTTTACAGGACGAGCAGTGGATGCAATTTCTAACTGCAGGAGGACCTCATCTTCGCTAAATTATGCAGCTAAGTGGAAGGTTTTCTCACGGTGATGTAGGGATCATTCTGTTGATATTTATGATCCCTCCATTCCAGACATTGCTAATTTTCTAGTCTACCTGTTTGATGAGATCAAACTGCAGCTTGTTACCATTTAGGGTTATAGGTCTATGCTATCTGATACCTATGCACATCATGATATTTCACAGATTGGATCTAATGTCTCTTTATCTAAGTTAGTGAAAAACTTTTTGATAAATAGACCTAGAACCCTTAGATTAATTCCTAAGTGGAATTTAGCTTGGGTTCTTCTTAAACTAAAAGAAGCGCCATTTGAGCCTCTTGACACGTTGGACTTCAAATTCTTAACTTATAAGACAGCTTTTCTCTTAGCCTTCTCTTCACCTAGAAGAGTTAGTGAGCTTCATGCACTATCCGTTGATGATTCTCACTATCTTAGTGTAGGTGATACTATTACCTTGACTACTAATGTTGGCTTTTTGGCTAAGAATCAGGCTCCTAATAAGTATCTGGAACCTATTGTTATTAAGGGGTTGTCCAACCTAACTTTGGTCAATTTGTTGACATTTTTACCAATGCATCAGAAACAGATAAGAGAAGTAAGGGAAGGCAAATTATGTATCAAAATATGAGTAAAGTGCATAGAAAAGGTACATATAATTTTTTTCATGAAAAAAAGTGAATTTTATGATTTTGAAGAAGATTAATTTGCCAATGGCGTAAGTAACGAACCGGTAAAACCACAAAATAATCGGTAATTCAAAAGCCTTATCCTCAATATAATGATAACATACTACACACTCAGAGAAAGCATCTTTTTGACACACACTCTGGTGGGTTTTGATGTTTGAATGTAATAACACCAACACAAATTTTGGATGTTCCGGATGTGGCCATGTTTCAATGATGTTTATTCCGGTCATGTGATTACGATGTGGTTCTTGCAGAAATACTCAATTTGGAATTTGCAAGGACGTGATCATGCACTTTATTTGTTCGAGACAATGTATGAGCGGATTTGCAAACAGGTGACAGCAAATACTTGAGCTGTTAATGTCATAACTGCACAATATGGTTCAAAATTCCCTCTCGTGTTTACAGTCCGTCTGAACTTTTTTGTTGACAAAAAATCTGAATTATTGCGCACTAGAAAGACAGCATGAACCACTTGTAAAAAAATAACCGAGTGTATAAAATCAGGACAATACACATAAAATAAGGCAATATTCATAACAAAGTAAGCAGAATGCTTCAAAAATCACTTTTTCACGAAGTATATTCCAAGTGACCTAGAACTATATTGAGCGTGTTGACTTCCCCTGATGTTGCGAAGTTATTTACTTCCTAGTAACCATGGAATTTGTCGCGGCTGTCTTTGATGTCTGCAAAGGACCAATTGAAGATGGGTTGAAATGATGCATTTGCGCTGTTAAATAAGGTGCACTTGGACGATGCTGAGAATTCAGTTTTTTCTTGCAACCAACCATACTAACACAAGCATCGATCAGTGTCTTTTGTCATCGTTTTACACTGACATATGTGACAAATCTTTACCGGAAACCATCCCCCAATTTGCATATCACAATAAACATAACCGCTGTCACTGAGTGTCAGCGTGGCCGTGTGGTCAAAACCGAAACGAATTATCGAATGCAAGGTCAATATTAGCTGCAATTGGCTTTTAAACAAATGAAATACACGAAATATTCGCAATTTCTTCATTATCCATGACGTGTTACTTTTTAACCAGACCACATGTGTTCACGGTTCAGTTTCGTTTGTTGGCATCAAACTGATATTATTTGTGGTAATTAAATAGTATGAGAAGGAAGCCAAATATTTCCCATCATCTATTAATTAAAACTGATAATTTCTTTTATTTTACTGAAATTATGAATTGATAAGGTGGGTGTGTTGCGATTATTATGCCCCAGACCTGGAAGTTGGAAAATCAAAGGTGCATCTAGGGCCGTGCAGTGGTGACTGCTGTCCTATTAGTCTTACCCATTCATCATTACATGTACCAACATTCTCCCTTGTATCTCAGCCACTGCTACTCCAATTTGAAGGATATCTGGTGTTGTGATCGAGAATTATGGGGAAACAATGCCTGTGTCGCTGCTGTAGCATGTGTTTCTTCCCACATTTTTTCAGAGTTGTGGTACTTTTTCACTCTTTTGAGTTAGAAAATTTTGTTTATAACTAGTTGATTTGTTACAATTTGTTGCAAAGTGCCTGCTAATACCCTCAATTGTATTGCTACAGAATTTTCTGGTGAAGATTTTGTTCCTATTACTTGTCAAGCAACAACCTAATGAATATTCTGTATAAAGCCACCAATCTGATGTTTGACACTTTTATCGGAGCTGTTTTGAAGGCTTATGGAACTCGAAATGTTGATTATGGCAGGACTTTTCTATTCATCCATTAATCGATAAATTAAGTGTTATAGTTGGAAGTAAGAAGCATGAAAGGTCCAGAACTTTAAAGTCTAAAAAGAATGTTTTGCAATGTAACATGATTTTTGCAGATACACTTATTTGGAGGGTTACCTGTCTGATAGTGTTTGGAATATGTGTGGCCAGGATCTTCAAAAAGAAAAAAGAGTTAAACTTTGAGAAAAAAGGCATATGCCTTGAGTGCCGGAGGTAGAGTCATACAAGGAAGAGAGCCCCCCTCCGGGAAATCTTTTGGGGATTGCTTTGTGTACTGCATTCTTGAAAAAAGTATGTGAGACCCTCTGGATGTGCCCTTCTGATCTCAATATGCCAATAAGCCTCCTTGGGGAAAGTACATGCAATAATGGTTATGTAAGGTTGATTTGATGTGTTTTGAATAACAATGTACTTTTAAGTACATTAGATGGTTTATTGCAGTGACAGGTTACACTTACCCTTATTTCTTCTCCAACAGATATCATGAGTGTATTGGTGTCCAAGAGTAATCAAAGCTATTATACTTATTGATAAACCAGACAAATTTAACAATTTAATCACTATCAAATTGATGCATGGGATAAAAGGGGTTACAGTGCAAGGAGGTTGTAAATATATTTATTCAACTACAATGTATGACTTTGCAGTGTATTCTACATAGGGGAATATCATTGTTTCTTTCCAAACCACCACAGTAACACATACATCTTTATATTGGGAGACACTCTTTTGTCCTTCCATACTTCTGCTGGACTCCTTCAAGTTGACCTTTGTTGAACTCCCCAAATCAAAACATAAACAAAAGAAAATGTCTGCCTTCAATCAGTGAGCACCCCACTTATAACATTTGGTCTCAATCTTTATTACTTTCATGAACTTGGAAAAGATTTCTTTGAGTATATACTTAATGTTTATAGAATGCAGCTGTTATTTTATTTTGAGGTATTTTATTATGAAAATTTTGTTCTCTTACTTATGCCATAGCAGACTTTCAGGTGGTGATATTTACACATGGCAGCAGTTCCATGGCACATTTCAGTTTCCACATGTTCTATGTTTCATTCCAAGCATTTTGGTATATAATTTATTGGGGTTATTCGTTTTGGGCCTTTTTTAGACTTGAAAGAAAATTGCATGAAATTTGACCAAAGTTAGGTTGGACGTCCCCTTAAGGCTCTTCCGTCTTTGGACGGGCATAGGCCTTTACTCTGTCCTGTTAGAGCTATACGTGTTTACAAACGTAGATCTGAGTTTATCAGAAAGGGACGTAAACGTTTCTTTCTGTCTCTGCTGCCAAATAGAAGGGACATTACGGTCCATTCTATTGCAAGGTGGATTCAATTAACTATCCGTACTGCTTATGAAAAATTATCTTCAACTCAGCAGTCTGTGTTTAAGATTCTGGTGCATGAAGTAAGAGCGCTATCTACATATTGGGCTTATGCTAATAGTGTTGCTATTACAGATTTGATGAAGGCTGCATATTGGTCTCAGCCTTGCATATTCTTGAATTTTTATCTTAGAAATATTGAGTCCATTTCTGGAGACCTGCATTGTTTAGGTACGTTATCTGTTGCTCAGAATGTCGTCCACTAAACAGTTGCAACTATAGTTCTGTTCCGGCAGCGACTCTGTCCTGCTGCCCTCTTTGCTCTGGGGTATTTGACCCAGGGCAAGGGGAAGAGGGGGGGGGGGATGGTGTTCCCTTATATCACCTGCTTTATAGTGAAAAGCAAGGGGATACCTCCTCTGGAGTCAGTAATTCCGAGTCGGTGCCTGGATGGTTTTAAAGTGTAAAACTAATGTTCAACTCATTCATGTAAAAT
Organism: Pictodentalium vernedei; assembly: GCA_031216915.1. Lineage (NCBI taxonomy): Eukaryota > Metazoa > Mollusca > Scaphopoda > Dentaliida > Dentaliidae > Pictodentalium > Pictodentalium vernedei. The sequence continues at coordinate 269,610,806 of CM062295.1, forward strand.
TTTGAAAGTGTAGCTCGGTGTGAAGCATTTGTATATGTCAAGTGTCATACGAGCATTAATATACAATCCTCGGACACTTTTAATGAGTATAAAGAGTCTCATTCTCTGGACTTTCTTTATTTATTGGCTTTCCTTTAAAAAATTAGTATAACGGGTTATACTGGATGTTAATAGAGATCATTGATGTTATTGTGCTCAATTACAGAATGGTATTGTGTCTTTCTTTTTTGATACAAATTAGAAAGATACATGTAAAGCCTGTTTCTCCTTGAGGGGATAATTCTGTTTACATGTATTTGAGCTTATTGGATTTTCCTTTATGTCCTAGGCCCTCCAGCCTTTTTTCTATTCAGCTAAGTCTGGGTCATTGGTACAGTATAAAAATGTTAAAAAGTTTATAGTAATTTATACATTTTTAGCTCTGCTGACAAAGTCAGCAGAGCTTTTCTTATACTGATCCGCTGACAAAGTCAGCAGAGCTTTTCTTATACTGATTCATCCATCGTCCGTCTGTCCGTCCGTCCGTCCGTCCGTCGTCAACATTTTATTTGTCCGAGCCATAATTTCTAAACCGCTGATTATTTTTCCACCAAACTTCATAACAATATGTATTATCAATAGACGGTGTGTCATCAATTATTCTGCGGTCTGTAAATCCACAGGGTCAAGGTCACAGGTCACAGGATCAAGAAAATCTTAAGATATTTTTGATATTTTTTTCGGCTAAAGTTTGTAACAATATTAGTATTAGAAAACATGCCCATGCGATCAGTGGCCCTCAGCGGAGCTCTCTAGGCGTGACAGGCCTCTTGTTTATACTTACTAATGATCCAGACGGGGATGGCCCTCCCGTGAGTTGGGAACTCATACCTCCTTGCTGATTACATAACTCTTACCAGGCACTGGTTGTAAGAATGACAATTGGCCCCAATTTCGAGACCCCCTTGACACTGTGCATGCGCAGTAGATATAAAGTATGGAGGACCACATAGGACATTGAAATTTCGGATTTTGATGCAAATTTTGGGGATTGGGGGCAAAATTTGTGTTTGGCCCTAGAATTTAAGGAGTTAGCATCAGCTAAGTCTGGGCCATTGGTAAGTATAAAAAATATACAAATTACTATAAATTTTTTAACTTTCATTAAACTCCAGTAAATAAATAAATACTTACCTATGCTGCCCACTGTAGGGGACTTTCAAACCAGATTACCGGCTCCACCATTTTTGGAAGTCTGTTTTAACATTGTTGATAATTAGGGAAAATACTAAACAATCATTTCATGGTGTAAATTCAAGTTTGTTCAAAGAGAGTTTCACTGGCATTATTTGGACCTGCTCTTGGGGGAGCAAAACTCGCAGCCCCTCCACCATTTTTCAATTTTTGAAACAGATTGGTTGGTTTTATCCAAAATCTGTTTTATTCGGTGATATGGACATGATACAAGGAAAAAATGAATTTCACACACCCTTGTGGAAACCCCTTGGCTCAAAATAGAAAAGAATTTTAAATACTTTTTTTTATTTCTAAGCTGGGGTGGAATAGATAATTGTTATATGCTATAAAGTATCTTTAGGAGTTGGAGATCCAAACAGGCTGAAAAATGCTACGCTTTTTAAAAATGATTTACTTCCGCTGTCTAAACAAATCTATAAAAATCTCCTAGCTTCCCACACTTGCTCCCTCTCCATTTTCTGAAAGTAATTATACCCCCACAAACGGAAGTGTGTGGGGGGGGGGGGGGGGGGGGGCGGGCTTATATAGGAGTTAACTTGGTCGTCATCGTCAGTTTGTTGTCATCGTTGGTCCGTTGCACATGTAAACTTGTGGAGCGAACTACTTCCACAGTTTTAGCCACATTTTCATGAAACTTCACAAAAATGATCATGATGAGGGGAAGAGCGTGACATAATTTTTTTCCCTGCTCGGTTTCAAGTTGGCAGACTTGTGGCCATATTGGATTTTGCAAAATACTTGTGGAGCAGACTACTTCTACAGTTTCTACTGCATTGTCATGAAACTCAATATAAATGATCGACATGATGAGGAGCGGTGCATGGCATAATTTTTTTCCTGCTCGGATTCAAGATGGCTGACTAGTGGCCATATTGGATTGTTCAAAATATTTGTGGAGCGAACTACTTCTACTGTTTTTGCTGCATTGTCATGAAACTCAATATAAATGAGCGACATAATGAGGAGCAGTGCGTGACATAATTTTTTTCCCAATCGGATTCAAGAAGGCCGACTGGTGGCCATGTTGGATATTTGTTTACTTAGTATATCGGGTGATAGACCATCTCTAGTTAAATTTAGCTTTTAGCATTTACCCTTTTGTACGTTAAAAATAATATGTAAAGCCACCATACATAAAAAGGTATAAGCATTAAAACTGAAGGATTCTTCTGTAATACCATATAACAATTTCCATCTACACTTTGGATTTTCCAGAGGCACTTTTAGTGAGATTCTTGGCTAAGTGATGTGTTCCATCTCAACTCTGTTTCATTGCAAAAGGTGTTTATTCGTACCTTAATTTGGATATTTGTTCACTTTGCCAAATAACATTTTATTTTTTATTAAACTTTTTGCACCTTTTCTTTTTAATTTACTACAATCTTAATATTTCAAGATACTGTATTTACAGCTTGAGGAGGAATTGAAACAGCAAAGAGAGGCTGCTAAATTCAAAGCAAAACCAACTACTGTACTGCTCCAAGATCCATTCCTTCCTCAAAAATCATGCAAACCAAAAACAGGTATACCATATGACTTTTTTGTCTGTATTTTAATATTATTTTTAAATTTGATAGTTCTGGGATCTTTCTGGGTGACAGGAAGGACAGAATATCGGCTCCATTACCAGTGATATAGCAGGGTTTGTACAGGTCATGGAAAAGTCATGAAAATTGAAACATGTCTTTCTCTGCATGGGCATCCTGGCAAAATAGGGGTATTTTTTATTCTCATTCTCATCAGCTCACCTGAACAAAGCTCAAGGGAAGCTTTAGTGATCACTTTCCATCCATTGTCTGTCGGTCTGGCATGAACTTTACATTAATCATCAACTTCTCATAAACAACATGGCCAAATTGAACCAAATTTAAGATACATATTCCTCATCATACCTCAATTCAGGTTTGTTCAGATAAAGTTGCCACACCTTCACCACAAGAGGTACACCCACAAAATTATAAAATTCTTCAACAGAACCACTATTTAGAATCTTGTGATATTTGGTACACAGCATCCTTTGGAGGGACAAGTTCAAGAATTTTCACATCGGGTTTATATTTGGGCTCCCAAATTTTAACTTTATGCAGTATGAGCCTATATCTGATGCACCCAGCAGAATCATTTGATATTCAGCATCCTTGGGGAGGTCACATTCAAATTTACACAAATGGGTTCCTATTTGGGCTCCTTAATGGGAACTACCTTTCTGCAATATGAAGAATATTCAACTTCTTCACATCTACTTGTCAGAATCAATCACTATTTGCCATACATCATCGGAAGGAGGGAGGGGGGGGGGGGGGGGGGCAGATTCAAATTTTTTCACATGAAATCTCTGGATCCATGCTTGTGTTTCTTATGCAAAACTGGATTTTAACTTAGTGCAGTATGAGGAATATTCTTTAAAAAATTTTCTCACTCATGTCCACCAGTCAGAATCTTATGATATTTCGTATTCCACATCTTGGGTTTGGGTATGGTGGGGTTGAGTCGGGTGCAGATTCAAACTTGTTTAAATAAAGTGCCTGGGTTCATGATTGGGTTCTGAATTGTTAATTAGATTCAGTCTTGTTCAAATCGAGTGCTTGGTTTCATTTTGGGCTCTGTAATGTTCATTAGTCAAAGATGCTGGATATGACCTTAAATCTCCCTTTAAACAACTGGGAATCTCCCAGAAATGTAACACCAATATCAAACTTGATAAAAACTTGTCCTCAAAATATTGCAAAGATCGATTCATTGAGAACAACAAGAAGTGCGTAATTTATGATTCATTTATTAAATGTTGCATATCATAATATTGAAATAGTGGAATTTTTTAAGCATCCTGATCTTGGAAAAGTTCTTGATAATCCAGTGTGGGGTGGGGGAACTTTTCTTCCAAAAATCAGGATCCCAAGTCAGTGGTAAATATACCATTCAATACTATTTTGACTTGTTTTTCATGTTTTGTTTTTTAGAGCCATGATTGTAATTGTAATTACATTATTTAGCACTTGTAGTCTTGTCTGCCTTGGTGGGTATGCAGCTTATGGTGTGCCAAGAAAGTGTTTTTTTCCCTTTAATTAGTATTTCAGAATATGTCATCTGAGGTCATAATTAGGCTTTCCCAAACCCAGTTTGGGAAAGACTCTTGTTTTTCTTCCTTTTCAAAATTTTTCTTCTCGTATTTTTTTTTTTTTTTTATGTTTATTTTCTTTCTTTTTTTTTTTTCTGTTGCACTGCTCAAAACAAGCTTAATATTTTAACCAAATTTGGCATACTTATCTAATGCCAAAAAATCTTGTGAAATGAGGTATTGTCATGTCTGTGAAAACGCTTATTTTGAAAATAATCTGCCAAAACCTTCAAAATTTCACCATTTTTCAACATAGCTCAAAGGGGGTGTGGTGGTGTTGCGGTAGCTGGTTCTTGTCAGATCACCGAAGAGATGCAACGTCGAGCCTGATTAGTCCTCGGATGGGTGACTGTCTGAGCGATCGATTCGGACTCCCGTGTTGTGTTCTTGGGCAAGGCCCTTAACCCTGATTGTCCCCATGATGACGCCGTGTACTAAGGCGTACTGCACGTCTAAGGTGCGCATGTCTTCAACCAGTCTAACCCTGACTGTGCTGCAGTGCAGAATTACGATGTTGGGGGAGCTGGCAGCTGCTCGTCGTTGCTCGGTGGAAGAGCTGGCAGCTGCTCTTTGGTTCTCTCCGGGTACTCCAGCTTCCTCCACCCGTAAAACTGTCACCGACACAATATTACATTGGCTGTTAATGTGTCGTTAAACCCTAATAAAAAACAAAAAAACAAAAACATAGTTCAAAAATAAGCTGTACGATTTCAACTAAATTTGGCAAACTTATGTATTGTCATAAAATCTAGTGGAATGAGGTATCGTCATATTCGTGAAAATGCTTATTTTCAAAATTTTGTGCCAAAACTATAAAATATTTCACCATTTTTCAAAAGTCTCAAAATGTTTTAGTTATCTAGCTCAAATTTTCCAAACCTTTAGAGCATAATACGATACACCAAAATCACCACACAAATATTTCAAAATCAACCACTGTTGGCCAAAAATGATATGAATATAGAATTTTTGTCTTCAAAATTGACCAACTTCAAGGGCAAATTTCTCTAATTGCATGGTTGCTGTAACAATTCTTTTGGTCTGGATAGATGCAACAAGGGTGGCATAAAAAAGTTACTGTTTGTTTTTTTTTTTATTTTAGATTTAACCCTCAAGCATAATGAGGGTGAGAATAAGAGTACTGTTTGAAAATGTCAAAATTAAACAATTTTAGTTGTTTTTTTTCTATCATTTTGGAATGGGTTGAATTCAAACACTTTGCACGTCCGTATTCACAATTAACTAGCGAGCATATTTGCTGTTGTAAGTTTTGCATGTCCGTATTTGCAGTTAACTAGCGAGCATATTTGCTGTTGTAAGTTTGGTTGTAAAGTTGAACCCTATAGCCATTCTGGTTGCATAAAAGTAGGTACCGTCCAAATAAACTCCCATTTTTTTTTCAGAATATGATCAGTTTAGGTGACAATTTCTAACTGATTGATCTCTGAATGTTTTCTGTGGCTGCATGCAGCAGTCAAAATATGAAATATTTTGTTTTATATGTTATTATTAAAAGTTTAACCCTTGACAGATTTGAGACTTCCCATAAGGGTACTGTCAGAATAACTGTTATTTTCGCAAACTCCACATGGGCTATTTTCGAAATAGACCATACATTCAACTGCGCATGCAAACAATTGTCGGATTCCTGTTTTTTTGTTTTTCAATGGCACATTAATTGAGACAGAATAAAAACAAAACGCTATGTATTGTTAGCATTGAGTAATTTTTATTGTACAATAAAACCTGTCAAAAGATAATAAGAATAAATATTTTCTCAGTAAAAATGTACAGATCGAACAAAGAAAGTGGCAATAACTGAGAAAAATGACACATGAAAAAAACGACATACGATGCATTTTTCTTTTTCTCAATTACGGTAAGGGCATTTCTTTGATTTTCAGAAGTAGGGGAGTGGGCTTATTCATGAAGAGGGCACCTTGAAATGCGTTTTTCGAAAATATGAGGGTGGGCTTAATCCTGAACATGGGCTTATTCCCGCATCAGTACAGTAGTTAAATTTCTGATACCAACTATTTTCAGAACTGTTTTGTGAATTAAAAAAAAACTGCCTCCCTTATCATAAAATTGAGGAAAAATTTATTGAGAAACAAAATTTTTTTATGTGCCTAAAATATGCTGGAATATGCTTGTTCTAGGTTTAATGGCTGGAAAGTTATCCAATAAGGAGTAGATAGTCTCCATACCATTTGATTCCCAAGCAGCGATATTTGAAATTTATCAAAAAGCAATCATGTTCTGCAATGAGGGAATTGGCTCTCTACTCGCATCTATCATCAACAAGAGGGTCCAGGGGCATTCAACAATCACCTGACAAAGTTCTTTAAAGAAGGTTTTAACTAGCATCTTCGGATAGTACACTACAGATGAATGAAGTTATGTAATTATTAATAAATCTTGTACATATCTGATAATTTAATAATGCCCAGATTTCCAATAATACAAACAAAAATAAGACCAAATATCAACCTGGGGCCTTAAGTTGAACAAACTTGAATCTGATTCTAACGTGTGGTTCTGGAGAAGAGTTTTAAAGAATATTCCCCATGTTGCAATTAGTTAAATTTCAGATTCCCATAGGGAGCTCCAAATATCACTCCAGCTACTTGATGTGAAGGAACTTGGATTGGAGATCCCTAAGGATGCTGTATACCAAATATCAAAAGATTCTGATGGTGGATCTGAAAATTTTTAAAGATTATTCCTCATATTGCACTTGGTTAAAATTTGTGCTCCCATTTTCTGCCCAGTTAATAATCAACAGACTTGATTTGAATGAACTTGAATCTGATCCAGGCATGTTAACCTGAAAATATTTTTTACAGTGAACATGAAGGTGATTTTCAGGAAAATGGCATGGATTTCAGGGAAAAGCACTTGAAGGGTGGACTACTGTATAACAGCCCTCATAGAGGGAATGTCCAACAAAGAAAAACACAAAGGACACATGCAAGGTGTTGGCCAAAGGTTCTCCAGACCCAGTGGTTAAACCCTTGCAAGTTCTTCTCATGCATGTCTCACAGGATTGGTATTAGTCAATAATGATGTGGGGTTGGTGGCTGGGATACAGGTACTGTTTGTTTTTTTGATCTTAGATTTAACCCTCAAGCATAATGAGGGTGAGAATAAGAGTACTGTTTGAAAATGTCAAAATTAAACAACTTTGGTTGCTTTTTTTCTATCATTTTGGAATGGGTTAAATTCAAACACTTTGCATGTCCGTATTCACAGTTAACTAGCGAGCATATTTGCTGTTGTAAGTTTGGTTGTAAAGTTGAACCCTATAGCCATTCTGGTTGCATAAAAGTAGGTACCGTCCAAATAAACTCCCATTTTTTTCAGAATATGATCAGTTTAGGTGACAATTTACTCCAATTCTAAATGATTGAGCTCTGAATGTTTTCTGTGGCTGCATGCAGCAGTCAAAGTATGAAATATTTTGTTTTATATGTTATTATTAAAAGTTTAACCCTTGACAGATTTGAGACTTCCCATAAGGGTACTGTCAGAATAACTGTTATTTTCGCCAACTTTTACATGCGATTTCTCAGCACTGACGCCATATTTTCTCAATATGCTTCCCATGAAAAGATAGGGCATTCATCCAAGAACAATTTCGCTGTTATATGTTTTATTCAATGTTTTAACCCTCACCCACTTGTCAGGCCTTGAACTGAAGTGCCCTCAACTTGTATATGTTCATTCAAATACCAAGATTCAAGATTTCTCCATGTCTCTTATCAAACACTGAGTCTGTGATTGATGTCCACACATTTAGAGCATAATATGATGCACTAAAATCACCACACAAATATTTCAAAATTAACCCCTAGGCAAAAAATGATACGAATATAGCATTTTATCTTCAAGATTGACAAACTTCAAGGGCAAATTTCTCTAATCGCAGGGTTGTTGTAACAATTATTTTGGTATGTGTAGATGCAACAGTGATTGCAGAAGACAGTTACTGTTCACTTCTTAATCTCATCTTTAACCCTAAAGCACAATGAGAGTGAGCATAAGAGTACCGTTTGAAAATGCCACAATTAGCTAACTTCGGTCACTTTTTTCTATCATTTTGGAAAGGGTTAATTTCAAACACTTTGTTTTGCTATAGGCAGAGATGCTTAATAAATAAATACGTTGTTGTAAGTTATGATCTGGGGCTTAACCCAACATATGCGTTGGCCCTTTATATACTACTGTCCAAAAAAAATTGATTTTCAGTGAATGTTTCAAATTTCTGTACTCATTTGTCCAGAAACAAGAAAGAAATAGCTCATTAAGCTTTCCATAACTGCATCAAAAATCAATGGCGAACAAATTTTGTGTTATATGTTTTTGTGTCCTGCTTTATCCAATATCAATTTTTGCTGTACAAACATGAGTACCATCAGACAAAATGTATTTACCAATTAATTTGTACTTTTCTGTACCCAGTTTCCCTGGGTGGGATTGGAATAGTCTATTTTTCTTTGCATATGTGTATTGTGTGTTATAGGGAAATAAATTTTCTGTGCTAAGTTTTGGTGTCACTCATAATCCAACACATGTTTTGACAGCATTATCCAGAAAAAAAACTTTCATTTTCATGAATTTTAATGCATTCTACATGTATACTCATTTTTCCTGTCATTAAATCCAAACCTACACAACTTTATTTCCGCTGAAATGACTATTAAAGAAACTAACTCTTTGCCAAAAATTGTTTTGCACATGCAGAGGAACATTGCTGTTCATGTTTAAGTCCCACATTTAACCCTCCAGGACACTGATTGCTATAAAAAGCGTATCATTTGAAAATGTCAAAATTGGCCAACTTTGGATGCTTTCTTTCTATCATTTTGGAAAGGGTTAATTTCAAACACATTGCTTTGCTATATGCAGTATGCCTTTTCATATTAAAAAGTTGGGAAAGCCCATAATTTGTCCAACAAATTACAATTCTCTAGTTTTCATAATTTTAGTAGTTGTGTTCCGAATGTAAATTATATTCGAAAATCATTTCAGTTCTTTGCAACATTGTAATGACTGACTATGGACTTCAGTAGCAGTATGGTAAACATAGGTTAACCACAAGTCCTTAAATGTTCTTGAAATACAAAATACACCCCGCAGGAACCCGAGGGAAGTGAAGCAGTGCCTGTTTAATGTGGTAAACAGGCTCTGTTTTACTGGTAAAATAGGACCCAGTCATCAATGCTTTGGAGGTGCAAACCCTCTCTAAATGGGCAACATGGCTTATTAATGCTCATCCCTGATCTTGAGTTGATACTCGTGTTGTGGTCATGATTAGCCATTGTGCAAAAATATGTGACCTTAAACTCCAATGAATAAATAAATAAAAAATAACTTTTTTAGACTTTCAAAATTCTTGAAAATGTCCTGTGACCCATGTCATTCTTGCAAGTGCTTGAATACAGTGATCCATTTCAATGGTACTCTTATTCCACCTTTTTGGAGCTTTGTTTCTCACATTTTTTTTATGTGCGTCTTTAGTATTGTAACATCATCTTGCTCACTGGCAATTCTGCTGTCTGTATGTAACCAATCTAAATATTTCTTTGACATTGTAAATTAATGAAAGATTGCAAAGTGTATTTGTAATTTTCTGGCTAACCGAACATTTTATATTTTACATTTGTGAAGAATAAGTCTATTTAAAAAGATTCTTGTTTCTCGGACACCTCCCTCATTATGGAAAATCTACCTCATCACCTTTTTTTTCTTCCTGGAAATCTCTTTTATAACAATATTTTGCACTTGTAGGCCAAATATTTAACCAACTATACCTTGTTTGATAGAGCTCACAGAGCTCTGTCAAACAAGATATGGTTAGTTAAATTTTCAACAACATTATGGGAAATTGTCATTGCTGAAATCATTGGTTCGCCACATTATAGTGTAAGTACCATACTGACGCGGAAATAAGCCCAGGGGGTGCGGGCAGTGTAAAAGCAAAAAAGACATGGGTGGGCTTATTTTCGGTTAAGGCAGTTTGCAGAAGAAGGGAAAAGTTTGAGACGGCCATTTGCAGCACTGTTATTGGAGAGTACAGTTTCCCACTGTCCGTTTTATCCTGCCACTTCATATTTTGTCTTGTGTGTTGAAATTGAAATGGTTTGTAAATTGTATTGAATAAAGAATGTGTTAACATACCAAAAACTATCCTACTTAATTTTTCCGTCTTGTTTTTATTGAAATGAGTTCCGAGATTCAGAATTGTGAGCATGAATTCCCATGTTGTTGATGGAAAAGTCATGGAAATCGAAAGTAGCATTTCGAAAATGAGTCTATTATAGTCTGTGTTTTTAAAGACGTTACTTTCATAAAGTCATGCTGGACTGGGACGTTTTGTCCCAAGGTTTTTTGGTGTGAGGGAGACAACCCAAGCCTGACGAAGCACATGCACTCGTCGTACTATCAGAATTTTTCATTTTCAAATGATTGAAAATGTAAAGATCTGTTAATACGACGAGTGCTTGTGTGACGAAGCTGGTTGAATGAATTATTGAGTGGACATTCAGTGAAAACAGAAGACTAATTAATAAAGTGACAAAATATATTTATTTACAAGACCAAATCAGCAAAAGCAACATCAGTATCGTATTTGACAAAATATATCGACTGTAAGATACAGAAACAACAAAATTATATCAATGTATGGAGCCCTAATCGTGTGATTAAAATAAATCTAAATACAATTTGAAGTTGAGAAAATTGAAAACGTACAAATAAAATAATTTTAATTTTGTGCAGAGGCATGGCATTATTATGATAGGGGGGCGAGAGGCTGTTTACAAATATTACATTTTTTATCAAGTGTTGAAAATTACCGGCGGTGATTTTCAATACATGATAAAAAAATAATATTTGTGAACAGGCATTATCCCAATTACCAGTGGAGTCCCCCATGGTACGCCATTGGAACCAGTACTTTTCCTTTGTCAAATTTTCAATACATCATAAAAAAGTGAAGAATACAATTTGAAGTTGTAAATGGAAAATGTAAATTTGCACTGGCAGCTAGAGCCACAGTACAGCCTTTTTTGGACGCCCCTGTATTTGCAATGCATACAGTCTTTTCACCCTTCACTGTGTTAGTGTCATTTGGAACACTGTCAAACCGTACCATTGATTGGTCCATGTTGGCTATGTTATAGAAGGTGTAGTCATTTTTTGTCCTAAGGTTTTTGATATTACAGTGGAAAGTCTTAATTATCTCTTTGAAATCTGTCTGCACCTTTTGTGAATCATTTATGTCCTTTCGAATGCCCACACTGAATCTCTCTTTTCCAGCGAACAAGCCAGCCATTGGATGCTTTGAAGCCAGTGAGATGTACTTTTCCGGCGTATTCCCTTGCTCTGAACTGTAACATAAAATTAGTCACAGGTTTCCCTTCTTCTCGTTGTTCACACAACCAATTGAACACGTTCTGGTCGATGTCCACAGATATTTATTGGTTCCATTCCAGGGTTTAAAGATTTTTTTTTTCAAATCTTTTCCATAACTGTTCAGTTTTAGTTTGTCGTAGTCACGATCCCATAGTTTAACCTGCTTCCTGTCAATGTTAAAATGTTTGGCAGTTTTCTGCTAATTTTTTCCGCTCTGTGCCAGTCGACAACTTTGATTTTTGTTTCCATCGTGTATCGGGTGCGAATTTCAGAAGTAGTTGTTAGACTCTTGTCCATTTTTAACTGAGGTAATACATCTTGTGAAGAACGATTTGACTCGATAGACGGACGGAATGGTTTTATGCGCCGAAGGCGTGCAGGGACGGTTTGAGGAACAAGCCCCTTTCGACCCTCAGTGACAGTCATTTAGGAAGGAGGATAGTAATCTAAGCAATTTCATGGGGAGTTTCATTTTAGATAATTTATAACGCATTCCATTGTGCCAGACAGAGTCAAATGCTTTTTCAACGTCTAACAGGACTGCCGCGCATATTTGCTGATTGTCAATCGCGCTTTTCATTTGAGTGACTAGTCGGTAGACATGCTCAATGCCTTCTTTACAGTTTCTATAGGCTCTGCTGTCGATATCGAAAGGAATGGTTTCGCACGCCGACTGCGCGCAGGTACGGTATGGGAAACAAGCCCCTTTCGACCCTCAGTGACTGTAGATGATTAATTTTCACATGTCTAGGCGTGTCGAAGGAGGAACGGCTTCAGGTACTCGGCAGGTGTCACCGGTGGCGTCGTGATGGTCTTGTGGCTGATGTCGGTTGAACCCTCGGGTGAGGACCAGTGTGAGAGGTTGGGTCCTCTCACAAAGGTACTACCTCTCCCCAAGTGTGCAGTCGATTTGGATTTTCAGGCAAGTATAGTCTGCCACTTCGAGGATGATTTTGAATGATGGCCATCACTGGCAAGTATAATCTGCCTCATGCTGTCTCTGTTTGGTTGGACTCTTTGAAGGAAAACAACAACGACCCCTTTCGGGGACCACCAAAAAGAAGACCCGAACTTCCCTGGTTCGGGGACAGGCCTGCATTGTAATCCTATTGGGTTGGGACAAAAGATAAGCAATGCGCTTACAAAAAGGGGCAGAGGCGGAATGCAGGACCAACGCTCGCCTCCCTTAAAGTGGTCGACCACTTTTAGGGATGAAGTGGAGGATGTTCAGGAACCATGGGGGTTACTGTTTCCTTAACGGTTATTGTGTCCATAGCGGTTATTGGGGTGCTGGTCAAAAAGCATCTTCTGTGTACCTGCTTAAAAGAAGAAGGCAGAATTAGTTTTCATTGGAATGTGTAAGATATAAAAAGATATAGAAGGATAATTGTAATATTTTATTATAATATTTAAAGGATGAGAGAAAAGTGTCGGTGTTTGTGTGCATGTGTATAATGCTTGTACGTGTTCTGGTTATGGTGAGCGTGACTGTTGAGTTGGTGTTCCTTGTCATTGTTAGCTGATTGCCGAGTGGTTTGGTTCAGCTATTGTAGAATGCCTTAAGAAGGACATATCATACTATAGGGTTGCAGTAGTGTTGCCGACAATAGCTTGGCCTCCCCAGGCTTTCTCTGTGATGGTTGCGTGATTGCTGAGTTTATGTTGTGTGAGGGGTCAGAGTGGTTCGGTTCTGCGTATTGTAGCATGCCTTAAAAAGGAAATATCGTACTGTAGGGTCGCAGTAGTGTTGCTGACAATAGCTTGGCCTCCCTATCTTTCCCCATTGTAAGTGTGGGCGGAGGCAGAGTGGTTTGGTTCAGCTATTGTAGCATGCCTTAAAAAGGACATATCGTACTGTAGGGTCGCAGTAGTGTTGCTGGCAATAGCTTAGCCTCCCGAGGCTTTCTCCGTTTTGATTGCGTGATTGCTGAGTGTATGTTCTGTGTGGGGACTGAGTAGTTTGGTTCAGCGTATTGTAGCATGCCTTAAAAAGGACATATCATACTCTAGGGTTGCAGTAGTGTTGCTGACAATAGCTTGGCCTCCCTATCTTTCTCCATTGTAAGTGTGGGTGGAGGCAGAGTGGTTTGGTTCAGCTATTGTAGCATGCCTTAAAAAGGACATATTGTACTGTAGGGTCACAGTAGTGTTGTTGACAATAGCTTAGCCTCCCCAGGCTTTCTCCGTTTTGATTGCGTGATTGAAGTTGGGGCAGAGTAGTTCGGTTCTGCGTATTGTAGCATGCCTTAAAAAGGGCATATCGTACTGTAGGGTCACAGTAGTGTTGCTGACAATAGCTTGGCCTCCCTATCTTTCCTCGTGTTGTGTTTGCGTGCTGCCTGATTTAAATCATTATTTCCTATTTTAGTGGTTTTTAGCTTTTGACTTTTTGGGGTTTTTGTCTACTATCGCAAATTGCCTGTAATTCGGATATTAGCTGGCTATCGGCTAGCCGATCGTGGTTCTTCGTGGCCAGGGTGGTTAGACGATTTTTGATGATGGGGATATCGGCCTTGTCGTGGAGTGTTTTGATGGGTGTGTCCCATGGGGCACAGAGGGCGACCCTAAGCGCGTGATTTTGGACCCTTTGGAGTTTTCCCATATTAGTTTGATTGAGGTCAGTTAGGATGATTGCCCCGTATTCGAGTACTGGGCGCACAAAGGCTTTGTATAGTTTGAGTAGGGTGGCCTGGTTGGCTCCCCATGAAGTTCCCTTTAGCATTTTCAATAAATTAATGTGTTTGGTGGCTTTTTTCGGCATGTCGTCAGTGTGTTTGTTGAAAGACAATTTTTGATCAATGGTGATGCCCAGGAATTTTGCCTCTTTGCATTCTGGGAGGGTGTTATCCATTAGAGTTAGGTCAAAATCACGTTTGTTTGTCTTGCGAGTAAAGGTGATCCGTTGGGTTTTATTGGCATTCAGCTTAATTCTCCATTTGGCACACCATTGTTCTAGGTCATCGAGAGCGCGTTGCAGGGGTTTTTGGAGCAGATTGGCCGTATTGTTAGAGTCCCAAAAGCCCTTATCATCCGCGAATTGGGAGACTTGAACACGATGCTCGGAGAAGTTAAGGTCATTTACATAGAAGATGTAAAGGAGGGGGCTTAGGAGGGATCCTTGGGGGGTGCCTGCTTCAAGGGGGACACTGTCGGACATTTCAGTGTTCACTCTGACTTTAATTTCGCGATCATTTAAGAAAGACGATAGTAATCTGAGCAGTTTCATGGGGAGTCTCATTTTTGATAATTTCTAGCGCATTCCAACATCTAACAGGACTGCCGCGCCTATTTGCTGATTGTTGATAGCGGTTTTCATTTGGGTGACTAGTCGGTAGACATGCTCGATGCCTTCTTTGTGGTTTCTATAGGCTCTTTGCCATTTATTGAAAAAATCGATGTCTTCAAGGTGCCCCCTGAACCGATTGGTAAGGATTCGTTCGAATATCTTACCGATGCAGCTGAGGAGGCTGATTGGCCGGTAGCTGGCTGGATCGCAGGGGTCCTTGTCAGGTTTTGGTATTATGACACCGATGGCTTTTTCCAACATTTGGGAAAGTAGCCATGGGTGAGGCATGTGTTGAATAGTTTCTTTATTTTTTCGATTAAGGAGTTTGGGCTTTGTTTTAGAATTTTGTAGCTTGCTTCGTCTTCGCCGAGTGAGGAGGAATTTTTGCATTTTTTATGACGTTAATGATTTCGTCATTGGTGATAGGGTGACAAGGTCATCATCGTCCCTGTCTTCTGGCTCGTTATCGAAATTGGGGTAATGGTAGTTATGAGGGTGACCATTGATGAAGTCATCAATCGATTTAATGACGGCGTCATCATTGCCCGTGCCTTGATACGGCGATGTGTTCTTCTTAGGAGGTCGGCAAAGGTGTCGGCCTTTTCTTTGTCGGTACGAGTAAAAGAACCGTCTTCTTTCTTAAGAGGTTTTGCTGCGGCTTTTCTGCCCTTGTTTTTTTTTGCCCAGTAAGAATTTTGAAAGAGTCCCAGAATTTTTTAGCATCTTGGGTCCTGTTCAGGTTGGCTGTTGCCTTTTCCCAGCTGGCTTGTTTTTCAGCTTTGAGGGCTTCTTTGACTTCGCCGTGAAGGCAGTTGTATGTTTTTTTGAGGTCAGATTTCTTACTGGGGTCAGATTCGGCTGGGGTCAGATTCGGTTTTAAGAGCGCGAAGAGCTTTCCGTTTAGTTTTGATTAGTGACAGAGTGTCGCCCGAGATAGTGTTTCTCCAGGGGCGTACTTCTTCTGGGCATATTTTGTTTAAGGTTGAGTTGAGGATTTTCTCAATGCTCTCGCATTGGGTTTCAAGTTCCGCTGCATTGGATGGGGGGGAGTTAGTGAGTTTGACATCGATGATGTCGCGGTAGAGGTTCTAATTAATTTTCCTGAAGTTTCTGCGGAGAGTGGGGGGGGGGGGTACCTGAGGGCCATTTCCTAGCTGCAGTGAGGCATGGACCGGGGGGTGGTCACTGCCTAAGTCATCATCGCCGACCCAGTGGTCATCGATGTGGTTCATCAGAGAGTCACTGGCGATAATTAGATCGAGGATATCAGATGAAAATAGTGGGTTGTTACTGATATAGGTTGCTGAGTTGTCGTTCATAACATGAAGGTTATGTTTTTTTGTGATTTCAAGGAGGGCTTCACCATTGGAGGTGGTTTTGTTGCAGCCAAAGTACAGGTGTTGGGCATTGAAGTCGCCGAGGAAAATGCAGTGTTTGTATTTCCTCGTAAAAAATTCAAAGACAGTGTCAGATACAATTTTGCTTTTTATTTTTTGCTTGTTATAATAACAAACAATCGTGATGTTTTTATTGTCGACTGATTTCAGTAGCATCAAGGTGATTAGTTTTTAGCTGCGACTAGCAGCTCTATAAATGGCAATGTCGGTCTGTCTGTCGGTTGGTCGGTCGGTCGGTCTTTATTTGACCAACGAGTTTGTCTGACCAACGAGTTTCAAAACTCAATAACTTTTGAAATACTTGATGGAATGACTTTATATTTGGCATGTAAGTGTATCTTATTGATGTCTAGCCACTGTTCAATGCATGTGTTGTTCCAAATATTTTTCTTGGAGTTATGGCCCTTGATGAACTTAGAATGTCGGTCGGTCTGTCTGTGACCAACGAGTTTCAAAACTCAATAACTTTTGAAATACTTGATGGAATGACTTTACATTTGGCATGTAAATGTATCTTATTGATGTCTAGCCACTGTTCAATGCATGTGTTGTTCCATATATTTTTCTTGGAGTTATGGCCCTTGATGAACTTAGAATTTTGTGAAATTGCACTGCCCGTCGCAGCTACGGCGTTGATGTCGCGATTTTTATGGTTTTGGTTTTGATGTTCTGCTTTATTAGAAGAGCGACGCCGCCACCTTTAGTGATTTGTCAGTCTCTTCTGGTAGTACTGAACCCGCTAACTGCAAAATTTCTGCTGGGTTGAAGCCAACTTTCGCAGATACAGACAATGTCTGTATCTTCGAAATATCAGCTGATTTGAAATTTTTTGTTATTAACGCTTCTAGCGTTCCACACGGCAATTTATAGTTTATCCATGATAGGGGTTGAAATTTAGTTGCGATGTTTTGTTAGTGGTAAGAGGTGGGTTTAGTTAATATTAATTGCGGCTTTGACTAGAGACTCTGAGATTTGAGTTTTAAATAGCCGGGACGCTGATCGGCTGACATCTTGACAGATGTCAGATTGGTTGTGACATGTTTATTTAGGACCGAGTATAGGGATCCTGCAATTAGGGAGCAGACAGTATGGGGTGGGGATGCATTGTCTGGCTTAATTAGATTTAGGTTTTTTAGTTCAATGTTAGTTTTGACCTTTTTGTAATGGGGGCACCCGCGATAGTTGCTTGTATGATTGCCTTTGCAATTTGGGCAGGAGGGGGGAATCCAAACTGCATGATTTGGTGAGGTGGGTACCTTCACATCTCATGCAGGTTAGATTTCCTCTGCATTTATTAGCAGTATGGCCAAACTTTTGACATTTGTGGCACTGTATTGGAGGAGGGGAGGATCTACATTCCTCCCCCGCGTGCCACCTGCCATTAATGTTGATTCCGTTAGCAACGATTCGTAGTTTAGTTTCACAGTCGGGGCAAGAGACTTTAATTTTCCAGGTCACTTTGCCAGTGGCCTTGGAGTGAAATCTTTCCCACTTATTATTGCCGAGACTCTGGCTTATCAGGTCTCTGGGGGTGTCGGGATGTACCCTGGTTATGACGGTGATGAATTTGGTTGAATTGCTACTCTGTTCGTTGGTTGTAAGTTGTTTGGAGGGGTGACATGTATGCCTCTCTTTCTTTTTGTGGCTATTGATGGGGTTGTTAATATTATTTAGCTGGTCGATATTGCTTGAGACCACTGAGTTCCAAGCTTTTTCCATGAGTGGGGTTGGCCTTGGTTGCGGTCGAAGCTGTAGGGTGTCGTTAGCTGTATCCTGTTTCTCAGAGTTGGACCTAGTTGAGGCAGGGGTGAAGAGGGGCAGTTTCTCACTTTCTTGACTTGCCTGTCAATTGTGTGGGAAAAACCCTGATCATCCATTACCTTCTCCGAGTCAATCTCAAGATCTACAGAGTTTTTCCTTTTACTTTTGCCCTTGATAGGTGTTTTAGTGAGAGGGCTGATAGGAGTGTTATAGTTGGACATAGAGTCAATCTGGGTGGAAAGCATAACATCGACAGGTCTTTCAGGACACAGACGTCCTAAATCAAATGGATCAGAAGGATCCTTGGAGGCATTGCTACTGTTAGATGACAGAGGCCTGGCGTCTTTGCTGCTGGCTAAGGCTGCGCCTGAAGGCCCAGGTCCTTCAGTGATCTCCGGCGAGTGCCAAGCTTCAATGAGTGAGTCAATAGCGTCCCCTCCTGAAGGGATAGCCGTTGTGCCTGGCGCTGCGTGCACCTTGGCCACGGCTATTACTTCATGAGGAGAGCTAATAGGTGAATTGTCAGGTGAGTAATCAGAGCTACCTAGTTTACTGTTAGCTGTGTTATTGTTTCTTAAGACAAGTTGAGATGAGAGGTCAGCTATCTGTTTGGTCATAGACTCGAATCTCTTGGCTGCGGAGGATCTCTCCGCAGCTAGATCCCTCGTGAGGTTAAAAATGATATCTTCCTGGCGAGCATGTTTTCTTTCCATTTCCGCCAGGCAGAGCTGCCATTCCTTCTGTTCATTCTCTCTCTCTTCTCTATCCCTACTCCTCTCTTTCTATCTTCCAAGCAGGATTTAAGAAGGTCATTGCCCTCATTGGTTTGGCTCTTGGCTTTATCCTGGGTCTCCCCTACCTATTTATACCACTATGACTAACCTTGGCTGATCGAGTAGAGATTCTTCTGGCGAGTTTTTCCCTCTCCCTGCACTCTTTTTTTCTTTCTTCAATATCATCTCTCTTCTCATTAACCACAAGACTGGCTGGCTTGATGAAGCTGTTAGGCTGGTGAGACATGATCAATAGTCAGTAGAGTACAGTAGCTGTGCTATTAAGTTTAGTTAACTCTTTAAAATACAGAAATATGATTGTAATCACTTTTTCAGTATTGTCGGTATTACCGCATACTACTTGAGTCGATCTGCTCTGTGATGAGTGAGTGATGAATGAATGTCTGTGAATGGACTCCATGATATTCCATCTACCTTTTATATAGAACAGGTTGAATAGAATTCGTGTGGCTTCATCACACCAGTCAGCTGAAAACTTTTCACTTGCACTTGTGTTGATAGACTGAATTGACAATTAATTAAAACCTAATGTAAACAAATGCTCATGGCTCTGTGGACTTCATTAGATAACCGACTCTTGTCATCGCAATTTGTTGTTTTTACAACGGCTATTTCTATAAACACCAGCATGTTGTCTAACATGGGATAATCTCCAGAACAAAACAGCCTTTTAAAATAATTTACACACGAAAGGTTTTTTGTCAGCTGATTAGGAAAAAATACAAACACAATGGCTATTTTCGAAATAGACCAAACTTAAGGGGGTGGAAGCAATGCGGCCATGGTAGCAAAGGAAGAATACCAACAAGCACGAAATAAAGTAAACAAGATTAAAGACGACAACTGGAGAGTGCGAAATAGCAGTCTTATTAGGACGATAAGAACGACAGGGGGGTCGAGTTCGAACGTATTTTGGAAATGGGTGAACAAACGTAACAAAGGGAATAACCCACAGAGCATTAAAGTAGATGACAGAGTTACAGAAGAGTGAGATCAAATCGCATTAGAACTAGTCAAGCACTGGGAGAAGGTAAACGATAAGCGATGGGGCATGAGGAACCCACCAGAGTGTCTGAACCAGGTCGAGGAAAATCTATCGAACTTCGTGTGCAGCGAAATCAAAACTGAGGAGGTGCGAAGGGTGATCTCGAAATTAAGGAATGGAAAAGCGGGAGGGGTGGACGAAATTCCTAACGAGTTCATCAAAAAAGGGGGAGAGGAACTCTTGGAAAGCCTAACTGCGCTATCCAATTTAGCCATAGAAAAACAAGAGGTCCCAAAGGAGTGGAGGGAAAGTAAAGTGACTTTTATTCACAAAAAGGGGGAAAAAGACGTCTTGGATAACTATCGAGGGATCTCTGTCAGCAGCAACATTGGAAAAATCTTTTGTAAAGTCCTGTATGGGAGATTAGAGGAGGTGATCGAAGAGAAGGGTTTTTTGGGAGAAATCCAGAATGGCTTCAGGAAGGGAAGGAGAGTCACTGACCATCTTTTCACGCTATCCCAAATGATAGAATCCACGAAAGCAAAAAAGAAAAAGGTGTTCATGGCCTTTTTGGACGTTAAAAAGGCATATTATAGAGTATGGAGGGAGGGTATGTGGCGCAAGCTGGAGGCTCTGGGCTTGGGGGGTGAGTTTGTTGGGATTATGAAAGCACTATATAAAGATGTACAGAGTGAACTTAGCCTGGGAAACATTACAACAAAAAGTGGCAATAACAGAGAAAAATGACACACAAAAAAAATGACTTTCGATGCATTTTTTTTTTCTCCATTATGGTAAGGGCATTTCTTTGATTTTCAGAAGTAGGGGAGTGGGCTTATTCATGAAGAGGGCACCTTGAAATGTGTTTTTCGAAAATATAAGGGTGGGCTTAATCCTGAACATGGGCTTATTCCCGCATCAGTACAGTAGGTTTAATGGATGGAAAGTTATCCAAAAAGGAGTGGATAGTCTCCTTACCATTTGATTCCCAAGCAGCGATATGTGAAATTTATCAAAAAGCAATCATGTTCTGCAATGAGGGAATCGGCTCTCTACTCACATAGTCATCAACAAGAGGGTCCAGGGGGCATTCGACAATCACCTGACAAAGTTCTTTAAAGAAGGTTTTAACTAGCATCTTCGGATAGTACACTACAGATGAATGAAGTTATGTAATTATTAATAAATCTTGTACATATCTGATAATTTAATAATGCCCAGATTTCCAATAATACAAACAAAAATGAGACCAAATATCAACCTGGGGCCTTAAGTTGAACAAACTTGAATCTGATTCTAACTTGTGGTTCAGGAGAAGAGTTTTAAAGAATATTCCCCATGTTGCACTTAGTTAAATTTCAGATTCCCATAGGGAGCTCCAAATATCACTCCAGCTACTTGATGTGAAGGAACTTGGATTGGAGATCCCTAAGGATGCTGTATACCAAATATCAAAAGATTCTGATGGTGGATCTGAAAATTTTTAAAGATTATTCCTCATATTGCACTTAGTTAAAATTTGTGC
The DNA here is from genome assembly GCA_031216915.1 of Pictodentalium vernedei. Lineage (NCBI taxonomy): Eukaryota > Metazoa > Mollusca > Scaphopoda > Dentaliida > Dentaliidae > Pictodentalium > Pictodentalium vernedei. The sequence goes on from CM062295.1 coordinate 269,632,324, forward strand.
TCCCATATTCTGCCCAGTTAATAATCAACAGACTTGATTTAAATGAACTTGAATCTAATCCAGACATCATGTTAACCTGAAAATATTTTTTACAGTGAACATGACGGTGATTTTCAGGAAAATGGCATGGATTTCAGGGAAAAGCACTTGAAGGGTGGACTACTGCATGACAGCCCTCATAGAGGGAATGTCCAACAAAGAAAAACACAAAGGACACATGCAGGGTGTCAGCCAAAGGTCCTCCGGGCCCAGTGGTTAAACCCTTGCAAGTTCTTCTCATGCATGTCTCACGGGTTTGGTATTAGTCAATAATGATGTGGGGTTGGTGGCTGGGATACAGGTACAAATACTGTTTGGAGGAGTTAGGCATATAGGGCAAACACTGTTGATGGTTCAAACACTATTTGGGGGTCTGGAATACAAGCACAAACACTTTTGGGTAAGACTGAAAAGAAAACAACTCAATAATTACAAAATGTTTAATGCTGTTATGAATATCGAAATGTGCAAGAAAACAACTCAGTAATTATAAAATATTTCATGTTCTGAATATCCAAATGTACAAACATTCACACAGTGACATTAAATTATACATAGATAATACATGTTTTACACACAATTCACTCACATCTGAAATTTTACATTTTCATATCATCAAGATAATGTTTAATTGAACACTTGGCATCCAGCAACAATTTTTTTGTGAATACTATGTGATAGCATGGCATGTTATTAATCTTTGTTGACAGTAATTTACAAATGGTGTAAATTTCTAAATTTACTTTTCCTACTGTGTATAGTTTCCTTTCTGTGGAAAAGACTGTTTCACAATCAGCTTTGGAATTGGAAATGATAACTAGTCTCTGCAAGAAATAAAGCAGAATGTTGTTAATTAATAAACATAACTTACAATATGAATATATGTAAAAGTTAGAATTAAATAAAGTGATGTAGTATTTGTTGTTGTTATTTGTTTTATATTTGTTATATATATATATAAAAAAAAAACCAAAAAAGTTGTCTATAAAGCTCAAACAGCTTCATTATACCCCATAACAGTTCTCTGTTATGTATGGTTTGGGAAATAAGGGCATTTGAAAATATTTCTATTTTAACCTCCTGGGGTTCCCATGGGGATGCAAGAATTTTTTTTTCCTTTTTCTAAGCCTTTGCTTAACATGAAAGACAGACAACACTTGCAAACAAAATTCTTGAATAACTAAATTTCAGTTTTGTCTCAAAAACATAGCTTATGAACCCCTCATTGGAACAAGCTCAGTGAGCTCATTCCAATGAGGAATTTTAAGCTATGTTTTTGAGTCAAAAAATGAAGAAGAAAGAATGAAAATTGAATGGTAATTTTTGTGAATAGCGCTGGCCGGTTTTGACAGTTGTGTTGGTTAAAGGGGTAATCAAGTATGTATGACTTTTGGTTCAGATCAGCTCATCAGTACATAAAATAGAAATTTGGGGCAGGGCCAAAAATCTTTCCCCTCCGTTTGCACACATTGCTCTTTGAACTTCATTTGAACAAACATGTTTCTACACCTCAAAAGAAAATTCAGTACTATATATCACATTATTATACCCATGTATCCATGTTGTTGTTCCCATGTACCGTCAGTACCAAATATTGTACCCATGTATATTTGTTTCATGAGAAGAATTTTTTAAATTTTGGAGCATTTTCCCCACTGCTTCCCTTTGGGCAGGGCAAGTTGATTTGAGCAAAATCAAAATGCGATGTAAAAACTAACAACCACTCAAATTTAACTGAAACCGGTCCAGCAGTGTCTTCGGAGAAGCTGTGAACACCATGTTCACAGGTGATGAATGGACCATGATCACTATAGCTCACCGTGACTTTCAGTCAGGTGAGCTAAAAAATTATCAAGATTATGTCCAAAGACAATAGTTTGAACATTACTGTGATAATTTGCTTTTCTCTGTTTTCGTGGTACATTGCAAAATTGAATTGTAATTTTACACCCCTGTAAAAAATGTTCTGCCACATGCTTTCAATTAAATTTCATGCAACTGTGCTGCCACTGTTGTTTGCCATTCAGAGTGTTGGATAGTTTTCTTTTCTAGCATGTTGTTACTGTAGCACAATGCATCTTGGATAACTCTTAATCTGCTAAATATTTTCTTGAATTTCTTGTGAAGTAAGTCATGCTGTGATGGAAAATTCATACCTTGAAAAAGCAACAAAGTATTTTTATGCTGGGCTGCAAAATCCTCCTGCAGCAGGCAAAAAGTTCACCCTTGAAGGCCGAATTCTCACATTGATCACTTTTGTTGCAACAGAACAGGGTCCCCAATATGCAAACTCTTGGTAAACTCAAAGATTGTAAGTACGTTGGCAGTTGTTTCCAGGCAAGTCTTGATTGCCTATAAAGGGAAAATAATTTCAAAGCCGCAGAATGTAGAGTTCGAAAGCATAGCAAAAGAGTATAAAAAATCTTCAGGCCTTTAACTGGTCGAGTGCTAGAAGCCACTATTCAAGGCTCTTTTGAAAAGTGACTGAAGTGCTGAAAGCTCTGCACCATATGCATTAGTATGTTTGCCCACCTGTAGAGAAAAAAATGTATATTTAACTTGATTTGTTACAATTGATTGTAGAGTGCCAGCTAAACTAAGGTTAAACTAAGTCTCCTGTTGCTGATACCTTCAAAAAAATATGTTACGAATCACCTTTCAAAAATAATTTACCACTTTACCAACTAAGGGTTATAAAAAGACAAGACAAACAAGCAATAAACATTTGTTAACATATAATTGGTAGAGTGACTTACAAAACAACATATTTTGAGTTTTTTGGGTTGTACTAATGCTGCTTTAAATCTGTTTCAATATTTGTTTACAAACTGACTATTTTCTGATTATTTCAATAGTTTTGCTGGCATCCAGCTTTGTGCCATCTAATTGAAAATTGCCATCTTCTAATCCAGGCACATAAGAACACATCATACAGTATGTTCGCAGGATTTAAAGTTCAGGTTGCAATCAAAAGCTTGACAAACTTATAACACTTCTCTCAAATTTTAAATTATGAACTGAAAATGGATTCTTGCAGATGGAGTGCAAGAGAATCAAAAGTGATTCTTGTGAATCAGGACAAGGTTTAAAACCTAGTTAGTATATTTTATGCATTGAGTTGCATGTTAATAAAACCAGAGGCTCGACGGGACAACTTATTATTGCACATTGTGTTGACAGTTGCTCCCCAACTGACTAGGCCATCATGAAAGCATTTTACAGTGACATGTTTCTTTCATATTTGCCTTTTACTCAACTGGATAGTTCTATTCACAAAAATCAAAATTTTAATAGGTTTCTTTTTTTATCTCAAAAACGTAACTTATGAAAACCGTCATTAGCACAAGCTTGTTGAACCCATTCCAATAATTGAGTTATAAACTATATTTTTTATACCAAAAATGAATTTGTTTAGTTAAAAAAGCTTTCTGCAAATGTTATCTGTTATTCGTGTTAGGTGAAGGGTTAACCGGTAGAGCGCCAGCTGAGAGCGCTAAATTATTTTTGGTCATCAAAATTTGTTCTCGTGTCTTTGCCCTGTTACAGTAGGCACTCTCCCATAAATTGTAATAAGGCAAATCCATACTGTCTAAGTACTTTCACTCCATAGATAATATGAACCACATCCATTGTGTTGCGCTACCTGCACTTCAAAACAAAGCCCTAATATGGGCTTCAAGCACTTGCAACACAGCACATTTAAGGTGGGTGGTTCTTGATGACAGTCAAACTTAAGCAAAATAAATAAAACATCGATAGAGATGTTTACATCACCATTAATACTAGAACAGAGTCATGGTATGCCTGCAATTGCAGATCTTTTGAGTACATTGAAATGTATCAGTCACATTATAGCTACAAATATAGTGAAGAGACTTTCCTTTACTCCTTGAAAGTATTTGAAATTCAGATTTAAAAAACACTTGAAAGTTTTAATTTAATCAGAAAAGATCCCTGAAGGTCTTTGAGATCAGTTCTTAAATTTATGTGGTACCCTATTAACAAAATAAATCAAGTCTCAGTTTGAAGTTCAAGTTTCCAAGTTATCCTTGAAGCTAGTGTTTTCTTCATCAGGTTGATGATTTCTGACTCCGAATTTCTGTTTGAGTTGCCTAACATTTAAACTGTTCTTTCAAGGGTTAGTGTGAAACTCTTTCAGGGAATTACTCAAATAACCTCTGTATTGTTGATTGAATTCTTAAATTTTAAACTTTAAACTCTCTTTTTCAGAAACATTTTTTTTCTTAACTGAACATAGTTATAATTTCTAATCTCAGGCCTCAGTCTGGTTTTTCACGAGGTGCATTGTCCTAATCTGAGATGTAAATTGTATGGCAATTGTGATGCACTGGAATCCTCCCCCGTGGGATCCACAGAAAGTAGAGCAGTGCTTGTCCACTGTGGTAAACAGTTTTGCTTTACTGGTAAAATTGGACTCGGAACCAATGCCTGGGGCAGAAGTCCTCTAAAATGGGCAGCATAGGTATAAATGCTTGGTTAAACTTTACTTCATCCCTATATTGTGGTCATGATGTAGCCAAAGATGCAGAAAGTGACACCAATAACTCTGTTGCACTCGAATCCCTTTAATCCTCTGCACACTGATGTTGAAATATCAAAATTTTAAACAGCAAATTTTGCACAAAATTTGACCAGAAATTTAACTAATTCAATCTTGTTGTACAGCTTACTGGGGCTCTGTCAATCAAGACAGAAATGGTTAAATTCCTGGTTGTGTTTATGGAAAAATTTGCTGCTTGAAATTGTTGTATTTAGACATCTATGAGCTAAAGGTTAACTGAAGTGGAAAATTTTTAACCACCAAATTGCGGGAAAAAAAACAGCTCTTCTTTTCAGACTTCTTTTAATCACCTCATTTCTGAAGATGAAGTGTAATTTTAATTCTTCAGATTTTTTATATGACCGAAAACTGGAAAGAAAGACATGATATAATGAATAGTGTAATGAGAGTAATAACTTCAAAATAATTGTCTAATTACAGCTGTTAAGGCATTTACTCTGAACACAGAAGAGCGTGCAGAATACAGAGATGAGCTGGATATACTAAAGAAACATAAACAAGCTGAAATAGAAGGCATAAAACGACAGCAAGAGAAAGATGAGGAGGAGAAAGAAAAGCAGGCAGTTGCCAAACTTCGACAAGACATGGTTCACAAGTCAAAACCAATCCGAAAGTATAAGAAAATTGAGCCACATGGAAGTGATAAACCATTAACTCTACCAGAATCTCCTGTATTTGCAACCAATACAAGACTTCGAAGTCATGTACGTGTGTGATGGCAATAACTAGATATGTGATTCATTAAATATTCTGGAGAAATACTGCAGGTGTTTTCCTTTAGTTTCTACAACCGACTTTTACACTGCCATTTTGTAAAGTCTATTATTTCACTAACAAAATACGAATTTATCTATGTATGAACATATAAAATAAATATTCTTCCTTCTAACACTACCATATAGGTGTGAAACTTACTCATTGCCTAACAGAATTTGAGGATTGTTTTGACGGTATCTAATCCTGAAACAGGGCAAAATTTGTTTTTTCTTCATTTTTCAAGAACTAGCCAATAGTCTTTTGTTAGAATGAGCTTGCACCTGTCCTTCTTTTAAAGTATCATCTATATTATATAAGAATATGTGTTAGGTGATATATTTAAATTCAATAGGGTTAGGTGGATTTGTTTGTGGTTTTGTTATAACACCCCCCCCCCCCCCCCCCACCCGCAAGGAGTTGTGGGGTGGGGGTTACATTGGAATCATCTTGTCCGTCCGTCCGACCATGCATCCGTCTGTATACATAATTTTGTCCAGAGTTTTTCTCAGACATCTGTGGACCTTTGTCCTCAAAACTTGGTATGAATGTTCACCATCTTGGGTACCTGTGCACCTGCGATTATAGCTCCGGTCAAATTTTTTTGTCCAGGATTATGCCCTTGGTAACTTCAAAAGCTGCCGCATAGGCCTCAATTTTGTCTGGAGATTTTCTCAGATGTTTATGGGTCGATTCCTTTGAAACATGGTATCAATGTTCGCTACCATAGGAACCTGTACAATTGCGATTATAGTTTTGATCGGACATTTTTTGCCAGAGTTATGCTCCTTTTCATCTTAGAATAATTTCCCACATAGGCTTGAATTTGGGCCTGAGTCTTGTATAAATGCTGCTTTGGTGGCATGTCAATCATGACTGTGGGGGTATGGACATACCTATCTGGGACAGTCACACCTCTAGTTTATTATTAATCATTTATCTTCCACGACTCTGACAGGCACCACTGCAAACATATTTCTTTAGCCATCTGCACATTGATGTCAAAATGCCTTAATTTCAAGAAACAGATTTCTCGCATAAGGCAACTAGGAATATAACAAATCCCATCTTGTTTGTATAACAAATTCCATCTTGTTTGACAGCGCTCAATGAGCTCTGTCAAACAAGATGGAATTGGTTTAATTCTTAGTTGCATTATTGGGAAAATTTGCTACTTGAAATTCTTATATTTGGCATCATTGTGCAGAGGGAAATATTTTTAGAAATAAATTTTTTAAAGCTGGTCAATTTGTAAATGAGGGAGGGTGCCTCTGATTCATTACATAAAGGGATACGGTACCCTTTTTTCAGGTTCCTTAATTTGTACAGGCCTGTATTTTTAGCTCACCGAAGGGAGCTAAACTTATCACTTGTCGTCCATCCGGCGTCGTGGACATTTTTCAAACGACTTCTCCACTGAAACCACTAGGTCGATTTTCTTGAAATTTGGTATGAATGTTCATTAGGCCATACAAAGTTGATTGTCTGTTTCTCAGGCTATTTTTTCCAAAAAAGCATGCGGGCGGGTTTTTTTTTTTTCTTTTTATTTTCTCCCCAAGAGGTTGTTTGTGGTAATTTGACCCCCACCGAAACGCCTGGTGTACCACGCAAAATTTCGCAAATATATTGGTTATTCACCACAGGGGTGTTGAGTCGTAAATGAAGTGGGGTTTGAATGTTTGTTTTTTCAGTGAAACGTGAAAATTATAATACAGGACGAAAGTCACGAAACGCCTCGTGGGTGAAACGTCTCGGGTTGAAACGTCTCTGGGACAAATCAAATGTCGAAGTGCCAACTTTCAGAGATTTATTTTACCCCCCCAAAAAAATCCTTTCACAACTTGCCTAATAAAATCGTGAATTGCAATTTTTCCTCATTATATTCAAAATTATCACAACCCATTTGAACGGGCAGTTCATCCATAAATCATATTTTTTTTAAATCTGAAAATGAAATACAAAACGAATGTTTGTGTGTTTTTATTAACCAATTCGACCGCACATACCTGCCTATATGCAATTTATTTTCAACTATGACTGTTATTATATCAAGCAACGGTTACTATTAGTTATCCAATTATCCTGCATCTCAAATGCATTTATTTAAATTAACTGGGAAACTCGTAACGGTTTCAAATAACAGTACACAAATTTCCAATGACGGCCATTTACAATACAAATGTTACTAAAAATAAATGCCAGGAGACTGTGTTCCATTCAACATAGCACCTGACTTTGCAGACTTTCAGAGAGTTGGTGCGAATCAAACGTGGTGCGAATCGACCATTCCCCTTTGTGACTGTTTGTTGTCAAACTGAAAGACACCTTCCTTCTTGTTGTCATTATGACTTACCTTTTGCAGAATAAAACACTTTCTGTTGTGAATATTGCTAAAACCCACCCACTTTATTAAGGTATGATGTAGAAAAAGCTTGAAGTGTGTTAATTTAAAATTTACGAACGCATCGATATCGATTTACCGAAATGAGCACAATATCTCAAATTTTTTGGAAGATTTTTTGGTGTCATAAAAAGGTTGCATGCGCACCAAAAATGACCATGCGCGCGGGCCTGAGAAACAGAGGTTCTTTTTTGTATAGCCTTACCATATGTCAATTCAAGTTTGTTCAAATGAAATGGACATGCCCACTTGGGGCTCCATAGGGAGCATAACTCCGATAGCACCCTATGTATTTTAGAGAAATTACTAAAAATCATCTTCTCCCACACAACTGGGCAGAATCATTTGATATTTGGTATACAGCATTGTGGGGTGGATCTGATTCAAGTTTGTTCAAATCAGCCCCTTGGATTCATATTTGGGCTCACTGTAGAAGCCCAATTCGAACTTAGTGCATTTCAGGCACATTTCTTAAAAAATCTTCTTCTCCAGATCCAGCAGGCAGAATCTTTTGATATATTTGATATGCAACATTGTGGGGTGGATCTGATTCAACCTTGTTCAAATCGGCCCCCTGGGTTCATATTTGGGTCAGTATAGGAGCCCAAATTTGAACTTAGTGCATTTCAGGCAAATTTCTTTAAAAATCTTCTTCTCAAGATCCAGCTGACAGAATCTTTTGATATTGGGTATGTAGCATCCTTAGGAGGGTGAGATTCAAGTTTGTTCAAGCCATGTCCCTAGGTCCATATTTGGGCTCACTGTGGGAGCTTGAATTGTAACTTAGTTCGAAATGAGGAATTTTCTTTAAAAATCCTCTTCTTCAGATCCAGCAGTCAGAATGTTTTGATATTTGATTTGCAGCATCCTTAGGGGGTGAGATTCAAGTTTGTTCAAGGCATGTCCCTAGGTCCATATTTGAGCTCACTGTGGGAGCTTGAATTGTAACTTAGTTCGAAATGAGGAATTTTCTTAAAAAATCTTCTTCAGATCCAGCAGTCGGAATGTTTTGATATGTGGTGTGTAGCATCCTTAGGAGGGGGGGGGGGGGGGGGGGGGGAGGGGGGGGGTGAGATTCAAGTTTGTTAAAGCCAAATCCCTGGGTCCATATTTGGCCTCTCTGTGGGAGCCCGAATTATAACTTAGTCAATATGAGGAATTTTTCTTTAAAAATCTCCTTGTTCAGATCCAGCTGTCGGAATGTTTTGATATTTGGCATGCAGCATCCTTAGGGGGATGAGATTCAAGTTTGTTAAAGCCAAGTCCCTGGGTCCATATTTGGGCTCCCTGTGAGAGCCCGAATTATAACTTAGTCAATATGAGGATTTTTTCTTTAAAAATCTTCTTGTTCAGATTCAGCAGTCGGAATGTTTTGATATTTGGCATGCAGCATCCTTAGGGGGGTGAGATTCAAGTTTGTTCAAGCCAAGTCCCTGGTCCAAGGTGGTATGCACCAGGCCATGGCCTAGCTCTTGTTTTGTTGCAATAAAATATCTCTTTCATAATTAATTGGTCACAAATTCCTGGCTTTAAGCTGAATTATATTAAGATAAGAAGGAACAGAACCTCACATGTAGTCATGCTAATTGTACGGTTCAGTCTTATTAACTGAATACGAGTTTTGTCTTGGAAGATTGCAGGATTGTTCATTTAGCCAAAATTTGTGAAGTTCCTGATTCTGTGCTGAAGTTCCTATTACTCTGGTGAACAATTGAGTATTTAATTCATTATAATTGCTCGCCAGAGCTCATAGTAGATCTCTCTCAAACAAGATAAAATGAACTGAAGATGGAATGATAAAATTGTCTGTTGCCTAAACTGATTTCACTCTATCTACTAGTCTGTCTTCATGTATCTGATGCAAACAGTTTGAATCAAGTGATAAAGATGTAATCAGTTGCTATTCTTTTCATCTTATGTAGTTAGATTTTGAGGCTTGCTTAAACCATTTACCTCACAGATGGAGTTGGTTTCAGCTCTAACTAAAATTCCTTTTGGCCCAACTGAAACCAAACTTGGCATGTGGGTTAGGTATGATGAGAGGAAGAACTCTATTCATTTTTTGGATCATTGTGCCAAAGGTCAAGGTCACAGTGACCTTGAACTTCATTTTTTATCAATGTTGGTTTCTACTTTGTAATAGAAGTTCCATTTGGCCAACTGAAACCCAACTTGGCATGCAGGTTAGGCATGATGAGAGGAAGAACTGATTTATTTTGAGGTCGTGCCAAAGATCAAGGTCACAGTGACCTTGAACTTAAACATTTACCAGAGTTTGCTTCTCTAATTGAAATTTTGCTTGCCGGTCGATACTAAACTTGGCTTATGGGTTGAGCATGATGAAAGGAAGAACTCTATTTATTTTTTAGGTCATTATTCCAAAAGGTCAAGGTCACAGTGACCTTGAAATTGAAATTTTATCGGTTGGAGCTGGCTTCAGCTCTCTTAATTATTAACGTTATGCATTCCCGATTTAAAACCCAACTTGTGGCATGTGGGTTGAGCATGATAAGAGGATGAAGTTAGAACCCTACATATTTTTAGGTCATGGTGTAAAAGGTCAAGGTCACAGTGACCTTGAACTTAAAATTGTATCAGTCCCAATCAAAACCAAACTTGACATGTCATCAAATACATGCAATCTTATCTATATCATTTGAGCAAATAATACCAACAGTGGCTGTATTAATGTAATATATTACCAAGATTACTGTATCAGGGTGATTTTTCGGGGAAATTGCCCACCCCTGTCAGCTACCTCTATTTTTTTCCTGCCAAAACATACTTATGACCCCTCATTGGAACAAGCTTAATAAGATTATTCCAATGAGGTGTCATAAACTATGTCTTTGGGCGCATATTGAAGAAATAAAATTTGAAGGGATTTTTTCAATATTAAATAACATGGGCAGTAAGAGTATGGTCAGTACATTGGGTAAAGCATTATAAACAAAAAAGACAAATAGTGTTACCACAAAATCCAGTGTGCAAACTTTGCCTAAAATTACTGTTTACAAATTTCAACACTGCAAAATCCAATTTATAATCACTAATTATACATTTCACTCTCAAAGATAGAGTTTGTGCATCTGATAATTGTGCAAATTTACCTCATTAGAAAGTTACAGGTATGAAAATATGTCCAAGAAGCATGGTGGCATAGTGGATCGGCATTGGATTTCAAACTAAAAGTTCCAAGGTTTGATCCCTGTCTGGGTAACTGCATCATGTCCTTGGGCAAGGCACTTAATCCAGATTACCCATGTTGGTCTTCACCCAATTCTAATCCTGCTTGTGCGTAATTAGTATGTTTTGGAGTCTGACAGTTGCTTCCACTGCTCTGGTTCTCCGGGTATTCTAGCTTCCTCCACCCTGAAACTTTTCGACACAAGGTGACTGGTTCTCGAAAATGTCATTGAACCACAATAAAAGAAATAACAAAAATCAAATTATGAAAAAGGAAAGAAGAATGAAACTATGTCCCAAGGGTAGATGCAAAAAGTGGATAGCTAAGCCTCTCACACTGATGTTAAAGGACCGCAATTTTAAGCTGCCATTTTTTCCCATAATGCATTTTGAAATGTAAACAATTCAAACTTCTTTGACAGTACTCATTGAACACTTTTAAACAAGACTGAATTAGTAAAATTACTAGTTGCATTGAGGAAAATGTTTGCAGGTTGTAAATTTGACATCAGTATGCATATGGTTAACTCCTTGCATGCTTTTGGTGGATATTCCTGCCCAGGACAGCAAATCTCGTGTCACTAGAATAAGTAAAAATTTTACTTTTTAAACTACGTATTCCCCCTGTAAATTTAATCAACTTTTTGACTAATGATTTCTTGAGGTAATTTCTCAAATGTTTTAATCAAATCCAGACAAGGCTGCTTAACAGCAACCATGACTGGATTTGATAAAAATGTTTTTGAAAATATTCAGCAGGTTAAGAGTTAATCATGACTTGATCAGATTATTTGCATCACATACAGCTTTCATATTTCTTTCATCTCATTTGATTAATGATAAACCACTATTGTACTAAAATTGCACTTACCACCACAATATAAAAAAAAATTCTATTTTGTTTTGTGTCATGTATATATGTATAAATGTATGAATGTGTATTTAAAAAGTTTCTAGATAAGAATGGACTGGTATGAAACTCTGTAATGTACTTGAAAACTGTCTCTTTTCTCTATTATCATTAGTTAATACTAAAAAATAAATACTAAAAGGCCTTGAGAGAGTGGCAGGATTTTTTACGTCGTCACTTTCAAGTCTAGTGGTTTGGAAGTGATTCTGAGGGTCATTGATGCTATCAGGGTTAAACATTGTCCTTCATGACAGTGTTTAACCTTGATAAGCAGGCTTTTTCATGAGCAAATTAAAGGGGAGCTCTCCTGAAACACTCTCTTGGTGAGTAGGGAGCAGCTGTCCTGGGTACAAGAGTTGGCGAGAGAGTTGTGATGATTATAAAAACTATAAACTGTATTTCAAAGACTAAGTTTAATCATTCTAAAAATCATTTCCCAACTGATAGTTTGGGTTACTTGCCTGGAGGACCTTTCAGTTCAAATATGTGGGGACAGTTTGTGCCGCTTTGTGTGTGTGGGGGGGGGGGGGGGGGGGAGGGGGATGGTGCAGGAGCAATTCTGAAGTGATGATTATAAAAATATACTTGTTTGTTTGGACTCCCCCTCAGCTATATTATGCATGTAATTGTATAATTTATGCGAATGAATGTGATACAGTGCATATGTAAATTTTGTTGAAAAGATTATGTGAGAATTACAACATCGTAAAAAGCAAAAGATTGAACAAAATATTGGGGGTACATGCATTGTCTATTGGTAAATTGCAGATCAGGACTCTCAATGCCACCATCAAATGTGACCTGACTTTTTTCCACTTTCAATTTTACTTGTGCAATCATCGAATGGCATCAGTGATTTTTCTTTACTTTGTTCAATATGTGAGGTTAGTGTTACTAATTTACTCATTGTTTTAACAACGAGGATCTTGCCATAAAAATTGGATGAGAACGGGATGTGAACTGTTGCTCGCCTCTCATGGAAAGGCCTGGATAAGATGAAATGTAACCATGGATTGGTCTGTCAAGAAACTTGATCTGCCAGATTCCACTGGGATTTGATATCTTAATATGTTGTTTTTACCAACCTCCCACCCCTCGTTAAGAGGTACTAAAACTTGCCACAGCATATCAGTTTTACCTTGGTAGACAAATTGCAAATCAGAATTTTGTAAACAAAGCATACACTTTCATCTCGAAACTTGCATGAGAAATGAAAAAGTACTTGATACAAAACATGTATTATGCTGAAGGCTTGAAACATAGTTTTAGAGACGATCAAAAACTTGTAAATAGCTGAAAATGTTATGGAAAAGTATGATTTTTGTCTTACAAATATATGTGATAACCCAGATTCATTGTTTGGAAGACATGCCATGTCTTTTCCAAATTTTATCTCTATCTCTTATCTTCTATTTTGCATTGACTATACTTATATAAATATCTTGTTCTTCATACTGTGTTCATTTATGTGTGTATATGTTGTATATTATAAGTGAGCTTAAAAGATTTTTAATACATCAGTATCCATGGTCATGTATATGGGATTGTTCAGACGTTTTCATCATTGCTAGTTACAAACATTTTTCTGAGTAATGTTGCTATATCTTTGTCCATGTTCATATATGCAGGATGGTGTGACATTTTCACCATTGTTAGTTACATTCATTTTCTTAGGTTGCATCAATATCCATGTTCATACATGTGGAATGGGGAACATTTTCATCATTCTTACTTACTGTTTTTTTTCACAAAAGGATTTCAGTTAGTATGAACCATAAAACTGTTTTTCATTGCATAGTGTAGAAAGATGGGGTTCCCGCATGGACTTGGATTCATGGAACAGCCTTGAATTTGACTAAGGATCATTCCAGGCCTTCAAATCCTGGAAAATGTGCCAGTAAGCCTTGAAAAGCTGTGAATATTCATGGGTCATTACCCCTCCACCCACTTCCCTTAATGGGAAGTGGGATGAGGGGATAATGATGGGTGGTCCTAGTAAGACTAGTGAATGCAGGCCTTAAAAATCCTTGAATTTGGCTATTGCAGAGCCTTGAAACATGCTGTATTATGTCAATATACAGCCTTGAATAGCCTTGAATTTCATCAGTCTTTGTCTGCAGGAAGCCTGAAAGAGATCTTATATATTGTTCAAGTCATTTTTAGGTGTAGGCTTTTCGCTGAATACATAGCTACACTCTGTTTAGTCGTTACCCAACTTTATTGCCACGCCTGGATGCCTAGGTAAGAATGTCTTGTAATATCATCAAATTCCGCAGGTTTTTCAACATGTTCTTTGGCTTATCCAGGGTTTGTACACTATGAAACTGAAAAATAAACAGAATAGTTTGGAAACTCCTGGAAAAAGTGTTATTTTTTCGGCAATACTGGAAAATCTCTCTTTTTTTTATGTACCACAAGCTGCAAGCTGCACATATTTTGTATATTGCATGTTGATGGTAGTCATGCCTTCAACTGATGCTGTAGTCATGCCTTCAACTGATGCTAACCTGTTTCTGCAGGGTTAGTAAGTTGGAAAGTTTGACAGTTATTTGTCATTGCTCAGAGGTTCTCTCTGAGTACTCTAGCTTTGCCCACCCATGAAAATGTCCGACATGGTATGACTCTGGCTGTTGAAAGTATTATTAAACCCCCAAAAATGAATAAATGTTCCAGAACTGTTTTCTGGTAGAGAAAAATATAAACGAAAGAAAGAGATGCGCGGTGGCTCAGTGGTAGACTGTTTGACTTCTATGCTAGAGGTCCCGAGTCCAATTCCCGTCTGGGACGACCCATGTTGTGTCCTTGGGCAAGGCACTTTAACCCGGTTGCCTACATGGGGGCATGATGACGCTGTGTACTAAGGCGTACTGCTAGATGGTGCACATGTCTTCAACTGCTGTAACTCTGCTTGAGAGGAGCTTGACCAGAGTTAGAATGTTGAGTTGACAGTTGCTCATCGATGCTCAGTGGTTCTCTCTGAGTTCTCTGGCTTCCTCCACCCATAAAACTGTCATGGTCACGATTAGCCATTGTGCATAAGTATGTTACCTTAAACACCAGTAAATAAACGAAAAAAAAGAGTTTTTCACCAAGTTTTTTCTGAGTAGATGTTGGTTCTAACTTTTTAAAATTTTATCCCTGAATCCTTACAAAACATATCGGCCCAATCAAATTTAAGACTTTCACACAGAAAGTGTCATTCAGATTCTATTTTTATTTTATTTTTTATCTCCAAGCCTTAGCTTGACTCTTTACTGGGCAGGCTCATTCTAGTGTGGTTCATTGACTTTGAATGTGATAAAAAATTTAAACTCAAGCCATTAAGAATATCTGCAACTTACAGTAAGTTAACCTTTTATCCAGTGTAATGGCCATATATATTCCCCTTTAGGCCCCTAGGAGGCAGAGTAGTGCTTGTTCACTGTGGTAATTAGTTATTTTTACTGGGCAGCAAAGATATAAACTTAAAGTTAATAATAATTGTGTTGTGATCCATTATAGTCCTTATTTTTGGATTTGACCATCGTAAATATAAACGTTCGTCTAAACTTGACTTCCAAAATTGCTTTAACCCTAAAGATATTGAACTTTAACGAATAACTAATTGTAAAAATTAATAAACAAATAAATGAACTCATTATATGCTCAGCTGTAAATTATAAAGAAATAGTTGAACTTGTAAAACTTGATATCTCCCAAGTCAGAGACAATGAGAATCGACTTCACAGAAACATGTCAGTTACGTTAACATCCAATGTCACATTAAATTATGCAGACTGTTGCCAAAAATTTGTCAATAAAATTGTTGAACTTTTGAGCAAAAAAAAAGTTCAGTGAGCAATTGGAAGAGTCCATATTCATTACTTGGAGTTAGATCTTTCAATATTTTCAACATGCAGCCTCTGGGCTGCATGTTGAAAATATTGATTGGTTACCCCATGCATTCACTGAGCAGTCAACCTACTTGGTGAAATTATGACGTATCAAGTTCCTGGACTGGAAAAGTGGGCCTTTTGGGTTCTAAGGGTTAATCAAAATTGCCCATGTGGGAGCCTGGTGGCACTTGATGAACTAAAATCACATGTCATGAATTATTTTCTGGAAAGAAAAATCCAAAAAAAGTAGTAAACCTGATTGGAAGTCAACATTTCATTATTTTTAACTATCAGGGATGAGAAATTTCAGCAAATTCACTGATTTCAGTGAATTCATGCACAAAATGCTGAAATTTATTTTTATACATTTGTATGAAAATGGTCTTAGAAGACCATTTTTATACGAATGGTTAGAAATAAGATATCTGTCAACCAACAGGTTTACTCTTTGCTCTTTTATTTATACCCCCACAAAACGAAGTTTTTTTTTGGAGGGGGGGGTGGCGGGGGGAGTTTATTGGGGGTCAACTTGTCAGTCGGTCGGTCAGTCATGTAAACTTATGGAGCGAACTACTTCCACAGTTTTAGCCGCATTTTCATGAAACTAAAAAAAAATTATCAACATGATGAGCAGTGCATTACATAATTTTTTTCCGCCGGGTTTCAAGATGGCCAACTGGCAGCCATATTGGATTTTTTTTTATGTAAACTGGTGGAGCTAACTACTTCCACAGTTTTAATTGCATCTTCATGAAACTTCACAAAAATGATCAACATGATGAGGGGAAGCGTGTGACATAATTTGTTTCCTGCCCAGTTTCAAGATGGCCGACTGGTGGCCATATTGGATTTTTTTTTTTACTTAGAAAAACTGAATGCCCCTTTTCAATCACCCACACTAGGCGGTATGCCACGGTGAGGGTATAGTGGGCGATAGACCATCTCTAGTTTGTTTTTCTTAAAAAAAACTCAAAAATAACTTTTGCAAATTTTTCAGAGAAATTGTTAGAATTTTAGCCAATTTCAGCAAATTTAGTTGGATCCTGCAACTTTAAAAAGTTCATTCTTTACTTTCAAAGGATCTATATATGAGGTTGTTCCAGTGAGGGTTCATAAATTATACTTTGAAAGCAAAAATTGAATGAAATAACAAAATTTAAATGATGATTTTTGTTTCTTAGCCTGTGGACAGATTTTAGGAGTTGACAAATATTGCTTTATCCTTTCTGTTTAACCCTTTACACAATGATGTGGTACTATCAACATTTCATCCTGTAAATTTGGAACTGATAATGCCCTGAGGGAACCCTGGAAAATGGAGCAGTACTTTACTGTTGTAAACACGTTCCGTTTCACTGTAAAATAGGACCCGGTCACCATAACTCAGGGTTCCCGCGAGCCTGGAAAAGCCTGGAATTTCAAAAATGAAATTCAAGGCATTGAAAAGCCTTGATTTGGCTCCCTGGGCCTGGAAAAGCCTTGAAAAATGAAACATTGCGCGCCAAGTTGAGATGAATGAAATACATCCGAGACGGTTTGAGTGGTTCAGCTACGATAAGCCTGGAAAAACCTTGAATTTAACTTTCTGTTAGCCTTGAAACTCCTTGAATTTGGGGTGCATATGGCCTGGAGAAGCCTTGAATTTCATGTCAGGCCAGGTGCAGGAACCCTGTAACTTGAGGTGAAATTCCTCTAAAATGGACAGCTCAACTATGAATGATTGGCTGTTCTTGACTTCATACCTGTGTTTGGGAGGGAGGGGGGGGGGGTATGGTGATGCTGTGTACTAAGGCATACTGCACGTCAATGGTGCATGTTTTCAGACAGTGCACACCCTGCATGTGTGGAGTTGGTACTTCGGGGAGTCTGGCAGTTGCTCAGTGACTCTCTGGGTACTCCGTTTTCCTCCACCCATAAAACTGTCTGACACAAGGTGACCCTGGCTGTTGAAAGTGTTAAATCCCAAAAAATAAATAAATAAATACTTAAAACACCCAATACATGTATATATAATAATAATGATTGGACCGGTCGCCGATTTGTCACAGTTCTCGGGTAAAGAGGCTGTGATTAACCCATTGCTGCCAAATGCCTCCTTATCCCCAAGCCCTTTCTCTCCTTCTAACACCCAGAAACGAACTGTTTGATGACATCCTGTACCCCACTCTTCCCAAACTCTGATAAGCATATTAACCTTTCCCTTTGTGTTACCTAATAATCACATATCCTTCATTCTGCCATCCCTCTTCCCCGTTAATTTTACTCCCAGTGAGTCTTATTCTGTTGGACTAGCATTTTGGACATTCTAATAAAGAGTGCTCCAGGGTATCCACAATTCCTAAATTCCCCAGTTGGAACACCTGGGAGAGATGCAGTACTTGTTTACAGTGGTAAACAAGCTCTGTTTTACTGGTAAAATGGGGATCAGTGACCAATGCTTGGGGTGTAAGTCCTTTAAAATGGACAACATGGCTATAAACAATTAACAAAACTTGACTTTATCTCCATGTTGTGGTCATGATTAGTCATTTGGCACTCCTTTTTGCAGTCTTTCCATTTTTTTGAATATTGGTACTGAAATAGTTGCTGGTATATTCAAGACAAGTGATTTAGAAAGTATACATAATTTTCCAACGAATATATTTATATAATATATAAATACCTATAAGTTTACTGATTAGCTTTTTGTTCAGTAGTCTTTATAATGATGAAAATATTAACTTGTATGATAATCACAATAAAATGTTAAGATCTTTTTCTCTTCCCCCACCCCAGCCCTGTTTGCCTTTTGTAGCCTTGGAAGTTCAACCAGATGGGAAATTGGCAGGTAATGTAAAAGCGACTCCAGTTCACAGAAGTAACATTACCTGGACAGAGAGAAAGAATATAAAATTGTAGACATATTCTGCTGCTGATATTTTAGGTGCATAAATTGTATCACAATTACACCACTCTGCAGGCACAGAATTGAGTTTGTCGAGTCAGACAAACCTTCATGAGCGTGATTCTTCTCGTCTCCCTGAAAATTAGAATGTAATAAGCATACCAACATTACTTCTTTTAATGAAAAAATATATTACGCCCAAAATTCATTGAGGATTTGGTAACCAACACTTGGGGGAAGTCCTCTACAGTGGGCAGCACAGATCAGAATGATTGGCCAAACTTTCCTTAATACCTGTGTGTAACCATCAATTTTGAAAAGTGACCTTAAATACCACTAAATAAACTTGCATTCTCTGCTCACATTGTTTTGAAAAATTGAGAAGTTGATTTCACAACCCACCACGTTTTTCCGAGATCATGCAAAATGAGTATTGAATTTTTTTCCTGTTTTTGAGGTCCTCACTTTCAGCTAAAAATGGTTATTTCTGTTAATGGCATGCAATTGACAGACATAATATACACACTGTAAAGTTCCAGAAGTCTCACTGACGCCACCATCTGCTCCCCCTGTGAACTGGTGGTGCTTTTTTGTTGTAGTGAAACAGTTCTGCTTAACTGGTAAAATAGAACTATGTAAACAATGCCTCGAAAGTGGGCATAGGTATAAATGGTTGGCTGAACTTGAATTCATGATATAACTAAAGAGGCTGAAAGTAATCTTAAGCAGCAATACAAATAAATGAAGAGGTTCTGATTTTCTGGTCAAATAGGACCTGATAACTGATGCCTGTGGTGGAATCCCTCTAAAATGGGTAGCATTGGTACAAAAAGATTGGATAACTTGACCTTACAAATTTATTGTGGTCCTGATATAGCCATAGATGCTGAAAGGGACCTTAGACACCAGTAAAATGTAATTAACTGGTTGAGGACAAGATTATTTTTGGTGGTCTGAATTTGTTATTCAAAATTTGTTTTGTTACAAATTATTGGAGAGGGCATGTGGGCACACTCCGATAATTTGTAATAAGACAAATTTATATAAACAAAATATTTGCATATGACTGAATATGAAACATAAGACAGGAAAATGTTGATTTTTCACACTGGTACCCTCGTTTTTAAAGCCCTGATAGTGGCTTATAGCACCCAACCAGTTAAATAAAAATAAAAAAGATAATGCTTTTGAAATTCAAATATATATGACCCCAACACTTTATTAAACACTTACTTTTGTCACCATAAAAAGGTACTTAATTAAATTCTCATCAATTGAATACTTCTGTTTGTTGCATATTATTCACTTTCAAGTTGTCTCTTCCATCAGATGTGATGGTGGAAAATACAAACACCTAATAATTATTATTTTGAGCAACATTTCATTTTTAGCTCAACTTGACAAAGTCAAGCTGAGCTATTGCCATCACTTTTCGACCGTCGGCACACGTACGTTTGTACGTACGTCCACAATTTCCTTTGGCACACCTCACAGGTCGCATTTATGATCAGATCGCTTTGAAACTTGGTATGCTTATTTGGGGTGACCTTCAGATGGGAGCTATCGATTTTCTTCCATTTCCGTTAAAAAATGTTGCTGCGACCAACGTTCTAAGAACTTAGTTTAGTCAGAAGACCTCAATATTTCCCTTTGGCACACCCTACAGAGCATATTTATGATCGGATTGTTTTGAAACCTGGCATGCTTGTTTGGGGTGACCTCTAGATGGGGGCTATCGTTTTTTTTTCCATTTCCGTCAAAAAAATGTTGCCGCGGCCAACGTTCTTAGAACTAAGTTTAGTCAGAAGACCTCAATATTTCCCTTTGGCACACCATACAGGGCACATTTATGATTGGATTGCTTTGAAACCTGGCATGCTTGTTTGGGGTGACCTCTAGATGGGAGCTATAGATTTTCTTCCATTTCCGTCAAAAAATGTTGCCACGGCCAACGTTATTAGAACTTAGTTTAGTCAGACCTCAGTATTTCCCTTTGGCACAGGGGGGGGGGGGGGGGGGGGTCTTCCAAAAAATTCCGGACACAAGGCCTAAAATATTTTTTTCCACCTTTTGACCACCACCCACCCACCCACTTGCAAAAAAAATATTTTTTTCCTCTGACCACTTGGACACCCACCCCACCACCTATATTTTTTCAGTGTATCACCACAGTGGGTAATGAAAAATTATTGCACTGAGCTTCCAGTTGTCAATCCTTGCCTTAATTTGAATCCTAATCTACTGTCTAAACTAATTATGTACACATCAACTAGCATCAACAGAAGCAGTTAGATTTCACTAAAGAAAATTGTTATTAACTCTGTTATTAAGCATGCATTTATTTTTACTGGGAAAATTTTCATTGTTATTTTTCGTTGTGTCCCCGTGGGAACCCCGGGAAGTAAGCAGCACTTGTTTACTGCGGTAAACCAGCTCCGCTTTACTAGTAAAATAGGACCCAGTCACCAATGCTTGGGGTGAAAGTCCTCTAAAATGGGCAACATGTTGATCAACGATTGACTACACTTGACTTCATCTCCATGTTGTGTCACGATTAGCCATGGTGCATAAATATGTGACGTTAACCACCAACAAACAATTTTTCGTTGTGACTGTTGAGCATTTGTAATTCATGCATTTGAATAATATGCCTATATACACTATGGCGTAGTGTATACTGGCATATTATTGATGTGCATGAATTACAAATGCTGAACTGAAAGTTCTGGCCTCAATGCTCTCATAATAATTATCATTCATGTGTTAAGTTCCGAGACTGAAGAAACAGTTTAAATTTAGTGAAGAAGTTTTAATTTTAATGACCTGACTACAAGCTAAGTGTCTAGGCTTGAGGTTTCAGCCAATTGTCATTACTCAAAAGATAGTAGACAGCGTAGGAAAGCTGAAAATCTGTCACCTAACACTATTGTAAATCTCACTGTCCGTCCTGGTCCATCTCCGAAAAAATGTCAGCATTGATTTCTGCATAATAATAACACTTTGGCCAGCCGCTGTTTTGTCGCGGTTCTCGGACGAGAAGGCCATGGTTACCCCTGAACTCCCAACTGCCTCCCTATTCCCACGCTTCTCCTTTCCTCCCAACACTCGGAGACGAACTGCTTGATGACATCCCTTGCCCCATTCTTCCCAATCTCACCGATTAGCATATCAACCCTCTCCTTTGAGTCTCCCCCTAACCACATGTCCTTCATTCTCCCATCCCACTTCCCCATTATACTCCCAGTGAATCTCGTTCTTTTAGACTGATACTTTGAGCATTCTAGAAGAAAGTGTTCCAAGGTCTCCACCACGCCCAAGTTACACATCTGGCACTCCTTTTCACTGTTTTTCCCCTCGGCTCCAGGGACCGCGACCTCAGCTTGAACAACAGTGCATATAACAGCATATAATGTAAGAATTAGGCTATTTTTGTGAACATCAAATAGAGGATTAAAATAATCTTCTTTTGCTGCATAGTGTTATGCTCAGCTACTCATCTATATACTCTGGCTCAGTCAGGGCCAGTTTTCAATTCAAATATTAACTGTAACTTTTGTTTCATGTTTTCACGAGATAGCCAGACAAACCCTCTGTGAAAACCCTGGTACTATCACTATGAGCTTGAATTAAGTAAGTGGGGTTTTATATCAAAGATGCACAGTGAGAATTTTCATTAGTTTCAGGTTACAAGAGCTCTACTCAGAGAAACCGGGCAGTTAGATTATTTTCCGTAATTTTTTTACATTATTTTAGATGTTCTGCTGAACACATTGCTGCACATTGTAAAATCCAAATTGTGCCGTGGTGATTCAGCTATGAAAATTATGTTAACCATTCCCGAATTAAAATTCATAAATTTCCACTGATTGTTTTTAGTCAAACTGGAGTACACAATTCTTTAATTTACAAAAAAGAGAACAAATCCCCTAATCAGTCTAGTGGGGCCTTATTCACTAACTCTACCTGACAAACAGGTGCCTATTAGACTACTAAACAACAATATAGCCTTGTTATGTGAAAATAATTCGAAAAAAAAAAACACCAGGAAAAAAATTGCAACTCCAGGAAAAAAGGTGTTTTGGCCCCCATCCGACCACCCACCCACCGCCGGCCTTGTGTCCGGAATTTTTTGGAAGACCCCCCCCCCCCCCCTCCTTGTTTGGCACACCCTACAGGGCACATTTAGGATCGGATTGCTTTGAAACCCGACATGCTTGTTTAGGGTGACCTCTAGATGGGAGCTATCGATTTTCTTCAATTTCCATCACAAAATGTTGCCGCGGCCAACGTTCTTAGAACTTAGTTTAGTCAGACCACAATATTTCCCTTTGGTACACCTTACAGGGCACATTTATGATCGGATTGCTTTGAAACCTGGTATGCTTGTTTGGGGAGACCTCTGGATGGGAGCTATCGATTTTCTTCCATTTCCGTCGAAAAATGTTACCGCGGCCAACATTCTTAGAACTTAGTTTGGTCAGACCGCAAAACTTCCCTTTGGCACACCCTACAGGGCACATTTATGTTCGGATTGCTTTGAAACCTGGCATGCTTGTTTGGGGTGACCTCTGGATTGGAGCTATCGATTTTCTTCCAATTCTGTCCGTCAAAAAATGTTGCCACTGGCAACGATCTTTGAACTAAGTTTAGTCAGGCATCAGCATCATTATCAGGTTGTTTTGAAACGTTGTATGCTTATGCAGGGTGACAAAGATAGGAGCTATTGATTTTCTTTTCATTTCCATCAAAAACTGTTGATGTTAGCAACAATCTTTGAATTTATTGCATTTGTGCATCAACATTCATTGACATGGCCTGCAGGCCGCATTTATCATAGGATTGTTTTTGAACTTGGTGTGCTCATTAGTCAAGAACTCTAGTTAAGAGCCGTTGATTAGCATTCATTTCTGTGAAAAAGGTTGCCATTTACAATAACCTCTGAACATACTGCATTTGTGTATCAACATTCTTCCTTTAGCCAGTCTTACAGTTTACATTTAAAAATGCATGGATTACTCTGACGTTGTGCACACACAATGCTGTTATGTTGAAATTTCATCAAATAACATTGGTACCAATGATCTTCAATTTTGCCACTTCATTTATAACTTACCAAGTTCAAGTTTGTCAAGTTGAGCTACAGAGCCTACAGTGTCATTGACACTTTCATTATGTTAAGTGGTGCAGATTATGTTACGTTAAACTTTACTCTGCTTCAGACATGAAAACAGTTGTATTAAAATGTTCTTAGTTTGTGATTGTTTGTATTATATTGTGTTTTACATACTCCACAATTCATATTTCTGTAAACAAACACATAACTTTTAGAAACTTGACATTCTTGCCTTCATTGATGTGTTGAATACTTACAGGTCATTTCGTTGTACAGAAAAATAAAGTATTTCACATAAACAAATTTTTGTTTTAGGTGGATTATTTTTGGCTTGACGATGGTTGGTGTGCGCCTGGGTGGGCTTCTGGACTTCCTTGCACTTTTAACGCAATAACTTGAACAAACGTACTCCGATTTGACTCATATTTGTCATACAGTTTTTTTTTGCAATAAAATCTCAAACGAGTTCGAAAACTGGCCCAGCCTGATTTTCAGCTTAACTTGCCATCACGCGTGCGGAAGTCTGTTAGTCTGCTGTTAGTCTGTGAGTCGGTTCATATTTTTCTTTAGCACAGACTACACCCCGTAGTTCTTCTCCGATCGTCACGAAATTTCATATGCAGGTTTGAGGTCATGTCTAGATGAGAACGTACCCTTTTTTTCGCGATCGGTCAACCATGATGGCTGCCCGAGTCCAAAACCCAAAAACCTTTAGCACAGTCTACAGGTCGTATTTATGAAGGAATTTCGTGGTAACTTGGAGGATGAATCTGTATAATATCTAGATGAGAACGTCCCCTTTTGGTCATGATCTGTCAACCGTGACGGCTGCCCAAGCCCGAAACCCAACCACTTTTAGCACAGTCTACAGATCATATTTAATATGGAGGGATTTCATTGCAACTTGATAGGATGACTCCGTATGATTCTTGATGAGAACTTCCCCATTTGGTCACGATCTGTCAAACGTGACGACTGCCCGAGCCCAAAACCCGAAAACCTTTAGCACAGTCTACAGGTCGTATTTATGGAGGGATTTCATTGTAGCTAGGATGACTCTATATAATGTCTAGATGAGGACGTCCGCTTTTGGTCGCGATTTGTCTACTGTGACGGGACATACTTTTTGCCGGTAAAAAGAACGGTAAGTGTATCAAAACTACGTTTTAAAGTACTAAATGTACCTCTGAATGTGTGAAAAGTGACAATTTAATGAAGCGCACCCAATAATAAATGTATATAACGAAGATTAAGTATTGTTTGTTTTATTGTAGACTATTTTCAAGAGAAAATAGATCATTTCGATATCGACACTGATCGACATGCCATTTTGTGCAAGGAAAACCACGAATTAGCTGAGGTGCACGATGGGGTGAATATTATCATACTTGCTCGACGGAGGTGTAACTAATTCGTGTGCGTAACATTTAGAGCTTTCTGTTCACTTCGAGGGGATTTAACAGAAAGTTTTTGGAGAGAAACCATTTATAATTTGAAAATAGTCTACAATAAAACAAACAATACTTAATCTTCGTTATATATTACGTACACTTCATTAAATTGTCACTTCACACATTCAGAGGTACATTTCGTACTTTAAAATGTAGTTTTTAGCTCAACTTGACAAAGTCAAGCTGAGCTATTGCCATCACTTCTCCTCCGTCGGCGTACGTACGTACGTTAGTACGTTAGTACGTCCACAATTTCCTTTGGCACACCTCACAGGTCGCATTTATGATCAGATTACTTTGAAACTGGGCATGCTTGTTTGGGGTGGCCTCTAGATGGGAGCTATCGATTTTCTTCAATTTCCGTCAAGAAATGTTGCCGCGGCCAACGTTCTTAGAACTTAGTTTAGTCAAACCACAATATTTCCCTTTGGCACACCCTACAGGGCACATTTATGATTTGATTGCTTTGAAACCTGGTATGCTTATTTAGGGTGACCTCTAGATGGGAGCTATCGATTTTCTTCAATTTCCGGCAGAAAATGTTGCCACGGCCAACGTTCGTAGAACTTAGTTTAGTCAGACCTCAATATTTCCCTTTGGCACACCCTACAGGGCACATTTATGATCAGATTGCTTTGAAACCTGGTATGCTTGTTTGGGGAGACCTCTAGATGGGTGCTATCGATTTTCTTCAATTTCTGTCAAAAAATGTTGCCGCGGCCAACGTTCTTAGAACTTAGTTTAGTCAGAAGACTCAATATTTCCCTTTGGCACACCCTACAGGGTACATTTATGATCGGATTGCTTTGAAACCTGGCATGCTTGTTTGGGGTGACCTCTAGATGGGAGCTATCGATTTTCTTCAATTTCTGTCAAAAAATGTTGCCGCGGCCAACGTTCTTAGAACTTAGTTTAGTCAAACCACAATATTTCCCTTTGGCACACCCTACAGGGCACATTTATGATTTGATTGCTTTGAAACCTGGTATGCTTATTTAGGGTGACCTCTAGATGGGAGCTATCGATTTTCTTCAATTTCCGGCAAAAAATGTTGCCACAGCCAACGTTCGTAGAACTTAGTTTAGTCAGACCTCAATATTTTCCTTTGGCACACCCAACAGGGCCCATTTATGATCAGATTGCTTTGAAACCTGGTATGCTTGTTTGGGGAGACCTCTAGATGGGAGCTATCGATTTTCTGCAATTTCTGTCAAAAAATGTTGCCGCGGCCAACGTTCTTAGAACTTAGTTTAGTCAGAAGACTCAATATTTCCCTTTGGCACACCCTACAGGGCACATTTATGATCGGATTGCTTTGAAACCTTTCATGCTTGTTTGGGGTGACCTCTAGATGGGCGCTATCAATTTTCTTCAATTTCCATCAAAAATTGTTGCCGCAGCCAACATTCTTAGAACTTAGTTTAGTCAGACCACAATATTTCCCTTTGGCTCACCCTACAGAGCACATTTATGATTAGATTGCTTTGAAACCTGGTATGCTTATTTACGGTGACCTCTAGATGGGAGCTATCGATTTTCTTCCATTTCCGTCAAAAAATGTTGCCACGGCCAACGTTCTTAGAATTTAGTCTAGTCAGACCACAATATTTCCCTTTTATACACCCTACAGGGCACATTTATGATTAGATTGCTTTGAAACCTGGCATGCTTGTTTGGGGAGGCCTCTAGATGGGAACTATTGATTTTCTTCGGTTTCTGTCAAAAAATGTTGCCACTGGCAAAAAAATGACATTGGAACCAATGATCTTCAATTTTGCCATTTCATTTATAACTTACCAAGTTCAAGTTTGTCAAGTTGAGCTACAGTGTCATTGACACTTTCATTTATACACTTTCCGTCCTTTTTACCGGCAAAAGGTTGTGTTCAAGCCATTTTTTTTAAACGGGGGTTCATAATTTATTTTCTGTTAGCGTTTCGCCTAACACATGCCGAGGTGATAATAAATATTAAAACCATCCATACATCAGTAGATACTAGTTCTAGATTCATGTATGTCTTACCCCAATGATATCCACAGGAGCCATTAAGACTGGGCCCCTTATGCTCACTCCACCAATCCCTATGTGTGAGCTCCCAATGGTGGAGGGGGGGGGGGGGGGGCAATGCAAACCGTAACTTAGCTGTTTTTAACCCCCACGTTTCTTCAGTAGTCACCAGAATCGATCTCGGAGCTTCAGAATTTGAAGGAAAAAATATCCAGGAAAGGCCCCACAACCGTGAGAGGGAATGCGCTCAATTCCATTGTTCAAGCCTTTGAAATATGTCAGCGTTATGTCGATCTTGGCTCCCCACCCCCATTTCGAAAATATGGGAAATGGATTATATATCTAGCAGGGGCGTAGCCAGGATTCTATAATTTGTTGTTTTTTGGGGGTGGGGGCAATCATGACATTTGGAAGGTTGTGTGGTTTCGCTCTCCCGGCCTAACTAGGACCCTCGGTCATTTCCCCCACTTCCCTTCAGGGAAGTAGGAGAACGAGGTAACGGCCAGAGGGTCCAAGTTAGAACAAGACCTCCCCAGAAAAAATGTCATTACTTATTAATAACAATCGCTCGCTTTTCACATTATTGTGTATCATCAACAATTTGTAAAGTGGACGGCTGGTATTAACAACCAATAGATTTAGAATTCTTCCAATTACTTGATGCCCAATCTTGGAGTGCAAGTTCAAGACAGCCGAAAGCGCCAGTGTCTGTCAGAAAAGCAGTAGAGATTGTGCTTAGATGTCAGTTTCCATGTAATCATATGTGCTTACTGGGCAGGGAATATAGAGAAGGGAATTAACATGTACAGGGATTGGACACTAGCAGAAGTGTCCAGAGACAGTGGCCAGTATAGGGACCAGAATTCACTAATCCTTATATAAGGTGAAAGAAACTTTTGAGTGATAAGTTTCTTTCATTTTAAGTAAACTTAGTGCAATCTGAACCACATAGTACCGCCCTGCAATCCCAGTATATATTTCACGACCATTCGATTAGTACTGAGACTCAACACTAACTGATGGGGGATTGAGGTTAGGCTCAGTAGTTCCGTTGAAACTCGACTGGTCTCAGGTTTGCACCTGGGCAAACCTCCGACCAATAGAGTTTCAACGAAACTAGGTTGGTTCCGTTGAAATATTTTGTTCATGTCTATAAATAACCCGTGAACGATGGTTTAGGTTACGTGGAGGCTACGTTAATTGTAGACGACGCGAAGGCAGTACAGGTTACGACAAAAAAATGGTTAGCCCCCCCCCCCCCTCCCCAATCATAGAATCCTGGCTACGCCCCTGCTAGATAAATAATCCATTTCAAATATTTTCGAAATTAGGGAGGGGGGGGGGGGCAAGGTCGATATAACGCTGGCATATTTCAAAGGCTTGAACTATGGAATAGGGCATATTCCCTTCCACGGTTGTGAGCCCTTCCTCGGATATTTTTTTCTGCAAATTCTGAAGCTCTTGAGATCGATTCTGGTGCCTCCTGAGGAAACGTGGGGGTTAAAAACAGTAAGTTACGGTTTGCATTTGGGGGCCCTCAGCCCGGGCCCACCACTGGAAGCTCACACATTGGGATTGATGGAGTGAGCACAAGGGGCCCCCAGTCTTTATGGGCTCATGTGGCTTTGGGTGAGTATCATTGGGGTAGGACATACAGGAATCTAGAACTAGTATCCACTGATCTATGGTTGGTTTTAATATTTATTATCACCTCGGCAAGTGTTTGGCGAAACGCTAACTGAAAATAAATTATGAACCCCCGTTTAAAAAAAATAGCTTGAACACAATTTTTTGCCGGTAAAAAGGACGATAAGTGAATAAAAACTATGTTTAAAGTACTAAATATACCTCTGAATGTGTGAAAAGTGACAATTTAATGAAGTGTACGCAATAATAGACATATATAACGAAGATTAAGTATTGTTTGTTTTATTGTAGACTATTTTCGAATTATAAATGGTTTCTCTCCAAAAATTTTCTGTTAAATCGGGGGGGGGGGGGGGGTGCAAAAATGCTTTTTTTATGATGCTTGCAATTTTTTTCCTCAGACACTTTTGGGCAAAATTGTATACCATAATCAGTGAAGTATCATTCAAGAACCAATAAAAAGACACTCAAGTTATCAGGGGGTACCTACCATGGGTTATATACGATTATAAAACTGTTATTGCGGCTGAGCTATGATTCGGCTTATAGTGATACAATGTATGACATATTGAATAATGCAAGTTAAAATGCATAACTAATTGCAATTATCAAACACTGCACTCTAAGGATAAGTTATCTTGAGGGTGTTCCGTTTGATTCAATTTCTAATATGTTCACCCTGGTGAGATCGGCTGGCTTAGATGAGGAGCAAAGACAATTATGTGAAGTCAGGAACAGTTACAGGTTTCTGCTGCAGGAACAATTCTGTACAACGATGTATCCAGACCTATTACGAAAACACCAATGACTCTTATTGCCATTGTAGGAAGTATGTAACACAAAACTAAACATTGAACCTGATTGAACTGCTAATTTATTTCAAACACATCTGAGAACACAGGTGTCAACAAAGTCATGCACCAGACCTTCTAGGGCTGGACTTAAAATAAGTAATAAATCCCCTCCCCAACCCAGTCATGCCCCACCCAAACTTTCGTCAAAAAAATAAACATATACATAAATGACTAAACTCATTGCTTTTTGCATACACATACCGTGGAACCTCTCTTGAGAGACCAACATTTTTGCCAGACAAAAGGGGTCTTTCAGACAGGTGTCTGTCAAGGTATGTTGTCCCTGGCTGCATAGAGATTTTTTTTTGCTACATCAACACCCTTCACTTTGATACTGAAGTATACTTTCTCATCCGCAATTATCTCTCTTCATGTCAGTCCATGCTGGTCCATGCATGTTGTAAAAAAATCAACAATTTGTATGATATTTTACGAAGCTCTCTGAACTCTGTCGAATACCATATATATTGTTGGTTTCTACAACATATCTGAACACATGGAGAGATAACTATAGGTAAAAAGTTAATGCTATGACATTCAAGAGTGTTAATGAATTACAATACAACATGCCTTAAGAGACCGATGTGTTGGAGAGCATGTTTTATATGGACATACCTGGACATACCAGCTTTACTCTATATTTGATTTGTTATGGGAGACCATCTGCCTTAAGAGACCACTTTGGTCTGATAAAACGGATGTTCTTTCAAGACCTGTCCTACTGTACAAGGTCAATCACTCAAAACTGTATGATAAAATTGGTTATGGTGCAGTATGGTGGGAAGAATGATGCAGAAGCATGTATTTAGTGGGGGTGGGTGGTTCAGATAACCCCGGAAAAAAAATTGTAAAACTGGAAAAAAATTACATGGGGTGGGTCCTCCGACCAGTCAAAAACAAAAAATCGGCATCGGTGTTTGCACATTTTTTTCCTAACCACCCCCCCCCCCCCCCCCCCCCCGGTTAAATCCCCCGTAGTAAATAGAAAGATCTGAATGTAACGCACATGAATTAGTTACACCTCTGTCGAGCAAGTATGATAATATTCACCTCGTCGTGCACTCGGCTAATTCGTTGTTTTCCTTGCACAAAATGGCGTGTCGGTTCAGTGTTGATAGCGAAATGAATCTATTTTCTCTTGAAAATAGTCTACAATAAAGCAAACAATACTTAATCTTCGTTATATATATTTATTATTGCGTACGCTTCATTAAATTATTATTTTTCACACATTCAAAGGGTACAATAATTAGTATTTAAAAATGTAGTTTTTTATACACTTACCGTCCTTTTTACCGGTAAAAAGTATCTCCCACTATGATGGCTACAGGAGCCCGAAAATCTTCAGCACAATCTACAGGTCATATTTATGAAGGGATTTCATCGTAACATGGTAGGATGACTCCAGATAATGTCTCGATGGGAAAGTCCCCTTTTGGACGCGATCATTCAGCCTTGATGGCTGCCCGAGCCCAAAACCCGAAAACCTTTAGCACAGACTACAGTTCGCATGTATGAAGGGATTTCATTGTAACTTGGGAGGATGACTCGGTATAATGTCTAGATGAGGACATTCCCTTTTGGTCGGGATTGGACAACCATGATGGCTGCCAGCGCCCGAAAACCTTTAACACAGTCTTCAGATCGTATTTATGAAGGGATTTCATGGTAATCTGGTAGGATGACTATATTATATCTAGATGAGAATGTCCTCTTTTGGTCATGATCTGTCAACCGTGATGGCTGCCCAAGTTCGAAACCCAAAAACTTTTAGCACAGTCTACAGGTCATATTTAATATGGAGGGATTTGATTTTAACTTGGTAGGATGTATGATGAGGACGTCCCGTTTTGGTTGCGACCGGTCAATCGTGATCGCTACACAGGCCCGAAGCCCGAAAACCTTTAGCACAGTCTACAGGCCGTATTTATGTAGGGATTTCATTGTAACTTGATAGGATGACTCGTTTTGGAATAATTTCACTGCAACTTGGTATCTTTGGTTGACATACATTAACTGTGAGGGCCACATTAACCCACCCCTCAATTCTTTAGTACACTCGACACCTCAAATTATTTTTATTGAGAACATAGCATACAGGGAACATAAATTAACATATTCCCAATTATCACAATTCTTGTCTTATTTCATATTTCTTTCATAAACATTGAACATTATCATTTTCAACAAACACAACACACAGTCAGGTTAAGCTACAGTGTCATTGACACTTTCATTCATTATAGAGTTGTGGGCCTTAATTTGTCAATTTTGAGCTCGTTAGCGCAATAACTTGAACAAACATTCTCCGATTTGACTAATATTTGCCATACAGGTCTTTTGCAATATCTCAAGCAAGTTCGAAAACTGGCCCTGCCCAACTTCGTTACAGTGTTATGGGCCTTATTCAATTTTTAATAATTTTGAGCTTGTTAGCGCAATAACTTGAACAAAACTTCTCCGATTTGACTTATATTTTCCATACAAGTCTTTTGCAATAATATCTCAAGCGAGTTTGAAAACTAGCCAAGTCCGATTTCTCGTAACAGAATTTTAGGCCTTAATTGGTCCATTTTTATGAATTCTGAGCTCGTTAGCGTAATTTTTTAGGAATTTTGAGCTCGACACGATGACATTTCTGATTTTCGATAGAGGTTGCATGAAGAAAGTAGCCACAACTCGATGCCTCCATCTCTGATGTGCACCTCCTGTTTGTTTTTATTTTCTCGTTGCTGATATAGAATATCAGAAGGAGGAGAACTTTTTTTTCTAAAAATTTGTATGTTGGGAACCGATACCCAAGGTACAAGTGGTTGACAATGATTTGAAATGGAAATATCAACTGGGCCAAGCTCTCAGACCACCAGTCTAATTCTGTTCGGAATTTGACGCTGTTGTGGGGTTTTTTCCCCCATTTTTGTGGAAATCTGCGTGCATCCTAGCGTTGATATACTGTGATTTTCTTTTAATCACAAAGATATTGAGATATTCTCTCATACTCCAGTTATTGATATTTTAATGTATAAGTATATAATTTGGCTTTAAAACATCTTGATATTCACACATTTAGTGGAACGGTGCAGCGTAATCATTAAACTTCAGCTGCAGCAAGTCTCCTTTTTGATAATGTCACTAAAGACCAACTCGCATATCGATTGAGAAACATTTCTTGCATCAATTAAAAAAAAATAATGTTTATGGTATTTTAGATTAAATCATTTGGAATCGTTTAGTTGGTTAGAAAAGCGAACCCATGATTTGCTTTTCGAACAAATTTAACTATTCCAAACGATTTAATCTCAACGTGGACAATAATGGGTCTAGAAAGTTTCCACCCTCTAACAGTGTCAAATTCCTTGCAGAATTAGACCGTTATCTTAAGAGTTTGCAACTGAACTTGATATTTTACTCTAGTTCAACTGAGTGCAACTCAGGCTACACTTTTGTTTCTGCTCTTTTATCATCCATCGGAATGCCCTCAAATCAAGAGGCCAGTTTTAATATACTGAGTCAAAAAAGAAAGTATAATAGAAACAAATGTGAAAAATAGCATAAAGGATGAAACATAATAGTTCTAACGTTGCATGTTTGTGGACAAGAAGTCGGTCGTGCAAAGAGTTTAATGACATGTTGTTGTCCACCCAACTGTATACAATTTTGCTACGGATTTCAAAATAGCACGTGCTACCCGAGAATGTCAAATTGAATAGGTGACTGACGATTTTCTTTGTGTTATGTTATGCTAGAGAGCCTGGGTTATTGAGAAAACACGCTAGTTTTTGTCTTCCGACATTTTTAAAAAATGCCAAGTTTAACCGAAAATCAAAGGTTGCGTGCCATTGGTATGCATGAAGCTGGGATACCTCCAGATGAGCTCGCTGCTGAGTTCGGAGTCACTGTGGCCACTATTTACCATCTCATTGGAAGGTATAGAACCACTGGATCTACTGCCGACCGACCGCGTTCAGGTCCACCAAGAGTTACGACCCCTGCACAAGACCGACACATCAGGACGTCTCACTTGCGGGATCGCTTCCTTCCAGCGACGAGGACAGCAGCAATTACTCCTGCTAGAAGTAACAATAGAATCAGTGCACAAACTGTCCGCAACAGGCTCGCTGAACATGGCATCCGCTGTAGGCGTCCATACCACGGACCAATCCTTACCCAGCGTCATCATACCGCCCGAATGGAATGGGTACGTCAGCGTTGGAGCACAGTTCTTTTCAGTGATGAAACACGATTTTGTCTGCGGTGTGCTGGTGGTAGGGCAAGAGTGTATCGCCGACGAGCAGAACGGTTTTCTGATGCATGCGTGCGGGAATGCAAACGTTACGGCGGGGGTAGTCTACAGGTTTGGGCAGGAATTTCCTTGCACCATCGAACGCAATTGATCTTCATCGATGGTGATCTGAATGGACATCGATATAGGGACGAAATTCTTAACGCTGTTGTTGTCCCGTTGTTCAACGCTAACGTCGGATTGCAGTTATTCCAGCAAGACAATGCCCGATGTCCCGTGGCGCGTATCTGTCGTGACTTTCTTGAGGAGCAGAACATCGAACTTCCCTGCTCCACACTTTCGCCAGATCTGTCGCCAATCGAGCATCTTTGGGATCAAGTGGACCGTGGGGTACGAATTCATGATCTTCAGACGTTAGGCAATTTACGTAATGTTCTAAGGCAGAAGTGGAACGCAATACCACAGGGTGACATCCAGAGACTTATCAGGTCCATGCGCCGTCGATGTCTTGCCATCCAAGAGGCAAACGGTGGACATACACGCTATTGACTGCATGTGTGAACTTTTCATTTCACCCCATGTCTGAATTGTGACGCTGGCGACAGTAAGAACATCAAATTGTGTAAATTCATACAGCTAGACTCTAAATATGAATTTACAGTAATTTGTTTGGGATTAAAGTCGATAATACTAAAAAAAATTGCTCCTCAAAGTTTATTATACTTTCTTTTTTGACTCCGTATATAATCTCGTGAATTTTTATGCTCCCCGAATATTTTCCAGGGAACATATTTCAGTCACTTTGCCAATCCATCGCCCGTCTTTCCACCCATTAGTCTATTCCAACTTTGTCCAGTTCATACACAACGATTTAATCGACCGATGGTGTTTATTCTTCGCACAATTATTGCTTGTGACTCAAGGATGTGTCATGACCTTAAATCGCAGCCATACTGCAAACGTCAAGGTCGCAGACCGTTAGGTTTTTCGTTCCTTATTTAAAAGATTGTCCAGCACCTAAATTATTCAGTGGACCGATCGCGTTCACACAGTCATTGATTATAACCCAAGAGTGTGCCATGATCTTGACCTAATTTCAAGGTCATAGACAATTTGTATTCCATTCTGACTGTCTGGCTCATAAAAAAAATGATTTAATGAACCGATCTTGTCAACACTTAACACAATGATTGCTTATAACTCAAGGGTGAGTTACGACCTTGAACCAAGATCATATATCAAAGTTCAAGGTCAAATACTTTATTTGTTTGGTCCTCCTTTCTAACGTCTGACCCTTAAAAAATTATTCAATGGACCGATCTTGTTCATACTTAACAATGATTCGAGGATTGTCATGACTTTGAACCAAGGTCATGTCTCAAAGGTCAATGTCACAGACTGTTAGTTTGTTCCTCCATTTTTATTCGAGAAGCGTCTGTCAACGCTGTTGATATTGTCTTGCTGCAAAATTGCCATTCAAGTTTATTCAAAGAAGCTTGGGGTATGATTAAATGCTTCAAACGTCTGTTTAAAAAATCTTAAACTATTGGCTGTAATGATATGTATGATACATGGTTTATGTCTTCCTTATTTTGTGATGAAGAAGTAAGTTTGCAGTAACCCAAATCAAGAAGCTCTGAATCTGCACCAAATCTGAATTTCATTACAGTCAGCTGGCATGTGTTTAATTCTGTTAAAAAATAGTTCCCTGCCCAAGGAAGAACATATCGCCAGAGATGTTTACACATTTCAGAGTCTTTTTTTACTCATTTGCATAATACAAATAATTCATAGAGAAGGGAGTATCCTTCGAGGGGAAAGAATCAAAATGGTCAAACTTCGCCGGAAGAAAAATTAGGACTGTTCGCCGAACTTCGGACATCTCGGCGTGTAAAGCTGGACAGTTAGCCGGAACTTTGGACGTTTCGCCGAAAGAAAAGACTAGTCGCCGGAATATGTCAGACATTTCGCCGAAAGTAAATTTTTCGGTGAAATGTCATAGTTTCCGCGAAGTATTTTTTTCGATGTAGTGTTTTTAAGGATGCCTACGACGTAACAAACAACAACACTTCATACAAGTCCAAATGTGAGAGGTGAAACTGAATGACCACCAGGAAAAAGAAAACAAAACGGTCGATGGTTTGGGAGCAGCCCCAGCATATTATCCATAACGGTTATAAAAAAGGAAAAATCCACCAATATGTGTTTTTGAAAGCTGGGAGTCATCCATCAGCCTATCAGTGAGAGTGGATGCTGAGCCTTGGCCATCTGGTCTGCCTTCAGGGCGAACAGATGACGGTGTGATGGGAGGAAACAAAAAAAAAACAACCACACACAATCACACACAGACACACACCCTAAGCCCTTAAAAGGGCTGTTATATCTCTATTCAAATGTTTATTTATTAAAAATCTACACTGGTCCCAGTCAGGCAAGCTTGTTTCAATCCTTGCTTGGTGTTTGGTGGCTTCGTGTGTATGTTAACAGAAAGAAGATAGGTTGTTCCAATTCCTCATACGCTTCATCTGCTATTTCCATATGTCTTCTAGATAGGAGTGTGGCAAGAAAATTAGCGAGTGTTCAATTAGAAAAGTTATAGGCAGAGCGAGATAGGAATCCGCTATTGTATATCATGACTGTTGTGTGATTGTTGCTATGGATGGGGCGAGGGTGTGTTTCTTTGGAGCCCACGCGCAGAGTTGCAAGGCAGTCTCCACAGACTCGATCCTAGATTTCTTAATGAGTAGCGAGACAATCCTCACTGACTCCACTCCTCTATATTATTAGTACAGAAAGGTAGAACTCAGTTATTGTATACTACTCAAAGTTTGCTAAGCACCAAATATTTGACACATCATTGTGAAATTTGCTTGTGACATATTTGCTATATTTTTGGTGGATATGATTGAGGGATGTATTGAGATGGGCCCCAGTGTTTACATTAGCTCTCTTGACAGACAAGCAGACTTTTCGTGATAGTCATGGAAAGCATGTACCCCTTGATTTTCATGATATTTCCGTGTACTGTCTACATGTACATGACATGTGTAGGGTATTCAATCTTCATTTCAACACAAACCCTTGTGAGTTAATGATTGAATATAGCAAATGCTAATGTAAGA
The DNA here is from genome assembly GCA_031216915.1 of Pictodentalium vernedei. Taxonomy (NCBI): domain Eukaryota; kingdom Metazoa; phylum Mollusca; class Scaphopoda; order Dentaliida; family Dentaliidae; genus Pictodentalium; species Pictodentalium vernedei. The sequence continues at coordinate 269,669,391 of CM062295.1, forward strand.
AAACATTTGTCTGAAGCAGAAATGTGGCGGGCTGTAGGGATGGTGGAGCGAGGGGCTACCCATCGTCAGGTTGGTGAAGCCCTTGGTGTGCACCATACAGTGATCACCAGAGCGTGGGCAAGATTTCAGCAGTATGGCACACCAGTAAGACGGCATGGCGGTGGTAGAGACAGGGCAACATCTGCAGCTGAAGACCGGTTTTTGATCATTCAGGTCCGTAGGAACCGCTTTGCCATAGCAACCCAGCTTCGCAGTGACTTTCAGAATGCATCCGGAGTAAATGTTTCGACGCTGACTATCCGGGCAATGTTGCGGGAAGGTGGTCTCCGATCGAGAAGACCATGAATTCGCATTCAACTGTCCCAGAACCACCGCCAGGTACGAAATGAATGGGCCATGGACCACGTTGGATGGACCAGAGAAGATTGGCGACCTGTCCTTTTTACAGATGAATCAAGGTGCTGCCTAGACCACACCGATTGGTGCTCTAGGGTATGAAGAAGACCAGGAGATCGATTCCATGCAGCCAACATTGCCGAGCATGACCGCTGTGGTGGAGGGTCAATCATGGTCTGGGGTGGCATCAGCTGGGATGGACGTACAGAGCTCTGTGTCCTTGAACGTGGTACATTGGCTGCACAACGGTACATTGATGAGATACTGGATGTCCACGTCAGAATGCATGCAGGTGCAGTGGGTGATAGGTTCATTCTGATGGACGATAATGTCCGTCCTCAAATTGCCCATGCTGTCGGGGAGTACCGACAGAGGTAGGGGATTGAGCGTATGGAGTGGCCAGCAAGATCCCCTGACCTCAGTCCAATCGAACATGTCTGGAATAAGTTGCAGCTTGCAATATCAGCCCGTCCAGTCCAGCCAAGAAGTGTCCAGGAGCTTGGTGCCATGCTGGTTCAAGAATGGAACAACATCCCACAAAGGACCAGCAGGAACCTGATTGGGAGCATGAGAAGGCGTTGTCAAGCTGTAATTAACAGTAATGGGTCTCATACTCGATACTGAAGCCATGCCAGTTCGCTCTGTCAACTTTTTGGCATATTGAAAAATTTCCTCTTTTACCAAAAATATCAATTTTCCATGGTTATCGTATTCAAAAGCTAAAACATAATGTCAAACACAACTAAAATCTTAATTTCTGTACTTAAATTATTAAAGATATAATTAAATAAAAAATATATACACTTTTCATTACAATATTTCAACTAAAACGTAAATCAGGTTGTTGGATGTACTTGGTGCTTAGCAAACTTTTAGTAGTATATATTGTAGCTGTTGTTTGATTGTTGCTATTGCTGGGGCGAGTGGTGGCTTTCTTCGTAGCCCACTCCCCACACGCAGTATTGTGAGGCAATCCTCACAGACTCAATCCTAAAATTCTCCATGAGTAGCGAGGCAGTCCTCACTGACTCCACGCAATTTAATTCTAATGAATAATTCTAATTTTCTGTGACTTATTTTGTTTTTCTGTCAGGAGTTCGGTGTTCGTTCAGCTGTACCATTAATTCACTATCTTGGAGTCTGTTGAGTGTTTTGTTATGTAGGTTTTTTAATCGCGTTTAAATCGCGCTTCTGCAGAGTTGCGAGGCAGTCCTCACAGACTCAATCCTAAAGTTCTCAATGAGTAGCGAGGCAATCCTCACCGACTCTACGCAATTTAATTCTGTTGTAAAATTTTAATTTTTTGAAACTTATTTTGTTTTTCTGTTGAAGGTTCGGTGTTCGTTGAGCCCAACCATTAGTTCACAATCTTGGAGTCTGTTGAGGGATTTGTTTTGTTTGTCTTTTATTCGTGTTTCGATAGTTTCTATTTTTGCTAGCTCGTGAAGTTCTTTTATTGGTGTCCACATGGGCTTGCATAGTGCCACGCGCAAGGCATAATTTTGAACCCTCTGTAGCTTATTAATGTTGGTTTTGCTTAGGTCACTTGTTATTATGGCACCATATTCTAGTACCGGGCGCACAAATGATTTGTAAAGCTTGAGAAGCACGTCTGTTTGCTCCCCAATGTTTACCTCTGATCATCTTCAGAAAATTGATACGTTTAGTAGCTCTAATCGTAATGGCGTTTACATGACTGTTTAGATTGAGATTGCTGTCCAGAATAAATCTCAAAAATTTGTCCTCGTTGCTTGCTCCTAATTTGTGATCGTATAACTGGAGATCAATACTGGGGACTGATTTTTTTCTTTGCTTTTTAAAGAACGTAACTCTGAGTTTTGACGGCATTGAGCTTTGTGCGCACAAACTCTCAAGATCACGAATGGTATGCTGCAGGCGATTTTTAATTATGTTTCGGGACTTACTGGCCGTCCACATGCTTTTATCGTCTGAGAACTGCGATAGTTCAACACAGTTTTTCCCTACTTTGTCCATGTCATTCACATATATTACCAAAAGAAGCGGGCTTAGGACCGATCCCTGTGGTGTGCCCGCTTCGAGTCTTACTTCCTCTGACATCTCGCGGTTAACCCTCACATTGATTCTTCGGTCAGTTAGAAATGATGATATGATTCTCAGAATTTTAGTGGGTACTCCCATTTTCGCTAGTTTTTATCTCATGCCATTGTGCCATACCGAGTCGAATGCTTTTTCTACATCCAAGAAAAGCGCTGTTCCTATTTCGTTTTGACTAAAACCGCTGTTTTCATATAATCGACCATCCTATATACGTGTTCGATTCCCGCTTTCTGACTTCTGTACGCTCTTTGCCATTTGTTAAAAAATTGATTGATTCGAGATAGCTGCGAAGTCTCATGGTGAGAATCCGCTCAAATATTTTTCCAACGCAGCTGAGCAGGCTAATTGGGAGGTAGTTAGAAGGATTGGTAAGGTCTTTGTCGGGTTTAGGTATTATGATTCTTGTGGCCTCTTTCCAGCATTTTGGGAAGTACCCACAGGAGACAGCAGTTTAGGAGTTGGGTAAGTCTATAGTAGAAGATGTTGGGACACTATTTCAGTATTTTGTAAGAGACTTCGTCTTCTCCGGGGGACGAAGACGACTTACATTTTCGGATTATATCCATGACCTCTTCTGCGCTTATTGGTTCGGTTAATTCTTGGTCGTCCCCATCTTCAAGCCTTTGATCGAAGTTGAGTTCGTTAGAAATTGAGTTGTCTTGGACAAATTGATTTACTTTTCCTTTGAAATCGTTGTCAAATCTGTTCCCTTCTTGTGGACGATTTGCTTTTTTAAGAAGTTCGGCAAAAGCGTTGGCTTTTGAATTGTCGTCCCGAGCCATGGTTCCGTCGTTAGTTTCCAGTGCATTATTATTGTCATTTTTGCTCTTCTGGCCAGTACGAGTTTTAAATGAATCTCTGAACATCTTAGGGTCTCTCAGCCCATTGAGGTTTTCTGTCGCCTTTTCCCATCTCACGCGATTGTCGTTAGCTGTGGTCTTTTTTACTTCTCCGTGAAGGCGATTATACGCGGTTTTGAGTTCTGCTTGTTTTATTTGATCATTCTCTGATTGGTTAGCACGGAAGGCCTTTCTTTTTTGTTTAATTATTTGAAATGTTGTTTGGGTTATTCTGTTTATTGGCGGCATTACTGTTTGCTTGGAACATATTTCATCCAGTTTACTGTTGATAACCTTGTTGAGGTGGGTGCAAACTTTTTCTAGTTCATGAACATGTAAGGGGTCATTTATTTTAACTTTGATAATGTTTCTGAAGAGGTTCCAGTCGGTTTTTCAAAGGTTCCTCCTGTTCATGGGAGGATGCCTTGTGGGACCAGTATTACATTTCAAAGTGGCGTGAACTGGCATGTGATCACTGCCTAGATCATCGTTCCCAACAAATATGTCCTATATTTGACTGGTTAGTGATTTACCTGTGATAATCAGGTCTAGGATATCTGATTGATGGAGTGGGTTGTTGCTTACGCATGTTACGTCATGTTCGTTATTTACAACGAATAGATCAAGTTCTTCAACGATGTTGAAAAGGGCGTCACCATTAGGCTCAGTCTTATAACAACCAAATGCCCGGTGTTTGGAATTGAAATCGCCCTAGAATATGCAGTGCTTGTATTTTTTGGTAAAAAATTCAAATAATTTATTGTCTACTGTTGCTTGCGGTTTGTAATAATAGGAGATGACGGTCACGCGTTTGTGGTCAAGTTCAATTTCAGCTGCAATCACTTTAGCATGGGACGATGGTGACTTTCTCTGTGGTTAAATGATAGACTACACGACTAAGATTTGTAGTCACATCCTGGAAACCATGTGATCTTGGTAAAGGTGTCAAAACACGGGTCATGGTTGAAAATGTGAATGACATACCTGTTCCTTGCAGTTTGGTGTGATTCAAGTCAGAATCCACTTCTTGTATATAATGTGGATGAATTCTAATGACACAGTGTAGACTAAATATATCTTGAATTCTACAATATTCCTAATATTCACAAGGCCTAATGAAACCAATGCCTGCTTTATCCATCAGTGACTTAGCTTCACGTTCTTGCAAAGGTCTGTCAGATTATCAAATCTTTATCAATTTCTTTTGCCAAAGTTCTGACTCACATTTCGTCGCCTGAGTGCTAGAATGTCCCATGTCCCATAGGGGACATAGGACATTCTAGCACTCTGGCAACGATTTATCAACTTGATACTTTCAAACCACAACTTCCTATACGAAACACGTTGAATCGTTGATATTTTTTCATTTAAACAATTCTAAAGTTTTTATCCAATCATTTTATCAGAGAAGCAAATGGAATGTGTGCATGTCGCCGCCTGTATCTGGCGGTTGGGAAGTATGTGTTACTTCTAAATACAGGTCACCATCAGGGACATTTATCAATGTCATCTAAGGCAGTTTTACCAGCGACAGCAGGGGTGGGGGGCGGTTTTGGAAAAAAAATTCGGACACTAGGCGCAAAAGGTTTGTTCCGACCCTTTGACACCCACCCCATTATTGAAGGGAAAAAAAATTCCATCTTGAAATTTGGTACCCACCACCCAAAGTTAGAGTAAATCGCACATAGACTGCTTTGATTGGCAATTTGAACGGGTATGTTTGCTGCAACATGGTTTGTATTGTTCCAGTAACCATTCCCGACATTTAATCTACCCACAACCAGCTAATGACGATTGGTTGGAATTCAGCCTATCACAAAATGAAGGGAATTGGTTTGAAGGTAACCCACTAAGCCCAAGGCTTGAATGATCAATAACATCCCTACATTTTGCTCAGCATGTATATCACTGAAATTCCTAATTACATAATGAGAATCCGTTAAAGTAGTCAGTTGCATTGAGAAATGGCATTATGCCAGTATGATGTCTGTTATTCGTGGTGAGAAGAGTCCTTTTATTGTCAGATCTGGTTAGATTACATTTATGTTAGATTACATAAATGATAATTCGTTTAAATTATTGCTTTAACTTTTTTCAAAATCGTGAACCACTGATGGTGTGATAGGGAACGGTGAACATCTGTCCACATTCCCATGCTGCTAGCCCCTTTCGTGAACTACTAATCACCCCCCCCCCCCCCTCACCCCCCCCCCCCCCATGTTAACCCAGAGGAGATGGAGTGGTGGCAAAAAGCCTACACAAGCTTCCCTGATCAATATGCATCATTTATTTGAAAGATAGGAAAACAATTTCAAGGCATGAAAAAAACGTGTTTTCAGAGCAGCTGACCTACCCACCCACCCCCGCCTTGTGTTCGAAAAAAAATTGACGACCCCACCCCACCGCCACTGGCGACAGATGAAGTTTTTGTAAACGGAAATAAACATTTCGGATTCACTCCTTTTGCATCACATCTGATTTTTACATCAACCATCAACTCATTGGTTAGAGTTTTGTACTTCTGGTCGAGAGTCCGACAGTTACTCGCCTCTGCTCTGTGGTTTTCATCGGGTTCTCCGACATTTTTCACCCATGGTACTGTTCCACGCGATATGTCCCTGGTTCGTGAATGTGTCATTGAACCTCCAAGAAATAAATAAATTCAACACCTCAGAGTGTGTCATAAAATGGGTGTAAAATCGAAGTTAGAACTGATTTTTATATTAAATTTGAAACAAAATTATATATATAACCATTTTTTCAGTATTTGTATTAGGAGGTTATGTGCTTTTCCGTATTTCTGTTCTCTACACGTTTGCGAGAAAGTGATGTATATTGGAATTGACGATTTTCGTAATTCATTTGGGCTATTGAAACTTCAAATCGAGTGTGAATATGCAGATGAAATAGAATGATCTCCCTTTAACCACGCCGTGTTCTTTTTGTGTGGCAACTCTTGGTTACAATAGTGTTTTTTTCCATTGACGACAGTACTAATCTTTCCTCCTCTCCCCATCTCATCAAGCTGATTTGCGCCAAGACAATCATCTATCCATTTAGTTTATCATTTCATGAAAAAAAGATACTGAAAAAAATACAGGTTGCCATAATTTTGCAAAGCCTTTTCTAAGTGACTGTGTATGTTGTCTATCTCCACAGCAAAAGCACAGAGCGTCAGGATTAACTATTTGAGTTCAAACTAGACTGTTCTAACTCCATACAATGGTTTTTGTTTGTACAAATACTTTTCAAATATAGCATCAACAAAGTCATATTACACAATAAAAACAAAGTACGTATATTAAACTAGTATGGCAAGTGATGTAAATAATACTTTGACTCTAAACTTACCTCTCAGACATGATAAACAAGCATATTTTTTTTTTCTTGGAGAAAACTGTGTCACATGACGTTGTTTTCGCAATGCGATTGGTAAATGGAGTTAGAACCGTGTGGTCCTTAAAAAAACTGCAAAATGGAAATAGAACAAAAAGATTCTGTGTTTTAAAGAGTTGAGAACAGTGTTTGGGGTTTGTTTTTTATTTTAAAATGTCAACAAACATCCAAAGAATACATTGGAATCAAAATCTCAATTTTGGCAAAAATGGAGATAGAACAAAATGGTTCTCAGCCGACGAAATAGCCGAGTATTATAGCCCTTTGAGTCTTATGAGACTTCTCCAAAAATTTAGACCCAAGCAAAACAAAAGTTTACAAATGTCCCAAAATAAATGCAACAAGTATTCAAAGCCATGTGCGACCCTAAATTTTCAAATAGTACCTTTTACAAATGTCAAGTATTCGCGAATAAGTCATTCAAAACCATTTGTTATTGAATTCAAAACTTCATTCACTGATGAAATATTCTCAGAAGTAAACATGCGCTGCGGGAAAAGATCAAAAACCATAATGACAGATCTTCCTGTTGTTCCATTGATAAAAACAACAATAAAGAAGTTATCACTGGAAAAGCAGGATGACCTGGCAAGCATCCTTCGTTTTTTCCGGAAGATGACAGAGATTATATGATTGTAACGTGTTTTTCAGGAAGGCACAAACAACAGCTACAGTGTGCCAAATAAAACCATTTGTTTAACTTGTAGAGTGCTGGAAGCCCATATTTGGGCTTTATTCTGATGTGCAGGTATTGCAACTTAGAGGCATCAAATTCAGTGGCTGTGCATCATATTATCTTTGAAGTGATATTATTTAGTCTGTTAAGATTTGTCTTGTTACAATTTATAGGAGAGTGCCTGTGGGCACTCTCCTATAAATTGTAACAAGGCAAAGACGTGAAAAAATTTTGGTGGCCAAATAAAATTTAGCACTGTACCTGTTAAGTTTAAACCTTCAAGTTCCTTCAATATTTCGGAAAAGAAGCCTAATTTTGAAAAACAAAGTTGGCGGTTTATTTCGACAGTTTAATTTGTTAAAACTCTAGAATGCTTCATAAATCAAAAATTACATCTTCTAATGTTTAATCAATACACTGAGGCTATCGTGGACAGGCCACATTCCACGCGTAGGCATTCTATACACGGAGAAGACCCAGAGATAAAGAGCTAACGCACCCATCAAAATTTCCATTGATGGAGCACCGTGTTGAACCCGGTCCTTCAGCAATGGAAATTTTGCTCAGTGCCCCAGTTCATTAATTCTTAATCGTCTCCTTGGACACAATGCTCTCACGTGTGGTATGTAGCCTGTCCACGATGGCCGTACTGTAAGGTATCCTTTAGTTTGCACTGTTTCCACATTAGGGTGATTAATTATAATTTTAAGAGAATTTTATTATTCATTAGCACAGAGACATGGTCAATAAATATTGAAAGAATGGATCGTCATTGTTAATTTACAAAAAATTGTCTTGACATAGTTTTGTCTATGGCAATGTAATTTTTAACTATTTCGCTAGCGGTGATGCATAATTTTTAATTTTTGACTAATTCAGTAGCGATGATGCAGAAGTTTTAATTTTTAACTATTTTTGTAACGGTAATGCATAAGTCTATATCTCATAATTTGTATAAAATCATGCCAATTTCATTATAAGCAGTCAACTTCAGTGCATTTTCAACAGACAGGAAACAACCACATACATACCGATGAAAACATTGTGGTTCCGTTGATGTCAATATTGCCAGTTTTGTTTGAATGTTGATTAAAAATAAATTCTATTCAGTTAGCAATTTCTAATATCTTCAGCCTGTCTACTGACCAGTAGATTGAAATGAAACCTAAATTAACCTTCTTTATTCATGCATATGTGAGGTTTTGCCTAATCTATCCAAATCGTCATTACCTTATCGACCCATTCCAATATCCTAAAATTCCGCAATCCATCGATATACCAGACAGCCAACTTGCTAGCCACCCTCTGACTAGACAATCCTTCGCCAGGAATAATGTTGTAGCACATACCGTGCAGCCTATAATAAAGTGTACTGTTAAACATCAATATCGCAATATTAACGCCAGAATATTGCCTCATTATCGTAAGATTGCTATAACAATCTGGCAATAATAAGGTAATAATCTGGCATAATAAAGAGTGTCTATCAAAACCTTATCAGTAGTCCTTGAGTTCATGTCGTAAAAGGTGTCTAGGAAAGCTTGTATTCCTTAATCTTGCGACAATAGAGTAACATTATGGGTATATTATGTCGTTAATAGCGAGTTATTCATGTGATCGGTTTTCCACTGTACTATAATCCTAACCAGAAGTAAAGGTTGCTAATGTGGAAGGGGCGTATCTCATACTTCCTTAGCACATTCATAACCTTTTCTGCGATTTTTTTCGATTATTACTCAAGTTTCCAAACTCAAATCATATTTTGAATTTGTGAGTGATAATTTTCGTGAGCTAAAACATTATGGCGCAAAAAGAAATGGCTACTTTATGAGTGGAGACAACATAATAACACTGCAGTTACAACGAATATTTATCTACAAAGTACAAACAGAGTATTCTATCTCCAAAAACCACTATGGTTCTAAACAAATGTTGTCATTCGAATGAAAAGTGTTCTATATCCAAACGAAAAAGTGGATTTTTAGCTTAATAGGCTAATTTGATACATATTTTAGTCTTTAAAATTTGATATTTTTATAATTACAATAATTATAACAAACACATACCTATAACCATAGCATCGGGTAGAATCAAGGGTGCAAAACTTCAAACTCGATTTTCTACCCCCACCCAATTTTAATCTTCTCTCACACATTTCAGAAGACAATAGTCACCAATATTTTACATCTTTTCCAAAACATGCACTTTAAGGATTTTATTCACTCTTACAAGCTCAGTTCATTTTCCACCAATCGGATAATTCCAGGAACTTTTATCCTCCATAGAGGCGCTGTTTGCACGAAAACACTGTATTGTAACCTATCTTGCACCCATTGTGATGTTTTCCGGCCTTGGTTTTGCATTTACCAACGATGAGTTGGATCTACCCTTCCTAAGTACCGATTATACATGCATCATGAGTCGTTCGGCTCAAATTCAGGTCTCAGTTTGAAGGTATGAATTTAAGTTGATTTGCCCAAACTTGTAACATACTTCAAAATGATATTTGTAGTAATTTTCATCCACTCCCCACATCCACAGCACACCCAAGTGACCCAACCCAAATTGGGTGTAGTTTTAATCTCTCGTGCCCACCTTCCGTTCGCCTGTTTGTACATCAATTATTTTGCAGTTAAATGGTGTATAGGCTTCGTAACATGTATAATAAAAGTCAAGACAAGATCATCATACAGGGGCAGAGGAAACTTCATGGACCAGCGGCCTTTTCAAGTGAAATAAACCACGTAATGCAAAAGTCACCCAACCTCGTGCATTGACTACCCGCGTATCATGAAATACCTTAAATCAAAATCCCCCATCAAAATGTAAGGGCTTTCGTCAGTGATGAAATGATGTGACAACAGATGTGTTAATCGGTTGACAATACAATTGAATCCAATATGAACAGTACTCGCAATCAGAACAATGTATTGAAGAACCACGCTGCGAATGTTCGAAAAACTACGGAAGCCCACAACTGCCATATACAGAGAATTCAAGCTCTAGAAACATTTTGAAAGTAGTCATCGACGTCACAACATGACTGGTCACGCGGGCTACCATGACAACCCAACATGGTGTCACTGGGTCACGCGACTATGACGTCACGTGAGATCTACCGATGAGATCCCCCTGATAGGGTCGAAAAGAACATTACATACTACTATTGTAATTTCCCCATGGAATCCAAAGTCATTTCAGCTGAATTAGCATAAAAGGATCAAATTGAGTTGGGGCTTTATTTGTGTGTAATACTGGGCAATTATTGGGTTATATGTTAATCCTTCAACTGACGCATTAGCAATATCCGACACCACAATTCACAAAAGTCGTCATTCACGTTTTATAGTTCCAATGAGAGGTCATAAGCTATGTTAGGTAAAAATGAACATTTTTAGTTATCACCAAATATGATTTGGGGGAAATTCTAAATGTATGGGATTTTAGCAAAATGGGGAATTTACGGGGATTTGGGAATTTAGCTCGTAAACACATGAATGAGGGTTACCTGGGGTTTTCAGGAAGTAACAATAACAACTGATTTTGATAATAGATTATGTATATATTCTGAGCATTGATTTAAGAGAAAAAAAACATGTACTTTGATGCACCTCAGTTATATGCAGACAAATATTCACAGGAACTGTTGAACATGAAATGAGAAATAAAAATAATGCTATGAACCTTATCACTCAAAACACTGAATTTGCTATATGCCTGATATTTACAATATTGCAACAGGAAATATATGTATTCTCACACTCTGGAACTCAACTAAAATCATTTACTTATAAGTATTGAACTGCAATTATTCTTTACTACTATTCAAGAATTGAACTGTTATCACCGTCACTAGTTTACAGTGCAAAATAGTTTAGATGCTTAACAAAACCTTGTAATATAATATATTTTCCCATAGACTATTCTAATAATAAGCACCCCACTTATGGTGCAGTGAGTTTTATTATTATAAGATTAACACTTACGCTGCCGAAAGCGACGATTGTCGGCTATTTTATGGTGATTATCTGTACGTTCTGGTGGGGGCACGGTGGCGTTGCGGTAACCGGTTCTAGTCAGATCACAGAAGTTAAGCAACATCGAGCCCGGTTAATCATTGGATGGGTGACCGTCTGAACGATCAATTCGGACTCCCGCGTTGTGTCCTTGGGCAAGGCACTTAACCCCGATTGTCCACATGGTGGCACGATGACGCCGTGTACTAAGGCGTACTGCACGTCGATGGTACGCATGTCTTCAACCAATCTAACCCTGCCTGATGTTGAGTAGCTGGCAGCTACTCGTCGTTGCTCGCGATGTTGGGTAGCTGGCAGCTACTCATCGTTGCTCGGTGGTTCTCTCTGGGTACTCCGGCTTCCTCTACCCGTAAAACTGTCACAGTCATGATTAGCCATTGCGCTTAAGCATATGATCATATGCACCAATAAATAAATAAATAATAAATAACTGTACGTTCTGGTGTGCGCAGATCAAACCTACCACCTGATTACTTGTTGGAAAGGGTTCAGAGAGGTCCCTGCAGCTGAGGGGAAAAATGAGAATACAGTGAAAAGGAGTGCCAGATGTCTAATTTAGGCGTGGTGGAGACTCTGTAACACTTTCTTATAGAATGCCCAAAATACCAGTCTAAAAGAATAATATTCACTGGGAGTCTAACGGGGAAGTGGGATGGGAGAATGAAGGACATGTGGTTAGTGAGTGACTCAAAGGAGAGGGTTAATATGCTAATCGGAGAGATTGGGAAGAATGGGGCAAGGGATGTCATCAAGCAGTTCGTCTCCGAGTGTTGGGTAGAGAGAAGAAGCGTGGGAGTAGTGAGGCAGTTAGGATCACAGGAGTAGCACAGGAGTAACCAAGGCCTTCTCGCCCGAGAACCGCGACAAATCAGCGGCCGACCAAAGTGTTATTATTATGATACAGTTTCAAAAATGTCATAAATTTCAATTAACTTTCTCGCATACAGGCGTACATAATAGAGGTCCTCCATACATGGCTCCATTATGGGTAAAGTGGGCGTGGCAGTAAAAGGGTTAATATAACATAAAAATCACATTGAGTAAATATGTTGGAGCAAACACATTCCCACTTCTGGTATCGTAGTGTAGAAATAAACAGAGTGTAAATTAACCAAGTAAATACATTGTCTCTACATTTTGTCTGCATATGATATCCCTTGCCCCATTCTTCCCAATCTCTCCGATATTCTAATTACATTTATGCTAATATTAAAGTTTTTAGGCTTATAAAATTAAGATTGAATTAAGCTAACGAATAACCTGGTTATGCCCACAAGTTATTTATTTATTTATTTATTTATTTATTTATTTATTTATTTATTTATTTATTTATTTATTAAGGTTTAACGACATTTTAACAGCCAAGGTCATATCGTGTCGGTGACAGTTTTACGCGTGGAGGAAGCCGGAGTACCCGGAGAGAACCACCGAGCAACGACGAGGAGCTGCCAGCTCCCTAACATCGTAACTCCGCACTGCAGCACAGGCAGGGTTAGATTGGTTGCCCACAAGTTAATTAATCAAATAATATTAATTGGAATTTTTGAAGCCAAAGGTTTTGCTTTTATGAATTTTTTGGCTATTTTTAAACTTTGTGGATAATTTAAAACAAATTCACCCTGTGATATATTCAAGAATATTTTTACAAAAGAGTCGCGTGGTAGTCGGGTTATGTAAAGGGTTTTGGAGTTTAGCATTTACTTACTCTCGTGTACCAGTGGCGGTCAATGGGGGTGGGGGGGGGGGGGATGGGGGCTTCTACGAGTGGCATCTCTTTTTATTGGTTGGTTTCATAAAAATCTCCGGATTATCATACATGGGGGTAGGGCGGCACCGGTGTTTGGTCCAGGACGGCAATGTATGTTTGTCTGCCACTGACATGTACGTGCGACACTTGGCTTGTGCCTGCGGCACTTAACGCGTCTCACAGATATTTCACAAACTCAAACCTGTCTTTGCATTTGATAAATACGTTGATGAATGAGCATGGAACATTTAAACGAAGATTGGGCGTTGTCTATAACAATATTTTATTGACTTTGTGCGTTATATCACCTTATTGCATAGAAATATAACGATCGGTAAATGGCTAAATGTCAAATGTTGATAACCCAGGAACAGGTGATGGAAACTAGGGAATGTGTTTTTTTTTTATACTATTAGTTGCATATTTGTCGGTTATCACACTTTCCGATACACTAGCGATTCTTAAACATTAACTTGGAGTCCGCATGCAGGACTCAAATCGCTCTTTGAAATGTCTATCGCAAAGTCAACTCTCCGAAAAGAGACTGCAAACGTTACGTGTATGTCAGATGGGAGCTTGAACACAATGGCATCATTTCCCTCAGAGATGATCTAAGAGGCGTGAATCAGTCAATCGAAGTAGAGATGATCTTGTATTGTTACTCTCTGGCGCGTTTTCTTTTCGGGTCTACAAGCGGTTTAAGAAGCCTGATATGAACTAGGTGTTCAAGCGCCCTTATTTGAATACATTCGATCCAAAGGCTATACCTGAGTCCGTGCATTTTTTTTGATTGAACAAAAGAACGGATGTAAATCAGAAACCAACCTCGCTGTGAGTATTTTATCAATTTGAGCAACCTTCCGTGTGATGAAAAACCGAGCTGTGTCACTCAACGCACGAGTCAGATCGTTCGAATTCATGGAATACCACCAGGTCGACTGGTGAATATTACAAGCTCTGTCCTCTGTTTTTTCCACAAAATGTGACCAAAAACATTCCGCGATTTTATATAAACTCATTCAAAGTTTAAAAAATAGTGACCTTTTTGGAACAAAGATGGCCAAGAGCACCCAACTTCAATAGGTGTCAGAATCCCAGATGTAATGTCCTCATCATCTTGTCAGTATGTATTTTTGTTTTTCATCTGCAGACGGACGTTTTTGAAAACGAGGTTTGTGTGCAGATTTGATAAATTTATGCACGACAAAAAGCCGTACAAAATATAAGATGCACTATAGTAGTTTTTCCACACCAAAAATAATCCAAATCCGAATACCACTTGGGAGTACTTGCTTAGGTGTTAATGGTAATTTGGGAACAAAATGGTCGACGGTTGTTATTTTTTCTGATTGTAAAATTCTTAAACGTAATACCCTCTAAATTTCGTCAATATGCACTACTGTATTAATTGTCACAATTGACCCTGATTAAACTGAGTTTTGATTATTTTGTTTTTCGTCGGCAGACGGACTGTTTTAAACACTTAGGCGACAGGCTAATGTGCGTAATCTATACAACGTAGACTATATGTAGAGTATATTATGTACATCATGTTATTTGTTTTCCATGCCAAAAATAATCAAAAGGCAGACCACCGCTTAGAAGTTCTTAAAACTGTAATTACTATTTTGCGAACAAAATGGCCACTGTGTCCATTTTTGATGACTGCCAAACTTCAAAATATTATATCCCCTTCCTGTTGTCGATAAACACCGCTGGATTGAGTTTCATAACAATTGGCATTGAATTAATTGACAATTTTCGTCATTGGAAGAGATTTGCAGGAAAGTTAGCCCGCCTTATATATATAATTTTCTAAAGTTGTCAGTGAATTTAACATTAAAGGTTTGGGAATTTCATATAAAAACTGAAATTTCGAAATGTCAGCGAAGTTGTATCATCGATGTGCTCATCATATCACAATCTTCAGAGTAGAGTGGTATAAAAATACAGAAGCTTCCTTTTGACATTTTGTTCTCAATTAGTTTGAACGTCTGTTGGTTCAAACTCGTTTAAAAAATAAGAAAAACGGCACTTTCACCATCTTTTGATGTTCTGTAACTGTTTTATCTGTTCATAAAATCAAAAGTGTGCGCATCGTGACACACAATTCAGACACTATTCTTTCCATTAATGTATATGTCTAGTAGGTAAGATTTGCTAATTTTTTCCCTGGGAAGAATAAAACTTACCGATTACTGTAAAAACACAATTGCTGAACAAAGAGCACAAGAGTACAGTTACTCAGATACTTCTAATGAGCTTGCCATAAAAGCCAAGTTTCCATTTGTAACTTCTAATAAACGAAAACAACAGACAGCTCCGATTTATTGGGGTTTAACGGCACTTTCGACAGCCAGGGTCACCTCGTGTCGGCTAGTTTTACGGGTGAAGGAAGCCGGAGTACACGGAGAGAACCACTGAGCCATATCGATCAGCTGTCAGACTCCCCAACGTACTTACTCCACACAAGCAGGATTAGCATTGGTTGAAGACAAGTGCACCATCGACCGGCAGTACACCTTAGTACACGCCTCCATCGTGTCCCCGTATGGACAATCGAGATGAAGTGGCTTGCCAAGGACACAACGCAGTTACCCCTGGCGGGAATCGAACAGTGAACCTTTCGGTTTGAAGTCGAATGCCGTAACCGGTGAGCCGCCCCCCCCCCTCCCCATCTCCCATGTCAATTGCGGAACCATATTTATTTATTGAGTTTAACAACACTGTCGATAGCTAGGGTCACCTCGTGTCGCACAGTTTTACGGGTGGAGAAAGCCGGAGTACCCGGAGAGAACCACCAAGCAACGGCGAGCAATTATCAGACTCCTCAGCGTACTAACTCCACACAAGCTGAGTTAGCATAGGTTGAAGACAGGTGCACCATTGACGTGCAGTACGCCTTAATACACAGCGCCACTGTGCCACCATGAGAACTATATGAATGTTTGATTACCCAGAAAGTGAAGAAATAACCATAGCAAAATGACGTAAGAAATATCACGGTGACTGTATATGAACCAGTTTAAGGGATTTCAGGCATTAATACTCTCTCAAGTCAGTTGAGTAAAAAATCAACCCAAATCAACTGGGTTGAGTGAATATGAACCCAGCTGGGTTCAAATTCACTCAACCCAGTTGATTCCCTTTAATTTTTAACCCAACTGATTTTAGAGTTCAGGATTGACATTTTATAGGAAAAGCGGGGAGCGAGACCTCACAACCTCCCATTGCTACGCCACTGTTGTCGAGAATGCAGAAGATACAGAGATTGGAAATCAGGGATGCTATGTTTGTTCTCATAAATGATGTGGAATATGCATGGTGCGGAATATCTCAACTATGTTAATCACCACTGTAGCAATGGGACAATTAACTCTTAATTGTGCTTATAGGAATCCACAGAATGCCAATTATATTCCTTTTGTCTTCCATAGGAGCAAGTATGGAACGAATATACTTTAACCCATGCACTGTCACTGTAGTTTTGCACTCTTAATTGACTGAGTGCTAGTAGGATAGGTGGAAAAAACTACAGGGTAAAGGACGAATGATGTAATGGTGGATGAGCTGCAAACAAGGGTATCGTCTTTTTGGTGACAAGCTGAAAAGGAAGCTCGTAAGAGGTATCTCCTCACATTGTTAAAAAATTGATTGAACAAATGATGCTCCATGCATCAGTATTTTCTTGATTTCCAACTTCAAATCTGGTCGAATAGCACCTCTTGAGGCAAGAAATTAATAAAAGACTGGGTCTTTTTTTCCCAAAGTGTACACTGGAAATAAGATCTGCTACGACATGTGCATACCGTATTTACGTTCGCCGTGCGGAACTTAACAACACTCATCTTTATCGTGGCGCATGCATGCGTTGCCTAATACCAAGAGCCACCGATTGTTGTGATTGCCATCGTCTTATGCGGTCGTTTTCAGGCTGCTTCGGACCAATCGAACAGAACCCTGAACCCACCCAACATGGTTAATGACCATATCGCACAAAGTGCTATTCATACCATCGAGTACATCCAAGTTATCGTTCTGAATGGGTCCGTTTTTGGTAATTTTAGGTAGCTGTCTCTGGGAAATTCACAATACTCTCATTGAATCGAAGACCTTCTTTCTATATAAGAGGCTTTTGGTATCCATGATCGTGGTCTAACCAAGGTCGCGGTCTGGGTTTGCCCGTTTCGGTAATTTTAGGCATTAGTGGGTCGTTTCCAGTTTATTTATATACTGTTATAACATCGAACACACTCTAAGAACACACTCACCCTGTTAGAGGTCACTCATAGCAACCACATGCCACCATAAAAGCCAAGATAGCAGCCTCCAGTAAACAAAATGGAAGATGGAAATTCGCGTCACCCTAACAACAAGTGCTGGCTACCAGGAGAACTAACTTGACGTCACTGGTCACGTGACTTAGGACATCACTCCTCGGACCCCCCTTCCTCAGTAGGTCTCTCAATAAGGTCACGATCCGTCCTTCTCTAACTACTTATAGGAACTCTCCAATGAATAATAACAAGATAAATGCACATGAACGAAGTATATCAATACTTGTAAAACTCACAGGGTATAAGCGGACAGTCGGCTGAAAAGGAAATTTGAGCTGTCCGTTGAGACTCGCCTAACTGAAACGTCGGAAATTGAAAAATTACACGCAGGTTATCGGTCATTTTTGTAAAAAATGTGTTCATTTAATGGATGTACCAACGACATCCAGCCTACATACAGAAAGTAGTATAGTTTACTGTTATTTCCAGAACCCACTGAGAGTCGTGGCTGTGAAGATGTGTCTTTAAACGTAGAATTTGTTGGCTTGACTGACGGCAATATTTGTATTTTTTGCGAACGAGAATGTGATAAATGATACCGAAATACCAGATTCAGGGTTAAATCAGTTCGCCCAATGTGACACAGACCTGGATTTTCTCTGGCGAGCAAATGTCTATGGGAAATTCAGTGTTAAATTAGTTTGCCCAAGTGTCTCCGCCTCTTAGCACTGTTTTCCCCATAGACAATACTGAAGACACTCTGGCGTAATTGCAACAGTTCATTCCAAACTTGATTGAAGATATCTTGTTTCTGTTTCTCTGCTTTCTAGAAAAGCTAAGAAGAAAAAAAAAATGAAAAAAGCTTGATGGCACGCGTTGTGGTCGAACTTTCTGTGACAGTTGTTTTGGGTGTAAAATATTCAAAATTATATGATTGTCTATCACCTTTTCATATTCTGAAAAGAGTTTTTTTCAAATATGAAATTTGATAGAGATGCATACAATATTAACCTAGTACTCACAGTAGAAAGAGAAGTGACTCTTGACTCTGTTTTACTGTTGGGGAATGTAGGAGGCCGTGATAAAAAAGTATTATAGGACTAACCTAACAAAATCGACAAAACTGTCACAGAAGTTTATACAAATAACACGATTTTATAAAAAGTTAATTCAATATATTGTTATGAACTGAACATATGTACACTGAGATCTGAGTTTACTTATCCATGAAAAAACCTATTTACATTGAGATGATTGAATAAAACTAAAGGAAAGTATTCAGTCTCCCATATACTATCTGAATTAAATAAAGATAAGAACGAACTAAAAACTCTAACTTGTGTTACATAATGGCTTTCTATGACATTTATATAATAGATGGATAACTTTAACAAAAAGAAAAGGTATAATGGAAAAATGCCTTTGGAGTTTTGCTCTGACACCTAATTTTTTTTATTCCTACACAGCCATTTTAAATATTGTCTATAGTTTTGCTCTAACCAATGTAGAACATCTCTGTCATTTTCTTGGAAATGTCTTGGATGAAATTTGATAGTAAGAACTGTCTCTAAATCATATCCTTTTGCAAGATGTTTAAAAGCAAATATACAGTACATTCCACACACAACACTAAAATCACTTTGGAGTCTCATTGTATTTATTGTCCAGGAATCTATGTTTTTCACTATGAAATTGTATATGTCTATATCTATTTGTGGTAAACCATATGAATCAAAGTAGATAGCAGAATGATTGTCTTTAAAATATATTGCTATCCAATATTCTCCTGGTTCTTTCGATGAATCTGTGTTCACAATATATGCTTGTCTATGTTTAGGTTTTCGTTTTGGTAACAAGTCTTTTGAACACACTTTTCCATTTAAGGATGATAACCTTTGAGAACTGTCCAGTACATATTGTAATTGTATGGTTCCCACCTTCCTAGCCTTGAAAAAGGCTGGCACGGAGCCGTTAATCAAGATATGCTGTATAATATGACCAGTCTCTTTTAACTAAATCTGCCCATTTTTGAATGTCTTTTGACAGTCTATTTCAAAATCTATACGAGCACAATATTCTAATAAGTTTATTCTTCTTGCTCTCCTGTGTAGATTATATAGTATATTCACTGGACACAATTTCTGTAAACATTCTGCAATGTATATCTCTATTAATGTTGTTGTGTTGTTTCGACATTCTTCACAGATATTATTCGTTTTCTGTTTAATGAATTTGTCAGTTCTATCACGACACATTCTTGAAATAACGTTTGTATTTTTTCTTCACACATTTTGCAACGTTCACACTGAATCATCTTGTTTAATAGTCGAATATTACTTCTCTAAATTTTGTGATCTCTGTCTCACTATAAAATTCTGCATAGACGACAACGTTGATCACCTTTCAAAGTGCTTGAACAAACTAAAGTTCAATGCGAAGATTACCAGATTTTATATGATGAGCCAATGGCCCACTGCTACACTGATCAGGTGTCAAATCAATCCCCCAAAGAGTATATCCTCTTGCATAATCCTGCAAAGATAAATTAAATGATTGATTTTGTCCAAAGAAGCCCATAACTTTGTACAATGATAAATGTGAATTTAAGAAAAGTCCATCTTCGAAATTTGGTTCAAAGGGCTGCGATTTAATGGAATGTCCATGTATTGTTACTTCCAACTTATTCAAATTAAAATGTTGGAAATTAAATGGAGTTGTGCCAATATCTCCATTTATATCTCTATTAGATACGAAGCCAAGAATAATTCGTTTTGGTATCTGTTTATGAAACAGATGATCTTCTATTTTTGAATGAAGACCATTTCCAATTGTAAATGTTTTAATTTCTACATGCCTTATGGGCATTTTGTAACTCAAACGATTTATTTTTGCATTAAGATCATTTGCAAATTTGGGAATTAAATCTAATGCTGGTATTTCAAAAATAACTTTTTGAATTTCAATTTCCCCTTGTTCACCACCAATCAGACAACATTTAGATGTACGATGCAGTTTAATTCTCATCTCAACTCCATTTGGTTATATATTTTTCTTGCACAAATAGACCTATGTGTAATTTTCCTCTTATCTGTACAGACTTACTAGTACCAATTAATTTTGAACGTTCAGTCAAACCTTTGTCAAATGAACGTTTTGCAGTTTCAGTATGTGTGCCAGGAGAATCTGGATACCACATTTCACTTGCAGCCAATTGTGTTTTTTCACACCTCTTGAATAAATAAGAAGATCCTCCAAACATCCTCTATAAGGATAAAAGATCTGTATAGGTAGTGATAAGATGCCATTCAATGTGACATCAATTTTGATAAACATACTAGGAAAAAATAATAATGGCAGCAGTTTGTGTATCTGGAGCCAAAACACTTGTATCTTGTTTTGTAATTTCAAATGTAACTTCAAGTGTAGATGCTGCAAGATCTAACCACTTGGTTGTTTGTGTTGGAATTAAAAATTCTATTGGTGAAGAATTGTTTAAAGATGCTATTGGAAATTGTTCAATTTCACCAATATTTTCTATACCACTTGATGTTGGTGAAACATTCTCTGGATCCAAACTACTTCCAAACTGTTCGCACAATCCATGTAACATCATGATTTTAATCAAATATATCAAATGGTCTGGAATTTCGTTTTACAGGAGCTCTATACAGCTTTCCTCTTTGAGAAATTTTCTCAGAATGACTTACTGCTTTTCTTTTTTGTATTTTTATACCTAAAGCAGACACTTCTGTTGATTTCAAAAGATCTTTTCCATGAGTTAATAAAATTTCCTTATGTGCTTTACGTTTTCCTAAAAGTTCATTTGCCATCTCGTCCCCTGAGTTCCAACGTGTTCTATGTGCCTACTGGCACATAGAACACATTGGAACTCAGGGGACGATCTGTATACCATGTTTCAAACCTTCATGTTTTAAAGTTTGAAATGCATTTTTGCTATGGGTTTTTCAAATGGTACAGCTGTTTTCAATGCTGTATGAAAAATAGAACCTAATCCATACCCATATTGACATGGTATACTTTGATATACAGGCATCATTTTTTATAAATGTAATTTGTTCCACTCTCTAAAATGCAACTTTACAATAGTCTGACCACTGACAAACTGAATAGGTTTACCAGTGTTTCCATTTATGTTTATACTAATCTGATCAAAGTAAGATTTTGATACTGGTATGTAATGTACATTATGAAATTCTTTGTGAATGTGTTGACATTCTTTTCATGATTCAAAGGGAATCACTCGTAAAATAGGTGCTTCAGTATTGCCTAAAAATGTATAATCTACAATGTCTGAATAAATAAAAAGTTGATTGAAATCAATATTTAAATCTACATTATATTTAAATGCACCATTTGCCATGTTAGGAAAAATGACAGGAAAAATACTTTTACATCCCAGCTTTTGTAATCAACTTTCTGACATTTCAATACCCACTTTCCCAGTACTATTTCCTACTATTTTTATACGGCCTTGGAGATTTGAATATCCACCATGAAATGATACATCAAATGTTTTAAATATATCTCCAAGTTTTTCTTGAATTTCTGTTTGCATTGCATCTATGACATGACTGCCATTTGCATAAGCACCTGGTAAAATATTTAATTCAACAGCAGCAACACCTCATATGTTTCAGAGATGATTTATTGATGTCAGTCGATATTTTGCTATCTGTCACAATGGTTTTAAAAATAGATTCTCCATCTGTAATATGTTTTACCTCTGAAGGTAAAATTACTTCATCTAATCCTACTTCCCATCATTCTTTATCAAGATGAATGGGTTTAGGTTTGAAAACAACATCATGTATTATTTGGAAACATATTCATAGAACTCAGAAGTGTTACATAAAACGAATTCATTTTTCTTTTATTGCAGTTTTTTCAAATATTTGAAACCTGAACTTGGAAGAATGGAGCCTAAAGAACTACTTAATAACACTAACTGCAATTCTTTATCAGGGCTTTGTAAATTCAAATGTGCAATGGCAGTAATTATAATACCGTAAATGATAATAATCTGTGTGAAATAAGTGACTTGATTTTTTGCAACATGATTCCCACAACTTTTAAATTGTTGACTGTGCTGACTTTGTACATCAACACTTGTGCTTTTATTACGTAATGAAGTTTCATTTGATGACATTTTTTGTTTTTATACCAAATCAGTTTTGGGAATCCAACTATCAAATTTCTTTGGATATCCTTCCCCAGTGTACTTTAAGTTCTTTAATAATTTGCTTCCCTACACGTCTTGTCCATCTATTAAGAACTGATTCGATAATATATTTTTTATCATCGTTTATATGTTGAATTCCCTGAGGATAAAATGCACCCTGAATTTTTTCTCCACCTAATTCTTCAAGTTTGTAAGTAGGCAGAATTGTACGTTTTACATGTGTAATTTTAAATAATTCTTTTGTCCAATTTGGCAAATACCCCTTTTCAAATGTACATTTGGTTTTATTAATACACACTAAATCACCAATTTAAAGATGTATTTTTTCTTTTGAGTTTTTTGTCCATACAAATGTTCAGAAACTACTTTTTCATTTTCTATAGATGCAGAAGCAGGAGTTCTTTGAATACTCCAGTGAAAACTATGATTGTAACTATCCACTAAGTTTTGTAACACATCAATATATTTTAATGTTCGCTTATGTGTGAAATATTTCCATATATGTGTTCTCAATGTACACTGAAATCGTTCTACAATACTTGCTTTTGTTTCAGGATTTTCTGTTATGAAAAAATGAATATTTTCTCTCTTCAGAAATTTCTGAACCGCCTTATTTTTAAATTCAGAAACTTTATCAGATTGTAATGATAATTGTTTACAACCAGAAGTTTTCAAAATAGTTTGAAATGATTTTGTTAATGTCTCTTCAGATTTATTATGGATAGGTAATACCCATACATATTTTGAAAATACATCAATGACACCAACTAAATAATGAAATTGATTATTGTAAGATTGTAAACTTTGTAAATCTGCTTAATTGATTTGCCATTGATGATCAATTCCACGTACTATAGTTTTACATCTTGAAAATTTTCTCCAGATAGCTTTATGTAAAGTAATGTTCTTTCTCCCTTTAACCAATCTTTTACTTGATCAAGTGTAATAGAATTATCTTTTTGATGTGCTGCCTTGTTCAATTGTTGTACACCACCATAACCAGCAGGATGTTTTGTATTGTAATACAATTCACTTAATAAATCATTCAATAGGCTACCCATTTCTCATAAATGTTACGTTTAGATAATTTACCTTTTAGTAATGATTTTATTGTATCTTCACTCCACTGTTTTTTCTTACTTTTACATGTTGATCAAGGAAACCCTGGCCAACTATCTTCAGGGGGACTCTGATATTTACTGCTAACTTTATAAGTGTGTTGTCTATTCATCCATAGCCAACGTTCACGATTTCCTACAAAATCTTGTGGTACATTTATATCTTTTAATCCACGACTGAATATTTCCCATCATCGTGATTTGAAACCTTTTCAATGTCTAACAACATCATTAACTAAATCAATAATGTTTGAATCTTGTATGGCTTCTACATCATAACTTAATATACCTTGATCATCCCAGCTCATGTTTGGATGAGTTGATAAAGCAGATAATATTGACACTGCTTTACATCTCATAGTAACAGGTACACTTTCTATAATTTGATGTTGTAAAGATATAGATTTTTTTTCTTCTGAATCAGGTATGACCAGTGAAGGTTGTAATGCTTTCATATGTGACATTTGAAATTTTTGCAAAGTTTCCCATACTTAAGAGTTCTTTCTCACTTTCTGATAACTCTGAATTGTCTAATACTGATGGTAAATTATTCTGAAGTTGTGCAGTATTTATAACCTGGGGATTAGGTGGTAATCTAGGGTGTTGAGCTATTTCATTTCTAAACCATGGTATATCTTCTAATAGTTGATAAGGTACAATAGCCATTTCTTCATATTTACTGACTAATTCATTTCCAAGATTTGTTGCAAGTCCAACCACTGGAGCAAGTAATCCAAGTAATGGTAAAAAACTACCTTTTTGATTTAATATTTGTTTTTTCGTTTTAACAGAAACTGATTTACTAGCAAGTGTTCTTAGTTCTTTATGCTTCGGATACAATTTATGTTTCTGACTAGGTGGTAGATGTACATTGCCTTTTAAAAGATTATGACAACATTCTGACAAACAATTAATTAATTCTTTAGGTGCATTTCTTATTATTTCTTTCTGAAAATCTGGAGGAGCTTGGCTCATTGCTAATAACATACCACCTTATTTTTTCACTAAAGGAATTTTTGGTTTCTTATTTTGTCTCACCATCCTTCTCTATCAGTATCTACAGATGAAATGAAATGAATAAAATGTATTGCTATTTATATATGAATGAAGAGTTCACTTTATTTATTAAAACATTTTCACTTAAAGTAAGATCTAATTCCACAAGTAGAATTAGGAGAATTAAAATCTGTAAAATGTGTCATTGTGGGAATCTTTTCTTTTAATGGTACATACTCTGTATTTTATAGAGAATACATTGGTTCATGATTTACATTTTTTAAACCATCTTTTGTTATTGACACTACACTTAACTGGTGTGGTGATACTTTTCTTTGTTTTTGAAGATTTTTCACAAGTAATGCTTTTGTTTTTGTATGCTTGGTGGTTGGAGAATTATGAGGTGCAATTTCAAAATAAATTTGTGTACATGTATTTAGGTCCTACCTTTCATTGATTTTTTATCTCTCTATAACTTGATGAATTATTTTATGTTTTTTTTGGAGACTTTCTTTTCTTATGTGTTTTCTTGTTCTAGAATGCTGATTGAAAGTTTCTAGTTGTTTTATAACCATCCCATTGAATTAAATTACCAATAATAACACCATCAAAAAACCCACCACCACCAGGTTTTAAAATAATGTTTCATCTTGTTGCAAGATCTACTCTCAGATTTGCAACTTGTTCAAGATCTTGTTTATGTTTATCCATATAGGTTAGTTTGTTTTGGCAATTTAATTTTCTTATTAAGTATGATTTTACTTGCTAATGTAAACCATTTTAAAATTTTCTTAAATCCTTTCTTAAGTAATTTTTCTCTTTCAAATAGATTTGTCTGATGACTAAGTTTTTCCAAAGAATGTATGAAAGATACCATGATGATGTATACTCAATAACAGATTTTTAAACAACTGACACAAATATCATAACACTATCCTTTTTATAGTTTTGTATAAATGACAGGTCCACGTTCATCTTGTGTTACCCATGGATGAAAAATATCAGTTCATAATCTCAATGAATCAGGAGTTCTAGGATGAAAATCAATTAATAAATAACCGTGCTCAGTGCTTGTTGCACCTTGATAAGCTGAATTTAAATGTGGTAATTCAACTTGATTTGACAATACTTTAATTTGTCCTTTATCTCTTGTATTTTGAAATAAAATCATATAATGTGCATTTAAACATATGGTATGACTAGATTTAGATTATTGAAACATGTTCTGAGTTATATAAATAACACTTGCATTTCGATGATGTCCTTTATGAGTAAATCATAATTTGATTTTTTCTTCATCTTTATCTCCTAACATATCATCGAAAACTACAAGATGTGGTATACTGACATCATTAACAATGTCAAATTCATCATCGGGAATACCTTTAATGAATTGATGTCTTCACTTTCTTTAAGTAAAGTATATGTCTTTTGCCATTCTTTATAACACAACGAGATTTTTTGAGGTATAATTTGAAATAAATCATGTTTAATGTCAATCAGTTTTTTAACAAATTCTGTTTTCCCAGAACCACTAGGTCCTGAGATGAAATATTACAGGGATCAGGGCTGGGGTCAATTACATGTAAATGTAATTAATTACAATTACTTTTAATTTTTCAATTATAATTACAATTACAATTACTTTTAATTTCAAAGTAATTAATTACAATTACTTCATGAAATGTAATTAATTACTTTTCAATTACTTTTAATTACTTTTGCATATTTCTTTAAATGGAAAGCTTCATAACCAGTATGTGTATGTATGAACTTTGCTGTTTTGCTATTGTTAGCAGGGAAAATCCATAATAGAACTGAAGAGGTGAAAAATGTTCAAGCCAAACTCCCTATTGTTATGAAATTAAGAATTGCTCGATTCTTAATTTCAGAACATGCTTACTGGGATAAATGTTGTGAGAATTATGAGGGATTACACTCCAACATAATCAACAGAAAACAGTTAAGGAAAAAAATAACACACACATTTTATTCATTTCCCAAGGAACTACTGTGAGAAAAGGAATAGAAACCAAAAATACAAATTGCCTATTTCTTGCCATGACAAGTTGTAAATTATTAAAGATAAAACCAAATGTACATTGCTTTCAATTACAACACTGGGATATATGGTTATTACATTTTATCATCATTAAATTCTGAAAAATGTCATCCTCATTACCAGCTCATAATCTTTCTTAATAAATACAGATTAATATCATGCTTTGTTGTGTTGTTTTAAGATCAATATAACCTTGATGTTCCATTGTATCTCCTTGAAGCTGGTCAGACAAAAGGCAGTTAACTGTATTGTTAAAGGTGTTAAATCGGTTTAGCTCAAACAAAGACCACCAATGTTTCAGCAGTTTCTGTGTGGCAGGTTGTGAAGACAATTGAAATTCAATCTCTATTACTTGTTAATAATGATTGACAATTTTCTCTATTTACAATAAAGAAAAATGTAAAGGGGGTGTGACTTTTTATTTCAAATCTTATACCTAAAAGCAACAAGTTTGAAACACGAATAAGTGACCTAAACCATGAATCAAAAATTAATAATAATAATAATAATATGGGAGGCCACACATAATCTTTCTTTTAAGCCCCCCTCCCCCCACCCCTGCTCTGTTCATTGAGTAGTTCTACATTAATGCATCATACAAACACAAGCTTCAGTTTCATCAAACGAGGAATACATCAGTCACTGTTAAAACACTGACACAAACACAAGCCTCAGTAGTTTTTTATCAAACAAATCAGAGAGGCAAAGATTATCAGGACAAGAAAATCAAAGTCCTTAACATGCAGTTCACCACACAAGATTGTTCATCAGTTAACCAAGAGGTGGGAATAACTAGCCACCTGCAGCATCAAAAATTCAAAAATCAAAACTGAACGACACTTTTCTAAAAAATCTTTACACTCATGTTTGTGACTAAATGTAATTAAAAAGTAATTGAAAAGTAATTGAAATTAGATGTTGTTTTCCAATGTAATAAATTACTTTTCAATTACATGTATGGGATGGGATGTATCAGGGATGCTGAAACAATAAACAGTCACTTGATGCCATAATTGTTTTTGTGAGAAACATTGTATCTCTAACTTATATACTATTTTCTTCCATGCTTTCATCGTACTGCTTTGAGTTAATTTTTTGTATAGGTGTTTTTAATTCAAATATGGTTTCTGAAGAATCTATTTTTTGTCCAGTTTGTGGTACACATTGTTTATATAATCTAGGATTTGCTCATCATAAATAATAAAATCCCACATAACTCTTGTCCATATATTTTATAAATTGTCTTTGTAAAAAGCATTCATCATGATAAGTGCATTACAAAATTCAAAATACATTTCTGTTTTTTCTAATTGTTTTTGAATAACATCTTTTGTTATTGTTTGGTGACTTGGAGTAATAAGTTGAAAAGCATATAATAATGCCTTACATGTGATCTTGTTTTCCAAAACACATCCTGCCTAATTTATGGTTGAAATTCAAATGTTCCATTGACATCATAGGTGTGGACTATTTATACCTTTAACATATCTCATATTTATTTACACTTATCTATTCTTGTTTCATTTAATTCTATATATATCTTTAACATGTATGGACATGTCTCATATTTATTTACACTTGTCTCTTCTTGTTTTGTTTATTTCTATTTATATCTTAAACCCTTATAGACATGTATCATATTTACTTACCACATAGCATTTTCTGTATACAGATTGAAATGTTTTCGGGTTTTTTTTACTTGTGACTTGTCTGTTCCTGTTACATTTAATTCTATGTGCGTATTCAGTGTTTATTTTGTAATTCTGTCTATCTTGCAAACATTCAACCATACTTTCAAAATTGATTTTCTATGACGTGTTGAAATCTGATGTAATCCCTTTGACTTTACATGAAGTGTGTATTTGTCCATCTTTGATGTATTTATAACCATAATTTTTAGGACCTAAACCTACATGTTCAACAATTTTTGCAACTGGATGTTCATCTGTCCATTGACCTAACGTACTGTTTATAACTTTTGGACTCCAAAGTAATGGGGTATGTATATAAATGCAACAATGTGTATCAGAATATAGTACCCAAACGTGCATATGCTGTGACAAAAGAAGCTATAACAACATTAGCTGAACAGCGAGGCTCATACATTTGGTTTGTATCGGTGTAATTCACTACAATAAATTGATCATGGTCAAATATTTCTGCATGTTTAACAATGATATTTGGGTCCTGTATCAAGTCAAATCATTTGGATGAATTATGTATGTACTCTGTTTTAGTTTAAACAATGTTTTGTGCCTTTTCCCCCATAAACAGTTTAACATGGTTTTTGCAAATGATCTTTTTCCTGGATTTTTTTCAATGTCTTGTAAATTTATGTTTTCAATATCTGCATAATCTTTTTTAAAAGTGGCTTTATCTATATATGTTTTCACCCAGTGTGGATACCCACAAGCTTCTTGTTTCATTTTTAAATATTTATTCACGTTATGTTTGTAAATTTCTGAAGACCATTCTTCCCAGTGCCAAATCTGATAAGTGTCAAGTATTTTGTACCCTATATCCATTCTTTTGACAGTTGTCCATGTACCTACAAGACTGCATTGTTCTGGTGTATGTTCACAGTGATATTTTCTTGTTCTGCACATGTATTATAATGTGTGAAAATATTGTTACAGTGATTTGATAAAACTGGCATGTGAAGATTTTGTGGTGGTAAAATTTTACATTTAACTATCTACAATTTTTTGTCTAAATTCCCCACATCCTCTTCGTAAAATATCTACATCTGATCAGCAATATATTTCCAATTCTTTTCAAAAGTTAAATGTAGCATTGGTGGTGAGTTTTTGATCATGTCACTTAATGAATTCTGCCCTATCCAATGGAGACATAGAATCAGGCATGTAAAATTTTGCATCTAAATAATCACCAATATAATTTCAATAAGTTTGTGTATTTCCTAAATGAGGGAAATAACCTTTTGCTTATTCAGTCAAACCAAATATTTTAGGGAATTGAGCCAATCTCATTGAAAGAAAACTTAAAGAATCAATTAGCCTCACACCATAAGCTTGAAGTAGAATACTTGTTTTTCCATTCATAATAATTTCTGAGCTGTGGTATCATTTTCAACAAGATGTCTTAACACAAATTGTCCATCAAATCCTCTTAAATTATAAGCAATAGCTGTAGTCCCTCTATGTTCTTTACTGAAAAGCCATTTACAAAAATCTGCCAAAGTAGACTCCCCTTTAAATATTGTTTCTCTTTGTCCAAATTGATCACATGAGGTACATTTTTGATCTATGGGTTTATGGATACAATCTGTACAAGCATGATGAGCAATACAAAAATTTGGAATGTGAACTCCTGAGTCTTGAGTGGTTTCAAAATCAAAAAATTCCAATGGAATTTTTGGCATTGTGTCGTTATCAGGTGATGTGTATTTTGGAATGAAACACTTATGTTCAGAATTTTCTTCTTGATGACAATATTTACATTTTTTAAACTCCTCATAAATGTGTTTTCCTTTCCTGGGATAAATAAACATGTTACATTTTTCACATTTCTGCACTAGTTTGCAAATGGTTTTCTGTTCTTTCCCTTTTGTAGTGATGTGGTTTTGATAACATGATGAATTTACAAACTATCTATTGCAACTGTAACAGGTAATGTAGTTTCCAGGAATACATTTTGATGGGGCATAGCAAACACAACCAAATTTACACATATGTCATTCCTTAGATCGATAGCCTTGATTGTAAAGTTCACAATAATACTGATATCCTAAAAACTCTGTTATGCTGGTAATGGTGGCAATGTGCTTATCGTGGTATATATATATAACTTTACTATCCTTTGTAGCTTTTGGTGTTTCAGATAAGAAATCAGTTTTATACTGGCTATGAATTTTGATGACATACTCTAGAGAAAGCAGATCTTGTATTTTATAATACTCCCCATATCCACAAGGGGTATTATAATCAAGCCCTGCTTTGTCCATCAATGTTTTAGCTTCGGTCTTTTGAAACTTCACTTTTAAATTTTTAATTTTTTTTCAATTTCTTTTGCCAAAGTTCGGTGCCATCTTTATCATCATGACACTTTCCTACCATAGTGGCCCATGCGATACACATGGAATCATTAACATTTTTAATTTTAACAATACTGTTTATTAACAACCATTTTATCAGCAGATTCAAATGATTTTGCTTTACCTCGTCCAGCCCCTTGTGGTAAAGAAGTATGTGTTACTTCTAAAAAAAAATTTCCATCATGGATAGTAAAGTTATCATTGGATTGTACAACTTTTTCAATTTCATCCAACACTGTATTACCAGCGATAGAAGATGCTTTGTTAAAAAGAATAAGTATACCTATATCCAACTCAGGGTGATTCATGGATACTCTCATGTGGTCATTTTCTTCTATCATACATTCATCTTTAATCTCTGCTAACATGCTGTCAAATACTTTGGATAGGTTTTCAAATGGATTCTTCTCATCAAGTTCTTTGAATGTTATTCTATATACGTGGGATTTTGAATGGAATTTTCTTGATGTTCTCTGCATTTGTGGGTGGATTCTTTATAACTTTCTTTCATTCTCTAATCTTTGTCTCTTGCTCTCTCTACTAATGTCCTCTGTTTCACTCTCTATCTCACCGTTATCTTCAAAGCTTCTCTTCATCTTCTGTATTCTCTTGTAAATGTCAGTCTTGTCTTCTTGATATCAAAAAAAAAAAACAAGTGTGAAAAAAACTGAGAATCACCGAAGTGAAACAAAAACAGATGATGAATTAGAAACATTATTTTCAGAGAAAGAGGCACCACCAATGAAAGTTTCAAGAAAATGTAAAGCTAAGGACAGTAAACCAAAAGTGTTGCAGCTGTCCAAGAAGCTGTAATGAACATTTGAAAAGTGACATTCAAAAAGTGGCATTCAGAAAATGAAACATAACTGTGTTGTATCACAAAATAGTATGTGTAACACAAACACGTTTTGCATTACACCATTTTGTAAAGTCAAAGGGAATATAGCTAAGCTTTCTTCACCACCACGAAAAAACTTAAATTGACAAAAACGTGGGAACTATGAAGTTTATACCTCGTGAATTGAATAAAGTCTTGACGCCAAGACTCAAGAAACTGCCAAGTGTGTGTATCAAGTGTTTTCTCTTTTTACAATATGTGGTGGCCCTGCAAAGGGCCTTTTGCTTTGTTTCTCCTTATTTTAATTGCTAGCCCATCATATTTATTCCATTCTTCTTACATTTCTGCACTAGTTTGCAAATGGTTTTAACATCACCTCTAGTAACAATGGCTTGTTCATCTCCTTTTAATCTTGAATATTGGATGGTAAACCTGATGACATTCCATAGAAATTGTTGTAAATCTTGTTGAATATCGTAAAATAATAATAGTGAAAATCTCTCGACACCAGCCCTTCTTGCAAGTCTTCGTAAATTTTTTCTTGGAATAGTAAGGGTTGATTCCCGCTTCATTCCACCTCTTCCAACTCCATTTCTTCCCCTCGATATCTTCATCTCTATAAATAGCTGTATTCTCATGGTTGGTTCAGTATCAAGTATAGTTGAGCTCGAGTTGACAGTTTTATACTTACTCCAACTACGTGATAGTAAACGTTGTAAAGGATTGATTTTCTACTGCCTTATAATCAAAATAGCACGTGAGCGTTCTTTGGAGAGGTTTTGATCCGAATAACAGCTTGCTTTCCCTATAAATACCAGGTCACAATAACAAATGATGATTGTATTATTATTACATTTATTTATTGGTGTTTAAGGTCATATACTTATGCACAATGGCTAATCATGACCGTGACAGTTTTACAGGTGGAGGAAGCTGGAGTACCCGGCGAGAACCACCAAGCAATGACGAGCAGCTGCCAGCTCCCCAACATCATAACTCCACACTTCAGCACAAGCAGGGTTAGATTGGTTGAAGACATGCTTACCATCGACGTGCAGTACGCCTTAGTACACGGCGTCATCGTGCCCCCATGTGGACAATCAGGGTTAAGTGCCTTGCCCAAGGACACAATGCGGGAGTCTGAACTGATCGCTCAGACGGCCACCCATCCGAGGATTAACCGGGCTCGTCATTGCTTGACTTCAGTGAACTGACGAGAACCAATAATGATTGTATTTGTTCAGTCAAGAAAATACGACAGAGCTCAATTTCTTATCAGACTTTGATGATTTAATAAGCATTGATCCTGCAATACTGTCATCAAAACCTGGGACAGAGAAGTAAAAAACGAGTGAATCGGAATCAACCACTACTTCAACAGATCTTAATGAAGGTTTGCTGAAGGATATTTTAAAAGCTATACAAGAAATGAAATCTTGTCACAACCAAGTAGTCCTATCAGCAGAGAACTAATAGTACCGGTGGAATTCAAGATGGTAGAAGAGAATCCAATACAAATTCCACTATGGCAAAAACCTGGACGAAAACCACATAAACGACTTTTTACTACTGATACACAAACTGAGGTTTTTGAAGATGAGAAAACGGAACAGATCAAAACACCATTGACTCCACTACCCAACATGAAACATGTACATTTCAATGGAATTGGAAGATATTTGAAGATAATGGATAAGTGAATACATCGGCAGAATTTAAAAAGCCCCCTTCAGGGCTACCTAAATGATTCAAAAGAGAGGCACACATGTTCACAAAAGTCAAATCTCATAGAGACACAGTCCCTTTTTAAATAATTTATTTTTTCCTTATGTTCAACTAAGTGGGAGGGAGAGGTCTGTTGGATATTTATGTTTGATAAAAAATCGCACACTTGACTTTCACACTTTTGGAGAAAGGGGCAATGCATCATGAGAAGGTACTCTTTTTATAACTTTGTGGACCCTGAGAAGGGCCGACGCGGAGCCAGTTTGGTGGTGAAGTTCACCTTGCCAAGGAGTGGCGCTGAGGCAATCTCATCTCCTCTTCAGAAAAGCATTCGTTTTCCCAATCTTCTTATTGTCTTCTGCCAAACATGCTCTCCTCGTAGATGGCCGTTGGGTATTCGCAGGGTTGTTTTGTTCTATTGTGGAATTGGATCTCTCCAAACGCCCGTCTCACCGCTCCTATCTCTGGAAACCTCTCCATTATTTCTCTAAATTCATTCTTCGGCAGGGTTGAACTAAACCACTGGTAGAGAGTTAACAGGAAAACTTCATTTGTCCTCTGTCTTCTATCTTTCAAAAATCTTTCTGCTTCTTTTTCTGCATTTTCATCTGTTATCTCTCTAATTTTTGAAAAATCCATGTTGACGAAATAATTCAGCTCGAGTTGGCAGTCTTATACTTCTTTCAACGACGTGATAGTAAACATCGTACGGGATTGATTTTCTCCCGCCTTTTAATCCAAAAGCACGTGAGCGTTCTTTGGAGAGATTTTGATACGAATGACAGTTTGTGTTGGGTATAAAAAGCAGTGAACATTTCATGTGCTCATTATTTCTTCTTCCATGAAAAATGAATGTCAAATTCTCTCTTGATCAAGAAATTTATAGAACGTGGAGGACCGGGGAAATATCTAATAATGAATGGAATAAGCGACTGGAGGTAGAACATGAAAGAATAGAGAAGGAAAAGATGCGGCGGAGACAGTTATCAGAAGATTGTTTTGGACATATGCGCTGTACCGGTCCTCTGAAGTATATTCGTCATTGGAGCCAGCAAATTATTGACAAATTGGAACGACGTGCAGGGATAAGACAGTTCTTAGCAGCTTGTGGATATGAACTGTAGAAGCACCGGGTGAAAAAGGTTGATCTGTATCCTGATCTTAATTGGCAACCTGAAAGAAAATATGAAAAATAGGAGGTGAAATTCAATACCCTTTACTTGGATTTGAGTGAATTTTATGAGGATTCCTAAAAATCCCAGTATAGGTTATTGAATTGTTTTACCCTGACATACTCTCAGGACACAAGTTAATCTGATTTATCCTAATTCTTCTTATCTCTACATGTCGTTTTCAAAGTGTTGGTATCACAAAAAGAGTATCTTAAAAAAAAATGCCTCCATGGTAGTCCTTTTCAGGACCAACATATTCTTAAAAGAGTTTTCTCAAACACATTACAAGTTTTTTCTAAAAAACAAGTCTCAGAAAGAGAGACACATTTCCCTCACCCATTCTGTGAGTGATTGTTGTTCGCCAGAGTGCATCCAGCTTCATCCACAGGGAAAATAGTGTTAAATCAGTTTGTCAGAGTGTCTCCAGGATTGTCTATGGGGAAACATGTTCGTGGTACTACCCATAAAGATGGCCAAACATTAGATCTACTGATCACCAGAGAATCCGAGGCTGATATTGTTAAAATCTTATTTACGCCAACATGTTCGTGGCACTACCCATAAAGATGGCCACACATTAGATCTGCTGATCACCAGAGAATCCGAGGCTGATCTTGTTAAAAATGTATTAATTGTTGATCCTGCAATATCTGACCATTTTATGATTATCTTCGATTTGGCACTTCCTCGTCCTCCCCTGTCCGAGAGAAAGTTACATACCGCAAGTACCAAAGTATTGACCTTGCTGAGTTTGCGGATGCTATTGCTCCGTCTCCCGTCGCTAAAATTAACGAGATGCAAACTGTTGACAGCATTGAATACATCCTCACTGGCTCACTTCAATAGATCATTGACAAGTTTGCGCCTAAGCAAACACTTTTTTAGCGTACGCCCTTGCTCACAGTGGCTCAGTGATGAGATTAGGCGCGCAAAAGATTTACGACGCAAACTAGAGCTTCAGTGGCGGCAAACGAAACTATGTGTTCAAAGAGAGATGTTTGTCAACCAGCGAAATGTTGTTAACAAACTGGTCAAATCCGCGAAACAGAAATACTTTTCGGACTTATTGTCAGCTAATGTTAATTCCCCTAATGCGCTCTCTGCCGTCCTTGAGAAGCTTCTGTATCGTCAAAAGACAACCGTACTCCCAGAGCATTCGTCATCCAAAGACCTTGCGAATAGATTTTCTTCTTTTTTTTTCTGATAAAATTGAGACTATCAGAGCTTCGCTTGATACAAGCTCACAATCCGATCTTCGACAGATGGCTGACATGCCATGCACCTGTGTTAAAGCTGTTGCACAGTTGTCTTAATTCAAACTTTTGGCTACAACAGATATCCAGAGGTTAATATCCAAGGCACCATCTAAGCAATGCATGCTAGATATCATTCCAACTTGGTTGTTAAAAGCATCTCTTTCGGAGTTAACTACACCGATCTTGAAACTGGTCAATGTCTCCCTCCACTCTGGCGTCTTTCCGACAAGCATGAAACACGCCTTAGTAAAACCTCTTCTCAAAAAGCCAACACTTGACCCAGAGGTTCTGAAAAAATACCGACCGATCTCTAATCTTCCATTCCTATCAAAGATTATTGAGCGTGCGGTGGCTTCTCAGCTGAATTCTCATTTGGCAGCCCACGGCCTAGTCGAAGTGAACCAATCTGCATACAGATCTAATTGCAGTACAGAAACGGCGCTTCTAAGGATCCAACATTATATCCTCCTACCCACGGACATGCACAACCTAACATGTCTTGTTTTGTTGGCTTTAAGCACCGCTTTTGACACCATAGACCATAACATACTTATTGAAAGACTGGCAGTGAGAATAGGCCTTACTGGCCGAACACTTAATTGGTTTTCGTCGTACCTTAATGGTCGCACACAGATTGTCCTTATTGGCAGTGAGTCGTCAGACAAGGTCACAATACGTTTTGGCGTCTCTCAAGGTTCGGTATTGGGTCCCCTACTGTACACTGTCTATGTCTTACCTCTCGGTGACATTATCCGAAGCCATGGCCTTGACTTTCATTTTTACGCAGATGACACACAGCTGTATATTAGTTTTACTCACGCCTTTGAGCCTGAAGCATGTAGTAAGATTGAACTTTGTATTTCAGACATCAAGGCCTGGATGGCTAAAAACTTTCTTAAATTGAACGATGACAAGACAGAAGTAATATATATAGGTCTACCTCATCAACTTTCAAAAATATCCAAACTGTCCCTCAATATTGGAGGTTCAGCGATAAAACCCAGTAGCTGTGTTCGAAACTTAGGTTGTTTCATGGATGAAAATTTGGCCGCTGATGAACATATTAAACATGTCTCTCGCAGTGCATTTTCTTCATCTTAGAAATATTAGCAAAATTCGATCCTTTATTGATACGCAGACGTCATAACAGCTTATCCACGCCTTTCTTACCAGTCGCCTCGACTACTGCAACTCTCTTCTGACTGGCTCTAAAACATCTATCCTTGAAAAGCTACACATCCAAAATTGTGCTGCACGGGTCATAACCAGAACTCGAAAGTACTGCCATATGACACCAGTACTCTCTGAGTTACACTGGCTTCCCATTAAGCAAAGAATTCAATTTAAAATTGTCCTTTTGGTGTTTAAGTGTATCACGGGATCTGCACCATCCTACTTGTCCGATCTGCTTACCGTCCACAAACCACCGAGGTCACTTTGGTAATTAGGTCAACTCAATCTGGTTCAGCCCGTATCTAAATTTACTAGTGCTGGTGATAGAGCCTTTGCGGTTGCTGGCCCAAGGCTATGGAATTCTCTTCCAGTCGACATAAAAATAGTAAATCACTTGAATCATTCAAGTCTGATACTAAAACTTACCTTTTTAGAAAGGCATTTCCTTCAGTGGTCTTTTAATTTTGGTCATAAACTGACATTACCAGGTACGTGGGTGTGACTGAGTCAGTGAGGATTGCCTCGTCACTCGTCAAGTTACACTCACATACTTGTTTTGGTAAAGTTGTAGTTTGTTTTGTTTTATTTTGTTTTAATTCAGTACCATTTTTCTTTTAGGTTCTGTCGCTTATCGCCATAATATAGCCTCGGTTGCTGATGTGGCGTTGGGCACCAATAAATGATAATAGTGATCCATGTATCAATGTATCTGTGTGAGAATGTATGTGTATGTGTGTATATGTATGTATGCAATTATTGTACAGCCATTGAGCACCGTGTGTGGATTCTAGGCTTTAAAATTATTATTATTATTAAATCAGTGCTAAGAGGCGGGGCCACTTGGGCGAACTAATTTAACACTGAATGTCCCATAGACATTTGTTCGCCAGAAAAAATCCAGGTCTGTGTCGGTCGATGGCACTCTGGTGAAAATGTCTATGGGAATTTTCAGTGTTAAATCAGTTCACCCAATGTGATACAGACCTGGATTTTCTCCGGCGAACAAATGTCTATAGGAAATTCAGTGTTAAATTAGTTCGCCCAAGTGGCTCCCCTTACTACTAACACGGTGTTAATAAAAGCTGATTTGTATTTGAGCACTAATTATTTGGATTTTCCTCTTGTTGGATGAAAATGTCTGTGTGTAGTAGTAACCCTATGGTTCAATGAGAACGAGAGGTGAAGACATTGGAGAAAAGCAGAGAGCTTTGGCTGAGAGAGAGAGAGAGAGAGAGAGAGAGAGAGAGAGAGAGAGAGAGAGAGAGAGTTGGAGAAAAGTTGAATTTTCTTCAGTTCCTCATGAATAGATTTATAGGGATTGTGATCAAACAAATATTCTCAGAAATGTATGTGGGTGCAAAGGACACTTGTTAAAGCAAGATGCCTCTGTGGCCTGAGGCGCTCGTCTGACCAAAGTTGTTTATAGGAGAATTTAATTAGCTTCTATGGCTAGTTTACCCGACAGAAAAATGAAGTTATTTAATTATAACTATTTCTAGTATTGGGCAGCTTCCATAGAAATAATGCGAAGATTTTCAGTAATGCAAAACTGGGGAGTCCAAATATTATCCTTGGGACTTTAACGTGAACAAACTTGAAGGATGTTGAAAACCAAATATCCAAAGATTCTTCTGGAGAAGAAGATCTTGCGAATATTACCTATTTTGCACTATGTTAAAATTTGCCCCCCCCCCCCTCCCCAGGGAACACAAATATCATCTTAGGGACTTTATTTAAACAAATTAAATCTGAATCCTCTGAGGAAACTGTATACCAAATATCAAAAGATTCTGATTGTATCTCGAGAAGCAAATTCTTAAAGATTATTCTTCATATCGGTTTAAGACTAAGTTAAAATTCGGGTTCCAACAGGAAGCCCAAATATTAACCCAGATACTTCATTTGAACAAATCTGACCTCCCTAAAAATGTTGTGTACCAATTATCAAAAGATTCTGACTAGTGGATCTGCAGAAGAAGATTTTTAAAGTTTATTCCTCATAAATTCACTCAGTTAAAATTCTGGCCCCCTTAGAGAGC
This sequence comes from Pictodentalium vernedei, assembly GCA_031216915.1. Taxonomy (NCBI): domain Eukaryota; kingdom Metazoa; phylum Mollusca; class Scaphopoda; order Dentaliida; family Dentaliidae; genus Pictodentalium; species Pictodentalium vernedei. The sequence goes on from CM062295.1 coordinate 269,708,471, forward strand.
CCAATTATTACCCGATGGGATTGAGTTGAACAGATTGAATCCAACCCCTGTAAGGATTCTGTACGCCATATATTAAACATTCTGATTGGTGTTTCTGGAGAAGAAGAGTTTTAAAGATTATTCCTCATATTGGACTAAAATTCTGACTCCAATAGGGGGCCCAAATATTAACCCAAGGACTTGGTTTGAACAAAATGAGATCTAACCTCCCTAAGGATCTGTATATTAAATATCAAAAGATTCTGACTGGTGGATCTGAAGAAGAAAATTTTAAAGACTATTCCTCATATTGCACTAAGGTAAATTTTGGGCCCCCATAGGCAGCCCAAATATTAACCGAGGTACGTGCTTTGAACAAACCTGAATCTGACCCCAAAATGATACTGTATACTCAATATCAGTTTCTGAGTAGTGGATCTGAAAAAGAAGATTTTTAAAGATAAGTTAAATTAAATAAGTTAAGTTAAATTAAATAGAGAGTCCAATTATTAACCGGTGGGCTCGATTTGAACAAAATGGATACTGATCCCTGTAGGGATTCTGTGTACCACAAATCAAAAGATTCCCACCAGTGGTTCTGGAGAAGAAGAGTTTTAAAGATTGTTCCTCATATTGGACTAAATAATAATTCGGGCTCCAATAAGGAGCCGGAATATTGACCCAGGGACTTGGTTTGAAAATACCTAGCTTTGACCTCCCTAAAGATGCTGTATACTGAATATCAAAAGATTCTGACTTGTGGATCTGAAGAAAAAAATGTTTAAAGATTATTCCCTACATAGCATTAACCCTTTACCTAATATGAAAAGCAGACGACACTTGCAAAATAATTCTTGAATAACTAATTTTTTTCATTTTTTGTCTCAAAAACATAGGTTATGACCCCTCATCGACGAGTTCGTTCCAATGAGGGGTCATAACTTATGTTTTTGAGACAAAAAATGAAAAACATTATGAAAATTAATTGGCGATTTTTGAGAATAGCGCTGGCCGGTTTTGGCCGTTACGTTGGGTAAAGGGTTAAGATAAAATTCGGGCCCCAGAGGGAGAATATTACCAATTTCGCACTATGTTAAAATCCCCCCCCCCCCCTCCCATAGGGAACACAAATATCAACCCAGGGACTTTATTTGAACAAGCGCAATCTGAACCCTCTAATAGATCTGTATACCAAATATCAAAAGATTCTGATTTTATCTCTAAAGCAGATTTTTAAAGATTATTCCTCATACATGTATTGAACTGAATAATAATTCGGGCTCCAATAAAGAGCCCAAATATTGACACAGGGACTTGGTTTGAACAAACATAGATCTGAATGTTTTATGGCAAATATCAAAAGATTCTGAATGGTGGATCTGAAGATTGCACTAAGTTAAAATTCAAGTTCCCATAGAGAGCCCAATTATTAACCGATGGGCTTGCTTTGAACAAACTTGATACTGACCCCTGTAAGGGCTTTGTATGTCATATATTAAAAGATTTTGAACAGCGGTTCTGGAGAAGAAGAGTTTTGAAGATTATTCCTCATATTGGGCTACGTAATAATTTGGGCTCCAATAAGGCGCCCAAATATTGACCTAGAGACTTCGTTTGAACAAAGTTAGATCTAACCTCCCTAAAAATACTGTTTACCAAATATCAAACGATTCTGACTGGTGGATCTGAAGAAGAAGATTTTTAAAGATCATCCCCCATGTTGCACTAAGTTAAAAATTCGAGCCCCAGATGAAGCCCAAATATTAACTGAGGGAATTGATTTGAACAGTTTTAAATCTGACCCTCATGACAATAATGAAAACCAAACATTAAAAGATTCTGATCGGGGGTTCTGAAGAAGATTTTTAAAGATTATTCCCCCATATTGCCCCAAGTTAAAATTCGGGCTCCTGTATTGGGCCCAAATATGAACCAAGGGACTTTAACAGTCTTGTATTTGATCCCCCATGGATGTTGTATACCAAATATCAAATCATTCTGATCAGTGGTTCTGGAGAGAAAAAATAAATACATGTTTTGCAAATATTCTGACACAGCATTTTTTCAACGCCTCTTACAAAACACCCTGACGCAACCGAAGGCATTTTTCTATCATTCCATTCTACGCTTCCAAAGGGTGCTTCATACCAAATAACAGTTCTCTGTTCCGTGTGGTTTTGGAAATATGGGCGTTTGATAATATATCTATTTTCAGCTCATGAGGTTCCCACGGGGACGTGGGAATTTTTTTTCGCATGAATCAAGTATTTATGACTCAACAATACCACATGCCAAATTTGGTTCTCATCAGACCATCATTTCAGAAAATAGAGATTCGGGGCGGGCCCAAAATCTTGCCCCTCCCATTACAAAGGAAAATATTGCTTTAGGAACTTCCTTTGAACAAACTTGAACTTACACCTCAAAACGAAGCTCCATACCAAATATCAAGTCCTTGTACCCACAGGTTCACGAAAAGTCAATTTTTAAAATTATGTTGGAGCATTTTCCCTCCTTCCCTCCCTATGAGGCTTGGTAATTTGATTTGTGGTCATTGACAGTCAAGATAACCTTTCCACTTCGATTCAGTTGAAAAATTCGTACCCGTTTTTGTCTAAACAACTGGAGCTCAATGCTGGACAACTTGTACCTACGGCTGGACAACTCGCATCCATTTCTCATTGAATGGGTTCAAGTTGTCAAAACGTGGGTGCGGGTTATCCAAACATGGGCACGAGTTGTCCAAACGAGAAATGGATAGGAGTTGCCCAATTGTGGGTACGACTAGTCTGGTACGACTTGTCTCGTAACTAACAAGGCCATTTATGAGGGACAGTAAGGCGTTCATGAATATTATTCCAAAACATCTTTTCAATTCCGTTTCAACAGTTTTCAGTTTGTCGGACAGTGCAAATGCAGTTGTTCGTACAGTTAGAAAATATGTTTTCGTAATTAGTCGTACAGTCGGGGAGACTACAGTGGCCCCAACTATGAGCCCGGTGTACGATTCATTTGTTACAGATTTTCCGTATGAAGGGCCCACCGAAGTGGAAAGTGACTCTATTAAGCATTTTGAGAGTAAAATGTATTTGAAACGCCACTGATCTGGTATTTCGATATCATTTATCACATTCTCGTTCGCAAAAATACAAATATTGTCGTGAGTCAAGTCAACAAATTCTACGTTTAAAGACATATCCGCACAGCCTCGGACCTCACTGTGTTCTGGAAATAACAGTAAACTATTCTACTTTCTGTCTGTTGGCTGGATTTCGTTGGTACATCCATTAAATGAACACATTTTTACTAAAATGACCGGTAACCCGCGTGTAATTTTTTAATTTCCGACGTTTCAGTTAGGTGAGTCTCGCCGGACAGTTCACAATTTCCGTTCCAGCCTACTGCCCGCTTAAACCCTGTGAAACTGATTCTGAATCAGATCAAAAGAGTGCGATACCTCTCATCCGATAACAAACACTCACCCCTTTAACACGACTCGAGGGCTACACGTATAGAACAATTTCTCGAATAACTAACTTCATTTCCTTTTTTTGCCTCATAAACATACCTCGACAAACCCGTGCCAATGAAGGGTCATAAGCTGTGTTTGTAAGCAAAATATTTTAGAAAAAAATAATAAAATTTGATTGTGCAGAACTATTCGAGGGGTGAATATTATCCAGACTTTGAAGCTTATAACCAGTGTTACATGAAGCCTTTTAGTTCGAACTGTATTGGTTGAAGGTATATATACCATTAAACACTGGCGTAGAATTCTGTAATTAGCTTTTTTAGGTAGAAGTGAGACTATAAAATCCATTATGTAAAACAGAAAATAACGATGAAAGGCGAGAGAGGAGGGGTGGCATTAGCAGGGAGTGTGGCGATGTGTACCTTTTCAACTGGGAATCTATGTCTAAAAGCTACGGCATCTTTTTTTAACCGCTAAAACCCGAGAGGCCGCTTTTGCGGTCCAGAAACATGATTTTGTGAATATCAACGTTCTCCAAGGCTGTATGTTGAAAATATTAATTGCTCTCCCCCTAGATAATAAATATGGACTCTTCCAATTGCTTCCATTGAACTGACATGGAAGATACCAACAGTGTTAAAAGGTTAATTCTGTCTGTCGGCGGCCATTGTTTTTCCGTGTTACAACAGCTTTGAACAGACTTATTTTCCAACTGGGACATTTTCGTCTTATGAAAGAAACTGAGCGAACTTGACATGTTCGAGAAAATATTTAGGGGCGGGGGTGGACTATCAATCTACGCTATTAACAGCCATTGTAGCATTACATATGCATTAATACACTATGTCACAATGATGTATGGTCCCACAGTAGCAAGTATAAGGGTTGGAGTCATGTTTAAGCCATTATCTACCGCGCGGGAAGAATTCAGTCAACGATATTCACAAAATCATTCAAATTCCATTATTATTAGTCTGCGTGAAACACACAGACTATTGTTTTTGTATGGTGTTCTTTTTCTTTTCTTTCTTTTTTTCTTCTTCTTATTCTCGTGTCTTCTTTCTGTCTTCTATTCGCTTCCTTGTCCGCACGATAACTCGAAAACGAATTGTCTTATCTCTCTGCTTTTGGCATACTGATAGATAGTCACAAGTTCTCGGCTGCCTATGTTTTTCAGATTCCTGGGGTATTAGGGGTGGCCCAAAATTTTGAAACTGGGTCACGCTCATATCTCAAACATGGTATGATGGATGGATCTCGGACCAAAACCAAATGAGTCGAAACTCGATGGAGGTTCAAAATATGGGTCAAGGTCACTGATGTTACCCAGGGTTCAATGAGTGCATTTTTCAGAATTGCTGGAAATCACATTTTTTGCCCAAATGCATTCCCAAAGTTTATACATGCATTTTTACGTTAAAAATGTGGATGCGGCCAAAGATTTTGAAACTGGGTCACGCTCATATCTCAAGCATGGTATTGTAACAGGCCCACGACTGGTCACCTGTATTTACAGGTTCTTTAATCCCAGTATCATGGGTGCAAAAACAACAATACTTAAATATATTTGAATGTTGTTTATTTCAGGCAAAATGGTGATGGTCTGAGAAGGGTGAAGTATGATTGACGGCTGTGCTGAAATCCCTTTAAACTAAATTAGACTGGGTAGAATTTTGATGGGGCAAATTTACTTGGGGAGAAATAATTTGACTACCAAGAAATGAAGAAACTTCAGTTTCGTCTTTCATAAAAAGTGGGCCGAAAACAGTTGGTGCAATTTTAAGTTGGCACATTCAGCTATGATAAAAAAAATACTGTCAATTCTAAACATAGTGGTCTTAAAAAGAAAAATAATAAAGGACGGGATGAAATTTAATGGGCAAATTTGCCTTGGGAGGGAATATTTATATTCCCTCAAAAGTTTGCAACAAAGATTTGCAAGGAAGAAAACTGACAATCGTTCATCGAGGTTGGTGATGTGTCTCACCTGTTTGAGAATATGAGAATTCTGACGAGCAAGGGAAATTTACGGCTTATATAGGGACAATGTAGGCCACCAACTTTGAGTTCAACTGCAAACAACCCGTGCTCCACGCACGGACTACGTTTGAAGTAGAACTCAAAGCTGCAGATTTACAAACAGCCAAACTTTTACACAAGGGTGGACAAATATTGCCTAAAATAGGAAATTAGAGGGGGCATTTGATATTAAATTAAATATTAAATGTTATTTAAAACTTTACAACAGAATTTGGGAGCTAAATTTAGATCTAGAATAAAAACAGGGAAATCCCCACACAGCATCCCGTCACAGTATGACATATGGACCTCGGACCAACACCAAATGAATTGAAACTCGATGGAGGTTCAAAATATGGGTCAAGGTCACTGAGGTCACCCAGAGGTCAATGAGAACATTTTTCAGAATTGCTGGAAATCACATTTTTTGACCCCCCAGTGTATTTGCGAAGTTCATACATGGATTTTAGCACTCAAAAAAGTGAATGCGGCCAAAAATATTGAAAGTGGGTCATGATCATGACTCAAGAATATTATGCCACATGTACCTGGGACCAACACTAAATGAATCGAAACTCAATGGAGGTTCAAATTATGCGCCGAGGTCATGGGGATCACCAGGGGTTACTGAATGCATTTTCCAGAATTGCTGCAATCAAATTTTTTGACCCCTAATGCATTCCTGAAGTTCATACGTGCATTTGTACACGAAAAATAATAAAAAATATCCATTGCTGATTCCTTTATATAACACATTTAATGCTATGCACATAAGTCATTTCTAGTTTCTTGAAAGATTTTATCTGAATCCTGTATGAAAATCGTTAAACACTGTTTACAAAAACGTATTTCTGAATTCTTTAAAAAAAAATAAGTCTCCATAAATTCTTTTTCTATATAATTTAGTTCTAATGCTTTCACCACATTCACACAGACTCCAATTTACTGGTTGTAGTAAATTCTGTTTCTCCAGTTGTATCACTGTTTGCACCCAAAACAAATCTCGTGACACCGCAATGACACGAGTTCGTCGCCCTAGTTCCAACGCTTTTTGAGACCCATAATAAATTTTTTCCAGTTAATCCAGGTTAGACAGGATATTGTCTCCAACTCTCGTCTTCTTATTGCGTTAACAAAGAGCTGGGGGCTAAACAAAAAAAATGACTCTTGCTATAGTCGAACTCGTAACCTCGTGATAAGCAGTCGGTTATACCAACCAACCAACCAACCAACCAACCAACGCGCTCCCATTTGCGCCTTCCTGTGGGTTATAAATTCAGGGACTAACGGTGTCTTATTCCCTGTCTTCAGACTGTCCTAATTCAAAACGTTTCCACTACTTTTTTCATAACTATATCAGTCCTAAGAGTGAAAACGATTGCTCTTAACCCTTCACAAAACATCGCCATTCAGCTTTTATTTTTTTTTGTTCAATTTTGGCCTCAAAGACATAGTTTATGGGCCCTCAGTGGAACAAGCTAAACGGATTCGTTCCACGAGGTGCGATAAGGTATGTTCTTGAGGCAAAAAATTATCATTTTTAGATACTGTAAGAAAAATCTCAAATTATAGACGAGTTATAGTTTCACACTAAAAATGCTGTTCGTTTTAGTTCTTTTAGTAATCAGATTGCAAGTGTGTGATGTATCTAATTGTCTTATATAGTGCGTTAACACATGACCCCCAACCCCGTGATATATGTCGTTCGTGGCTATAGCTCGAGATACTTTTAGCTGACCAGTCAAATGATCCGTCTGAACCATGCATTAGTTTCAAGAGTGAATATAGACGTTGGATATCAGCGGCTGTTTAGTCGACTCAGTCGGTTTATCCTTTGCCAAACGAAGTCATACTTCATTCAAGTGTGAACATTCATATTCCCTAACACTTCCGCTTCAATCATAACCCTTTACCCGACGAAACGGCAAAAAACGGCCAGCGCTATTCACAAAAACACCATTCAATTTTCAGTATTTTTTTCATTTTCTGTCTCAGAACATAGCTTATGGCCCCTCATTTGAACAAGTTTGTTCCAATGAGGGCTTATAAGCTATGCTATTTTTATAAGCTGTGTTTTCGACGCAAAAATTGAAAACAATAGTTATTCAAGAATTTTGTTTGCAAGTGTCGTCTGCCTTTCGTGTTAGGTAAAGGGATAACAACCCATCCTTTGAACGAGCTCGAATTTTGGTTTGGAATCCAAAATGTATGGTGTCAGCTTTTTAAAAAAAAAAACCCATACATTTGTAACATTGTAGCTGGGTTAGGCCGGCAGTTTTTCAGCTAATAGTATGTTGAGAGGTTGTGTGTACAGTTGTGTATAAAGGAGAGTGAGATGGAACCACGGGTGTCACGGGCGTCAAGGAAAGGACAGTTTTTCGGTGGTGGAGTGTAAACCTGATTTTTCCAGACTGACTTGCCTGAAGTCCTAGGCTATTACATTTTTCATCGTCAAGGCTACCTTTCTCGAAGGCATGCCTTGAGAAGCCGTGGGAATATCAGTCATTAATCGGGATTATAGTTAAAAAATGAAGAATTCTAGGCAGTCTGGTTATGGATAAGTAGTACGCACCGTACTTCCAGCGCTAATGATGGCTCTCCTAACAACCTGAATCTGGCACAGCAGGCCTCCATTTGTTTGACAGACTTTGTGTGTTACATAAATCGCAGTATCAAATCTCATCTCAGTGAAAATACGTGATTACTTCTGGGACTGCCGACTAGCCCTCTGTATATATGGATACGCCATAGATCTCTATTGGGCTATGACTTACTCGGGGGCGTCGCGAAAATGATCAATTGGGGAGGGGTGTAAACTGTCCCAACTGTGATGGTTCAAGCCCCAACTGATAAAATATTCCAACTACATCATCAAGGCTTGTCTTCCTCGAATAATCGGGATTATGCTGGGTTTAAAAAAATCAAGACTTCTTGGACATTTTTTTGTGGTTAAATGAAGTATACATCTGGTAGTCGTGATGCAACGACTTTTTTAAGTAACAAATGCTGTACTCCAAACTTGTTATATATATATGGTGGGACCCTAATTGTCCGAAGCGGGTACCAAAGCCGTCCATTTGAGAATACTTGCAAGAAAAAAACGATATGTGAGACTCTAATCCAGATGAAAATGCCTCAGCTATAAAAATTATTGTGGGCGGGGGGGGGGGGGGGACGCCCCAACCCCGCCCATTCCCTACGACCCTGGATATATTGTAAAAACAATGCATGTAGACAAATTCAAATCTGAGAAAACTAAATCTAGTACGCAGTTAGTTAACTGTCAGAGGTCTAAATTATTTTTGCCCATCAGAATTTGTTCACATATATCTTTGCCTTATTACAACTTATGGGAGAGCGCTGGCACTCTCCCATAAGTTGTAACAAGACAAGCCCTTACTGACTAAATAATATCACTCAAAAGATAATACGAAGCACATTCAATGAGTATGAAGCCTTCAAGTTGCGATGCCTTCACTTCAGAGTAAAGCCCAAATATGGGCTTCCAGCACTCTACCAGTTAAACCTTTACCCAACGAATCGGCCACATCCGCCCGCGTAATATCCAAATTCAGCCGTTGAAAAAATGTTATTTTTCACAAAATTTCAACAAAACCATATCATGTGACCCCTCGTTGTAACGAGCTCGTTCCAACGAGGGGTCACATGATATGGTTTTGTTAAAAGTTTTTGAAAAATTTAAAAAAAATGGTATTTAAAATAATAAATTTTGATATCGTCTGCGTTGAGTAAAGGGTTAAAAGAAGAATGCCATCTAAAATGGAGGTATAGTTACGGTCCAGGATCCATCATAAAATTGAAAACCACCGATCACATTAAACTTTATCGCACTCTTTATATATTTACATTGTATGTTTCTATCCTAAACATGGTCCTTGAATTTCACCTCATTAAAATTGTTTACATTTGTCATTTGTGATAGCGATTACGTTTCCTGACTGCAAAACACTCCAACATGTTTTATTCATTATAAAAACAAGCGATACTCACTCACTTCTTACATCCACAAACAAACACAGATGCACAACTGGAAAGAAAATTGAGTAACGAGAAACTGAGGTCTGATTTGTTAAAAGAAATGGGAATAGTGAACTTTGGAATTCGGTGTTAGCCAAGATTACCTCATCTTTCGATGAAAAACAATTCACGTTTTGTTGAAACACGAAGTTTTGGATGAGAGATATACGACCTACTGGGAGGGTTACGTTTATAGTTTTTCGCCGGTGGGGGAAAGGGTGGGGGCAAACTTTTCCGCTATACCCAAAAGATTTTTCGACAGATGTAGGTTCAGCGACCAAATGTGTGACGTTTTGCGACCAAATTTCTACCGTTTTGGTATCCAAAATGGGCTAATTATCGAACATATTCAGTTTAAAAAACGTATGATTTCACAAAAATGTAGAATTTGCCTTCTATTTTGTAAAATGTTACCAAAACAGCCATAAACTTTCCAGACGAGCCGACAATCTTCAGACGATTTTTTTATATACCACTGGATGGTATAGTTTAGCAGTCGATCATGGTATGACGCCCGAAGTCTTGTACCAAACCAAATCCACCACCTCCACTGGTTTTAAGGTACCGGTAACTGGTCTTCTAAAGGTGTAATTTTCTTAATGGTTGTTTAATGATGGTTTACTATAAGTAGTTTACAGGTACCAAATGATAAAGGTTTATTCTCATATAATGCATCTTCCAAAGTGTCCGCAAAGTTTATGGGAATTCGAAATTGTCCTCCCGCGAAAGCAGGTAAGGTGGCGGTGGGGTGGGGGTGGGGTGGGGTGGGGTGGAAGGTCACGCCCCACTATCAAGATTCTAAAACATGTACTCACGAACTCATACTCATTAACCATGCGAACCCGCACTTCCGGTCTTGTCGTGGAGTAGGAAGTAGAAACTGTGAGAGGAATTTTGGAGGCAGGGTGAATTGTGTTATGCATTTCTGTTGTGCCCTTTGATGCTTTATGGTGTCAAAGGGATGGCCCTAGGCTTGATGCAGCGAGAGGGAGAACATGATGGGCATTCACGACGTTTGCAGATCAATTTCGGAAAATTTCCCAGGGTGTCACATCAGGGAACATTTTCCGAATTCTCACTTCAAAAGTATCAATTTTGAATCCCTGTCGTAAGTTAAAGAAATTATATTGATAACAGATCGATCTTCTCAAAAGGGCACGAGGTTCGCCTGTAATTGTTAGGTGGCTTTTATATCTGTTCAGTAGACAACTTGTGTTGGTATCCCCCAGTCCCTTCATGTCACCGACCCAGGTGGGAGGCAACTTACGATTCGAACAGTAGAATCTGATAGGAATGGGCTGGTATGGGGTTAGGAGCAGTATCCCTGAAACTACACAACAGGAAGGTTTCTGAAATAGAACATTCTGTTGATACTAGAAAAGAAAAGTTTCCGCTGGCGGGTTACAATCGGAGGTCCATCAGCTCAAATGTTGCAGAGACAGCGGAACCAGGGGGCACTTTTTTATTCTGGATATACTGGCATACCTGTAACATATTATGTACAAATCCAAACAAATTTAGTTGCATTTAGCTAAAGAATCAACTCCTCAGTCGGTTCGGTCCGTCTCTTCTCCTTCAACCATCTTCCAAACCGAAGGTTAGCCTTCGGTTTGGAAAATGATTGAAGTAAAAGATAGGGACGGGGCAATGATCACACCGCGGCATGCTCATCTAAATGAGAGACTAGTGGATAATCGTACATTTGCCAATATACGATTGTAACATTGCTCCAAATGGGCCGAACCACGGTAGCCTTGGAAATATGTGACCCTCCACTATCATTGGGTTTCCGCCGCCTCTGAAACTTTGATTGTGCTTGTTAATGTTTTTTTCTTAAATTCGATTTATCTGGATGAATCTCCACTACGTGGGTGTTTTCCACAAATTTCTCCAAATGTATTGTATGTCAAACTTATTTCATTTACACACAACCACCGAGTGTTACGCCCGTTTTTGTAAGAAATGACGACTTTTGTGAGAGCTCGCCGCTTTTGTAATAAAATTCGTCCACTTTGTAAGAGCTCACCACTTTTGTAATAAAATCGCCCATTTTTGTAATAAATTGAGTTCTCTAGTTTTGTAAGAAAAAATCGCCCACTTTTGTAAGAAAAAACAAGCTCACCACTTTTGTAAGAAAATTTGACCACTTTTGTAAAATCTGTATTATTACAAAAAAATGAAGTTTTTATTACCAGAATGGCACGGACGTTACGTCCACTTTTCCTTTTTTGTAGGAAATGATCACTTTTCTAAGAAAAATTACTAACCTCCTTCTAGTAGTTGATTGTCTCCCGAAACAAACGGGGGCTATAGAAATGAGCGGTGTGCGTGCGTGCGTGCGTGCGTGCGTGCGTGCGTGCGGTACATTGTTGTCCGGATGATAACGTCTGTTTTAATGAACCCCAAGCATATGGTACGATGGATAAGTTTCTTCCTGTCAGATGATCAATTTTTCAATAGCGTCGTTAAAGTTTGATTGGCGCTACTGTGTGTGTGTGTGTGGGGGGGGGGGGGGGGGGGGGGGTCGGTATAACGTCGCACAATAAAAATCATGCTCTTTTGTTATACATCTAACAAGATAGCTATCTTGTTTTAACAACTCAGCTAAGCTGTTATATTTTTATCGAGACAGCTATCTTTATGTTATAGCAACTTAGCTAAGTTGTTAAAACAAGATAAGTTAAAGCTGTGAGATTTAGATTATCCAAATCACAACATATCGCCCATGCGATCGTTGTATTCACGGAAGTTGAAGTTTGAGAACTACAGAGGCGTTTCACTGAATATGAAGGGAGAACGACGGCTCATTAACTGGAGCGCTGGACCTGTGATCGCAAGATCGCAGATTCCTTCCTAGTTCGTGTCATCTTCGTTGTTTCCTTAAGTAAGACATTAAATCCTAAGACTTACTTGCACAGCACGAAATCTACCCGCCCTCGAAAAAGGGCAGATGCACATTAACATCCTAGTTCTCGCATTTTTCACATTAGATCTGGGGTAGAATTTCGTCGATAATCCAAGAATCAGTTGGCGTGAAGATTCACCTCAGTTTACATCTGCGAGAATCCTCAAAGATTCCCGTGAAATGTTTCAAAGTTCCTTGACCTTTTACCTAACGCAGTCTTGTTAATAAGTCTAACAAGACTCGAGATATCTTGGAACTATATCAATAAAGCCACACGAATATGGATGTCATTGGAATCGGCTCAATGAGCTGGTTCCAAATGACATCCATAGTTGTATGTCTTATTGGCAAATGTATGTCATGTCTCCCCCCCCCCCTCCCACCCCTCCTTAATAAAAACAACTTAATTGTATTTATTTTTACCAAATATATCTGTCGGGTAAAGGGTTAAACAAAAATTATCAGATATCTCCAGGATACATTCATATGTCCTTTCGTCTTTTGATCCCACCCTCACAACCCCACCCCAGTTTCAAGTCCAATACACGAACTTTACGAAATGATTGGAGTCCCAAGATTGGCGTACGAATTCGTGATTACACAAATGGGTTCGCCTGATCTGGAGTGAAAGTCTGCCTATCTAGATATCAACGATAAAGCCAAAAGATATTTCAAAGAATTACTCCCTACCTAGATGGAACTGCAAAGCAGACTAAACTGAGTAATTCTTAATAGACTGAGTGATAAAGGTGGGTAAAGTGATTAAGGTGTGTAATGAGGAGTGAAAGGAGGTTAAGGAAGCCGATGTGGTGGCGCCAAACAAAAATTATTCCACAGACTGTTTGAAAGCATCTATCAAGTGAATACTCGACGAGCTCGTTCCAAAGAGAGGTCATAACCTATGTTTTTGAGACATAAAATGCAAATATAATGAAAATTAATTGGCGATTTTTGAGAATAGCGCTGGCCAGTTTTGGCCGTTACGTTTGTTAAAGTCTTTGATATCGGTTATATATTGATTCTCGGAAGTGTGTCACACACACAACAGGTCGTACAAATGCTGGTCTCTAGTACCTGATTTGAGATGTGGGGCCAGCACGACTAATTTAGAGTGCAGGTACGATACATTTTTATTGATTAAGAAGTTGCGTCAATACTACTACATACATATTTTATTTATTCACTAATAAATTTCCAAAAACGTCATGAGGTTTTTTTTAACTATAATGCAGACTGACTAATATTTATTGGGATTTAACGACACTTTCGACAGCCAGGATCACCTCGTGTCGGACACTTTTTTCGGGTGAAGGAAATTGGAGTACCCGGACAGAACCACCGAGCAACGGCGAGCAACTGCCAAACTCACCAACGTACTAACTTATCACAAGCAGGTTTAGCATTGGTTGAAGACAAGTGCACTATCGACGTGAAGTTTGCCTTAGTACGCAGCGCCACCGTGCCCCCACGTGCAATCGGGATGAAGTGCCTTGCCCAAGGACACAACGCAGTTACCCCTGGTAGGGATCGAACCACGGACCTTTCGGTTCAAAGTCCAATTCCGTAACCATTGAGCCACCGATCGCGCTGACTGACTGACTGACTGACTGACACACTAACATCATCAAGGCATGCTTTCGTCGAAGGCATGCCTTGATAATATAGTTGGAGTATCAGTCAGTCGGGACTTGAGCCACTCAGTTGGGACAAATCACATTTACACCCCCACCCCTGCCTCCAATCGGCCATCTGTGCGGCACAATGCAGGCCATCATCCCCCGAAATACTATGGCTAAAGCAGAAGAAACGCATTAATATATTTATCGCACCTTTTTTGTGAGTGTTAAGGCGTGATCTATCGTGTTTACCAGAACTTCAGAATCAGAAGCTTCATAACAAAGGTTATAGTAAGATTATATGAGACGCCAGTGGCTCCGGGTAATCTCTTCTGCGACATTGGAGAAAGCCTACTACAGTATGGGATATCTGAAATAACATAACCACGTGTATCATGGTGTATGCACGTGTTGATTCTGAAGTACATCGACTGCTATCTGTACCACATCAGTCAATGTATAAACAAAAAATTCAAAAAATGTTGTAATGTTTATTTTGAAAACTTTGATTAGGTGGTGTTCAATTGCATTACAATATTATGTAACATGATTTAGTTGACGGTGCAGATTAGAAGTGGTTTTATCGCAAAATGTCTGCATTTTTCAATGTAATACGGCACGTGACCACTTATGAACAATCTTATAAAAAATACCATTAGCGTGTTGTCTTGAATGAATAGGCAGATATGCCGTTATAATTTACTATTGAGATAACATATATTACGCGTCAACTCAAAGGGCCGATGAGGAACAGGGTGCCCTGGATCCGGGAATTAGGGCGAGAGACGGGTCTGACTCAAGCTCTCGGGCCAACTGCATAATTCAGTAAGACATTCGACGCTGTTATGGCATGGAACCAGCCTAGATCTCAAATAAGTCATCGCCTATGTTTAGATACACTCGACTGGAAGTGGAAGACATGTATTTCATTTGTTTGGAAAAGCGAACATACGGGTCACTTTTCCGACCAACTGATTTATTCCAGAAGACTGAATCTAAACAATTTCATGAAAATTCATTTTCTGTGAATTTAAGCCAGAAAATGTTGCTCAATGGATACTTTATTTGATCGACATTACAATCAGAAATAAGGACTCGCCATGGCCGCATTGTTATGATTACGCTGGGTAGTTCCACTAATTATGTTAATAACATATTTTAAATGGGAATTAAATACTTATTGATTGAGAATATCTATAACTGGGACAGGAAGGAATATCCGTGTACCTTTGTAAGTAAAGGCACCTCAAATTACATTAAAGGTTGTCTATGCAGCTGTGCTAGGCGCAAAGTTTCACAAAAGTGGGTAAAAAAAGATCCAATAACAGCGTCAAATTTCGAACAGATTTGCCTGGTGACCCGAGCGCTTGGGTCTGATCCAGAAGCTATCCATCATTTCAGACTAACGAAATTCGAGGGCATTGTTAAAACGCCACTATACAATGACTGTACCTACATCGTCGGGTACACATTTATTTATTGGTGTTTAAGGTCACTTTCAGAATCGTTGGCATTCTCATGGCCGCAGCACAGGGATGAAGTCAAGTTTTGTCAATCGTTTATACCCATGCTGCCCATTTTAGAGGACTCCCACCCCCGGCCGTCGTTCCGGGTCCTATTTTACCAGTAAAGCAGAGCTTGTTGACCACAGTGAACAAGCACTGCTACACTTCCCTGGTTCCCACGGGAGGGGTACTCATATATAACTTATTTGGCTCACTGAAGACACCCACAAAAATAATAATAAAAATAACATGTTTGCGACTTAACGTTGGTCTACAAGTACTTCTTATCAGACCGTGAACTCCCGGTTAAGTAGAAAAGGGTTAGTGTAAGGTCAAGCTGTCAATCCGGCAGACAGAATACAACGAGAGGTGTGTCAATCGTGGTGTTATCAAAAACCAAATGTAAGAAATACTATAACCAAAAGCAGACGTATAACCGGCTAGTGGCTCTAATCATTCCGCAACATGCTTCCTCGTGTCACTGTCTTCCTATGTGTTCTAGCAACCATAACGGGAAGTCATTAAGATGCCAGCTATTTTTTTTATGCTACAGTCCAGAAAAAAGCTATATGAAAAACCTAACAATTTTTATCAGGTCACAGTCGCAAAGTCGTTTCACGATTATTACTGACAAGAACGTTCAAAATGAGTAAAGATAGACTGATAGTTTTGCTTATTACGAACATCGAAAACATGAGGAAAGCGAGATTGATGAAAATGAAACTCACACTTATAATTCGTCCCGTGACTGCAAAAAGTACGCCACCTGCAATGCTAAGGAATCGCAGATCAGGCGCAGCAACAGTAATATCTGGAGCGCGGTGGCTCAGTAGGTAGAGGTGCAGGCTGCAAGCCGAGAGGTCCTCGGTTCGAATCCCACCGCGTTGTGTCCTTGGGCAAGGCACCTCATATCCATTGCCCGCGTGGGGGCATGGTGGCGTTGTGTACTAAGGCGTACTGCACGTCGATGGTGCACTTGTCTTCAACCAATGCTAACCCTGCTT
The DNA here is from genome assembly GCA_031216915.1 of Pictodentalium vernedei. Lineage (NCBI taxonomy): Eukaryota > Metazoa > Mollusca > Scaphopoda > Dentaliida > Dentaliidae > Pictodentalium > Pictodentalium vernedei. Next base: position 269,725,009 of record CM062295.1, read on the forward strand.
GTGTGGAGTTAGTACGTTGGGGAGCTGACAATTGCTCGCCGTTGCTCGGTGGTTCTCTCCGGGTACTCCGGCTTCCTTCACCCGTAAAACTGTCACGGTCATGATTAGCTATTGTGCATAAATATGTGACCTTAAACACCAATAAATAAATAAATACAGTAATATCTAGGGGGTCTTGTTCAGCGATCTGAAAGTAGCGGCTACCCCCTACGTAGGAGGGTAGCTGCTAGGTTCAGATTGCTGGACTACTGGTGGTGGGGGGGGGGGGGGGGGCATACAGAATAGAATGCGCAGGATCATCCGAGACAAGTAGCGATGAAACGGGGTCGAGCACAAGAGGGGACACTCTCTCTCGCTGGAGGGTGGGGGCTCCCCCGGGAAAAATTATGAAATTCGAGACAAAAAACCCCGCAATTTCCTTGACTCTGAGTCCGTTTGTGTCCATAATTTATAAGTTGTGATAGGCATCAATAATTAGGCCACCTCACCTGGGCGATTACTGAAATTTGGGGGAGGGAGCCATGTGCCCCCCCCCCCCCCCAGCCCCCCTCCCCCTGCCACTGTCGCAGATGGCGCTTTGTTACACTTTAGTGACGAATTGACATGCTTGCATACAGGCATTCCTGTGTTGTTCACCATATCCATGGAATACGACATGTGATGATCTGCGACACGACCGTATACATGAATTCGTGTACGAAGATATGTGTCCGTAAAGTTGTTGATTACATGGGGTATTCTCAGCAGGTCTATCTTGACAATCAAAATGTGGCGACGTATTTCAGATGCTCTTTCTAATAAAGGCATCATAAGCCATGTTTTGAGGGCACGAGTTGAAAACAAATAACAAAATTTGGATGGAATTATTAGTGAATGGTAATGGTTGGATGTTATAGGCCCCTCTTGTGATATCAGAATTGATATGTCCTTGGTTAATAAAAAAAAAACTATTAATATTTCCTAAAATCATTCTGAATATGAAAAAGTGGATTTTAGTTTGGTTGATAGTCTGTTTACACGGAGTGACATTTGAATGCACTTATTCCATGTTTACAAATACTATTACACAAGATCTATTTATCTTACTGAGGATTTATTTGGGTCACACTTATTTACTTGGAACTAGACAAAATCATCCAGAAATTTAATGAGGTGATTTAATTGAACCAATCGGGAATTTGTGAAACAAAAGAACATTGTAAAAAATATTCTTTCTGAAACTTTCCATTTGAATACTATATAAACCTCTGTCAGCATATCTGAGGTCATGCATGGACATGACTTCATTTCACCTACACAACATTGAGAAGAGACAATTGTTTATACATTCAGCATTCATTGAATACTGGAGATTATTATTATAGGGCAGTGCACTATTTTAGATAGCACCCGATATTATTATATATTCTGAGAAATATTTGAAGTTTGTGGCCTGTGCGTCATTTTGTATTTACTGCGCAATATTCAGACCAAATCGGCTGCAAACAGTTTCAAGACAATAACAAAAAGCTACTGATCGTTCCTTCAAGGCGACGTTCAAGGCGATGTCATGCGCCGAAGCGTAACGTCATTTAGGAAGCTACTGGAAAAATTCATCCTGTGGACCTGAAAGCACTCGTGAAAAATAAAACTTTCAGATCCACACTCTTAAGATAATTCCAGATACTGACTAAAATTTTCTTTTTTATTATATGCTACTAGACATTTTATTGTACAATATTCATCCCAACTCGATCCCAAATGTGTACGTTTCAAAACAATAACAAATGTTAGCTGGTCTTCCTTCAGGGCGACGGCATTCGCCGAAGCGTGAAGTCATTTAGGAAGCTACTGAGCAATATTTCTAGATATCTATCGAGTCGATAGATATCGAGAAATATCTTTTAGATAATTTGCGATAATTCACAGGCTAGCGTATAATAAAAGAGAAAACCTAATTAAAGTTGATTTGCAAATTGTAATTTTTCACTTGGCATAACCCTTTTAACTCTAGTGGTCTCTTCCATGCCAGTTCAATGGCAACAATTAGAAGAGTCCATATTCATTATTTGGGGTAGACCAGTCAGTATTTTCAACGTGCAGCCCCGGGCTGCACGTTGAAAATACTGATTGGTCTACCCCACAATATTTACTGTACAGCCATCCTATATAATGACGTTATGACGTCTCATGTTCCTGGTCGGAAAAGCGCTCGCTGGGGTTCAAAGGGTTAATATCCAAACACTTAAATTTACCTACAAAACTATGAGTATTACTACTCAGATAATTCTGATAAACAGCAAATTTTTCATCATAATATTTATTGTGGCAGAATTTATTTTTCAATTTGAAAACTTTCCTAATTTGGCCCCTTTAAAATCTCCCAAAAAGGAAGATTTATCACAACTTAATCAATATTACCCGCTACTCCTGGTCTCAAGCAGAAATAGAAACTCGAGGAAAAGGACTGGAAATTCAAAAAAGGGAACAAATTCGGGCTAAAAAAGAAATGCATTTAAGAGAATTAGAAATTCAGGTTCATTGGAAATTGCATTTAATAGAATTAGAAATACAGGTTCAAGGAAAATAAAGATAAAAGAATTGAAATAACAGGGTCAAGGCTCAGATGTAATTTCACCAAGTAGATCTGATGCAAACAAACATGTCAGGCTGGTTTTCCTATTTCAGGAGAAAGAAGTTGATAAATATTTTTCACACTTTGAACAAGTGGCAGAAAGTTTGGCATGGCCATGGGATGTCTGGACTTTGCTATTACAAAGTGTTTTAAAAGGGAAGGCTCAAGAAATTTATTCTGCTCTTTCTTCGGAGCGAGGTAGTAATTATGACACTGTCAAAGAGGCTATACTTAGGCCATATGAATTTATTCCAGAGGCCTGTAGACAAAAAATTTGAAATTATTGTAACAATGAAAATCAGACTCCTGTGAAATTTGCTAGAGAAAAACAAATTTTTTTTGACAGGTGGCGTCATTCCAAAGAAATAGGAAACGATTTTTGTAAAATTAAAGGAAATGATGTCAACTGAAGAATTTAAAGGGAAGATACATTCGGATATAAAAGCCCACCTGAATGAACAAAAAGTTGAAACCTTAACCCTTTGAACTCGAGCGGCCGCTTTTCCGGCTAAGAACATGATACATCATAACGTCATTAAATAGGATGGCTGTTCAGTAAATGTGTTGGGTAGACCAATCAATATTTACAATATGCAGCCTTGGGGTTCCTGGAAGTCGGCTACCGTATTCGCACCAGAACTGATAATAAAATAATATTTATGGACAACAATTCGTGGCCAAATGTGCTTCAAGTATCCGAGAACAAAGCTAGGAAATCAAAATTCTTCATAACGAAGCGACAGAGTTGATTGCATATGTTTTTCGTGTTCGAGTCATCACCACTTTCATTTTGATGTATAATTTGTGTATATTGAATTTGAATTTATGGAATATCCGAAGTTGGAATTTCAAACTAAACAAATTTCCTTTAATTATATAGCACCTTGAGGGGGCTGTTTAAAAATCTCAGAAGTACCAGTGTGAACTGTAATTACAGGTTGACGGATTCAAGAACAAAGCTAGGAAATCAAAATTCTTCAAAACGAATGTGACCTGGATCAAAGTGGAAAACCATGCTGTCATGAACAGTTCTCCTTAAATGTACACTTTGACACTTAATCACCCGGTTAACATAAATATCTCATTTTTTTCATTAGCCCAATTGAAGAATTTTTTTCCAGGTATTTGGGTCTCGACTATTGTTGTGAGTTTTCTTATGCAGTATTTACCATACTTTGGGGGAACATTTAGACATTTATTAACAATGTGCTGGAAAAGTTTGATGGAAGTCAAAAACACAATTTCTGGTGAGTTTAATTTTTCTTTCATCATTATTTCCTATAAAATATCATTCTATCACAATTATAGATGCCACATGACTCATATTTGAAAATAAAATTTATATAGTACCTTAGAAAGAACACAAACAAAATTTTCAGCCATTTTGGGTTATGCAACCATCACCTTGACCACAAGTAATCGATGCTTGGACATAGCAAAAATAATAAAATACCGCGTCATTATAAAAGGGTATTTAATTATTATCGATATGAAATAAGTCATTAGGAGTTTTTAGTGACCCATATGTCCGTCACCCGTGGTTTAACATCGAACCATAAAATCGTTCACTGCCCAGCGAGAATGGTCCAACAAGAAACCAATACATGTTTGAAGATGAAACTACATTTCGGTTCAACAATGAACCTCAAATAAATCAAATGCTTCATGACTGAACTATATTGTGATTTAATGTTACCTGGTAGAGTGCTGGAAGCCCATATTTGGGCTTTGTTCTGAAGTGTGGATTCTTAAAGGCTTCATATTCAATGGATGTTCTTTGTATGATCTTGGAAGTGAAATGATTTAGTCTTCAGGCACTCTCTCATAAATTGTACCAAGGCAAAAACATTTGAACAAATTTTGACAAGCACGAAAAATTTGACACTCTACCAGTTAAACACCAAAAGCAGGAGCAGCACCACGAAACCTTCTTTTGGTTAAACATTGGTCCAATTTATCTTCAGAGTAGTCACAAATTCCAAACCATCAAAGGGGGCAGGTTTTAAAATAAATAAATAAATAAATAAATAAATAAATAAATAAATAAATAAATAAATAAATAAATAAATAAATAAAAAATGACACGTCGGATACCAACACTGGTTCAGCCAAAATTCATACTCTGTCAATTGGCTGTGGGGATATGGGAGTGTCTCATTGCCCAAAGTTTCAATATTTGTCGATAGAGGGAAACCGTTCTCAGCAATCCCGAACGGAGGGAGTTGAACAATTATTTCTAGTGGCGTGGCATAACTTGTCATCACTGTTAATTTTTTTTAAATCTTATTTTTATTTTCCTGCATTCATCTGTGAGAATCCGATATCAAATCTTCCAAGATGGACATAAACAATAATGTTTTTTTTTACCTTTTTCATACACTTTTTTTCAATTCAGTCTCCGATATTGTCCAATAAGTTAGTCCAAAAAAATTGGATCTCATTTACACAAAACTGTTTTTGTCAGTGGTCATGATATGGTCTTAGGCTTGTGTCGGGAGGCGTTTTACAATGGCGTAACCTACGTCCCCTCTCAATATTTTTTCAGTCAAGACATCTTCTGAAATGGAGTATTAGATAGCGATTAGCTCTTACTAGTAATCATATACTTTCTTACGAGATAAGATCTTATACTTGGACTTGTCTCATATGCATAGTCGGTCATAAAAAGGTATGTTGTGGTATCTGATACGGACTGAAGCGGTCCCCACCGTAACCCATTTGGGGCACAGTAGGATTAATTAGATGAGAAATGTGGAAGCCCATGTGACACAACTACTGAATGCGTTTATCAACAAGTAAATTAGAACTCGAGTTTTTTTAACTGGTAGAATGCTAAATTATTTTTGGTTGTGAAAATATTTCACATGTCTTCGTCTTGTTTTAATTTATGGGAAAATGCCTGCCTATACTCACTCTCCCCAAAATTATAACAGGGCAAAGCTGTACAGATAAAATCATTTCACTTCAAAGATAATATGAAGCGCATCCACAGATTAATAAGCGTTTAAGGTGCAGTATATGCACTTCAGAATGAAGCCCAAATATGGGCTCCTAGCATTGTACCAGTTAACTGTAATCCAAACTGACTATATATTCCAACTACATGTAGCTGCAATATTTTATCAGTCACAGTCTGGACAAATGAGGTTTACAACCGCTCCCCAATAGGTCATCTTTGCGACGCTCCTGGTGTATTCCTAGTTCATGAAATCCAATGTCGTATCTGACTATACACGTATTCTTGTTACTTTTTACATTTCAAGAGTACACACCGGGGGATTAGTTCGTCCAAAAGAAATTGAGTTCTTGTGAAAAGAGCGTTAACACCACGGACATTATTGTAGCTTCTCTTAGACAATGCTCGCTTTATGGTTCATACAAAATTCTAGATACTGTTCAAATGTCAAAAAAATGTGCAGCCAACGCTTCAAGATTAAAGAGAGTGGCGCTATCGCGTAATCGCTAATATCAAAGGTGAGTGACGAACAGTTGATGGTAAAAACATTATGTCTTGTGCAAAGTGAAAGTGGAAACACATTTGCTTCCATAATAGAAACTGCAACCGCGTGCCATTTCAAACATTTCTCTAGATATCTTTCCATTGATAAATTATCTAGGTTACTGAAGAATTTATAGAAGTTACTAGCATCTCCTCCAAGGGCAGAGCATAGTTATGAAAAATGTCCGGGATTATCCATTCTAAAAAGTTGCCCTTTGGGATTGAGAGTTATAAAGAATTTTCGGCCGAACTAGCCAAACATGATCAGTTACTCCACTCGTGCCTCAGGTAATTCTGTGCTGGCCACACTTCACACCACAAAACCCTTTGCGAGAATGGATGCATTTTATTAAATATCGGCAATTAGTTATACATGCATACAAAGATGAATTTAAGAATGTATATGTACTGTTAGGGGCTGTCGCCTCTCAAACCATAAAGGGAATTAACCGAATTGTCAACATGTGTTGTTTAGATAATAATTGCTATTTTATGTTCTGGGGTTGAAATCTAACTGTCCTTCACCTCGCTTCACCTAAACTGTTCCAAAGTTAATTAACCCTTTCAGAAAGGAATGAACCAAATTTGTGTAAGTAAGAATTAGCACTCGATCGTATGACCTATACAATAAGTAATAAATGACAAGGAGGGCCAATAATAATTCAATCTTACAGCTCTATAGACTCTATCAATAATAGGTTATGTTCACCTGATCCCACGAACTCTTCTGCGCCGTGGAGACTAATATGAATTACTTCCAGTTGGTATCGGAATTCTTTCTTCCAGAGAGTACGATCGTTTACATTGTGATGCTATTGAATATCACGTATTCTGCAATTGAATACCGTTTGTCAAATCTATCGTAGTATAGTTCCGCTCAGCCAATCAAAGGAAAGGAAATTTACGTAAAATATGATATACATGGACATCTCCTTCAGCCATACATTATTAACAGAGTTTAAGCGAGTTATTTTTATAGGTACAGCACGTGTCATTTTTCAAATACTGAATGGAACAGCTCTCAAAACTGGGCGAACGATCGTTTCGCTTGTCGCTCGTCTCAAAAGAAATAACAAGCGACCTTTTTTCGTTTCCCGCACTTCTAGATCTTAGACTCTACGAACTGACCTTGACATTCTGTATCGTCAGTATCTGGGAATTAGTAGTTTGGAACTGTGTAAATTACTAATGTCACGAGGAACATTGGGGTGAATAAAACCTCTTGCTTTTAACCCTTTACCCAACGCAGACGATTTCAAAATTTATTATTTTAAATATCATTTTTTTTTAATTTTTCAAAACATTTCAACAAAACTATATCATGTGACCCCTCGTTGGAACGAGCTAGTTCCAACAAGGGGTCACATGATATGGTTTTGTTGAAATGTTTTGAAAAATAATATTTTTTCAAATGCTGAATTTGCATATTACGCGGGCGGATGCGGGCGATTCGTTGGGTAAAGGGTTAACCTAGAACTGTTTGCAGGTATATAGGTATAATGGAATTTTGTTTTCAATATCGCCACCTGTGTTTAAATTTCAATACCGTGCATCACTATCATATCATAGAGTATGTGAATATTGTTGCGAAGTGAGCCCACAGGGGTTACCTAAGCTTGTCAGCTCGAGTTAGAGCTCGAGCTCTTGGGGTTTTTGTTTGGGAATTCAATAGTCTCGCGTTTATTTAACTTTTTAACTGATTTCCATCGTTTTGGAACCGATTTAAACATGACAACTAAATTACATGGAATTGTATGAAACTGGCGACCAGAGTACAGGCGTACTCTGTGGGTACACGCCAGATGTTCTATTGACAATATCAGGGATACCTTTGCGAGCCAATATTGTCAACAAGCAGTAACATTTGAGGATTTGTTGACAGATGGGACAATAACATTCGGCAGTATTACTGGGATGTTGGTGTTCGAACTGTCTAACAAATCATAACTTGTACCTGGTGAAACTCCCCATTGAACTGGGGACGCTGAGTTGCATTTTTGCATCAGTCACCGGAACATTCCGCCGGTTAACTGGCGCTCGGTGGAATACTATTTGAGAGGCGAGATTCCATGGACTGCATGCAGACTGACCGACAGTATGCATGGCAGTATAAGAGTCTACAAAATGGCGACCGCCACGTCAGGGTACTTTCCCTTAGTTTCCCTGAGTTCAGGGAGAAACTGCTGACGGTCGTCACGTACCCCAAGTATTGCATCAGAAATTTGGTGTATATAAGCACCAATTTCTGACTGCTTCGACAAGTTGTCTCTGGGCTCCTGATGTATGCTGATCAACTCCACAAGAAGAAACCTGTGTTGAAGGTATGAACTTTGTTGTATAAATCATATATATATTTGATTCCAACCAGAGACAACGACGGTTAGTCGTAATGTTAATAGTTTAGCTTAATAAAATAGTAGATAATTTGGAACTGGTCCCCGTTGTGCTATACACGACAAATTCGTGAAGTTACTGAACCCAGAATCTGGAGCCTGTGTCTGACATCGTCTGGTAAGGAAACACAAAACACGCTACGGGCTGGTGGATCCTAACAGAACCCCCAGTAAACACAACGTGGAAAATCAAATTTGACGATCATAGATCGATAAACTTTTCCTTTTATTTCGCAACAATATATTCAAATGTACCCGAAATGCATCTGGTAATCATTTGTGAACTTTTAAAGAACAATGTATAATTTATTCAGAAGTGACGTTGGGACTCGATGATCTTTGACCTGGTTGGCGAAATTCTCTGGTTTGACAGGCGGGGTGGAACTAAATAAAAAGTGAGACGACAGCACTGAGGGGAAGCCGTTTTCGGTATTATTTCAGTATTATCAATAAAGCCGAGAGTAGTGAGCGTGGAGGTTATGAAGCATCCGACGGGTTGTCCAAAGTAGAATTTTTTCGGACGATCCCTGCTGGGGATGTTAATATGCCATGCATTGAGATGTAAGATCAATTGAAGGCGCAGTTGGTATTGAGACACTGCCGCCTGAATCCAGGAGCAATCGCATATCTCAAAATCTGATCCCAGCATGCGTTTTATTTGGAGCTAGTCTTTTATTGAATGGGTCAGTAACTTTAAGTATGAAAAGGGTGTCGACAATGGTCCACAAAACCCAGTTTCTTTACAAAACCCAATTTCTTTACATGCATATAAATAAAATGATATATAAGTAGTCACAATTATTTCCATAATTTACGAAACACACTCTGTAGGAGGGTCACTGAAGCAACAGTTCGAAATTCCTTCGGGTCCAAATCATCTCGTCGTATTACTGATATCGTCTTGCTTTACCTCACAGACCTCAGTTCCGTTCCGGAAACTTTTACTTTTACGTCTTCTCAAATCTCAATGCAGTACGGTTTCATGTTGCTTTAGCGTCTCGTTCAAATTCATCTGAAATTGACGCCCTGCTACGTGGTTAACGCCGTTGTCGTCAAAAAGTATCTCTCATTAAAGGTTCAACTTCACTTTCACTAGAAGTGCCACTCACTGAGTTAAGTGATTTTTTACCTCATGCCGTCACAGCTTAATGTCCTGTCATCAATATATTTTATTGTACGGCATTACTAATAATTTGTGGACAATATCGCATGGAGTTTGACAAGTTTTACCACTTAACTTCCCACAGCTCCCAATGCTTTCGTTTATTGCACTCTTTTTAAGGACCTCAGCAATCCTGACTATACGCCATCATTTCCCAGAGCAAGTAATGAATTAAAATTTCGTTCCCAATAGATACAATTTTAACAGACGATAAATAAAGAGTCGGCCTCTCCTTTGCAATTTCATAAAATTCACCAAATAAATAAGTTCTAACTGTTCATGTATCACTACTCGATACGGAATTGTAGTTTAAATATCTTTACGAGTTATACTGGCAAATCTGGATTATGTCCACGGATCGTACATTGTAAACTTAAGCAGAGTGGCGTGCACGATTTCCAATTTAACTTGAATACTTCTATAGCTTTGCGATCTTTAAAACCGATCACAAATACATTCTTAACTGGGTAACATTATCAGTTCCTATATGGCCTACAAGTTCAAATCGAGCTAAACGTAGTATGACCATTTCGATTTTGCTGGTCTTTACTAAGTTATACTGAGCAACAAGCCTGGAAATACGCAATCTGTCATTTGCAGAATGAGGTCCCCAGAAGGTTAATTTGCTGATGCTAATCCATACAGTGGGCTAGAATCGCCCAATGTATCCTCTGGGTACCTCTTTCTCTTTAGGACCGAGCCCTCGATTCAGATTGATTTTCACAGAGGGTAAATTTAGTAATGGTACCATGCTGTGCAGGGTAGCATCACTAAATTAACCCCCTGGAACCTCATTCTGCAGATGACAATCTGGTTATTTACAAGCCTGCTGGGCACCTTTATCTCACAACACGCGGCCAATTATTTAAATAAATAATTTCCTCGGGTTATAATGAACCAATAGAATGGTTACTTTTCTAACGAGTAAATAAATAGCCTTAGCATTTCCACTAGTCTCGATATTTTCTTATTTAGTTCTTGTTATATATCCGATGTAACTGATCTAAATGTGACCGAACTAAGGCGGCTATCAGAAGAGCCAGTGACTTATGTTAAAAATCAAGAGTCAATAATCGAAACTATCCACGTGGCCCATAAATTCTCGCGGCTCCTGTAATGTACAGCTGCATGACAAAATTAATAGCACATTGTTTTCTTCAATACTAATTATGGAAGCGTATTAGGAGATATTATCACCTAATTAGGAGATATTATCACCTAAATAAGACTTAAGTATCACCTAATTAGGTGTTACTTAAGTCCTAATTAGGTGATAATATCAACTAATTAGGTGATAATAAATGCTAATTAGACGATACTAAGTCCTAATTAGGAGATCAGTTCCCAACAACATTACACTACACTGGCACTAATACGCTTTCATAATTAACGACACATGTTTGAAAGATTGTTTTCACTAAATGCTCATTTATTAATATTTTTACAAACTTATGGTATACAATAAATAAAACGCTTTCCAGCTAGGTAGCTTTCTCTACAAATTCCGTCATTGCCACATACAAGACAGTTCTATCTTCTTTTTGTTTACTCTTATTAATCTTCTTATATTTTCTAATATTCAATCCTTCTCAACTACACAAAATAGCAAAATTCACATTCAGACAATTAAAAATATACAGAATTTCGTTTACGTTCTCTTAAACCCAGGCAACTTCAAGCACCCACTTTCCTGCAACAAAGTGAGAAGTGGTAGTATGAACCAAATGATGGGGAGGGACTTTTTAAAAGAATGAGCAACTAAAAGTTTAGGGAGAGGATGGATACTCCCATTCCGTTCGCGAGCCAGATGTCGTCGTCAACAACAGTACTGTTGAGTGCGAAAATATGATCGCAGGGTCGAACGTCTAGGATATCTAAGCGAACAGAGGGGCAGAAAATATTGTATTTGTACCCTCCGATGTGAAATACAATATGTAGCAGTCCCCCACTGTTCTGTATACAACTGCATTGCTGAAACACCCAATTGGCCACATTTAGAAAAATGTCACAACTCCTGCCATCTTGGGGTTGGGGGTGGGGTGGATGTTGCTAAAATATACGACGCTAAAAACAATTCTCGAAGGTTTTCAATTTCCCGACGCTCTGCAATTGCAGATTGCTTTTAAAAGACAAAAAAACCATATTGTCGCTACAGTGAAGTGATCTGGGCCGTCGTATCATGTCGTGTTATGGAGGTCAGATCCCCGGATCAAACTCGCTGCCTGCGGCAGCTCGTTTGATCCGGCTATCTAACCCACTCAATGTGACGTGATGACGTGATGCGAAGACCAAGATCACTTCACTGTAGCAATAAAAAGGTTTATTATATGACTTATAGTTCAACATCGCATGCCAACGCTAGCATTAACAATTCACACAACTTTTTGGGGGTAAATTGGATTGAAGTAAAAAAGAACAATTTTTGTTCACACTTATTTTTGTACCAGGTGCACACTTCCGGGGAATCCCCCGATGCGCATGAATACAATACAAAATATCATGAATACGATAAAAAACGGACCGACGTTCGAGAGCACCCATTCCAGCTCGGAGTAAAGTACTCTCTGCGACCGGAACAGCTAATTATGCGAATTAGAACGCATCCGTAAATAATCCATCATACATGTACTATAGTGATATGGAATCGGATTCCACACTGTGGATTTTCCGGGGACCAGGAAAAGACCGTCAAACAGTAGTGATATTTAGCGGTAAATTACATAGCCATATAATAAACTATAATATCTGTGCAAAATTGATATGTCGGCAACACAAATTGTATATTTACAGCAAACTTCAGTTGTTAGACACCTTTCGCATAATGAATGACGACTGATAAAAATTACGAATGGTTAATAGTCGTAATTTCGTCGGGCAGTTAAAAAACCTTTTCACAGAATTGACGATTACGAGTCCCTTTGTGTTTCACAATTTTCTCGTGTTGTGCGGAGACAATTGATTGCCAGTAAGAGATGAAAATTTAGGCCACATGACGATTATAGTTTAAGTACATAATCTTAGAGTGAACCCCCACTTCAAGTGTCGGAGAAATGCTCTCAAACGTTTTCCAATACGATATATACCTACGTGTTTTAATGAGAAATCATAATCGTAACTATGGTTTGGGGAAAGCGACAGCTGATTGGAAGAATACAAATTTCAGTGACGTAGTATCCCATTCCTAATTCTCATCAGTCGTCGTTCATTGTGCAAAAGGTCTCTGTTATTGACAAAAACAAGTACCGAGATTGCAGAGTTGATACAGTGTAACTAATTTTCGTATTGGTTAAACACCGTGGGTTGAGGAGAATTGGGAGTTCAGCATCATGATGGCATTGAAATGTCGATGAGGAGTTGCGATTTCACTGAAGAAAAGTGGCATAGAAAATGATGCAATGACAGCACTCATAACTTTGGGCTGAGAGATGCATTTCATACGTTCGATTGGAGTCACTTTCATATTTTCGATTTCACTTTAGGAAGAGACATCAATACGAACGCTGGGAAAACGGGTTTACTTTTTCGTCATTTGTCCATTTTGGCAAAATCACGACCCTGGATGCATTTCTGGCGAAATGAAAAAATGAATGAATGCCATTTCGTCAGAGTGCATCCATGGTCGTCTATGGGAATTTCAGTGTTAAAACAGTTCGCCAGAGTGCATCCAGGGTCGTCTATGGGAATTTAAGCGTTAAAGACGTTCGTTGGCAGTTCACTCAATCGCCCTTGCCTCTTAACACTGATTTCTCCATAACACTGAATTCTCCAGAGTGCCACCAGAGTCGTCTATGGGGGAAATCAGTGTTAAATGTAGGGAATAAAATTTTACGCCATACTGTTTTTAGGATATCTTGTTTCTACTTCCCTGCTTTTTAGAAAAACTAAGAAGAAAAACAAAATGAAAAAACTTATTGGCACGCATTGTGGACAAACTCTCTGTGGCAGTTGTCTTAGGTAAACGATATTTATGATTATATGATTATCTATCACTTTTTCACATTTTGAAGAGTTTTTTTCAAAAATGTTAAATTTGATAGAGCTGCATACAATATTAACTTAGCACTCGCAGTAAAAAGAGAACTGACTCTTGACAATATTTTATACTAGACCATTTTAGGATATCTTGTTTCTACTTCACAGCTGTTTAAAAAAGCTAAAAAGAAAAAACAAAATGATAAAAACTTGATGGCCTGCGTTGTGATCGAACTTTCTGTGACAGTTGTTCTAGGTGAAAAATATTTATGATTATATGATTGTCTATCAACTTTTCACATTTTGAAAAGAGTTTTTTTTCATAATATTAAATTTGACAGAGATGCATACAGTATTAACCTACAACTCACAGTGAAAAAGAGAATTGACGGTGTTAAAAAGGCGGTGTTAAAAACGGATTATATGATTAGCCTAACAATTCTACAAATCTGTCACAGAAGTTTTAACAAATAACAAAATTTATTTAAAATTAATTCAAATACATTGTCATGAACTGAACATATTTACTCCGAGATCTGAGTTTACCTATCTATGAAAACCTATCTGTATCGAGATGTTTGACAAAGCTAAATGAAAGTATTCAGTCACTCATTTACTCTCTCAATGAAATAAAAAATAAGAACGAATTAAAAAATCCCAGCCATGTTACATAATGGATTTCTATGACATTTATATAATATATGTTTGATTTGTAATTTTTTACTATCTAACAAAAGCGTAAGAGAAAATTAAAAGTATATTGGAAAAATACCTTTGGTGTTTTGTTTTGACACCTGATTTTTTTTATTCCCACACAGTCATTTTAAATATTGTCTATAGTTTTGCTCAAACCAATGTAGAGTATCTCTGTCGTTTTCTTGGAAATGTCTTGGATAAAATTTGATAGTAAGAACTGTCTCTAAATCATATCCGTTTTGCAAGATGATCTAAAGCAAATTGTCAATACATTCCACACACAGTACTAAGAACACTTTGTAGTCACATTGTATTTATTGTCTAGGAATCTGTGTTTTTCACTATGAAATTGTATATGTCTTTATCCATTGGAGGTAAACCATATGAATCAAAGTAGATAGCAGAATGATTGTCTTTAAAATATATTGCTATCCTATGTTCTCCTGGTTCTTTTGATGAATCTGTGTTCACAATATATGCTTGTCTATGTTTATGTTTTCGTTTTGGTAACAAGTCTTTTGAGTACACTTTTCATTTAAGGATGATAAGCTTTGAGAACTGTCAAGTATATATTGTATTTGTGTGGTTTCCAGCCCTTCCTAGCCCCGAAAAGGACTGGCATGGAGCCATTAATCAGGATATGCTGAATAATATGACCAGTCACTTTTTACTAAATCTGCCCACTTTTGAATGTCTTTATGGCTGTCTATTTCAACTTACACAGCTGTACAATATTCTAATAAGTTCATTCTTCTTGCTTTCTTGTGTAGATTGTATAGTATGGTCACTAGACACAGTTTCTCTAAACATTCTGCAATGTACATATCTATCAATGTTCTTGTGTGTGATTGACATTCTTCGCACATATCTTTCATTTTCTCTTTAATGGATTTTTACAGTTCTATTGTTGCACATTCTTGAAGTAATGTTTGTATTTTTTCCTTATACATCTTGAAATTTTCACAATGACTCATCTTGAATAGTCAAATATCACTTTTGTAAATCTGTTGATCTATATCTCACTATCAAATTCTGCACATACGAGAATATTGGTCACCTCTTGAAGAGCTTGAGCAAACTGAAGTTTAATTCGAAGATTACCAGATTTTATAGGATGAGCTTTGGCCCATTACTACACTGATCAGGTGTCAAATGCATTCCCCAAAGTGTATATCCTTTTGCATAATCCTGCAAAGATAAATCAAATGTTGCTTCTGTCCAAAGAAGATTCGTGCAATGATAAGTGTGAATTCAGATAAAGTCCACCTTCGAAATTTGATTCAAAGGGGCTTGATTTAATGGAATGTCCAACTATTGTTACTTCCAACTTATTCAAATTGAAACGTTGGAAATTAAATGGAATTGTGCCAATATATCTCCATTTAGATACTAAGTCAAAAATAATTCATTCAGATATATGTTTATGAAACAGATGGTCTTCTATTTTTGAATGAAGACTGTTTCCAATAGTAAATGTTTTAATGTCAACATGCCTTATGGGAATTTTGTAACTTGAGCAATCTATTTGTGAATTGAGATCATTTGCAGATTTTGAAATCAAATCTAATGCTGGTATTTTAAATATAGCCTTTTCAATTTCAATGTCTCCATGTTCACCATGAATCAGACAAAATTTAGATGGAGTACAATGCAATTTGATTCTCATCTCTACTCCATTTGGTAAATATTTTTTCTTGCACAAATAGATCTAAGTGTAATTTTCCTCTTAACTGTATAGATTTACTAGCACCAATTAATTTTGCATGTTCAGTCAAACCTTTGTTAGATGAGGTTTTTGTTGTTTCAGTATGTGTGCCAGGAGTATCTGAAGACCACATTTCACTTGCAGCTGATCGTGTTTTTTCCACATCGGTTGAAAAACTAAGAAAATCTTCCAAAAATCCTTGATAAGGATATAGATCTGTATTGGTGGTGAAAACATTGCCATTCAATGTGACATCAATTTTGCTAAACATACTATGAAAAAAATTATTAATGGGAGCAATTTGTGTATCTGGAGCAAAAGCACTCCCATCTTGTTTTGTAATTAAAATTGAACTTCAAGTGTAGATGCTACAAGATCTAACCACTTGGTTGTTTGTCTTGGAATTAAAAATTCTATTGGTGAAGAATTGTTTAAAGATGCTATTGGAAATTGTTCACTTTCATCAATATATTGCTGAAACATTATCTGGATCAAAACTAGTTCCAAACTGTCTGCATGATCCATATAACATTATGATTTAATTGAATGTATCAAGTGGCTTTGCATTTCATTTTACAGGATCTCTATACATCTTTCCTCCTTGAAAAATTTTCTTAAAATGACCTACTGCTTTTCGTTTTGTTCTTTTTATACCTAAAGCAGATTCACCCACTGATTTCAAAAGATCTTTTCCATGTGTGAATAAAGTTTCTTTAGGTGCTTTACATTTTCCTAAAAGTTCTTTTGCCATCTGTATATCATGTTTCAAACCTTCACGTGTTAAAGTTAGAAATTTTTTGTCATTGGGTGTAATAATGGTACAGCTTTTCTCAATACTGTATGAAAAATAGAACCTAATCTATACCCATATTAACGTGGTATACCTAGATATACAGGCATAATATTTTAGGAATGTACTTTCTTATGCTTTCTAAAATACAATTTTACTAAAGTCTTTTTTAAATCCTATTTGTTTTACAAGAATTGGTGAACAAGTAATGCAACTTATATTAATGCCTCTCCTTGTCCCAATGGTGTAGGTGTGTGGGATGACCTTCACAGCTACAGTCTTGCCACTGACAGTTTACAAATTGAATAGGTTTACCAGTATTTCCATTTATAATTATACTAATCTGATCAAAGTAAGATTTTTATACTGGTATATATTGTAAATTAGCAAATTATTGGTGAATGTGTTGACATTCTTTCCATGATTCAAAGGGTATTACTTTTAAAATACGTGTTTCAGCATCACTTAAATATGTATAATCTACAATGTCAGAATAAATAAAAAGTTGATTGAAATCAATATTTAAATCTACATTATATTTAAATGCACCTTTTGCCATGATAGGAAAAATGACAGGAAAAATATTTTTACATCCCAGTTTTGTGAATAAAGTGGCATTTCAATGCCAACTATTTCCTACTATTTTTATATGGGATTGTCGAGGTGAATATCTCAGATGAAATGATACATCAAACGTTTTAAATACATCTCCAAGTTTTTTGTAATTTCTGATTGCATTGAATCTATGACATCACCACCATTTGCATAGGCACTTGGTGAAATACTTAATTCAACAACAGCAATACTTTTGTGAACCATATGTTTCAGAGATGTTTTATTGATATGATTCGATATTTTGCTATCTGTCAACATGATTTTAAAAACAAATTCTTCATCTGTGATATTTTTTGCCTCAGAAGGTAAAATTACTTCAACTAAACCTACTTCCCATTGTTCTTTATCAAGATAAATGGGTTTAGGTAATTGTGTTTGAAAACATCATTGTGTATTATTTGGAAACATATTCATAGAACTATCACTCAGAAGTGTTACGTAAAATGAATTTATTTTTTCCTATTTAGTGTTTTTTCAAATATTTGAAACCCACACTTGGAAAAAACATATCCTGAAGAACTACTTAATAACACTAACCACAATTCTTTAACAGGGCTTTGTAAACTAAGATGTGCAATGGCAGTAATTACAATAAAATAAATGATAATAATCTGTGTAAAATAAGAAACTTGATTTTTTGCAACATGATTCCCACAAAATTTAAATTATTGACTGTGTTGACTTTGTATTTCAACACTTGTGCTTTGACTAGGTAATGAAGTTTCATTTTATGACATATTTGTTTTTATATCTAATCTGATTCTGCTATCCAACTATCAAATTTATTTGGATATCCTTCCCAATGTACTTTATGTTCTTTAATAATTTTCTTATCCACACTTGACTGTCTATCAAGAACTGATTTGATAAGATATTTTTTATCATCTTTTGGACATTGAATTTCTTGTGGATAAAATGTACCCTGAATCCTTTCTCCACCTAAATCTTCAAGTTTGTAATCCATACAGTGTGCTAGAATCGCCCAATGTATCCTCTGGGTACATCTTTCTCTTTAGGACCGAGCCCTCAATTCAGATTGATTTTCACAGAGGGTAAATTTACTAATGGTACCATGCTGTGCAGGGTAGCATCACTAAATTAACCCCCTGGAACCTCATTCTGCAGATGACAATCTGGTTATTTACAAGCCTGCTGGGCACCTTTATCTCACAACACGCGGCCAATTATTTAAATAAATATTTTCCTCAGGTTATAATGAACCAATAGAATGGTTACTTTTCTAACGAGTAAATAAATAGCCTTAGCATTTCCACTAGTCTCGATATTTTCTTATTTAGTTCTTGTTATATATCCGATGTAACTGATCTAAATGTGACCGAACTAAGGCGGCTATCAGAAGAGCCACTGACTTATGTTAAAAATCAAGAGTCAATAATCGAAACTATCCACGTGGCCCATAAATTCTCGCGCCTCCTGTAATGTACAGCTGCATGGTACTGTGTGCTTCACATGTGTAATTTCAAATAATTCTTTTGTATTTTGAATTGCATTTTTGAATTGCATTTATTTCTTTCACCATCTACCATTGGTTTAAAGACTTTTACATTACTGCTTTAAAAAGTCATTTGTCACACATGTGTGGAGTCCCAGCATTAGGCACTCCAGTCAGCTACGCACTGCTTAACACTGCTTAATAAAATTGCAGTTCAGGTTTTTTATTTGTTGTTTTTTTTTTGTTTTCACTCACTGCTCCCAAAAAGTGGCACATGATCCCTCATTGGAGAGAGCACATTGTGCTCGCTCCAACCAGGGGCCATAGGCCACGATCCAGTGGCGAGGGGTGATAATTTTTAATTCTTCGAGCACCTTTCTACAGTTGACCTCAACTGTTTGGTTAGATAGAGGCTCAAACCAGTTATTATTTTGATTCATCCTATTTTTCCCATGAGTTTAGTTTAGGACACCCATGTCTGTATATGACTGGAAAACCAATGCCTGCATTCTCTTAATGAGATCTGAGAAACAAAGCAAGGAGAAAAAAAGAAGAAAAGGAAAGCAACAGCAAACAAAATAATATATCGTTTTCAGCAGTGGACTGTGCGGCGAGTTAATTTACCCAGGAGAACAATCAATTTTCTTATTTATGCATCGAATAAATCTACATACTTTTTAACAACAGATATTTTGGGGCTAGATAAAAGAATCTTCAGCTTTCTATTAGAAGGATTGGTTCGATATGCTCTTGGAAGAAATGAATTTCTATCGTTGGAGAATTCTGGGCATTGGAAAATGTAGTGGAATTCATTGCCAATAACCCTGTGATCAACATAAAATTGACATACTCACTCTGCTATCAGAATGCCACTCCAGCAGCATTTTTCAACTGGGAGAAAATGATTTGCGATTCTGAATTTTACAAGTGTAAAAATGTTTCCCTCTATGTGACCCAATAGATATTTTTCAAAAGCGAAATCTTCCTTCAATAATTTATATGTTCTTCCCTTACTCGAAGTATTTACATTGTTATGCCAATCTTGTGTAAACTGATCTTTAAGTGACGTTTCAGTTATTAACTTTGCCACCTTAGGATTCAGTTCGGTGAATTGTTGCTGCCAGAAATATGAGACACCACAGTCGTTTAATATTTTTCTTATTTCACCGGCCCAGGGGAAACTAAAATTTTCTTGATTTATCAATTTAAGGGCTAGTTGGTAAATTACCAATGATAGTTTATTGTTCTTATCATTTATTAGTTGGAACCAGAATTTAATCATCTGCATTTTAATAGTGATTGTGATCGGGTATCTGCCCAATTCACCATAAACCATAAAACTTGGACTTGAGGCTTTTAGGTGCAGTAACAGTTTGCAAAATTTTAAATGTAGCCTTTCAATTGCGGAGTTATCTCCCATCCCCCAAACCTTGCACCCGTAAAGTAAAACAGGTACAACAACTTTATCAAACACGGCAAGATGTGCTCTTATGGACAATGTATTGGTTCGACCTATTCTGAAAACCTCATACATAGCCTTTGTGGCCTTGGCTATCAACTGCCGCTTCGCTTCTACAAATGTACCAGTTCGACAAAGAGTAACACCAAGATAGTTAAAATGCTTTACAATTTCAAGCTCGCAGTTGTTGTATATGAATTTAAGATTCTTCGGAGGGTTTCCTCTACCAAACAGCATGATTTTTGACTTGTTAATATTAACCTTAAGTTTCCAAGTGTTGCAATAGAATTTGAAACATTCTAATTGGTACTGCAGCTCTTTCGGTGATTCTGCAAATAAAACAGTGTTGTCTGCGTACAATATCACAAGAAGTTTAATATAAACATTTAACTTTGTTTCAAGTTCTGATGATATTGTTTGCATACCTGTGGTATTACAGTTCAGTAGGAAATCGGCCAGGTCATTTATATGGAGGAAAGGGGATAAGTTTTCACCCTGCCGTAGACCAGCAAGTGATGGGAAAAATTCCGAGGGCTCACCATTGACAACTACCCATGATTTAATTCCATTGTACATACTAAGTATTAAATTATATATTTTTCCATCTACTCGATTCAGGGCAAGTTTGTACCACAAGCCGTCTCTCCAAACACTATCGAAGGCTTTTTTGAAGTCAATGAACGCACAGAACATTTTTTTTTAAATTTTGAAATTTCCAGAAGGGTATGAATTAGAAAAACATTATCTACAGTGGAGTGTTCTTTTCTAAATCTGCTCTGATTTTCACCCAGGATATTAAGTTCTTCTGAATAATCATAGAGACGCTTATCTATAATTGACATAAATAATTTACCAAAACAACTTAAAATAGTGATACCTCTGTAATTTCGTGGGTCGGCCACTTTACCTTTCTTTTTGTAAATAGGTATTATATTGCCTTCTAGCCAACAGTCAGGTATAACACCGGAGTCAAATACCAGATTGAACAGCTTCACGTACAGAGGCATTAACTTTTCTTCTGAAGCTTTCAAGTACTCTTTTATAATTCCATCATCTGCTGGTGCCTTCTTAGACTTCAGCTTTTTAATATTGTGGGAAATTTCCTCTTTAGTTATGGATTGATTTATACTACGTAATTCACTAGCAGTAATGGGTTCTGTTGAGGATAAAGTTTCTGAAGGGGCCGAATCATCAGGGGTATTCAAATGTTTAAAGTGTTCGAAAAAGTTATCTATGGGAACATCTGAGTTACCCCCACCCTCCCCACGTTTTAGGGTCTTCCAGAGTAACCTTGTATCACCTTTGATTAGCTCATCCATGTTTCCTTTTGTTTTTCTATTGTGTAATTTAATTGCTCTGTTTAATGATTTCTTATAGTTGCATTCTGCTTTCCTAAGCTCATTTTTGTAAAATTTAGTTGGCGTGTACTTATAATTTGCTTTTGCCCTGTTACGCAGTTTTCTAAATTCTATGTATTCATTTGTAAGCCATGGTTTTACCTACTCGATTTATATATCTTCATTTGTTACTACGTAAATTAATCCTACTGCCTAATGTTGTTCTCGCAGAATGCCACAATAGTGTATTCATTCTGTCAGTTATCTGGTTGATATTATCTTTGGTCAGGCCCATTTCTTCTGTATTATCCATCATAATCTTCAAATCATCAATCATTGCATCCGGTAAATTATCGACAAAATGATCTTTCAGTTGGGGGTTCCATTCCCTAATTTGGCGAGGGCGTTCCGTGATTTGGTTGCAATAAATATTACATTTTTCTGCTGTTACCTGAGAAGAGAGGGTTAATGATAAGGGTTTGTGAAAATCTGAGTAAAGTACAATAAAATCTAACACACAAAAATCTCTTACAAATTTCAACACCTTTGGTGAACCAATAGTATAATCAACAACTGATGACTCATTACACATGAGTTCCCCGTTTCCGGCATCTCCCCCAGTTCTACCGTTTGGGATATACAACTCGTTGTTCTTACATAAATCTAAAAGTAGGTTACCGTAACTGTTTTAAACTGTATCCATTATCCATTAGTGATAATATTTTATTTTGAGGTGTTTGCATACATGATCGTTGTTTGCAAAATTGAAAATTCTAACAAGTTGGATATAAGAACAATTTGGTGAGAACTTAACATGTTCTTGTAAAGGAATATCTTTAGGTTCCCAATTAATTAAACCTTGTCCATAAACGAAACATTTTATTTTACTACCTCCCACATTAAAATTCAGCTTTAGCTAATTCTTCTTCCTTGGATTGTAAAATAGGATTTGTAGTCATATTAAAACTCGGAAGTCTTGTAAGTTCTGATAAGTTGTCAGGATGTGCAGGATTAAGTGGTAGAGATATCTTGCCTGTTCGATGTTTTACTTTGACATTTCTGTAAAAAGATAAAATGTCTTTTTATACCCTCCTATTAAGAAATGGTTCATGTAATTATTGAAATAAACCTGGTGCATTTGCCACATTACACTGGAAATAAAATCATTTCTTAATAGGAGGGCATAAAAGGGAATCGATTCTCAGCTTTTCCTCACACATGCTTTTAGACTATCAAAGTGTTAAGACTAAATTTTGCAAAAAGAAAAATATTTGTATGTTTTACACAAAAGCAAAATTTTTGAAAACTTAATTTGTGTAAGGAAAAATAATTCTTGTTAGAAAAATAATTTGGTGTACAGCAAAAACTTTTTTTTGTGTTGTACATAAGTTTTTTTTTGTTTTCAGAATTTGTGTTTTACACAAATTCTGAAAACAAAATATCTTATGTGCAACGCAAAAAAAAGCTTTGCAGTTCATCAAACTTATTTTCTTTTGAAAAATTATTTGTGGAAGGAAAAATAATTTCATATTAGTATAACCGGGTGTGTTCTATGTGACTGAGAGGTCCTGGTGTCACGTCACACCCTCAGTGTGGACTATGCAGGAATGAGTAACCCATTGAGTTTGTCACTTCTGTTGAGTTCACAGTGAGAAAATGACAGTGCAGAATTTACATGTATGTGGGGAATTGGCCAATAAAATTAACGAGAGGTGAATACTAAGATATGGATATTGAATGCTGTAAGATCTGTTAACAAATCAACAATAAATTTATTTACAAATGTAGATTAAAATGAAGTTACAACATGTTCCGTAATTAAAATGTATGGTATATAATAAATTAAATAAAAGACATAAATAAAAGTCTTGGCCAGAAATTAATATGAATCTAGTAATCCCTTATCTTATCGAGTAAACAATACACTTCGTTAATGGAATGACTATGCAAATTGAATATGATATTTAATTCTTCTCAATTACTAATTAATTAATTTTACTCTTCTTAACTTAAGAAACATGACACCTTCATGTCACTTCACTTGTGGTTTCTGAATCCCTGATGTCCATCAGAATAATACTGCTACCATAATGGCGCTAACTGTTTTCTTGTGGTGACGTAAATGCCTCTTTGGATCTACTCAATACTTCGCCATGCAACAACCATACTCAATACAATGTAAATCTATAACTGTCCTAGGATTAATTGTCACCCAGTGCATCTACCTATTTCACACTCCGACACAGAACCATTGCATTCAGTAAAACGTGAGTCTTTTTGTTACAAGGCTAACCACTATTAAATGCATCTGCGTTTCACGATTTACGAACTTCACAATGCCAACAATGTTCACTCAGCTTGTCCCCTTAGCGGTCCCAAGTCCAATCCATGAGCCAGACTAGCGCACTCTCTACTACATGCTGGAAAGAACTGCCTTCAGTAAAAATCGTAGCCTATTTACTTGCTTTTTGGACAATGGAATATAACACTTTGACCCCATCTATATATGTTTTAGGGATGGGTTTAGAAATCCATTGTTTAACGTTTTGCATTGTTACTTATACCTTTATGTAGTCATCTAACTTATCACTTGGATTTACTTATTACCAGTGGGCCGTACAATTGTTAATAGATTTGATGTGAAGATTAATTTCTTGGATAACTTGACAATGGTCTTTGTTAACATATGAAGGATTACATTAGAAAGATAATAAAACAAAGGTTATTGTTGGCAATTGATAAATTGTATCACCTTTCCTTTCCGATTGCTGTTGTTTTGAGCAGGTCACAAAGAAAGGATGACACAACTCATGTTTTTATTCTAACCTTATATTACAAATGAATCTTTTTATTTTCATTTGATGTGGATGAGAGTGGAATTATTTTATCTGCCCTGTCATATTTGCCCACAGGTCTTAAAAGAATACTCCGTATTCTTGTGCAGGAGAAATCTTCATATAGAAATTGTGTTTACTCGCACACCAAATTTCTGAAGAATATTACAACACATTAACAATAAACATATGTGTATCAGTGATATGAATTGTTCAGATGTCCTAAAATATTTGAAAACTGAATGTCTCTAGAATAATAATTATTTACAATTAACCACTTGAATATTTCTTTTTGAAAGTGTCACCAATAATTTACCGTACTCAAAGACAGAACACTTATATTCATTTCTGGCTCACAAATCGTCTTGTATTCCAGATAAGATTTTATGTTTCACTGTTACTTGTAATGCCTTTATCAGATGTTCACTATGTTTACATGATTTTTAAAGAGTTGAGATCACTATATCTTACCATTTTTGAACCGGAATTTGATTTATGCAGGGCCAAAACACTGCATGAGAGTCCATAAGAAATGTCATCCCCTTGTATTTCGTAGTCTTAAAATCTTCTGATTCTTTTATTTTCTTCTCTTCACTACAACTACAATATGCCACGTGTGCATGTCTAGTGTGAGATGGTGCATTTATCTTTCTCTTTGGTTGTCGCTTTTGACATTTTGGTCCTCGTATTCATCATTTTACCATTATTTACATCTTTTACACCCGAAATATTAAGAAGACCTGGCAGTACCTATTTTCAAGGTTAACAAGTTAAACAGTACATAAGCGTGCCTGAAACTGAAGTTTTATTACTTGTATTGTACGAAAAATAGCAAGAGGTGGGTAATCCTGAAATAATATATGTTAAAACGGTTGGAAGTTGTTTTGTATTTACCAGTCTATACATGTTTTATTGGTGTTACATGAATGCCGAAGCATATTTATGCTTAAGCCGGAGGAGACAGCTAGCTGTTGAAGACAGTGAATACCCTTACAGTGCGAACTGTAATAGTGAATACATTTTTATATATTTTCGGACTGATGAATTTGTAAGTAAATGTATCATATATTCCTCTATGCATGTAAATAAATTATCTTTTAAGCACCTTATCGTTGATCACCTTTAAATATTTAAAACTATTGACCCCTTCAGAAGCAAAAGCAGCCCCAAACAGATAAGGCATTGATAAGTTGACAAACGTTCAAACTGAGATCCAGATGACACCCTTTGGGTATTGACTGTGCCTGTAGTGAAAACGTAGATCTCCCACCTCCCGACTGGTATATTAACATAATCCTATTCTGCGACACTTATCACCTGAAATAAGGAGTTGCAAACATGTTTCAATTTTTTCTCAGATACCAGCGATATTACTTGAATACTGACAGGCTTTATCCCCTGCCACCTGGTGATAGCCCTACCACACAAACTACATAATATACCATGACAATAATAATACTAAACTTGGCAAGAGGAATGATTGAGGGCAAGCATTGTCCAGTTTCAGCCAAATTGTCGGGACACCGTTTATGCTATGATGTTATTGTCGATCGAAGGTAGGAAAACATCTCTATTAAATTTCACTATGAACAGTTAAAATTGAGAGATATTATAGTACTCAAGATAGAGATGCCTTAATGTCTCCATGGGTGCATACAGTGGATGGGCCCACTCAGTGATGGACATGTTTTGTTGAATGACTTCTGAAAATTTGCTTTGCGGTTTCCAAATAATCTAATTTTTACATGTGATTGTCGAGCTGAATATCCCAGATGAAATAACAATTTTTAACCCTTTACCTAACATGAAAAGCAGATGACACTTGCAAACAAAATTCTTGAATAACTAATTTTTTTCATTTATTTTCTCAAAAACATAGGTTATGGCCTCTCATTGGAATGAGCTCGATGAGCTCATTCAAAAGAGGGGTCATAATCTATGTTTTTGAGACAACAAATGAAAAAAATAATGAAAATTAATTGGAGATTTTTTAGAATAGCGCTGGGCGGTTTTGGCCATTACGTTGGGTAAAGGGTTAAATATATCTACAAGCCTTTCACAAATTTATGATTCAATTTCATTTATGATTCAATTCCATTTAAATATGCACCTAATAAAATACTTAATTCAACAGCTGCGACGCTCTTGTGAAATATATGTTTTATTAATATGAGCTGATATCTGTCACAGTGATTTTAAATTTTAAATCTTCATCTGTAATATATTTTGTCTTGGAAAATACTTAATTCAACAGCTGCAACACTTTTGTGAAATATATGTTTTATTAATATAAGCTGATATCTGTCACAGTGAGTTTAAATTTTGAATCTTCATCTGTAATATTGTTTGCCTTGGAAAATTCAACAAAACCTAAGTCTCATTGTTATTTATCAAGATGAATGGGTCTGGATAATTGTGTTTGTAAACAGCCTTGTGTGTTGACTGGAAACATATCCATAGAACTATCACTCAGACGTGTTGAGTAAAATAAATTCATTTTTCTTATCATGTTGTTTCAAATATTTTAAACCTGGACTTGAAATAATATGTCCTAAAGAACTATTCAATAATACTAACCGCAAAATCACTATTTGGACTTTGTAAACTGCTATAAGCTATAGCAGTAATTATAATAGCGTAAATAACAATAATTTGTGTGAAATGAACAACTTGATTTTTCTGAAACATGATTTCCAGAAATTTTGAATTACTGCTGTTGACTTTGTACTTCAAGACTTGTGCTTACACCATTCAATGAAATTCTTTTTATACCAAATCTGTTTCTGATATCCGGCTATAAAAATTTGTTTGGATAACCTCCTCAGTGTACTTTCAGTTCTTTAATGATTTTTTTACTCACAAGTCTAGACCATCATGCAAGTACTCAAAGATATATTTTTATCATTTTTTATACTTTGAATTTCTTGTGAATGAAATGGTGCCTGAATTCTTTCACTGGACATTTCTGAAAGTTGGTATGTGGGTGGGTAATATTTTGTGTTTAAGATTAGTAATTTAAAATAACTCTTTTGTCCAGTTTGGCAATTACCCTTTCTCAAATATATGCTTGGTTTTATTACTACATATTATATCACCAACTTGAAAAAGTATTTTTTCTTTTCGGTTTGTTTCCCATACAAAATGTTTACAGACTTCTACTTATTTTCTATAGATACAGAAGTAGGATCTCTTTGAATACTGTGATGGAAACTGTGATGGTAACCATCAACTAAGTTTTGTAACACAACAATGTGCTTTAATGTATGTGTGAGAACTATTTTCACACATGTGTTGTCAATGTACATTCTACAATACTTGCTTTTGTTTCATGATTTTCTGTCTAGAAGTTTTCAAAATTGTCTGAAAACATCTTGGATGTTTTTTGCAATATTTTAGTTAATAAATCATTCAACCCATTTATCAGAGGTTTTAGGTTTTCGTCAATTTACACTTTGATATTGACGTTGGTGTTTCTTCGCCCTACTGTCCTTTCTTCCCTCCACGTATTTTATACTTCAGAGTTCTTGATAAAGGAGATCCTGACCAACTATCTCCTGAAGAACTCTGATATTTACTGCTGGGTTTGTGAGTATGGTGTCTATGCATCCATAACCACTGTTCATGATTTCCAACAAACTCTTGCAGGATATTTATATCTTTGAAACCACAACTAAATATTTCTTGCCCTCTCAATTTGAAACCTTTTCGATGTCTAAGAAAATCATGATTAAATCAATAATGTTTGAACCTTGTATGGTCCTCAACCAAAACTGAATACACCCTGACCACCACAGCTCATGTATGGATCACATGATAAAGCTGATAATAATGAAGTTGATTTACATCTCATAGTAACAGGAACACTTTCTGTAATACAATCTCATAAAGATAATGATTTTTTTCTGACTCATGTATAACCACTGCTGGTTGTAATGCATTCTG
Organism: Pictodentalium vernedei; assembly: GCA_031216915.1. NCBI lineage: Eukaryota > Metazoa > Mollusca > Scaphopoda > Dentaliida > Dentaliidae > Pictodentalium > Pictodentalium vernedei. The sequence goes on from CM062295.1 coordinate 269,753,480, forward strand.
ATGTGAGATTTGATTTTTTTCCAAGTTTCACCATACTTAAGTTCTTTCTCACTTCGGATAACTCCGAATTTTCTAAATACTGGTGACAAAATATTCTGAAGCTGTGCTATATTTGTAACTTGAGGGTTGGGGTAATCTAGTACCTTGAGATTTTTCACTTCTAAAACGTTGCATATCTTCTAACATTCGATAAGGCACAATAGCGATTTTCTTCATATTTTACTCACTAATTTATTTACAAAATTTGTTGCAAGTCCAACAGCTGGTACAAAGAGTCAAAGAAATGGTAATGGTGAGTGGCCAAAGCAATGGTAATGGTAAAAGCAACCTGTTTGATTTAAAATTTGTTTTCTTCTTTTCAAGTGATATTTATTTACTAGCAAGTGTTCTTAGTTGTTCACGCTCCAACAGCATTGTTTGTTTCTGACTGGGTGTTAGGTATACATTGCGTTTTGAAAGATTATGACTGTATTGTGACCTACAATTATTGAATTAGTTAGGTTCATTTTTCTCCATTTGTTTCTGAAATGCTGGAGATGTTTGACTCAATGTCAATAATATTCCACCATATATTTTCACTACAGAAATGTTTTGTTTCATATTTTGTCACACCATATTTCTCTAACAAAATCTAATGATGAAATAACCAAACAAAATAAATAAAATGCTATTTATATAACACCATAAAGTAAAAACTGTATAATGAGTTGAACATTTATTTTAACGCTTACCGTTAAACTTTTTTTTAGGTTTAGTGTAAATTTAGTTGTGGATGCAATTTCACACTTTGCTCTTAATGACCTAGCTCAAAAAATGTATTTTGAAAACAAACAAGGTTACACCAAATTCTGGACAGAGTGATAAAGTAAATGTATAGTCAATTACACAGTTTGCATTAAATGACCTTATTTGAAAACAAAATATGTTTCGAATATAGAACAAGTTTAGACATGTTCAAAGTTACGGAAAGTTGATTCACTTGAAGTGAGATCTTATCCCCAAACAAGTTTGGATGTATTCAAAGCTGTGAAGTGTGCCAGTGTAGGGATGTTTTCTTTTAGTGGTACATACTATGCACCTCGAGAAGACCACATTGGGCCATGATGTACTTTGTTACCTCTTGTTTTGTTCCAGACATACTTGATCTATGTTTAAACTCAAGTGGTGATAATCTTTGTTTTGAAAGTTACTGACTAAGGTGCTTTTTGTTTTCGTCCATTTTGGAGTTATGGGTTTATGAGGTACGATTTCAGAATTTGTACACAAGCATTTTGACCCCAATGTTTGTTGACCTTTTATCTCTCTGTTACTCGATGAGTTTTGGGATTTTCTAGGTAACTTTCCTTTCTTATGTGCCTTCTAGAATGCTGACTGAAATGATCTAGTTGTTTTTTAACCATCCCATTGAATTAAGTTACGAATAATAGCATCACCAAAAATCATCACCACCTACCTGGTTTTTAAAATAATGTGTCGTTTTGTTGCAACATCTACTCTTTGGTTTACAAGTTGTTCAAGATCATCTCAATATTTATCCATATATGTCAAAAATTGTTTTGGGAATTTAAAGTTCTTATTAAGTATGATCATACTTGTTAATGTGAATCGTTCTAAATGTTACTGAAATCTGTCTTAACTAATTGTTTTCTTGCAAATGGATTTGTTTTTCCAAAGAATGAATGAAAGATACCATGATGGTGTATACTAGTTGGCGAACTTTAGACAACTGACACAAATGTAATAGAATCACCACCCTTTTATTGTTTGTGTAAACAATGGGACATGCTAATATTGTGTTACCTCGAGGATGAAAAATATTAGTCCTTAATCTCAAAGAATCTGGAGATCTAGTGTGAAGATCAATTAATAAACAACCATGACCAATACTTGTGCATACACAATCCATCACTTTGGAATCCACAAATTGTGAACAGTACATTAAGTCAATAGACAGATAAACATTCAGATGGACAACTCATTGAGTTTATGGGGTTGGGTCCAAAAATTTATTGGTACAAATATATTAAACACTGAAAACACACATTATATATAAAGTTAAGAAAATCACATTCGATTGCAATACATCACAGAAAGTTAATTTTGAAAACATGATTGAATGTGCACAAGACAGAAAAAGGTACAAGTTGGACATCGAATATACACATAGAATTAAATGTAATAAAGATAGTCAAGTTACAGGTGAAACACAAACCAAACCATTCAGATCCATTTAAACAAAACTTTATGTTGTCAATAAATATGATGCATTACCCCATGGGTATAAAAAAAAACATTTTAGTTCTACAGAAATGTAATTCCTACTTTGCACATCGAACGGGCACATCCTTCGTACTTTTCAGAACTTAAAAGACTTTTAAGTTTTAGTATAACCACACACTCTATTCTCCAAAAGACGAGAATTAGCTAGAGCTGTTTTTTCTGTGTGGGAGATAGAAAAGTAAAATATTTTGTATGTGGTCAAGGTTTGATGAATTGGGAAGCTAAATATATTCCTTTACAAGAACATGTACTCTCCGAATTGCCGAAACATCAAACTTATTAGAAATTGTCATTTTACAATCCACAGCATGTATGCAAACAATGATGGATAATGGATTCGCTTTGGAACAAATATTTTTATAGATGAAAAAATATGACAAAACTCAGAATGATTTCCAGATTTTAATTCTTGACTTTCACTCGTAATATTAGATTATGTAAGTTCATTATTTAATGCTATGATTGCAAATAAAAGCAAAAATAATTTCAACAAAATGTTCATGAATGGTCCAGCAATTTATTATCCTAACTGTCCAGATGAACAAAGTGCATCGCCTCAAGTTGAAGAAAATGGGAATGGAAATAAGCCCATTTTGATTTCTACCATGGAAGAGGCAAGACATATTTTAGAGAACAAGATCACCCGCAAGGTATTATTGTATGCATTTCAAATGATTACTCCTGGTTAAATATCAATAACTAAAAATCTTATTCAAAATCAGTTAGATAATGTATTGCCTTTCAACTCATAAATGCTTTTTACAAATGGAATTTACAAAATATTTGGATTTAAGCTTTGTGGGATACTATTATTACAGCTGTCAGGTAACCTATATCTGAAATGAGAGTAACTTTGTTTTCTGGCATTGGATTTATCATCCAAACTTTATTACAGGCATTAACTAAAGTAACTGATTGTTTGAATGGATCTGCCCCATCGCTTTTGAGAAATGTTCCCTAAACTCACCACAACCTTTAAGAAAAATATCTATATCTGATCCAGTGCATGTCAATTTCTTTCTCAAACTTAAAAATAACATTACTTATAATTTTTTTTATTATACCACTTAATGAATTCTTCTTTCTCTGATGGAGGAAAAGAATCAGGCCTGTAAAACTTTGCATCTTAGTAAAGACCAATGTAATTTTGATAAGCTTGTGTATTTGTCAAATGAGGAAAATATCCTTTTGCTTATTTAGTCAAACCAATTGTGTTAGAGAATTGTGCCAGTTCTAAGGCAAGAAGACTCAATGAATCAGAGATACAAACACCACAGTTCTTGAATTCTACAATATTCCTAGTACACACAAGGTTTATTGTAATTAAGAGCTGCTTTGTTCATGACTGTTTTTGCTTTGCATTCATGTGTTGGGCTGTTAGAGTTTTTTCTAATGTTATTTCATTTCCAAAGTTCAGATTCATGTTTATCGACATGACACTTTCTTGCCACAACTGTCCGTGCGAAACACATGGAATTACTGACATTTTTAATTTTTACAATACTGTGTTTGTATTTACCTTTAACCATTTTATCTACAGAGGCAAATGAAATTGGGGCATGTTATCCAGACCCTTGTGTTTGGGAATTGTGTGTCACTTCTAAAGATAATTTATTTGTCCTCATGATAGTAAACTTCTCATTTGATTGTAACTTGAGCCGTTTCATCATCTAAGACGGTTTTACAGTGACAGATGAAGCTGTACTATATGGAACAAATACACGAGTTGGCTGGATAATGTACCATTGAACTTCCCACAGGACTCTCCTCCGCTCCTATAAACTTGAACCTATAAGTTTGTCCCTGTAACAATAATAACACTTTGGCCGGCCGCTGATTTGTCGCGGTTCTCGGATGAGAAGGCCTTGGTTACCCCTGTACTCCCAACTGCCTCCCTATTCCCACGCTTCTTCTCTCCTCCCAACACTCGGAGACGAACTGCTTGGTGACATCCCTTGCCCCATTCTTCCCAATCTCTCCGATTAGCATATTAACCCTCTCCTTTGAGTCTCCCACTAACCACATGTCCTTCATTCTCCCATCCCACTTCCCCATTATACTCCTAGTGAATCTTATTCTTTTAGACTGGTATTTTGGGCATTCTAGAAGAAAGTGTTCGAGGTTCTCCACCACGCCCAAATTACACATCTGGCACTCATTTTCACTGTTTTTCCCAATTTTCCCCTCCGCTCCAGGGACCGCGACATCAGCTTGAACATCAGTGACCCCACCAAAGGTGCCACCAAGGTACTCCTCAAAACCAGGCTTCTCTTTATCAAGCAGGCCACCCAAAGACCTCACGCCAGTTACGGTTACCATCCTCCATGACCCTTTCTCTGACGATTTTTTACCCTGGTTTGCCCCAACGTCTAGGTCCGGGATCTCCAAAGAGTAGTTCTCTACTAGCTCCCTCACTTGGACCATCCACCCTGTCTTCGTATTTGAGTTGAAACTTCTCAGGGACATTACTTTACACAATCGGCTGTCGGGGAGATTTACCAAATAATTAAGATAACCGACTTTCAATAAGTCTATCCTGTACTTGATCTTCATCCACTCAAGCTCACCCCTGATTGCTTCTAGTGTTGCGGCATTACTCGACCCCGTTATCCATCGGCCTGCGTCGTTCTGCAGGATTTCCAAGCTCTTCACAGCCGTCTGGTTTAGGGGTAGGGCGGACGGAATGGTTTCACGCGCCGAAGGCGCGCAGGGACGGTTTGGGGAACAAGCCCCTTTCGACCCTCAGTGACTGTATATGATCGGTTTTCACATGTCTAGGCGTGTTGAAAGAGGAAAAGGTTTAAGGTACTCGACAGGTGTCTCCGGTTGCGGCGTGATGGCTTCGTTGACTGATGTAGGTTGAACCCTCGGGTGAGGACCAGTGTTGGAGTTTGGGTCCTCTCACAAAGGTACTACCTCTCCCCGAGCGTGCAGTAGACCTAGGTTTTCAGGCAAGTATATAGTCTGCCACTTCGGAGATGATTTCGAGTGATGGCCATCACTGACAAGTATAATCTGCCTCAGGCTGCCTCTGTTTGGTAGGACGTCTTTGAAAGAAAACAACAACGACCCCTTTCGGGGACCACCAGAAAGAAGACCCGAACTTCCCTGGTTCGAGGGCAGGCCTGCATTATAATCCTATTGGGTTGGGACAGAAGATGCACAATGCGCTTACAAAGGGGGGGGGGGGGGGGCAGAGGCGGGACGCAGGACCAACGCTCGCCTCCCTTGAAGTTGTCGACCACTTTTAGGGATGGAGTGGAGGATGTTCAGGAACCATGGGGGTTACAGTTTCCATAAAGGTTATAGTGTCCATAGCGGTTATTGGGGTGCTGGTCAAAAAGTATCTTCTGTGTACCTGCTTAAAAGAGGAAGGCAGAATTAGTTTTCATTAGAATATGTAAAAAATAAAAATAGCACATTTTGTTTAATGCAGTCATTGAATAGGCCTGTGGTCTATTTTTTAACTGAGTCGGTGAAGGCAGCCCTTTCTGGTAAAAGGCCACAGTTAAGCTGTTAATCTGCCTGTTAGCTCACCTTCTCGTTCCCTATTTATTCTCGAGCATGTTTAGTTTTATACAGTATTTAAACGTGATGTAATTTTAGTTGAGTCGGCGAAGGCAGCCCTTTCTGGTAGAAGGCCCCAGTTAAGCTGTTAATCTGCCTGTTAGCTCACCTTCTCGTTCCCTAGTTTTACTCGAGAAGTTTTAGTTTTATACAGTGTTTAAACGTGAGCTAATTTTAGTTGAGTCGGTGAAGGCAGCCCTTTCTGGTAGAAGGCCTCAGTTAAGCTGTTAATCTGCTTGTTAGCTCACCTTCTCGTTCCCTAGTTTTTCTCGAGCAGTTTTAGTTTTGATTGGAATTTTTGGGCTTTTATCGGCTTTCGCAAATAGCACCAAGTTCGGAAATTAGTTCACTGTTGGCTAGCCGGTCATGATTTTTCGCGGCCAGGGTGGCTAGGCGGTCTTTGATGGTGGAGATATTGGCCCTGTCGTGGAGTGTTTTGATGGGTGTGTCCCATGGGGCGCGGAGTGCGACCCCAAGCGCGTGATTTAGTACCTTCTGGAGTTTTCCCATATTAGTTTGATTGAGGTCAGTTAGGATGATTGCCCCGTATTCGAGTACTGGACGCACAAAGGCTTTGTATAGTTTGAGTAGGGTGGACTGGTTGGCTCCCCATGAAGTTCCCTTTAGCATTTTCAATAAGTTAATGCGTTTGGTTGCTTTTTTCGCCATGTCGTCGGTGTGTTTATTAAAGGACAGTTTTTGATCAATGGTGATACCGAGGAATTTCGCCTCTTTGCATTCTGGGAGGGTGTTATCCATTAGTTTTAGGTCAAAGTCACGTTTGTTTGCCCTGCGAGTAAAGGTGATTCGTTGGGTTTTATTGGCGTTCAGCTTTATTCTCCATTTGACACACCATTATTCTAGGTCATCGAGAGCGCGTTGCAGGGGTTTTTGGAGCAGATTGGCCGAATTGTTAGAACCCCAGAGGACTTTATCATCCGCGAATTGGGAGACTTGAACACGATCCTCGGAGAATTTAAGATCATTTACATAGAAGATGTAAAGGAGGGGGTACCACTTTAGGGGTACCACTTCCGTACCGCATGTTATACTGGGCAGACCCACCATTTCCCAAATGGTTTTCCCTACGAAAACCTTATTGAAACTGTTTCTCCCTATACTATAAGTTTCATTTGGTTAAGGGTTCGCTTCCCCTTCAGAATCAATTTATTTGTGTGGTTTCGGTAGATGCCTCTTCCAGTGATGTTTATATTTACCCCAGATACTCGTAGTCACCTGTCTCTTCTACACTAAGAAGTTTGCTGCTACCTTCCGGAATACAGAACTCCCCAACTCTCCACCTTCGAGCGGGGTCCACTTTGCGGCCCATAGGTATAACTTTGCTCTTGCTTCCATTAAGTTCGAGTCTCCATTTGCGCCCATATTTCCCATCAATTCCCAGCATTTTTGCTAGCCTCTCTTCGCTTTTTGACACTAGCACCATATCGTCTGCAAAAAATAGCCCTGGGATCTTCAAGTCCCCAACTGCTACCCCCTCGTCGCTGTGCAGGAGTTCATCTCCTAAACCTTTGATGTACAATACAAAAAGAATTGGCGGAAGGATACACCCCTGTTTTAGGTCTATGTCCATAATCTCCCATCGAGGACTGTGACAATAGCGACAACATGTCTATGGGAAATCCTATAATGGGACCTGTGTTAATATGTTAAACCTTTGTTGACATAGTATCAGTATCCACTACTGACAACTGACGACGGTACATAGATGTGAATACTGTGGAAGAACCCTCTGTTGAAAATACAACATGAAGATACACAGAGAAATCTGCCCCAGAAGGAACGAGAAGGCGGATGGCGAAGTCACTAGTTAAAGACGGTGGAACAGCGAGACCGAAGAGAAACAAACATTCATACTGCTCAAGCTGGCCGACTGTGCATTGGATCGTTTGGATTGTAAAGTGTCCAAGAACAAATTCGAGAGGGTCAAACTCTTACCTTAGAAATAAATAAGGAGGATCAAGGCATCAAACCCGAAGCCAGGTGACTGGGGTCGCCCTTATGGCCCTGTCTGTCGGGGAAAATTTTTGTTGTTTATCTGAACGATTGTTGGTGGCCCGAACGCCAACATTTTTCTCTAAAAGTCGCTAATTTGAAAAAGGAGTTGTCGAAGGTACAAGCACAAACCCTAATACAACGCAAATACGTGATCAATTTCGATACCCGTTGACCCGGTGCAATTATTGGTTGAAAACATCTGATTATGTGAGTGGTTGACTGAATAATTGAATTTTTAAGTCCACTGAACCTTGGGAAGTATTATCCTTTTAATGATGGCATTATACACATTCGAATGTTAGTAGTAGGTCATTTAAATTAATGTTTGGAATGACCACTGTTTGGCGAAATTGGTGCCTTGTCTGTCCAGTATTCATACCGCCATCGGACGTGAAACTACCGGCAAAGGGGTATTCATATGTTTGCACAGACTTCTAACAAAGAGGTACCGATTGTGAATATATATATATGTGATAAAATGCTCCCACTGGAATTTTCACCCCGTGATAATGACAAGGCATAGGCCCCAGCCCCAAGTCATTGTATTATAGTACAGATTGAACAGTAACGGCATGTTGATATATGGATATACTGGGGTTTTTTTTATTATCAATGACCGTGATAAAATGAAAAAATATTATCAAATATTAAGAAGTCGGTTTGATTAGCAAATCATGTTGTCACTCTCGTCTTCGTACTTTATGGTGTATTTCCAGCACCATTTATTACACGCCTGTTCTATGAAATCCCCATCTACAGCAACACTAAACCATGCGGAAAATGAAATTCTGTTCCGCACATATGTGCGGAACGGAAATCGTTGACGGACTATTTTTAAAAAGAAGCGAAATTTCACTGGAATTTTCTACAAATCGTGCATTGCAATTACAATTTGAATCGCTAGCGATCGCTGAAAAATCGTCCCTGAATTCCAATGTGTTCTATGTGGCAGTGAGCACATAGAACACATTAGAACTCAAGGGATGAAATAGTAACACGGGTTCCCCTCGCAAATTTGGTTGGCGATAAAATGTGTTGTCAAATGAATTGCTGAGTGTCCTTCTAATAATGTTTTTATAGACGTGAAGGCGTGTAATAAATACAGAACGACACGCGTGTGTGAATGGGTTAATCGATATGGCACTTGTGCCATCGCTGAAGAATAAAACTCGAGGCCAGCGGTCTCTCGTTCTATCCTTCCGCGCTGGCACTCATGCCATATCGATTAACCCATTCACACACGCGTGTCGTTCTGTGTATATATTATCCAACCCCTCTGACCTGTTAGATATTTTACAAACTCGTCGACCTCGGTGTATCGTATCGGCTGCAAAAAAGTAGCAAAAAAAGAAATAAGAGAGACCCCAGTGTGGAATACCAGCAAAATTACTTTCTTAAGAAGACGAATGCGATTTGATTACAACGCGTTGCTGTCGATGATCTAAACAGGAATCTAAGCGGTCACACAGCTGCCAGCAACCTCGTGGTACCCATCTTCTCGAGTTTTAAAATAAGCTTACTGTGTCATACTTTATCAGATGCTTTACAGATATCAAAATGACAAATGGTATTTGCTAATACCGTAGTCCTCAACAAAGGAAAAGGGAGTTCGTTAAAAGCTTCGGCTTTTTTTCTATTTTTATTTTAGTACAGGCGCAATATGGTTTGACCCGAAAAAAATTGGGGACAAGCTGATTTTGGTGTCATTCGACGCGGAATTTATCTGGGAACAAGGACAACATATCCAAAATCCGCAAAAATCCGCTTTGGGGAAATTTTTTCATGCAAGATGGCCGCAAGGAGGGATTTCATAGAAAAAAAATCGTCAGTGGCATCAATTTCTCAATAGTCTTGATATATTGTGTGAGATCTGGAGAAGTTTTGTGCGTCAGTCGTACTTTAAGCACGAATGCCATTCCTATAAAGCGGAAAAATGAATGAGAAAATTGACTATTGTTAGGAAAATGACCCAAAATACCATTTTCTTCAATTTTCACACCCATACGAAGTTGAATCTGAATAGAACAGAAAAAACGAACTATAATTCTGCTGCCGATGTTTTTCATAACTCCCGAGATGGCGAAGAATGATATCGATCAACTTTCTTCGCAATGATTAAATCCCGAGATGAGATCTGACCGAAATCATGCCGGTGTTCCTCAAGGCACTCTGCTGTCGCCAGTTTCGTCTCCAATCTCAACCGGCTCGGAGTTGAGGCAGTTCTCCCCTCGACTGTCTCCACAAGCAGAGACACATTTGATTGCGTTCTTTCTACAAGAGCATATATTCGTTCCGCAGGTGTGTTTGGAGGTCATTTTGCATTTGCAACGTATAAATTCCAGGAGAGCTTCGGGCGCTGCGTCCAGTTCAGTCATCACGGGTATCATCTCATTTTCGGGAATTTCCCAGCCCCATTCCCGAGGATCTAGGATATCAATATCCAATTGCTTCCATTCCACCGTTTGTAGGTGGACTCGCAGGCTGTGAAAGTATGCCGCGCGTTCAGTTGGAGGTAATTTCTGAGGTTCGATTCCTGCCTTGCTGGAAGGGACCATTGTTATGAACTTTGAGTATCTCAAGCCATTCAATGTGTCTGACTGCTTGCCAGAGTACAGGATTACAAACAGTTCAGCGCCGATTCTTCCAATTTCTGCTTGAGATACGGCGCTGTCGTGCATTGTTGCTGATATCTTCTGAATCTCCCTTGACTTTTCTAACCTCTTGAGAAGCTGTGTTTTCCCATGGCCAAATGTTGCCGAAGTAACATCACACCCACTCCATGCATGTATGAACAGGGGGTGTCGCCTAGTTGTTTCTCCGATCTTCGCTATTATATCTGCGATCTTCCATGTCTCCCCACCCCTATGTGACTTCCGTACTTCTGATTTGAAATAAACATCAGCCAAAGTATGATTTCAGTGGTGAACGCATAGCACTAGTACATCAGTATCATCTGCGGCAATGACAACTGAATTCCCTTGAGATGAGTTTGATAGCACTTTCAACAATCAGGGTATCAGCATCGCCCGAACTGCAGTTAACAGTATGTCCACCCGCTCTCAGTAATGTGGGCAGCAATCTTATGAACTGCATTTTGTTATTCTCGTTCGATAAGGACCGTTCCTGGTTCTTGTGTGCAGCCATGGTGTCTGCCAAACGGATATCGGCACACACGTTGACAGCTCTCCTTCTATGCTCATGACTCTTCGTGTTTGGTCGCTGTCCATAACCATCGAAGACGACACAGCAATTCTGCCCATATTTGTTGGCCACATATCCAACATACTGATGGGCTACTTCCGAGTAGGTAGCCTTCGCCTTCCATTTGTCTCTGTGGAGGAGAGCCCCTCCGTCAAGCACGGAATCAGATGGCGGCTTCGAAAGTGTACTCGATCTGTTATTGCAGCTGCTAGGTCTGCATTGTTTGCTTTTCTGAGAAAGAAGTCTTTGAAGAGGGCTGTTGCATCACAGTCAGTTCGTACTCGAAGAACTGTGCCACGTCGCGCTCCCTCTGAGCAATAGCTATCAATCGAGTGAACAGAGCTGATGGGTCTACTGATACCCTCTGGTTATCCAACTTCACCCCGGGGTTCAAATGGTCTAAAGTGCGAATTTGATCACTCCTTTTGATGGAGGCGTCGGAAGCAACAACATTGTCTAGTTTAGAGTGTATCTCCGCCCCTACCGACTCGGTATTGTCGCAGTTAATACCATCACCCAAGGAAGCTGACAATCCGGAGGACAGGGAGCGCAATCTTTCATTCTCATCTAAAGGATCGTACAAGTAAAACCACTCTAGTATTTTCATCATGTCGGTGTTGTCCCGTTTACGGCGAGAAGTTCCCATATCTACATGTTATTCACTGGTACTGAGTTTCATGTCAGTCAGCGTTGTCAAAGCTTCGTGCATTTCAGCGCATTTATGCATGTGTAAATCCACTCCTGACGCACTGATTCGGTCACCCCACGACCTCGCGTTGGTCCACCTCGACTTTTAATTGAGCGCATGAGGATTTGTTCAATCACCGTCACTTGAAAGGCCTGCCCAAACCCTGGAACTCCGGCGTATAGCATGGAAACCATCAAAGAAGGACCTATCATACAACCACGGATGTTTCTCGGGGAGCTCAAGCATCATTTGCAGAAAACAACCTGCAACTCTTAGCGTAGTGTACATGTCCCGTGGCAGCGAAGGGGTTCAACATACTACTGACAGCAATAAGGTGGATATTCCAATCGCCAAGGCGTTCAACTCTAATGAACATTTTCAGTGTCTGGACATATTCTAGATATTGTATCCATAGCTTAGCAATGCGCGATTGTTCAGCCAGTTTGGCTTTGTACTCGTTGAGGCAAGTGTTTACCCTTACGGGAGATGCTGAGTTTGCAATATCGGAAAAAGCTATCGAGCTGTCCAGCACATTATCATACAACTCCTTGACACTATCTCGATCTCCCCTGTTGATAGATTTATGTCCACTCCCGGCACTACATGAACTCCTCGGAGCAGCATCAGGTTCAGCCATTTCTCAGCTAGTAAGGGCATTTAACAGCTTGTTCGTTAGCGCAGCGTCGACAAGCAAATGTCCCCATATTGCCATTGACACTGCTTTGCCGGTTAACATCGAACCCACTGCGAGGGGACCATAGACTTCCTGTAAGACCTCCTCCAGGCCAAATCCAGCCATCATTGACCCGATACTCCCGAGAAAACTCATGATAGTGTGGAAACCACCTAACCGACAAACGATGTTCATCGATTGAACAGTTATTATCTCAGTGGCCTTCAACCATAACGGCTGGTCAAATGTGACACACGGAGAAGGGATGTTCATGCGTGCAGCTTGGTCCGAGATGAAGTTCAATGTAGAGAAAATGCATGTGCTATCTGAGTAAGATCATTTATAGGGAGGAAGAGTACCTCTGATTTCGTTGGGTTCCGTGAAACCTCCATTGAATGAGCAAGTTGCATGAAGCCGGACCAATTGGGTACAGTGTTATCTTCTGCTTTTGAAAGCCACCCACAATGCCATAGAATGTTACTATTGAAGCTCGGTGGGAGGATATTGGGGGATTGCAGTTGGACTAATGGTTTGTACCTCAAACCACTGAGGCCTTTCCTCTGTGACTCCAAGTAATCAACTAATGGTATCCCTTTATTCTCCAACATTTCCTCAACACCGACTCGAGCTCTTCGAGCTCTCCGTTTTATCGCAATGGGCAATATAGGGGTCATTCGGTCGTGCTTTGGGGTGGATACTGCAATTATACCCATACCATGTAGTGAGCCTTTCCCATCGATCGTGACAACGTTATGGTCGACGTTATCTGCAACCCATTGTGTGAATTCACCGGGAAAATAATTAGAGGTGTAGCTGTCGACCGAATCTAGCTCCATAACACCTTGCTTATAACGTTTGACTTCGTCGTAAGTGATAGAAAACCCAAGCCTTGAGAGTTCATTCACAAGCCATCTTGACCCGAATGCATGATCCATCTCTATCCCAATCCCGAATAGAGTAGGCGTTATGAATGATCTTGGCCTTGCCGACTGGACTATAGAATGGCCTATGCTGCTCCGTTTGACATCAGATGGAATCAAACATTGGAGAAATGACTGTAGGTAAGTGGGGATCCAGGTTCTGCCACACGGAATGTCCTTGATATAGTCGGGTGTGGGGTAAGATTCTTTATTAAACTCCATCTCTCTCAGCTGCTCTTTGATCAACTTTGCCACAATTACAATGATTCTTTCGGCTTCGTCGCTCATACTCTCTGTCTTATCGGCGTACCATTTGTCATTAATCATATATTCGGCCATGTTGCGGAAACATACGACATTTGTCGCGACCCTGTACTCTAGCGAAGAAGATAAAATCTCCATACCGCTCTTCTAGTTTCTGCTTCAGTATTTTTCTGATGTATACGCCTGATTCACCGGCGATTTCTTCCATTCTAGAATGCAACTCAGACAAAGTGTACAATTCTGCATCAGATTCCGATTCTAGTAGGTTGCACATGCACTCAAACCAATAGTCCATGTCATGATCAGATTTCCGCTCAGCTGGTATGTTCTCCGGTTCCAACTCCCTATCGTTAAGAAATCTTGAAAGGCAACGAGCATGATAGACAGCTTCGGCGGCCACCAGATCAATGCAACTCAGCAAACGAGCTCTAACTTCTGATGCTAAACTGTCCCCTCTCCGTTCGCAATGCTCAGGGAGTTTATCTCGCATAGGGATAGTTTCTACAGTTCTGACGACTTTAGTCCTGTCAGGGTGGCGTAGATCAATTAACGCCGATTGGCCACAGAAGAGGCAGTCACTGTTGAAGTCAAATGCCGGTAAACTAGATTTCACTTTCTTGGCCGACGGAGGCTCAGTTTCGGGAGTGCTTGTAACAGCGGGTCGTTTTGCGTCAGTGAAATCTCTGCGACAATCTGCATGAACCAAAACTACCCCCACAGGCTCCTGTTGTAGCTTGTCCGTAAGGTATGTCTTCAGGTCTGGCCTCACTCTCATATTGCAGAATTTGAGCAGCGTGTGGATACCCTTTTTGGAGACTTTCACTGGTTTAACTTCATCAAAACAAATCTGGCATATAACAGGAGTCCTCTCGGAAACAATGAACTCCAACACCAATGGAATGCCCAGAAGAAGCCATTTCAAATCACAACATGGGTTAGGTTATGTGGACAAGGAAATATATACTTCAGTAACAAAAACCAAACGAATTATATGAGAACAGCAAAGCTTGAATCACAGGGCGAATATACCGAATTGAAAAGAAATACAAGAGGACAGAGAAATAGAAAACAAGCAAACCAACAAGTGGATGTGACAAACGATTGCTTGTATGTTAACACCGCTTGGTTTCAACAGGAGACAAAGAAAAAATGACAAGCATATCAAAAACAATAAATCAGGAGCGTGTGGCCATTAGCGAATAGCTTTGTGTGCCGATTGATCGCAGTATCTCGTTATATGTCAGATAAACAGGCAGAAACAGAGTTTGACAGTGAGAATTCAATGATTTTTCAAATTTCTATAAAACAACGCTTTTATTCGGGATGTGCACCGGTGTTATAGACTGTGATGATACACTCTGTATACCCTGTGTCTTAGTGAGTAGAAAAAAAATGGATTCACACAAATCCATGTCCTCACATTCCCAAACGTTGGAATGCTGGTTTCGGAAAATTGATCGAAATTCGCTCTTACACCATCATCAGTATAAATGCTATAAAAAACTTTCCCCAAAGCGGATTTTTGTGGAGTTTGGATATGTTCTTCGGGAGACATTCCTCTTCAAAATGACATAAAAATCAGCTTGTCACAAACTTTTTCCGGGTACGACCACTTTACTTGGATCAACGCCTGTACTATTTTACAAAAAGATATTAAGTAGCCGTTTTGGTAGCGTATATCAGTAGCTTTGTTTCCAAGGAGTAGTTTTATGGTTTTCCAACAGATGTGAAGCGACACAACGCGGCATTTAAGTACAATTTTAATTTTCGATATATACTGATATATACTCAGATTCATTCAGATTAGAAGTGGTTTAATTTTCTTCCCTTGTGATATTTCTCCTGAGGCAGAGTGGTAATTGCAAGCTTAGCCAGACGAATCAAGTTTTTACGCTGGCGAATAAGATTCCTGACATGCCCACACATTGGCTCGTTTGGCCAAGTTAAAAGTATTTTGTTGGGAGAAGAGTTACAAACGACATTTAAAACAATTTTTTTTCAGGATGTACACCAACTGGTCTGCAGTAACAAGCTGTAAACATTTGCAGTTAATAAATCCAGTTGTCGGTACTTCTATCGTAAAATATTTCGGTGAAAGTACCGTATTTAACTACCTTTGGCAATGCCGACCTTTCTTGTTGGAGGACCTGATACTTTGCTTCGCTTCATTACACGAGAAGGCTATCGGGTTGTCATACAGAGAAGACCAATTAATATCTTTAACCTGCAGCCATATAGCTGCAGGTTAAACATATTGCTAAAGGTCCAGAAAGTTAAAAATCTGTTTCGCAGACCCTCCCGCATGGTCATTTTGGCTGCCGCAAGCTCTCTTGTAAATTGTAATAACCAATGGAAACTTAAAAGAATAAAAATTTTAAAGTTTATATCTGATATTTTACCCAAGTTAATAAAATTGATAAATTTGTCCCTTGAGTGTAACAAGGTCTTGCAATGCTTTAGCATTGCAAAGCTTTGATGCACTCAAGGAACGAAATACATCACCACCCATGATATTCTGTAGATTATAAGGCCTAAAACATAAAACAAACCAAGAATATGAACTTTTATGGCAAAGAAATAATTGCAAAAATAAAAAATAAAATAAAAAAAACGTCCGCCCACATGGAATTTTACAAAAAAAAATGGCCGGAGAAAAAGATCTACTTTGTGGAGTCTAGTCTACCTAAAACCGAGTCTTCTGAATTAAGGTACCTTTCCTCACGGTCAACGCCATTTTGCAAAAGCAAAAAGTTAATAGTTGAATGCGTTCGTTTAAAAAAAATACCACTCCTCTGTATATATTATTTATATATTATGAAACTTTAAGCACCAACAGTCATTACCGTAAACGTTACCGTAGAAGGCTTTAAAATTGGTTGCCAGCACTTCTGTAATTCTAACAGCAATGTTTTGCAGTGCACCTGGTTGGTGGAATAGTATGATATCTTCCCAGTTTTTATCCGGTCGGGCTTTCCGTTCAAGAAAATTTGTGTTCAGAAATTGGAGGACTCTGATGACGGCTGAGCTCTGCATAGAAAAAGATCGCCATCATCTCGCAGGTTTTACGACGTTGGAGTTATTTGTAGTTATTAACCTTTGAATCCGAGAGGCCACTTTTCCGGTACAAGAACATAATACGTCATAGTTGTATTAAATAGGATGGCTGCTAAGTAAATGTGTGAGGGAAATCATCCAATATTTTCAACGCGCAGCCTTGGGACTAAACGTTGAAAATATTGATTGGTCCACCTCCGATAATGAATGTAGGCGAAGGTGGATGGGATGAAATGATATGTTCCCAGTTTGTGTCCTTTAGGGTTTTGTTGAACGTTTCAAAATAAGCTTACATTTGGTTTTTATCTGTCTTGCTTCGCGTTGAAGAAAGTTTATGTTCAGAAATGTAAATACACCAATGACCACTGTGCTCTGCATAAAAAAGATTGCAACTGTCTTGTGTGTTTTACGACCTGATGCTTATTTTTGGTTATTAAACCATGTAACGAGAACAACATTTCGATTTTAACAAGTAGAATGCTTAATAGCTTGAAATAATTTATTTCGTAACACTTTTGACTGGTCTCTGATGAGATGTGAGGTGATCCTTGTCAAAATCGTCAGTTATTTTGACACACTCAATGTTTTCATCTAATAACCGCGGTAGAGATGCAGAAATAAGAAGGAGTAAACAGTGATTAACGAAAATTCTTTATCCGCAATAATAAACACGTGATATCTACTTACCAATTGCACTTTACCACTTTTCTCATCTTGACCTACATTTTTGTTGTCAATCTTGTTTGACACCATGAAACTCATGGATGTTATAAGCAAGCTCCAATGGTCAGTGCACAGAGATCCCAAACTCGAACAGTATTCATTGTGACAGTGTTCGTTCATTCATCTCATTGAAATAATACCTCAGGAAGTGTGGTGTACGAGTCTGGCGCACGTTATAGTTTTTGAGCGTGACGTAGGACAGACAGCAGCTGATCAAGACTAGATAAAGAGGTTCGCTGGCGGTTCCACGAGATTTTCGGCGGCTAAGATCTACGAATCCCACATGTGTTCTAGAAATGTTTTGTCAAACACCTATCGTTTAGAGCCACAAATTGGATACGTTAAAAGAGATATCACACTACACCGGTCAGAGGGCACAGACGGGCGACTCGTTCGCAGACCTTTATGGTGAGAGTACTTAATGTCTTGCCGTCACGATTAGCCATTACGCAGAAACATGTGACCTAAAACACCAACAAATAAATAAACAATGAATAATTGCCATGCAGACCTTGCCCGTAACCAACAAAGACATACTACACTGCCACACACCTAACTTAACGCTGGTTGTGGAATATTGATAAACGTTTCATTGAAATAAACGATTTTCACACTAAGGAACAAAAGACGAATATCAGGAAATTTCCTCATGGTCCTCAAGCGGAAAACAATACCACCCGATAACTAACCCACCCTGTCCACTACGCCAGGATTCGCCACTGGGGGTAGAACATATTCTAGTCAGTATCATTTCCGTGTCGGTCAGTGGAGGTGAGCAGTTGTTAACATTTTTTTATTTCGTATCTGTCATTAAAAAAGAACAAACGAATGGATAGGCTATTACTGTGCGGTCTTTATTTTAAGGCAACTGAGTCGGGACTGAAACTAAAATTACGTCCCTCCATTTCACGCGATAAAAATTAAAGTGGGACCATTGTATGAGATACATATGTTCACAATCGGTACATTTTGCTAGAAAACGGATATAAAAACTTACCTCCATTGTTCAAAATTTCCTATGCGAATAAGTCATAAATACTTGATCAACAAGAAAACCAAATTCTTCATTCGTTTACAGTTCCCAACAATGAATGACCCACGCAAAATATTCAAGGCTTACAATCTCATCATAGAAACGTTTAATATTTTGTGAACAAGAACATTCGATTATTCAGCCCAAAAACACAAACATTGGAAGTTTCTGAGAGTGATCTCATCAGAATGAGGATCAACATCAGGGGCGGCGGAACGATTTTCAAAATGTGTGTGTGTGTGTGTATGTAGGGGGGGGGGGGGAATCGAGCGATGGATGGTCGTCGGTATGAAAATTTTAAATTTCAGGGCCCCAAAACCCCAATTTCCATGCATCTGAGTGGATATTTTGAGATTTTTCAGGAGATGTATTTGAAAGATTTCACACTTTGAGAGCCGTTAAAAAACGTCGGTAAAGCATACAGGTGAGGTCTATTTATCAGCTTTGGTCGTAACGACCAAAGCTGATAAATAGACCTCACCTGTATGCTTTACCAAACGTTTACAACAATTATACTGTCTGTGGAATATCTTGTCTGGGGTGGATTTGGTACTTGTATGTGTGTAAGATTACGATCTACTTCAGTTAACCGATAGTAGGTGTAAGTGGGGGCTCCCAACTCACTTGTTTCACTTGTACATGTACACGTACATATACATGTACCCATAGAGTTCAGTGTTAAAATGTACACGAAATGTACAAAAACATGTTTTTGTACATCTGAGTTGGAATCCCCAAATCGCTGCCATCGTGAGTTGGACGTTTCAATCAGATGTTGGCGAACGAGTGGGGATTCCAATTCAGTCCGCGTGGAAGAAAATCGACTCTAACATTGTCCCAACATTCGCCATCGTGAGTTAGAGGTTTCAATCAATCGTTGGCGAACGCGGTGCGGCGCGGTGGGGTTTCCAACTTAGCATTAAAATGTCGAAAAAATCAGAATCGACGAAAATTTTCCCAACGTTCATCGTCGCGTTCTAGGGCGTGATGGCTGCGATCCAGTCGCTGACGGACGATTGGTGATTCCAACTCAGAAGAAATCGGAGTTTGGAAATCCTCGATCGTTCGCTGTCGTGAGTTAGACGGTTCGATCGATCGTTGGCGAACGCAGCGGTTTTTTCCAGGATAGAAATGCGAAAGATTAAGAAAAAAAAATTAGAATCGATGAAAAATTGTCTCTCTACGTTTGTCATCGTGGTCTAGACGGTGCGATCGATCGTGGACGAAAACGGTGAAGATTTCTAGTGGAGGGAACAGATGAAAAATAAATCGTTAGGAGTTTTGAGATAAATTGTAACAAATCAGTTTTGTCGAGTTTCTTTCATTTCCACTTAGTTGTTTAATGATGCGGATGTACAATGAACAGTTTTTCATTCAATAAGTCAATGGTGAAAATTGTGAGGAGTTTAAGATAATTGTAAACAAATCAGTTTTGTCAAGTTTCTTTCATTTCCACTTAAATCGTTTAACGATGTAAATGAGTTTCATTCAGTAGGTGAAAATGGTGAAGTGTGTGTGATGATAAATGGTCTGTTTTCAAAAACGTTTTGTCAGTGTTTCTCGAAGCGAAGCGAGAGAAACATTTTTTTTTTTTTTGCGAAAGTATGCTCATTGTGTAAAATCTATCTGTTATCTCTTTGTGGGTGTTATTTTTGCTTTGAATAAACTATCTACTATTAAAGGTTGAAAATACGTTTAATCAAAAAATCGTGTCAATAACTCAAACACGATTCTGTTTTTGACGATATTAAGTTTGTTCAACTGAAAAACTGTTCTAAGGATGAAAAGCCGAGCAGTTCAAAGATTAATTTCGAGTTGTTCTCATTGTGGAGAAAATAACCAGCGATGTGATTTAACGCATTTTGAAAGTGCTGCATTATTGATGTTTATTTGAGATTAACTTTTGAGTTTCTCATTGTGGGAAAATAACAGTTGATGTGATTTAACACATTTGAAGCGATGCATTATCAATGTTTTTTTTATTTTGAGATTAACTCCAAGTTGTTCTCAGTGTGGGGAAAATAACTGCCGATGTGATTTAACGCATTTTTGAAGCGGTGCATTATCGATGTTTATTTGAGATTAACTCTAAGTTTCTCATTGTGGGAATATAACTGCTGATGTGATTTAATGTGTTTGAAGCGATGCATTATCGACGTTTCATTTGTAATGTTTTTCTTTTCTTTCCAACTGGTTTTAGTTATATATATTAAAGACATAAAATTTTATTTATTTAAAAACATAAAAATAATCACATTAATTTTGAGAATAATAAATAATCGATGTTACCACACTCTAAAAAGAAATATTAATAATTGAGAGAAAAAATGTTTTTACACATCAAAGATTCCAAATGAAGGGATGAACTTCTCGACGAATATGAACGAGTCAAGAAAAGCATTCGATCCGCCGACAGAAGCAGACGATTGGGAGAGATGGAATTAAGATGAGAGACCACCAAACTATTCAAACCCGTGACGGAGGTTCAGGAACGAAGCAAGAAGGAGATTGTTGAGGAACTGAAACCCATAAAAGAGAGTTCTTTGAGAACGGGTTCGTTGCTTGGTAGTTTTACAACTCATTTTTCCATTCAAAGATCTCTTTTGGATTACGTTCCCATGAGAATCAAAACTGATGTGAGTGAGAGCGATGATACAGCTTCAACTATTACCACTAGTAGCATCGCGTCGTCCGATGATAAGAGAGATCTGTTGTATGGACTTTACAGGGATTAGAGGGGTAGGACTTTCGTGTGCGACACTGAAGTGGTTTGAATAGGTATGAATTAACTCCTGGACTGTGCAAATTGCTCCTTTTCAACAAGCCTGGAGATTACACGAATCAGGATTTTGACAATTATAGCGACATTCTGGTTCAGACCCACGCCATGAAGAGGAATAATGACGCCAGAGAGATGAGACCCAAGGCTAACAGAGGTTACAAGTGGACGAAGGTGGTGAAACCCATATGGGATATGAATAAGAAATTCATCAAATCGGTGACGGGAAAGGGAGTGACAACCACTTTTCTTCCGCGCGATTCCGACGTTCTGTCCGAGAGATTGAAATTGTTGATGGCTAGTCGGCACACTGGTAATACTGGGGTGGATAATCAGATAGTGAGTATATGCGACGAATTGTTGAGGCAGAAGGTCTTGGATAGATGAGATTATAAAAGGTTGATGAACGAATTGAAGGATTGATATATAGTAAGTAGAGAGAAAAAACAAAAATAGATAAATGAAAGTAAATCTACACTAAAAATAATAAAAGTATTTAAAACAAACAAAAAAACGATTTACGAGTGAAAAAACAAACTATATATAAAATAAAATATGTTGGTGATAAAGAACAGGGGATACGTCAGAACTTATTCCAAGGCGGTTCTGGTATCGTTGATTCTATAATGCGAGCATTCATGAGCAATGCAGGCAGAAAACTCGCATCGACTGCGCTTGAGGTCGGTAAGAAGATGGCTTTGGATTTTGATAAGAAAGCCGCTTCTGAAGCTAGTGGTAGAATCGCTTTGGTGGCTGGCAAGAGGGCAGTGGATGCATTGATCGATAAATTGATCAGTCCACCCACGAAGCGAGCTATGTTAGAGCGATCGCCAAAAATTGGAAAGATTTTAAGGATGCTGTGGTACCCATACAAGATCTAGCCAAAATGACGAGTGGATCTGGATTGAAGAGAACCCGCGACGGTGTAATATAAATAAATAATAATAAATATATTTATAAACCGAGTTTGAAAAACATAAAAAAAATTGAGTTTGAAAATCTAAAAAAAGAAAAAAAAAAAGATGAACATCAAAGATATGTCTTGGATCATCTTGGAATGATGCCGCAATCAAGAGGTTGAATAACGAGTTCTTTCCCAAGAGCATAAGGGGCTTGATAGTGGGAAAATCGAATTGTGGAAAGACCAATCTGTTGATGAATCTGTTGTCGCAACCCAGCTGGTTGGATTACGACAGATTATTCGTGTTCGGCAAGAGTCTGTTTCAGCCCAAATACAGACTGCTTCGAGAGTGCATGGATCGTAGATTGCCCAAGGACATCATAGCCAGAATCTTCGACAGTAGGGAGGAATTCGACAAAAGCGGAGCTTCTCTTTCAACCATTTTGGACGATGCAGTGATGGAATTGATGAAGAGAAATGCATTTTCGAATGTCGAGTGTCGATTTTACGAGAATGCGAGCAACGTTCCGGATCCCAGGAAATTGAAATCGGAAAATAAGAATCTCATGATTTTCGACGATCTGCTTTTGGAGAGACAGAACCGACGCGAATCGTATTACGTTAGGGGTCGTCACAGCAACGTGGACTGTTTCTACCTGTCTCAGAATTATTTTCGACTGCCCAGACAGACGATAAGGGAGAACACTAATTTCCTGTGTCTCTTTCGCCGGGATCTCAAGAATCTCAATCACATCTATGGAGATCACATTGCAAACAACATGAACAGAGAAGAATTCAGGAGATTCTGCAAGAGGGTTTGGGATGGAGGACTTCACAATTTCGTTGTGATTGATTTGACTAGCGAATTTAATCGCAGAAAATATCAGAGCAGATTTGACAAGTTTTATGTTTCTGATGATAATAAAATAGAGAGCAAAAACCAAAATTAAAAATAATAATAAATCATCAATAATTTAGTTTTAAAAAATAATAAAAAATAATGTTCGAACAAGGAGAATTGTTAGAATGGATAGTCAAGAATACGGCTCCAAAACAGTCCATTCAAATCATGGTGAGTGGCGATTCGACTCGATTCACAACGAAATTCGAACCTTCCATCGAATTGAATAGGGAGAAAAGATACGTGATGGCGTTGGTGAATCTGGAGACTTATTATTCCTTTCCCAACGTCTCCAAAAAGAATAACTCGTTCAAGTATTCCGACGGAGTGGATTGGTTGGAGATTCGAATTCCCAAAGGAAGTTACAACATAGAGGATTTGAACAATTACATTCAGACGTGAATGAAGACGGATGGAAAGGGAAGCAACAATATCAGACTCGCTCCCAACCCTAATACCCTACAGACGATGTTGGATTTGGAAGATAATTTTCGAGTGGATTTCAACATGGACGATTCGATCGGCAAGATGTTGGGATTCAATCGAAAGATGTATCGAGGCCACGCGGCGTCCGAAAATACTGTCGACATTCTCGCCGTCAATAGTATTCTGGTGAACATGGACGTGATTACTGGAAGCTATGTGAATGGTAGCTCGCAACCAATGATCTATTCCTTCTTTCCAAACATGTCGTCGGATTATAAGGTCGTGGAACGACATCGAAATTTAGTTTATCTACCCGTGATTTTAAACACGTTGTATAGTCTCAAAACTACGTTGACTTATCAAAATAGTGAGCTGTTAGATCTTTGTGGAGAGAGGGTGACGATACAATTTCACATAAGAGAAATATAAAAGCAAAAAAAAAAAATAAAAATAAAAAAATATTGCATATATATATATATATAAATAAGAAAATAAAAAAAACGCAATATTAATTTACAAAAAATATTTAATATATAATTATCATTAAAACCAAAAAACAATTGAACAAATATATTTAAAAGAAAAAGAAATATATACATGGTTAAAAACGTGAACATATCTGAAGGACAGAGCGATAAATTTCGGAGAGCGTTAACTCGAGGCGACACGGTGAGATTGAAATTCACTCATGAAGATCTGGCGAGTGGTGGTCGCGATCCGATCGCCTGGACCAGAACTCAAATCAAAAGGATGGAGAAAGTGATTCGTGATGGAAGAGGGTTGACGGTGAGATTGAGTCCCGCTCAATTGAGATACAATATGAGAATGAAAGGCGGTTTCCTACCGCTATTGGCAGGACTCACTGGAAAAGCATTGGCAGGACTCACGAAGACCCTGTTGCCGGCTCTCGGCGTGGGAGCTACCTCGGGACTCGCGAGTTCGGGAGTTCAGAAATTAATAGGTGGCGGACTGTTTTTGAAGAAGGGAGGAGTCGTGTGTCGCGTCGACACAGATGGCGGTAAATGATTGTATCTAAAACCCGTGAGAGAAGGCAACCTTTCCGTGGAAATGGTCTCTATCTGAAGAGAGGACAGAACGTGAAGCGACTCGGTAAGGGTTTGCTGTTTGGTCTGGATTCGTCTTTTATGAATATACCACTTTTGAGTATGTTATTATAAAGTAAAAAAAAAATTATATAATTATATAAAGTATAAAATATAAATTATATAAAGTATAAAAAAAATTAATATAAAAAATGGATAGAAAGGATTACAAGGCTTTTTTGAATGATAATGATGGATATTTCAGGAAAGAACTGGAAAAAGAAGTGAAACAAATAGGGGAAGAAGAGTGAGTTGTTTTCCACCACCACCTCCACCTTTTGAAGAGAATAATGATGTGAGTGTTGCCAAGAGATGCACCACATTCTCGTTCATAAATATGATAAAAGGAATGAAATGTGTTATTATAAAAAACGTAATATATCAACAAAAAAAAGAAAAGAAGAATCAATAATCAAAGCGAAGAAAAAGGGAAACGTTATTACAATATATATGAGCGATAGTGAAGAAGAAGAAGGAAACAAAAAAAAAAAAAAAGTAATGAGATTTAGAAAGATGTTCAATCTCTCTAGATCTCATTACTTTCCCCCCCCCCTTCTTCTTCACTAATCGCTCTCTCTATTGTCTTTCATATTCCCAAGTCCGTTATTAGCATGTTAATGGTCGTGTCTTCTCCTTTTTCGCATATGTGTTGAATGTTTATCTTTACTTTTGTAAGTTTTTTACTTCGGTCAATGCGCTCTCACCACCCAATTTGTCTATGAGTTCGAGAGAGATTTTTGGATATATGTAACTTCCGTAAGGTAACGACAAATCGCTCTTATCGAATTCTTTGTCTTTGGTGACGATGATATTCTGTAGATCGCTTTCGTACTCATAAAACAAATCAAGCGTGGCATCATCCATTTTCAAAGGCATGCTATATTTGTCGTATTTGTGCTGTAAGCCCTTCATCTCAACCCCATTCAATTTGATAGCGCCGTGTCGTTGTAATCTATAAATTTTACAACCGAGTTTCTTTCATGTTTCAATTTCAATTCGCATCTTTTAGTTATTGTTCTCATGGTTGATTATTTTTTTGTTTTATGAATTATTGCAAATAATAATATATTTTGAATTTTGTGTTTTTTTTTGTTAAATAATAATTTTTGTAAAAAGTTTTTCTCTCTATATATATACAGAAAGGTTTTTAAATTTAATTTTTCTTTAAAGTGAAATTTTTTGTTTTGTGAAACTTTTTCTCTCTCTCTCTCTCTATATATATATATACAAAAGTTTAAATTTTTTAATTTCCTTTATTTTTGTCGTACTAATTCAATTTTTTCCACGTTAAGGAAATAAAAACGATCAATCTCAAATTTTTTTTTTTGAGGGGAATTAAAAACAAATATATAAGAGACTCTTTTAAAAACTTTTGTACCCCAGTTAAATGAGATTTGTAAAGAATTAAAAATTCCAAATTTCAGAAATCATAGAACCAAATCAAAAAAAATTAAAGCCATACAGGAGTATCATTCACGAGGCGATGGAAAGGAAATCGAAAGATCGAAGGTGAACAAACTTAAACAAACTCGAATTGCGAAAAATAAGCCTGACGATAGAAAACGAAATGTGGTAGTAGTGCAGAATGATTTAAAACTTAGAGAGATCATACGCGAGGAGTTATGTAGTTTGTTTGATGAAAAGGGAAACGTTCTGGTTGCGAAAAATGAGAAGAAAAAGGTGGCAAAGGGAATCGAAATGCCGACATAAAAAAAAAACAAAAAAACGTTCTGGTTGCGAAAAATAAGAAGACGACCAAACGAAAAGCCGTTGAAGAACTGCAAGTTTAAAAAAAAAATAGAAAAAACGAAAACGAGTGATGTGGTGCAGAATCAAGACGAACGACATATATTGAATGAAATTCAATGAGTGTAGAAACCAGTTTTGAAAAAAAACAGCTTTTGAAGAAATAAAAAAAATTTTTAAAAAATCACCAGTTTTGAAAAAAAAATCACCGTTTTTGAAAAAAAAAACAGCTTTTGAAAATAAATTTACCACTTTTGAAAAACAAATTCTAACCACATTTGAAAAAAAAATTACCACTTTTGAAATAAATTGGCGTTTTTTCAAAACTGGTTATCTTTTTCAAAACTGGTTATTTTTTTTTCAAAACTGGTTATTTTTTCAAAACTGGAAATTTTTTTATCAAAAGTGGTTATTTTTTTTTCAAAACTGGAGAAAATTAATGGAAAATAGTTCTTTTTTAGTTTCAAACTTTTTACCAATCTTCAGCCTTCAAAACCAGATGTCTCCTGTCTGACCTGTGCAGGATGCTGGGTGTCGACTATACAGTTGACAGAAGATATCTGCATTGTTTTGTGCGACATCGAAGAATCGCCACCTCTTCTAATACTAACTCGTTAAAACAAGAGCAACACGAAGCGTGGCATATGCCCCCTCCCAAAATGCCAAGTGTATCAAACGCCAAATTTATAGAAGTAGCTGTAACCTAAAAAGAACTAGAGGGGGCTGCCAAGGGTGGCTAATTCTCCCGAATTAATTCCTTGATACTGTAATGCCTCGATACTGTAATGCTGTGATACTATAATTAATAATATGGTCTAGCAGAATGTTAAACCTCTTACTTGGCAAAAAATCAGTAATTTGACTTTGAGGTCAAAGGTCAGTGTTATATGTGGGTCCTGATGATATGAGACACATAATCTCATGGTGATACACCCACATGCCAAATACCATAAGCCTAGGTCAAAAGATAAAACAGTTCTGAGATGGCCGGACATGAATTCCGTCTAGAGATGGACGGACAGACGGAATTGGGTTTATGTGTTTAAATTTATGTGTTTATTCTAAAAAAACATGTCCAAATAGTCAAAAAAGTGATTTTTAGGAAATGTTTGGGTGGTAGCTAACCATAACCCTACCCTACTACTGACTGACCCTAACCCCTACCCCTCCCTCATACCCCCCCCCCCCCCCCCCCGGATCATAAATTTGCACTATGTGACCAAAGGTGAAAAAAGACTCGTAACCCCCACCTGTACTTGAAAATAAGTCGCATAAGCCAAAAATAGCCACATAAACCAAAAAACAGCCGGGGCAGACATAAACCCCTTCCGTACTTATGACTAAACACTTAAATCCATTTCGTTAGCTCGGACGTACTGACTGACAGATAGACGACGCCACGACTACAATCTACATTCCCCCGAAATTAGTTTTCGGGGAAATAATTATTTAAATCGAACATTGATGACAGCAAATATGTTGGACGGACACATTTTGCAATCATCTCCTAAGTTAAACAAGGGAAAATACCTATGTAAATGTTTATGCGAAGATGTTAATTCTGTTTCAGGATCCGTTCCCCCATATTGAGGTATAAGCATGGCAAACATTATTTGAATTCAACAAATAATGACAGTGCCACAGCAGCAAATATGTTTGACGGACACATTTTTCAATAATAATCCCCTAAGTTAAACAAGGGCAAATAACTCAGTAAATCCTTCGGCAAAATTATTAATTCTGCTGTAGGATCCGTTCCCCCATGTTGAGGTACAAGCATAGTAAAATTTATTTGAATCTGACAAATAATGACAGTGCTGGAGCGGCATATATGTTGGACACGTACTGACTGACAGATAGACGACGCCACGACTACATTCACCCGAAATTATTTTTTGGGGAAATAATTATTTAAATCCAACATATGATAACAGCAAATATGTTGGACAGACACATTTTGCAATCATCTCCTAAGTTAAACAAGGGCAAATAACTATGTAAATGTTTATGCGAAGATGTTAATTCTGTTTCAGGATCCGTTCCCCCATATTGAGGTATAAGCATGGCAAACATTATTTGATTTCAACAAATAATGACAGTGCCACAGCAGCAAATATGTTGGACGGACACATTTTTCAATAATAATCCCCTAAGTTAAACAAGGGCAAGTAATTCAGTAAATCCTTCGGCAAAATTATTAATTCTGCTGTAGGATCCATTCCCCCATGTTGAGGTACAAGCATAGCAAAATTTATTTGAATCCGACAAACAATGTCAGTGCTGGAGCGGCATATATGTTGGACAGACACATTTGTGTAACGAACATACGTAACGTAAACAACGTAGCTAACTTGTTTGAACAAGTTACTTATGTAGTTTAAACAAGGTAGCAACTTGTTTATTCAAATTAGCTGACTTGTTCAATAAAGTTACTAACTTGTTCAAAGAAGTTAGCTAACTGACCAATCACAGATACCAGTTTATTATTTTAGCTTCCCCATTCGTTGTTACTCTATTCACAATTGATAGAGCGAAGATGGGAAATAGCTTGAAATAATTTATTTCGTAACACTTTTGACTGGTCTCTGATGAGATGTGAGGTGATCCTTGTCAAAATCGTCAGTTATTTTGACACACTCAATGTTTTCATCTAATAACCGCGGTAGAGATGCAGAAATAAGAAGGAGTAAACAGTGATTAACGAAAATTCTTTATCCGCAATAATAAACACGTGATATCTACTTACCAATTGCACTTTACCACTTTTCTCATCTTGACCTACATTTTTGTTGTCAATCTTGTTTGACACCATGAAACTCATGGATGTTATAAGCAAGCTCCAATGGTCAGTGCACAGAGATCCCAAACTCGAACAGTATTCATTGTGACCGTGTTCGTTCATTCATCTCATTGAAATAATACCTCAGGAAGTGTGGTGTACGAGTCTGGCGCACGTTATAGTTTTTGAGCGTGACGTAGGACAGACAGCAGCTGATCAAGACTAGATAAAGAGGTTCGCTGGCGGTTCCACGAGATTTTCGGCGGCTAAGATCTACGAATCCCACATGTGTTCTAGAAATGTTTTGTCAAACACCTATCGTTTAGAGCCACAAATTGGATACGTTAAAAGAGATATCACACTACACCGGTCAGAGGGCACAGACGGGCGACTCGTTCGCAGACCTTTATGGTGAGAGTACTTAATGTCTTGCCATCACGATTAGCCATTACGCAGAAACATGTGACCTAAAACACCAACAAATAAATAAACAATGAATAATTGCCATGCAGACCTTGCCCGTAACCAACAAAGACATACTACACTGCCACACACCTAACTTAACGCTGGTTGTGGAATATTGATAAACGTTTCATTGAAATAAACGATTTTCACACTAAGGAACAAAAGACGAATATCAGGAAATTTCCTCATGGTCCTCAAGCGGAAAACAATACCACCCGATAACTAACCCACCCTGTCCACTACGCCAGGATTCGCCACTGGGGGTAGACCATATTCTAGTCAGTATCATTTCCGTGTCGGTCAGTGGAGGTGAGCAGTTGTTAACATTTTTTTATTTCGTATCTGTCATTAAAAAAGAACAAACGAATGGATAGGCTATTACTGTGCGGTCTTTATTTTAAGGCAACTGAGTCGGGACTGAAACTAAAATTACGTCCCTCCATTTCACGCGATAAAAATTAAAGTGGGACCATTGTATGAGATACATATGTTCACAATCGGTACATTTTGCTAGAAAACGGATATAAAAACTTCCCTCCATTGTTCAAAATTTCCTATGCGAATAAGTCATAAATACTTGATCAACAAGAAAACCAAATTCTTCATTCGTTTACAGTTCCCAACAATGAATGACCCACGCAAAATATTCAAGGCTTACAATCTCATCATAGAAACGTTTAATATTTTGTGAACAAGAACATTCGATTATTCAGCCCAAAAACACAAACATTGGAAGTTTCTGAGAGTGATCTCATCAGAATGAGGATCAACATCAGGGGCGGCGGAACGATTTTCAAAATGTGTGTGTGTGTGTGTATGTAGGGGGGGGGGGGGGGATCGAGCGATGGATGGTCGTCGGTATGAAAATTTTAAATTTCAGGGCCCCAAAACCCCAATTTCCATGCATCTGAGTGGATATTTTGAGATTTTTCAGGAGATGTATTTGAAAGATTTCACACTTTGAGAGCCGTTAAAAAACGTCGGTAAAGCATACAGGTGAGGTCTATTTATCAGCTTTGGTCGTAACGACCAAAGCTGATAAATAGACCTCACCTGTATGCTTTACCAAACGTTTACAACAATTATACTGTCTGTGGAATATCTTGTCTGGGGTGGATTTGGTACTTGTATGTGTGTAAGATTACGATCTACTTCAGTTAACCGATAGTAGGTGTAAGTGGGGGCTCCCAACTCACTTGTTTCACTTGTACATGTACACGTACATATACATGTACCCATAGAGTTCAGTGTTAAAATGTACACGAAATGTACAAAAACATGTTTTTGTACATCTGAGTTGGAATCCCCAAATCGCTGCCATCGTGAGTTGGACGTTTCAATCAGATGTTGGCGAACGAGTGGGGATTCCAATTCAGTCCGCGTGGAAGAAAATCGACTCTAACATTGTCCCAACATTCGCCATCGTGAGTTAGAGGTTTCAATCAATCGTTGGCGAACGCGGTGCGGCGCGGTGGGGTTTCCAACTTAGCATTAAAATGTCGAAAAAATCAGAATCGACGAAAATTTTCCCAACGTTCATCGTCGCGTTCTAGGGCGTGATGGCTGCGATCCAGTCGCTGACGGATGATTGGTGATTCCAACTCAGAAGAAATCGGAGTTTGGAAATCCTCGATCGTTCACTGTCGTGAGTTAGACAGTTCGATCGATCGTTGGCGAACGCAGCGGTTTTTTCCAGGATAGAAATGCGAAAGATTAAGAAAAAAAAATTAGAATCGATGAAAAATTGTCTCTCTACATTTGTCATCGTGGTCTAGACGGTGCGATCGATCGTGGACGAAAACGGTGAAGATTTCTAGTGGAGGGAACAGATGAAAAATAAATCGTTAGGAGTTTTGAGATAAATTGTAACAAATCAGTTTTGTCGAGTTTCTTTCATTTCCACTTAGTTGTTTAATGATGCGGATGTACAATGAACAGTTTTTCATTCAATAAGTCAATGGTGAAAATTGTGAGGAGTTTAAGATAATTGTAAACAAATCAGTTTTGTCAAGTTTCTTTCATTTCCACTTAAATCGTTTAACGATGTAAATGAGTTTCATTCAGTAGGTGAAAATGGTGAAGTGTGTGTGATGATAAATGGTCTGTTTTCAAAAACGTTTTGTCAGTGTTTCTCGAAGCGAAGCGAGAGAAACATTTTTTTTTTTTTTGCGAAAGTATGCTCATTGTGTAAAATCTATCTGTTATCTCTTTGTGGGTGTTATTTTTGCTTTGAATAAACTATCTACTATTAAAGGTTGAAAATACGTTTAATCAAAAAATCGTGTCAATAACTCAAACACGATTCTGTTTTTGACGATATTAAGTTTGTTCAACTGAAAAACTGTTCTATGGATGAAAAGCCGAGCAGTTCAAAGATTAATTTCGAGTTGTTCTCATTGTGGAGAAAATAACCACCGATGTGATTTAACGCATTTTGAAAGTGCTGCATTATTGATGTTTATTTGAGATTAACTTTTGAGTTTCTCATTGTGGGAAAATAACAGTTGATGTGATTTAACACATTTGAAGCGATGCATTATCAATGTTTTTTTTATTTTGAGATTAACTCCAAGTTGTTCTCAGTGTGGGGAAATAACTGCCGATGTGATTTAACGCATTTTTGAAGCGGTGCATTATCGATGTTTATTTGAGATTAACTCTAAGTTTCTCATTGTGGGAATATAACTGCTGATGTGATTTAATGTGTTTGAAGCGATGCATTATCGACGTTTCATTTGTAATGTTTTTCTTTTCTTTCCAACTGGTTTTAGTTATATATATTAAAGACATAAAATTTTATTTATTTAAAAACATAAAAATAATCACATTAATTTTGAGAATAATAAATAATCGATGTTACCACACTCTAAAAAGAAATATTAATAATTGAGAGAAAAAATGTTTTTACACATCAAAGATTCCAAATGAAGGGATGAACTTCTCGACGAATATGAACGAGTCAAGAAAAGCATTCGATCCGCCGACAGAAGCAGACGATTGGGAGAGATGGAATTAAGATGAGAGACCACCAAACTATTCAAACCCGTGACGGAGGTTCAGGAACGAAGCAAGAAGGAGATTGTTGAGGAACTGAAACCCATAAAAGAGAGTTCTTTGAGAACGGGTTCGTTGCTTGGTAGTTTTACAACTCATTTTTCCATTCAAAGATCTCTTTTGGATTACGTTCCCATGAGAATCAAAACTGATGTGAGTGAGAGCGATGATACAGCTTCAACTATTACCACTAGTAGCATCGCGTCGTCCGATGATAAGAGAGATCTGTTGTATGGACTTTACAGGGATTAGAGGGGTAGGACTTTCGTGTGCGACACTGAAGTGGTTTGAATAGGTATGAATTAACTCCTGGACTGTGCAAATTGCTCCTTTTCAACAAGCCTGGAGATTACACGAATCAGGATTTTGACAATTATAGCGACATTCTGGTTCAGACCCACGCCATGAAGAGGAATAATGACGCCAGAGAGATGAGACCCAAGGCTAACAGAGGTTACAAGTGGACGAAGGTGGTGAAACCCATATGGGATATGAATAAGAAATTCATCAAATCGGTGACGGGAAAGGGAGTGACAACCACTTTTCTTCCGCGCGATTCCGACGTTCTGTCCGAGAGATTGAAATTGTTGATGGCTAGTCGGCACACTGGTAATACTGGGGTGGATAATCAGATAGTGAGTATATGCGACGAATTGTTGAGGCAGAAGGTCTTGGATAGATGAGATTATAAAAGGTTGATGAACGAATTGAAGGATTGATATATAGTAAGTAGAGAGAAAAAACAAAAATAGATAAATGAAAGTAAATCTACACTAAAAATAATAAAAGTATTTAAAACAAACAAAAAAACGATTTACGAGTGAAAAAACAAACTATATATAAAATAAAATATGTTGGTGATAAAGAACAGGGGATACGTCAGAACTTATTCCAAGGCGGTTCTGGTATCGTTGATTCTATAATGCGAGCATTCATGAGCAATGCAGGCAGAAAACTCGCATCGACTGCGCTTGAGGTCGGTAAGAAGATGGCTTTGGATTTTGATAAGAAAGCCGCTTCTGAAGCTAGTGGTAGAATCGCTTTGGTGGCTGGCAAGAGGGCAGTGGATGCATTGATCGATAAATTGATCAGTCCACCCACGAAGCGAGCTATGTTAGAGCGATCGCCAAAAATTGGAAAGATTTTAAGGATGCTGTGGTACCCATACAAGATCTAGCCAAAATGACGAGTGGATCTGGATTGAAGAGAACCCGCGACGGTGTAATATAAATAAATAATAATAAATATATTTATAAACCGAGTTTGAAAAACATAAAAAAAATTGAGTTTGAAAATCTAAAAAAAGAAAAAAAAAAAGATGAACATCAAAGATATGTCTTGGATCATCTTGGAACGATGCCGCAATCAAGAGGTTGAATAACGAGTTCTTTCCCAAGAGCATAAGGGGCTTGATAGTGGGAAAATCGAATTGTGGAAAGACCAATCTGTTGATGAATCTGTTGTCGCAACCCAGCTGGTTGGATTACGACAGATTATTCGTGTTCGGCAAGAGTCTGTTTCAACCCAAATACAGACTGCTTCGAGAGTGCATGGATCGTAGATTGCCCAAGGACATCATAGCCAGAATCTTCGACAGTAGGGAGGAATTCGACAAAAGCGGAGCTTCTCTTTCAACCATTTTGGACGATGCAGTGATGGAACTGATGAAGAGAAATGCATTTTCGAATGTCGAGTGTCGATTTTACGAGAATGCGAGCAACGTTCCGGATCCCAGGAAATTGAAATCGGAAAATAAGAATCTCATGATTTTCGACGATCTGCTTTTGGAGAGACAGAACCGACGCGAATCGTATTACGTTAGGGGTCGTCACAGCAACGTGGACTGTTTCTACCTGTCTCAGAATTATTTTCGACTGCCCAGACAGACGATAAGGGAGAACACTAATTTCCTGTGTCTCTTTCACCAGGATCTCAAGAATCTCAATCACATCTATGGAGATCACATTGCAAACAACATGAACAGAGAAGAAT
The DNA here is from genome assembly GCA_031216915.1 of Pictodentalium vernedei. Classification (NCBI taxonomy): domain Eukaryota; kingdom Metazoa; phylum Mollusca; class Scaphopoda; order Dentaliida; family Dentaliidae; genus Pictodentalium; species Pictodentalium vernedei. Next base: position 269,788,045 of record CM062295.1, read on the forward strand.
TCAGGAGATTCTGCAAGAGGGTTTGGGATGGAGGACTTCACAATTTCGTTGTGATTGATTTGACTAGCGAATTTAATCGCAGAAAATATCAGAGCAGATTTGACAAGTTTTATGTTTCTGATGATAATAAAATAGAGAGCAAAAACCAAAATTAAAAATAATAATAAATCATCAATAATTTAGTTTTAAAAAATAATAAAAAATAATGTTCGAACAAGGAGAATTGTTAGAATGGATAGTCAAGAATACGGCTCCAAAACAGTCCATTCAAATCATGGTGAGTGGCGATTCGACTTGATTCACAACGAAATTCGAACCTTCCATCGAATTGAATAGGGAGAAAAGATACGTGATGGCGTTGGTGAATCTGGAGACTTATTATTCCTTTCCCAACGTCTCCAAAAAGAATAACTCGTTCAAGTATTCAGACGGAGTGGATTGGTTGGAGATTCGAATTCCCAAAGGAAGTTACAACATAGAGGATTTGAACAATTACATTCAGACGTGAATGAAGACGGATGGAAAGGGAAGCAACAATATCAGACTCGCTCCCAACCCTAATACCCTACAGACGATGTTGGATTTGGAAGATAATTTTCGAGTGGATTTCAACATGGACGATTCGATTGGCAAGATGTTGGGATTCAATCGAAAGATGTATCGAGGCCACGCGGCGTCCGAAAATACTGTCGACATTCTCGCCGTCAATAGTATTCTGGTGAACATGGACGTGATTACTGGAAGCTATGTGAATGGTAGCTCGCAACCAATGATCTATTCCTTCTTTCCAAACATGTCGTCGGATTATAAGGTCGTGGAACGACATCGAAATTTAGTTTATCTACCCGTGATTTTAAACACGTTGTATAGTCTCAAAACTACGTTGACTTATCAAAATAGTGAGCTGTTAGATCTTTGTGGAGAGAGGGTGACGATACAATTTCACATAAGAGAAATATAAAAGCAAAAAAAAAAAATAAAAATAAAAAAATATTGCATATATATATATATATAAATAAGAAAATAAAAAAAACGCAATATTAATTTACAAAAAATATTTAATATATAATTATCATTAAAACCAAAAAACAATTGAACAAATATATTTAAAAGAAAAAGAAATATATACATGGTTAAAAACGTGAACATATCTGAAGGACAGAGCGATAAATTTCGGAGAGCGTTAACTCGAGGCGAGACGGTGAGATTGAAATTCACTCATGAAGATCTGGCGAGTGGTGGTCGCAATCCGATCGCCTGGACCAGAACTCAAATCAAAAGGATGGAGAAAGTGATTCGTGATGGAAGAGGGTTGACGGTGAGATTGAGTCCCGCTCAATTGAGATACAATATGAGAATGAAAGGCGGTTTCCTACCGCTATTGGCAGGACTCACTGGAAAAGCATTGGCAGGACTCACGAAGACCCTGTTGCCGGCTCTCGGCGTGGGAGCTACCTCGGGACTCGCGAGTTCGGGAGTTCAGAAATTAATAGGTGGCGGACTGTTTTTGAAGAAGGGAGGAGTCGTGTGTCGCGTCGACACAGATGGCGGTAAATGATTGTATCTAAAACCCGTGAGAGAAGGCAACCTTTCCGTGGAAATGGTCTCTATCTGAAAAGAGGACAGAACGTGAAGCGACTCGGTAAGGGTTTGCTGTTTGGTCTGGATTCGTCTTTTATGAATATACCACTTTTGAGTATGTTATTATAAAGTAAAAAAAAAATTATATAATTATATAAAGTATAAAATATAAATTATATAAAGTATAAAAAAAATTAATATAAAAAATGGATAGAAAGGATTACAAGGCTTTTTTGAATGATAATGATGGATATTTCAGGAAAGAACTGGAAAAAGAAGTGAAACAAATAGGGGAAGAAGAGTGAGTTGTTTTCCACCACCACCTCCACCTTTTGAAGAGAATAATGATGTGAGTGTTGCCAAGAGATGCACCACATTCTCGTTCATAAATATGATAAAAGGAATGAAA